>JAAAKM020721499.1:256541485-257251485 GCA_010016025.2 Alatinidae sp. Z8VKAUB7J3
TTTGTGCACCATGGAATGTACGCATCTAGTGTATGCAAACTATGTCAATTATGCGTTTTAAGCCTATTTTTGAACGCTTTGTGCATCACGGAATGTACGCATCTAGTGTATGCAAACTATGTAAAATATGCATTATTAGTCTATTTTGAACGCTTTGTGCACCATGGAATGTACGCATCTAGTGTATGCAAACTATGTCAATTTATTTGTTTACTTACTTATGGCGGGAGTCCGGTGTGTGTGTTCACCTCGTCCAGCATTGATGATCTTGGAATGGACTCTTAGATCAATTATGCTTGACGAATATGCAGCACTGGTGGTCAGTTAGTATGCTATTTATATATATTTATTTGTTTACTTACTTATGGCGGGAGTCCGGTGTGTGTGTTCACCTCGTCCAGCATTGATGATCTTGGAATGGTCCATGGTGCACAAAGCGTTCGAAATAGGCTAATAAGGCATATTTGACATAGTTTGCATACAGTAGAAGCGTACATTACATGGTGCACAAAGCATTCAAAATAGGCTACTAAGTCATATTTGACATAGTTTTCATACACTAGAGGCGTACATTCCATGGTGCACAAAGCGTTCAAAATAGGCTAATAAGGCATATTTGACATAGTTTCCATACAGTAGAAGCAGTGGGCCCGACATTGAAACTACCCTAAATAAACAGAAAAAACACCAAACAGGCTAACTAATAAATAAAGGGCAGCCGGGGCGTCCAAGGGCAAATGTTCACGTTTAGTACACCGTCAAACTGAAAGTAACATGAGTTTCAATATATAAGTACTTACTCTACTGACGCTTCGCGATTCATGCCTTGCTCCCCAACCCTTTTGTTTCCAGCTGTTTCCTTCGATATTTGGGATGCATTCTGCACGCTGGAATGTGAACATTTCCATAGTGCCATTGAGCGTAGTTACACAATTTGAAGGTATTGGGAATGCGTTCTGCACGCTGGAATGTGAGCATTTCAATAGTGCCATTGAGCTTAAATACACTATTTGAACATATTGGAAATGCGTTCTGCACGCTGGAATGTAAGCATTTCAATAGTGCCATTGAGCGTAGTTACACTTTGCCTCGCTGGTTCACGTCTCCTCGAAGCTCTAGTTGTTTTCGTATTTCATTTGCTTCTGTAATAGTATTGCCTCGATGGTTCAAGTCTCCGCGAAGCTCTAGTTGTTTTTCGTTTTTCATTTGCTAAGTCTGTAATAGTATTGCCTCGCTGGTTCAAGTCTCCTCGAAGCTCTAGTTATTTTTCGTTTTTCATTTGCTAAGTCTGTAATAGTATTGCCTGCACAAAGCGTTCAAAATAGGCTGATAACGCATATTTGACATAGTTTCCATACACTAGATGCGTACATTCCATGGTGAACAAAGCGTTCAAAATAGGCTGATAAAGCATATTTGACATAGTTTGCATACGCTAGATGCGTACATTCCATGGTGCACAAAGCGTTCAAAATAGACCAACAAGGCATATTTGACATAGTTTGCATACACTAGATGCGTACATTTTAACATAGTTTGCATACACTAGATGCGTATATTCCATGGTGCACAAAGCGTTCAAAATAGGCTAATGACGCTCATCTAACATAGTTTGCATACACTCGATGCGTACATTCCATGGTGCACAAAGCGTTCAAAATAGGCTAATAACGCGTATTTAACATAGCTTGCATACACTAGATGCGTACATTCAATAGTGCACAAAGCGTTCAAAATAGGCTTATGAGGGGGTTGGGAAATGACCAAACGTGTAAAAAATGAAGTCAAGAATCAATGCTTAGAATCAACTACAAATTCCTAAACATAACGTAATAGTTAATTATTCGAAGTCGAGGCAGCCTCCTACATGCCCTCCAAGACTTTCAAAATTTTCCCCTCGTCCTCCTGCTCAATGACAGTATTATTGCTAACATCTGTAATGTGCGTCTTCACACTTCTTCGAGCCTCTAAAATGATGGAAAACGCTTAGATGGGAGGGATTGGGATGAAACTTGGTTGAAAAAATAAGCAGAAGTCTTGCATACGTGATTTACATAATTGGAACGGACCCACTCAATTGGGGGGGGGGGTAATTCTGAAAAATAAGAAAAAATGACGTATTTTAACTTACGAAGGAGTGATCGGATCTTCATGAAACTTCATATTTAGAAGGACCTCGTAACTCAGATCTCACGAAATATCACTTGCCGTTCAAATGGTCTCAGACACTCTGACATAGCGACTTCCGAGTAGACGTAGGCTATAATACATCTTTTCTACTTAAAGAATCAGTGTAGTACAACAACGTATTACCTTAGAGAGAGTACTGTTCGTTCTTTAGCCCTTATGCATCTGCGATATTAACATCCTACCTTGAAATTAAGGCTTTAGAATTGCCACTAAATTACGAAACACGCCAAGGCACAATGGCATCAGAAACCGGCAAGCGAGTCACGTCTCAAGTGAATCACCTCAGCTAAATGAAGCCTGGAAATAATCGTTATTCACCACTGCTTTGCTTCTATGTAATACATGCATCTTTAGGAACAAATGTAACACGCCAAGGCACAATGGCATCAGAAACCGGCAAGCGAGTCACGTCTCAAGTGAATCACCTCAGCTAAATGAAGCTAGTAGTAGTAGTTGTAGTAGTAGTAGTTGTAGTAATAGTAGCAGTAGTAGTAGTTGTAGTAGTAGTAGTTGTAGTAATAGTAGCAGTAGCAGTAGTTGTAGTAGTAGTAGTTGTAGTAGTAGTAGTAGTAGTAGTATTAGGAGTAGTAGTAGTAGTTGTAGTAGTAGTAGTTGTAGTAATAGTAGCAGTAGTAGTAGTTGTAGTAGTAGTAGTTGTAGTAATATAATATGATATGATATGATATGATATGATATGATATGATATGATATGATATGATATGATATGTACGATACGATATGATACGATATGATATGATATGATATGATATGATATGATATGATACGATATGATTTGATACACTATGATATAATATGATATGATATGATATGATATGATATGATATGATATGATATGATATGATATGATATGTACGATACGATATCTCGGATCTCCAAGCCTGCACCGTAGCTCTTCAGCGCACTGGAGAGATCGCCCTGGGCACGAAGCACGTCGCCGATGTTGTTATGGCTCACAGACAGGTCGCGCTGCCAGCCGGCGTTGCCGGGGTCCCGACCGGCGAGACGCTCTCGGATCTCCAAGCCTGCACCGTAGCTCTTCAGCGCACTGGAGAGATCGCCCTGGGCACGAAGCACGTCGCCGATTCCAAATCATATTTCTCCGCAGTTGTTTACTTTTATGACCTATCAATCACTTCATCAAACCTTCGTTTACATATTTGATAAGGGTTGGGCATTGATCTGTAAATTGATGAAGTTTTGGTCATTGGTTCCTACACATTTCTGTCTTCCAAATCATATTTCTCCGCAGTTGTTTACTTTTATGACCTATCAATCACTTCATCAAACCTTCGTTTACATATTTGGAAAGAACATAAAAAACATAACGTATTATATGTAAAGAACATAAGGTATTATATAAACAGTAAATAAAGAACATAAGGTATTAAGTAGAAAGAACATAAACAACATAAGGTGTTAAATATAAAGAACATAAAGAACATAAGGTGTTAAATATAAAGAACATAAAGAACATAAGGTGTTATATGTAAAGAACATAAGGTATTATATAAACAGTAAATAAAGAAAAAATTATCAGTTGTCTATTTTACTCTTTAAATAAGCCAGGCAGTAATGGAACAGTGTTTTGTCGTTCTTAACTGATACATGACGCTACTACTAGCATCATTTTTAAAATTTACTGCTTGCGTAATGACGCCACTATAGCTATAAAAATTATCAGTTGTCTATTTTACTCTTTAAATAAGCCAGGCAGTAATGGAACAGTGTTTTGTCGTTCTTAACTGATCTTAGAATCACTCAAGATTTCTTGGAACTCAAGGCTTGTAAGCCATCGAAGACCCCATCGTGTCTGGCTATTTCAGGGACCTCGCTAGTTGGGTTTCTAGATAATAAAGTTCCAATTCTATCGAAATCTTATTAACGCCTTCTTCTTAGAATCACTCAAGATTTCTTGGAACTCAAGGCTTGTAAGCCATCGAAGACCCCATCGTGTCTGGCTATTTCAGATGGCGCTAGATGGCGCTGGTGTTTTTCAACACTAATGTCACGTTTCCAGTATTATAATTTCTCCTTACTCTTTGGCTGGTTCTTTTATGTTTATGAATTTTTAAGTAGCCTTTTCAATCCAAGCTTGGTAAATATGTGCTTAGATGGCGCTAGATGGCGCTGGTGTTTTTCAACACTAATGTCACGTTTCCAGTATTATAATTTCTCCTTACTCTTTGGCACTACTCCCACCACTACTCCCACCACTACTCCCACCACTACTCCCACCACTACTCCCACCACTACTACCACCACTACTCCCACCACTACTCCCACCACTACTCCCACCACTACTCCCACCACTACTCCCACCACTACTACCAAAACTACTCCCACCACTACTCCCACCACTACTCCCACCACTACTCCCACCACTACTCCCACCACTACTACCACCACTACCATTTTGGCTTAAGAATTTTGGCATTTTCTTGTGTTTCGATCCCCTTCTTTTTGGGACAAAAAATTTGGACACATTTTGGCTTAAGGATTTTGGCATTTTCTTGTGTTTCGATCCCCTTCTTTTTGGGACAAAAAATTTGGACACATTTTGGCTTAAGAATTTTGGCATTTTCTTGTGTTTCGATCCCCTTCTTTTTGGGACAAAAAATTTGGACACATTTTTCAACCCTAACACAGTTGAATTTATGGGGTTAGTTCTGAAATTATATTCACCTTTTCTTTCTTTCTTTATTAATTTTCTTTTAAACAGATAACAATATTGGCCCAGAGGGAACTCTTCATTTGAGTTCTGCTCTAAAAGTAAATTCAACCCTAACACAGTTGAATTTATGGGGTTAGTTCTGAAATTATATTCACCTTTTCTTTCTTTCTTTATTAATTTTTAGCACTGTCAGACAATATATTTTTTAAAGGTAGTTTACCACGTAGGTTAGCACTGTCAGACAATATATTTTTTAAAGGTAGTTTACCACGTAGGTTAGTACTGTCAGACAATATATTTTTTAAGGGTAGTTTACCACGTAGGTTAGCACTGTCAGACAATATATTTTTTAAAGGTAGTTTACCACGTAGGTTAGCACTGTCAGACAATATATTTTTTAATTTTATCTGTATATAATTTTGAGTGAAATGTCTTAGTTATTAAAAGAGCTGATTTTAAATATAACCGTTTTTTTTTTTTCCAACCTCTTTTCCATGGTATTGCTGGTCATTTCCATGCTTAATCACATATATATGTTTCTGATTTTTTATCTGTATATAATTTTGAGTGAAATGTCTTAGTTATTAAAAGAGCTGATTTTAAATATAACCGTTTTTTTTTTTCTGAAATGAGGTTTGGGTTAGAAAAGTTGTTTGAGCGGTTTATGGTGTTTCTGGTGTAAAGTTGTTTCCATTGGTGTAAAGGTTGATATATGGTTCTTCCATTGTTTTCATCACTATTATATTGTTTAACTTGACGACCATTGTCTGAAATGAGGTTTGGGTTAGAAAAGTTGTTTGAGCGGTTTATGGTGTTTCTGGTGTAAAGTTGTTTCCATTGGTGAAAAATGGAATTTTGATACCAATAGCTACATCAAAAGAATCGAATTTTAATGCTGATTTTAAATATATAAGTTTCATGAAGTTTAGTCTTACGCACCAAAAGTTACGAGCCTGAGAAAATTTGTGTGATTTTAAGAAATAGGGGGAAACACCCCCTAAAAGTCATAGAATCTTAACGAAAATTACACCATCAGATTCAGCGTATTAGAGAACCCTACTGTACTACTGACAAACCGAATTGTAAAATCACAATATGAATTGTAAATTCGCCATTCTGCTGATAATCGAGATTATAAAAATATAATAATATAATAAACATATAAAATATAATTTGAACATGGTTTGAGGTGAGTTGTAAGGCCTTTTCTACTGACAAACCGAATTGTAAAATCACAATATGAATTGTAAATTCGCCATTCTGCTGATAATCGAGATTATAAAAACTGCGCACCCTCAAAGGCCATTCTTCTTCTGTCTGGTCGGTTTGTTTTTCCCCCGATGGCAAGACCATCGCCTCCGGCAGTGATGATAAGAGCGTGAAAGTGTGGCAGGCTTCCTCTCCGAAGGAGTCTACGACCGGCAAAGAACTGCGCACCCTCAAAGGCCATTCTTCTTCTGTCTGGTCGGTTTGTTTTTCCCCCGATGGCAAGACCATCGCCTCCGGTTTATTGTTCATTTCGAACAAGCGTGTTCGAATTCCGTTGCATCCGTTGCATCGAAACAATTCCGTTGCATCGAATTCTTATCTTCAAATTTTCCATTGCATAGACAGAAATAGCTGGATTTCTGGAGTATGTATTTTGATTTATTTATTGTTCATTTCGAACAAGCGTGTTCGAATTCCGTTGCATCCGTTGCATCGAAACAATTCCGTTGCATCGAATTTCTTTCAGAATTAGTAGATTCAAGTCTTTCAGAATTAGTAGATTCAAGTCTTTCAGAATTAGTAGATTCAAGTCTTTCAGGATCAGTAGATTCAAGTCTTTCAGAATTAGTAGATTCAAGTCTTTTAGGATCGGTAGATTCAAATCTTTCAGAATTAGTAGATTCAAGTCTTTCAGAATTAGTAGATTCAAGTCTTTCAGAATTAGTAGATTCAAGTCTTTTTATAGGTTTTATATATAAGTATTATATATAATCTATGTTTGTTAAAGTTTCTCTTGATTATTCATTTCAATTTCTGATCATTTAGCATTTCATCTAAAGACTTGTTTTAACTTCAAATTATTTTAAAACTTTGTTTTTGCTCATTATAGGTTTTATATATAAGTATTATATATAATCTATGTTTGTTAAAGTTTCTCTTGATTATTCATTTCAATTTCTGAAAATTTCGGAACCACTGAATAACTGTCAGTCGTAATTACAGAAAAAAATGCGTATTTTTTTACAGCAAGCTTGCTTTTTCAGGAAGCAACGCCTTTTTAGCGTCATTGCATAGACACTTGTACGGATACTAATTTGGCACGCCAAAATTTCGGAACCACTGAATAACTGTCAGTCGTAATTACAGAAAAAAATGCGTATTTTTTTACAGCAAGCTTGCTTTGGTTCTACAGCGTCTCTACCCTTTCTACGCATCTTCTACCCTTTCTAAAACGCACTGTTTTTCTCTTAAACTGGTTTTACAGCGTCTCTACCCTTCCTACGCATCTTTTACCCTTTCTAAAACGCACTGTTTTTCTCTTAAACTGGTTCTACAGCGTCTCTACCCTTTCTACGCATCTTCTACCCTTTCTAAAACGCACTGTTTTTCTCTTAAACTGGTTGCGCCGACCTGTATATGGGGGGGGGGGGGGGGGGGGTGGTGAGGGGGGGGGGGGGGGGGGGGGGGGGGGGGGGTGTGAGGTTGTAATAAGAATGTCCTGGGTGAAAAAATATTTGAAAAATTATTTAGCAGAGGGGGCGTCTATTAGGTGCCCAAGTGTAGTCATCAACCAGATGTCATCAGATGTTAGTTCCATATACCTGTGAATGCCCAAAGAACGCCTCTCTTCATATAGTCTGAGGGAAAGAAAGCTGCTTTAATCTGCATGATAATGATGGTTATTTTGTCGAAATTTTTTTGATGGAAATAAAAAAGAATGCTAAAATCTGATTTAATAGAAATATTTGCAACCTGGGCCGATTTACTTCTCTTCATATAGTCTGAGGGAAAGAAAGCTGCTTTAATCTGCATGATAATGATGGTTATTTTGTCGAAATTTTTTTGAATAAACAGGATGGAATGAATAAACAGGATGAAATGAATAAACAGGATGAAATGAATAAACAGGATGGAATGAATAAACAGGATGAAATGAATAAACAGGATGAAATGAATAAACAGGATGAAATGAATAAACAGGATGGAATGAATAAACAGGATGGAATGAATAAACAGGATGAAATGAATAAACAGGATGAAATGAATAAACAGGATGGAATGAATATAAAAGTGAGGACTAAACTGATTATTCACGAAATTATGTTACAGAGAATTATGTAACAAATAAGGGATAGAGGGTTATATAGGATACCTTAAATATCACACATAGCTAAGTCATTAGCTGAATCAAATGCCTGTACATGATCAATAAAAGTGAGGACTAAACTGATTATTCACGAAATTATGTTACAGAGAATTATGTAACAAATAAGGGATAGAGGGTTAACACACATACACACATACACACATACATACATACACACATACATACACACATACATACATACACACATACATACATATATACATACACACATACATACACACATACATACACACATACATACACACATACATACACACATACATACACACATACACACATACACACATACATACATACACACATACATACACACATACATACATACACACATACATACATACTCTTTTAATAAAGCTCTTGAAAAGGTAAATAAAAACCTCTTTAGTTATTGGGAAAGGTGAAAGTTAAATAAGCTTTTGAGTGAGGTGGATTCAGAATAAGATACACCTCCGTCTATTGAGAGAGAAATCGGTCTCTCTGAAACCTCTTTTAATAAAGCTCTTGAAAAGGTAAATAAAAACCTCTTTAGTTATTGGGAAAGGTGAAAGTTAAATAAGCTTTTTCTAAGAAAACACAGAAAGTGCACAAACAAACACAACACAAATACTGTAAAAAGAGCTGTGTTTTCTAGATAGCTAAAGCACCCTTCTCCGCTTTTTCACCTCTCTCTACTCACTAAGAAAAACACAGAAAAACACCTCTCTCTTCTAAGAAAACACAGAAAGTGCACAAACAAACACAACACAAATACTGTAAAAAGAGCTGTGTTTTCTAGATAGCTAAGTCGCTTCTTCGCAGCAATCATTGCTTTCTCAGAAATTTCAACTTTCTTTCCAGTTCCAGTGCTGAAACCAACAAACTTAGAACATTCTGCACTTTTCTTTGAAGAATCTAAATGATCATTTCCACTGTTCTCAACAGTTCCTAGTCGCTTCTTCGCAGCAATCATTGCTTTCTCAGAAATTTCAACTTTCTTTCCAGTTCCAGTGCTGAAACCAACAAAATATATATACCTCTTGCTCTGATGAAGGCCGAAAAACAATAAATAAATATTAATTGATTAATTCATTCATTTCCCCCTACCGACTGAGTGGAGGAGAATTCAAGAAAGATTGACACTAAAAATCTCCCCCTTAACTTTGGTTGGGGTTTTAGATTACAAATCATGAGGACGTGGGTTCCAATCCCTTCAGTTGTACAGGACTCGTTGTTGTGCACAGTCATGCAATGGAAAAGGAAACTCCAATAAAAACGACCCGGTAACAACTGTAGAAACCGTCGTTGAAGAAACCGATAGCAATGGGAAAGGAAACTCCAATAGAAACGACCCGGTAACAACTGTAGAAACCGTCGTTGAAGAAACCAATGGCAATGGAAAAGGAAACTCCAATAAAAACGACCCGGTAACAACTGTAGAAACCGTCGTTGAAGAAACCGATAGCAATTTATTCAATTTTTATAGGGATTTTTCTTTTTCTTTTACCAGAAAATAGTTTATTATAAAAATAGAAGTTGTTCAAAACTGGAAATCGCAAAAAAGCTCAATCAACTGCAATATTTTTCAAAGCATTTAGAATTGTGTAGGGATATTATTCAATTTTTATAGGGATTTTTCTTTTTCTTTTACCAGAAAATAGTTTATTATAAAAATAGAAGTTGTTCAAAAATCTTTGCCGGGTAATTTTTTATATCAATGCAAGAATATTCAAACTTTGGATCTCTCTTCGAATCAAATCACATCTTTGCCGGATCACTTTTTATATCAATGCAAGAATATTCAAACTTTGGATCTCTCTTCGCATCAAATCACATCTTTGCCGGGTAATTTTTTATATCAATGCAAGAATATTCAAACTTTGGATCTCTCTTCGAATCAAATCACATCTTAAACCTGAACTGTATCACACTAACCTAAACTGATCGGTAAGGTTTGAATGATAACAAATCGTAGGTAAAAACAGCTGCAGAGAAAGTGTCCTGATACTGTACTATACTCAACAATGCTACTAAAATACGGATGTCCAACGTACAAGCTCGTGACTTTAGGTGTTAAACTGCTCTGTGCTTTCCAAACAAGGAGTGAGTTAGATATCAAATATAGGCCATGTGCAGACTGCTCTGCCTCCTCCAAGTCCACCACAACTGGAGCTACGGCTACTGCCTCCTGAGAACTCGTATCGCCTACCTCTGGCTCCTTGCCTTTGTCAGACGTCTCGGAATCTGATCCTGGCTCTGACTCTGATTCGGACTCAGACTCTGACTGTGACTTTGACTCCTGCTCTATCACAGCAACTTCACTAGGTAGTGCCTGTACGTCGCTCAGCTCCCGGGCACTAAAATGTCTGACTCACCATCACAAATCCCATCGCTCTCTTGTAAAAATACGGATTCCTGCTCATCAGCACAAAATCCGGTGTCTGAGTCATTCATCAAGTTGTCAATGTCATTTTCTTCGTCACTTTCGATGACATCAAGAAGAGCAAATATCTCATTACTTGATGTCCCTTCTCTGATTTCAACATATTTTTTACGTTTGTTATCCATATTCTATTATATAGGCCAGCCTATTCCTTGCACCTCAATCGTCACAGCTGATGTCAGTGTCTCAGTATTTCTTTTGTATGGCTTCCATATCATAGACTCAAAGTACCATTCATTTGCTATTATATAGGCCAGCCTATTCCTTGCACCTCAATCGTCACAGCTGATGTCAGTGTCTCAGTATTTCTTTTGTATGGCTTCCACATCATAGACTCAAAGTACCATTATTGTGTCAGATCTATGGAGTGAAAAAATCAAGGACCACAGCATATCATCCTCAAGGGAATGGGCAGTGTGAGCGATTCAATCGAACACTACACGACCTACTGAGAACACTGGGACCAGAGGAAAAGAAAAGGTGGCCATTACATCTCAAGGAAGTCTGCTACGCTTACAATGCAACACCTCACAGCTCAACAGGCTATTCACCATTTTACCTGATGTTTGTTTCACTGTTTGAATATAATGAGAATGTGTTGTGCATGATTGAATGTGCGTACTTCAATAGTGCCATTCTGCGTAGTTACATTGTTTAAATATAATGAGAATGCGTTGTGCATGATTGAATGTGCGTACTTCAATAGTGCCATTCTGCGTAGTTACACTGTTTGAATATAATGAGAATGCGTTGTGCACGATGGAATGTGCGTATTTCAATAGTGCCATTCGTGCTCCATCAAATCCCATACCCACAAGACATCCTTTATAATCTAAACCTAGTTTTTCAAGTTTCCTCATGATCGTTTTCCATCTAATTCGTGCATTGGTATAAATGATAAGAACCGTTCTTCGATAGTGTAGGAATCCTCATCATAGAAGCGTATCACTAAAGACAGTTGTTCGGTTTTTCGTAGATCTTTTGATTCGTCAGCTTGGATTGAAAAGTTTGTTTGCCCGAAAGGTAAGAACGGCGGCTAGTATAGAACCAGTTGAAGTATCAAAGGACGACTGGGGAAAAGCAGTGAAGGTTTTAGAGCCGGGTACTTGGGTAGTTGTTAAGTTACCAGTCAAAGGATTTGGAAAACTTGCTAAGAAGTTTTCTGAACCAATCAGAGTATCCAAGAGGGTTGGTAAATACGTTTACCAGTTAGAAGATGGTCGTAGGTACGCTTTCTGCACCATGGAATGTACGCATCTAGTGTATGCTAAGTATGTCAAATATGCCTTATAAGCCTATTTTAAGCGCTTTGTGCACCATGGAATGTACGCATCTAGTGTATGCAAACTATGTCAAATTTGCCTTATCAGCCTATTTGAACGCCTTGTGCACCATGGAATGTACGCATCTAGTGTATGCAAACTATGTCAAATATGCCTTATCAGCCTCTTTTTGTGTGATGATTTCCGGGTTGAGAGGTAAATTGTTGTTGCGAAATGAACAAATCCTCTTCTTGATCTAGGTTGCCTCATTCTGCTATGATACTACGGCAATAAGCGACAAGCTAAAACAATAATTACCCAAAGCATCAAAACTTCGCGGCTAGCATCCGCCATTTTGAACCGATTTAAGGAAAGGCCCAGTGTGGACAGGTTTCAAATCGGTTTCGAGCGAGAACCTCACACTACAGGCCCTGCGTCAACGTTTGCTGATGGAAGATCAGAAACGCAAGGAGCGACTGAAGACGCCGTTAAACGATGAAGCTCTGTATACAAAATCGAATAGTAGGCGCGACAAAACGAATTCTACGGTGCATGGCAATGGATATCAGAAATCGAATAGTAACAGCCATAAAAATCGATCTGGCATTAAGTGCTATAACTGTGGATCCAAGATTGAATTTGTGTGAAGTTCTCAACAAAGTCTTATCAAAATGTCTGACGCAGCAGCTCCACCAAAAGGCGGAAAACAGGCTCCCAAAGTAGCCAAGTAAATTGTTGAACATATTGGATAATATTTTCAAGAAGAAATTTCGAATTTACCAATCTCTGGTGGAATTGTCAAAGCAGCGCTTAGAGAGAGAGTTTTCATTGATTCATCTCTGGCTGGTAATAGCTGAGCTTGTGCAGTCACCATCTCAGTATGGTATAGATGCAGGTGACCTTTCACATCACCTACCATCATCCATTCCAAGTTTGCAAGACCCTGAAGCATTCGTATCACTTTTGACTAGCACTTTTGAGTGCCTTAGTGTGAGCAAGACACTTAGTTTACTATATTAGAGACCCCCATAGGCACCGTAGGTATAGCTGCCCCCCGATTCTCTCATGTTGTTGCATTGGCATCTTCAAAACTTGCACGTGAGTTCACTTCCGTGTTTTTACTACCATCTCTCACTAAATGCGTGTCTTTATCGTAATGATTGCAAGCATACTGTCTTGATCCTCTCATGCTAGCTGAAGTTGTTGAACGTTTGGTACGTTTAGACTCGCCAAGTAACTTCTTTACATAATCCTGTTGGTCCACTAGATCTGCGATGATGCGACGTAGTGTAACTACGCTCAATGGCACTATTGAAATGCTCACATTCCAGCGTGCAGAACGCATTCCAAATATGTTCAGATAGTGTAACTACGCTCAATGGCACTATTGAAATGCTCACATTCCAGCGTGCAGAACGCATTCCAAATCTGTTCAAATAGTGTAACTACGCTCAATGGCACTATTGAAATGCTCAAATTCCAGCGTGCAGAACGCATTCCCAATATTGCCCTATAAAATGCAAGAAATCAGCGTCTCTCTCTAAACTTACGTTTCTTACTATAATTTCTAAACTATACGCAATCAGGCACTGACTTCACGCGGAATTATTATCTAGGCGGTCAATTAACATAATAAACACGAATAGATCAT
Organism: Alatinidae sp. Z8VKAUB7J3; assembly: GCA_010016025.2. Classification (NCBI taxonomy): domain Eukaryota; kingdom Metazoa; phylum Cnidaria; class Cubozoa; order Carybdeida; family Alatinidae; species Alatinidae sp. Z8VKAUB7J3. Next base: position 256,555,076 of record JAAAKM020721499.1, read on the forward strand.
AATTGAAGGACCTTTTTTGTTGACCAATTTTTTCCACTATTGGAAGCCTTGATGCCCTATAAAGTGCCAGAAATCAATTCTTCTGAGTTAGTTTTCCACTTCCTTAAGTTGAAACTGCCTTCAGAAAAAATCTGCCTTGAGATCTGATAAAACTTAATTCCCTCCTCTAACGTCCAACAACCTGAACTGACATCATCTACATATAACGACTGACTAATCAATTTAGCTAACTCATCATGATCTGCACTATACTGACTTAGATGATGCCTCAAAGTGGCATTTAATAAAAACGGAGTAGCTAAAGTTTTCAATTTCCATCAGCTAATTAACTACCCACTGCCCCTGACAGCTCATCTCCCCCCGCATATACCTCGACGGGCGTGCCTGGATACGTGCATGATAAACATTTCCATGTCATTATCGGGGTCAAAGCCTTTCTAGCATTGATTAAATAACAACCTTTAAGAATGTTGGTTTTATTTTTGATGTGATTTTTGCAGCATTTCTCCCTTATCTTCTTGGCACGATCGATTTCCCGACTTTTTGTAACGAAAATAGTTAGCAAATGCCACGCTTGTTTCTGCTATGGCAAGAGAGATGTTTATTGCCATGCAGTGCTTGTTTGGGATTTTTTTCAGCCCTCCTCCCCCCAAAAAAGCCGACAGAGTTTTCTAAGAACATAATGTTTCAGTAGTTGATGCTGTAGTGCTTTGAATTACCACCCCTCGTACAAACCTCGAGTGAACTTTATGATGTTAAATAGTTCTTATTACTGACAAAATATAAGCATTACAGTGGTAATCAGCTCGTTTCAATATTTTCCCCTTTTCCCACCACATATATGGTGCGTGAATTTAAGTCCGCGCAAATATATCCAGTTAGGATGCGCGAATTTAAAACGCACAAATTCAAGTCCGCGCGAAAGATAATACTTCGCGAATTAAAATACACTTAACACCATGGAATGTACGCACCTTGTGTATCCAAACTATGTCAAATATGCCTTATTAGTCTATTTTGAACGCTTTGTGCACCATGGAATGTACGCACCTAGTGTATGCAAACTATGTCAAAGATGCCTTCTTAGCCTATTTTGACCGCTTTGTGCACCATGGAATGTACGCATCTAGTGTATGCAAACTATGTCAAATATGCCTTATTTGCCTATTTTGAACGATTTGATCACAGCCTTGCAAGATTTCCGGAGATCTTTGTAATCTCCTCAGTTGGCCCTTCAATCGTGATAAACTGTTTTCATAATTGTCGGGAAGCGGCCTATGACCAACTTTCCACGGTAGTTTAACTCTATATCGTGATCCAGAAAATTCTATAGTATCTAACAACTCCTCGTGGACACTGTTAACTTCTTTAATCCCCAGTGTTTCTAAATCCCATGAGTATTTGTGTGCCGGTCATGAATGTGAAATAGATGGCTAGATGTGCGTGAGCCAGGAGAACTTGCGGGTGTTATTGTACTGGCTTGAAAATGTTCCTGTTGTAAGTTTGAATGTGAATGGTAGGAACAAGGTTGAGTACACCTCCGTGCGTGAGATCCAAAACGCCAGTGATACCAACAGTTGCCATGGCGATGAGGAAGTGTAGACGGGGGTACACGAGGGTCCATCGTACGGTGCTTGAAGTGGGCGGCGGACAGCGTCATGGCGAACAAAGGCATGTGTAGAAGAAAACAAACCCTTTGGGACATGAGACGATCGATGCTGCGGGCGGGACGATATAGGACGAAGTTTTTGCATATTGTGACGAAGTCGTTCAACATAATCAGCAGGTGACAACGACGAAATATTGTCAGAAGGAGAAACAAATTCGGCAGGTAAAAAGCCTTGATCTCATCATCAGACCGAAGGTCAATGATATCTTCTTGGAGTTCAATAGGAACATCTTCATCGATATCACATGTCAATGGCCGCAAAACCCAATGGGGAACATACAGATCTATCGAATCTGCAAAACGTTCTGTCATTTCTGCTTTTAAGTTCTCGAGATGTGATAAGTATTTAATGCACTCTTCTTCCGTTACATTGTTGTTCGATAGATTTTGTTAGACCAATGCTTAACTGATTGAGCCACAGCGCGGCCCTCCCACCCGTAACATTTATACTGACTTAAAGTGAAACTCTTGGCTCGCTAACGGTTGGAAAAAATGATAGTGCTGTCAGTCACTAACTTGCTTTGTGAAGCTTCTAAGTTATAAAATGTAACGTAATCGTGTTCCTGAACTTAACATACAGACTTTGCAAACAAAGCTCTAGAAAAAGAACTTAATACAGTCCACAATCTTCGAAAGTACGTAGCGGTTGCGGTCAACCTCCTCATTGTGTTTTCTAACAAGACTACGATGAGCTTCACTTAGCTGCTCAGCAACGTTGGATTGGCCGAGAAATGCCAGCCGAACACAACTGTCAACGTGACCCCTCGTCTTTGCATGTTTTGTGGCTTTTGCGATGAAATGTTTCCAATCGCCAATCCCAATTTCGCTTCATCTTCTACTATGGCTACTTTGACAGGGCACGCAATCTTTAAGTGTAGTCCCCTGATAAGCAGTGGGGCCATTTCCCAGGGTCATGCTTGCCAAAGGAGAACGCGCCACCAAGGGGTTGTACAATTATAGAAATCCTGCGCAGCTGCTCTGGAACTCCCGTGGAAATGCCGGAAAGCGCTTCAGACAACCTGAAATTCAGAAATTACTGTAGAAATGGAGAACTTTTAAACCCCTCCCACAAGCCACCCATGAGCCGGAAATATCTGAAACTTCTTTAACGTATTTGCGTTGTCAATGTAAGCTGGTCTAACTAACTCATTATCGTTTCAATCTCAGATAATTTTATATTTTTTCCTTCTTACAAAATGCACATAAAAGAGCTGCTTTCTTGAAAATCAGAAAAGTACCTGGTCATTACTATTGATTCACAGCAAATGGCAGCAAGCTGGAAACATGTTAACAGGACTTGTTAAGCATGTTGGAAGTGGTTTTGGTGATTGTCAAAGTTTGACCAATTCTTGCAAAATTGGCCAAGGCGCACACCTTGGACAAAATCTGGCTTTAGGGTCAATATCTTTAAAGACCTATAAATTGCTTCAAATGCTCCAAAATTACTGGCAGCAAGCTGGAAACATGTTAACAGGACTTGTTAAGCCACCAAGCACTACTGCCGAAGATTCACTAGGATAAGGAGGAGGAGGGCACACAAAGTCTCTCTTCAGGGGATTAAAGTGAAGGATTTTAGTCTTTCCTTCGTTGATTTGGAGGCTGTTCGCAGTACATTCATCTTTGAAGTTTTTGATTATTTCGTTACAGAATTGGGGGACAGCCTCAGACTTCTCAACAATGTACTTCAGTAGGACTGACAAGTCGTCATTTGTGCTTTTCCTGTGGTCAGATCACGTTCATTTGTGCTTTTCCTGTGGTCAGATCACATTCATTTGTGCTTTTCCTGTGGTCAGATCACGTTCATTTGTGCTTTTCCTGTGGTCAGATCACGTTCATTTGTGCTTTTCCTGTGGTCAGATCACATTCATTTGTGCTTTTCCTGTGGTCAGATCACGTTCATTTGTGCTTTTCCTGTGGTCAGATCACATAGACAGCTCTCTTTTCAGGTCGCAGCCATGTGATAAGGTAAAGGAAACTCTTTTCGTTGGACTCGACCACGATGTGTTTCAACACATGGAAGACCCTACAGTAACGGAGACACTGTCCCACTCTACCCTTTCTTATATCAAATGCTTAAAGCACGTTATCCCTCTTGAAATATCGATGAATGTATTCCTGTTGTCTCTGCTGCAATCTGACTTAAAATAGAGGTTGACTCTAGTTGAGCATTGTGGAGTGACATGCATGAGAGGAAAATTTTCAAGTAGTCAACCCGTAGTCAACCCGCGTGTGTTCCCCAAGGAGAACCTCCAACAGGTTGACTCTATTTCGGCATTGTCAAGGGACATACATGCACGGAGAGGTGTAGCATAAATGGGAGACAGTCACAACGGCAATCAAAGGGGTAAAATTAACCTTGACTGGGTAGTTTAAGGGAAGCAGGGTTTAATTTAAGAAAGTTTAAATCAAATGATCATGTTTTGTCATCTGAATTTAGCAATAGGGAAGGCCCGGAGGAGAACAGTGAACCTGAAATTGAAAGCAACGAATCATACGTGGAAACTGGAAGATGGGAAAGATTGAAGGTCTCATCCTTGGTAAGGACAATGTGGTAAGAGGAGCAAGGGTTCTTGTTTTCACTAAGGGTAAACAGGGATTAAAAGTTTTGGGAAAATGTACAGTATAATTTATCTCATCCGATGATTCTTAATGTTATTTCAAGAGGCGCCAAAGATTATGATACTAAATAGATTAAATATCGACAAACACTTATAAAAGGTCAACTGGTATAAAGAATTTAACAGTAACTGATTAACTAACGATGTAATATTCGTAAGAATAAGTAAGAAAGCAAGTCTTACGTAACGTAGGATCCACTCTATGAACATAATGAGAACGCGCTCTACATAATGGTATGTGGCTATTTCAATAGTGCTATTCGGGTAGGATCCACTCTATGAACATAATGAGAACGCGCTCTACATAATGTTATGTGGCTATTTCATTAGTGCTGTTCTGCTAGGATCCACTCTATGAACATAATCAGAACGCGCTCTACATGTTGGCATGTGGCAATTTCAATAGTGTGATGACCAGACCACAGGCACACACGCAGGCGAGGGATTCACCCACCTTAAATTTGTATAATGCTTAATTTTCTCAGCGAAATGTTTAATTTTCCTGTGTTTTCCTGGTATTTCTTTCGTAAGAGTTGAACCCCCCTCCTCCAAAAAAAAAATCTCGAATAATAATTTCTCTAATTTTCTCCTCGAATAATAGTTCTTTTCCAAATAAATATTCCTATTTGTCTTGCAAAGCTTGGTTACCGACCAAGGGAGAAGAGAAAATGAGCAAAAGAGCACTATCATTCTCAAATACAAAATGCCCATGTATATAAAACTGGGACGGCATGCACAGAGTGCATTTGAAAATTTATTGTTTTTTCCACTTTTTTTCCTAGGAATAGGCTAATTAAAATACCTCAGTTGATTAATTCGAAACTAAACACCAAACTTAGTTGAAAGCTTGCTTCATTTCCTACTCGACATAGACAGCAAATTTGACAAGTTATTTCAAGAGATGGCCCTATACGGCCAGGCCCTACTCACTATGGACACTAACTACAAGATAGCGAAGGCTCTCCTTAGTCAGCCCAATGCGTACGCAAAAGGGCTGACTACTGACAGAATATGGACGTATATTTAAAAGGGCACCAACGCCCATAAATATGAAAAACTTTCTCGAAGCCTAATTACCTTGAGCACGTTGCTTTCTAATCTACTCAGGGGTCATGGGATGTCACGCTATCAATGACGCAAAACCAAAACAAAGAGCGTTGCAACAACAAACATGAGGCTAAAACATAATGGCCGAACAAATCATAGCCACTGCGACTTAACCAAATAATGAACGAAAGAAATAGAAAAACTTATCTAAAACTACTGAAACTCTGACGGTAGTCAGAACTCCTCTCGTTTAAGTGGGGATCGTCATCCTTTTCGCGCCTCTTCGTCAATCTTTTTTGGCCTGTTCGGAGCGAAAGATTATCCCTCTTCAAGTATCCATTGAAATCCGCATACGATAAGTACCTTTTTGTTAAATTTATTGTCTTGTAAGTCTGTTAACGTAAACTATAATGGACTCTACAAATATTGAAACTGCTATTGCTCCTATTGAGGACAACGATCGTCGGACACTCAAGCTGCTAAAAAAGTCAAATATTCAACACGACCTCTTTGAAGGGCTTTGCAAAGAAATAGGACTAAGTGGTCACATCCCTCATGATATGAAAGTGCGTTGGAATAGCACTTACGTGATGATTAGTTCCATGTTACACAGAAAATCTGCTCTACAGAAATTTTATGATGTAAATGTTCGCAATGCGAAAATTAGAGAACTTGAACTTACAAAGGTCAGTAACTAGTTACCCCTGTCTGCAACTGAGCACATCGAAATTGTATGGGAAACACAGTAAGAGCCAAAAACACTTTAATGTACAGCAAGTAGAAATAAACAAAGGTCAGTAACTAGTTGCCCCTGTCTGCTCCTAAGCACATCGAAATTGTATGGGAAACACAGTAAGAGCCAAAAGCACTTTAATGTACAGCAAGTAGAAATAAACAAAGGTCAGCATGTCCTCATCAGGCACATTTGCATTAGCATTGGCCTTTGCAGAGATTAGGTGATTACAAATACCTGCTAAAGCAGTCGAAGCCTTTACTGTACCAAATATATGGCTATCTTTTGGAGGACAACATCATTAGATCTTTGATGCAATGTAAGGTTGTTTGACCATATCTCTGCATTACATTTTGTTTCAGCTTTGAGCCTTCACCAGTGCCAGACACCTCGCAGCTAAAAACACCCTTAGAGATTCCACACTCCACATTTTAAAACGTTCTAGGCTCATATTATCTAGCTCATCCATTTTGAGGAAGTGGTTATTAATTTACGATTACTAACTAGCCTGCTGAAGAGGTACAGCAACACCGAAGATAAGGATCTATTTCGTTCGCAGCAAAGTTGTTTACTCGCAGTTTTTGGTTGCTAAGGCTGGTTGTCAGCGTCTAGATGCGTTATACCTGTAAAGAGAGTAATGGGTGTATTTTGATATAGGAAAAGAAACAGATTGATGATGATTACCATCATCATCTTCAGCAATGTAGGTACAATTGGAGACATGACTCCGTATTGAAAACGATTGCCAATTTTCTCAATTCCTGTAATCCTGAGCTTAATATCTTTTGCGATATTTAAGGTTGATGTTCATCCTCAATCATATCTGGATCAATGTTGCCTATTATTTATGTTTAAAGCCTTTTAAAGCTATTTACAAGGATTTAAAGAGTTCAAAATTGTTTTTGTAGTCAGAAATCAAACGAAACGAACATGCTACCGATAGCAGAACTCCACATGAATTCACGATTTCGCAACAGCGCAGAGTACGATGTTCACTGGCAATTTTCTTGAAAAATTGCTATGGCAACCCTATTATTGCTTATAACCATTCAGGTATTGCAGCTTTTCATAAAGGGGGAGGGGCTTATTATTTGATCATGACATGTTTTGAGGCTGGCAAGGAAGCATTGATTGATGTAAGTCAGTCATTTAATACTTTGTAACTAGTCATTTATTAGCCACTTCTACCTAAACCAGCCTTTATTACCTCATCCTGTTGGATCATGAGTAGCCCCCTTCAACGATGCAAAGTTAAGGGCCACATCTTTCAGGCCTCTGTAGCTCAGGGGTTAGAGCACTGGTCTTGTAAACCAGGGGTAGAGAGTTCAAATCTCTCCAGATGCTATTCTTTCCACACAGGAAGCACTCCGTTGTGGTGTCCTTTTTATCGTTCCATTCAGCAACGACATACTTTTAACTGCAATACTAAATCATTTTTCCACTCAGTCATGTCCTAAAATCCGACATTCTAACATGTGTTTTGTCACTTATAATTTTACCAACAAGAGCATCACTAATTCTCAGTTTGTTCAATCTCACTCTAGAACAGGCAATAAAAGGCCATTGTCCAACCTTAAATCCTAAAAGCCTTCAAGAAATGAGTTGGTCAAGACTTTATCAATGCTGATTAGGGCTAAACTGGGATATCAGATCATGACCTAGAAAACCATAAGCAAGATTTCTACAGGAGGTTCAACTCCAACTTATCAGGAGCCAAAACGTTCCGATTGATGGTCCAATGCTAAAAGAAAAGGCACTTCAATTTGCAGAAAGTTTTAATATTCCAACCTTTATCTACATGTATATAGTATCTAAAAGCTTTTTTGTCAGCAAAAAAAAGATTCCCTTCGCATCTAAACTTGAAGCCTTTTACTTCTACATTAACCCTCATTAGCCCAACCTGTTTTTTAAGTAAAAATTTTGATTTTAATGTTACTCAAGTAACAGAACATATCAAGTCACTTAACTGAACTCCAGCACTCTAATCTTTTGTATTGTGTATATAGAAATTTCCTTGAAATCTTCACTTTACTGGCAAAAACAGTATGCTCATATATTGTGCAAGGTAGGACACTTCCTATAAGCACACTCAGTTGTCTAATGATACATACACACATCTTGAAGATGACAGATATTGCTGCAATTTGTCAAAGTGTTATCACAGTCCATGTAACTTTTCATGTTTATCATATTGTACCCTAGTAGATCTATGTACACCAACCACACCTCCAATAATATCTTTTGTTAAAGCAAATGAAGCAGAGTACGTGAAATTATAATAATTTGAAGTTCCTTTATCAAAGACTTGTAAGGCGCTTATGATGCTGCATTGGCAGTAATATCAGCCTCAAGAACCATGTAAAAACCTTTTCTACAAGAATTTAAAACGTAAACAATAGATAAAAGAAATGTTGCTGTTTAAAATGTTAGCTAAAATGACGCAGACATTCCATTCCGTATCTTTGAAACTAGGGTAAGTGACTATTAATAAAATCATTCCATATTTGTTTAAAACAGGTTAGTGCCCCCCATAAGGTCAGCTATCATTTAATTATGGTTAATGTATTTGGCATCAAATAGCAATATGAGGCGATACGTTGCTGATCATGCGTAAATATTTTTGATTTGGGCGCATATTAAAAAAGTTGGGGCGATAAGTTGCTGATCATGTGTAAATACTTTTGCTTTGGACAATTGTTGAGACGGTTGGGATGATAGGTTGCTGATCATGTGTAAGTTTTTTTAATTTGGGGGCATATTAAGAAAGTTGGGACGAAAAGTTGCTGATCATGTGTAAATATTTTTGCTGCGTTTACTTTACCTGCGTTTATCCCTGATGAAGTAAATGTGTTGCGATATTTATAGTAGAATACTCAGAGCGTTCACTTTACCTGCGTTTACAATGATGCGTTTACTTTACCTGCGTTTACAACGATGCGTTTACTTTAGCTGCGTTTACAATGATGCGTTTACTTTACCTGCGTTTACAATGATGCGTTTACTTTAGCTGCGTTTACAATGATGCGTTGTTTCAAGGATGATGGACTTGAAAATGAATGCTGGAGACACCATTGATTTGTATTATAAGCAATACTTGGAACTTTCGACGCGACTTACTGCCTTAAAATGTGAACTGCCTGCTCAGGTTCAGTTGGCTTGTGTACTACGCGGATTACCCCCTGGATTTGATACTATTCGAGCTGCTTATTTAGCGAAAGGAACATTCACCATGGTTGAATTAATTGAGGGTCAACCCCTCCTCGACAATTCTCGTCTCGAGATTCTACTATGTACAGCTTTACTAACTTTACTAAAACAGTTGCATAGGCAGGCTCCCCAAATTTGAAGAATAGCTCCTCTAACTTTCTATTTCGCTTTGTAAACACAGCCAGTAGTTGCTTCGTCTGCCATTTTATGTTTTCTGACCCGCGCAATCAAACCGTTCTTTGCGCGGATATCATAGGCAACGGACTCGCAACTTGACCTTACTGTAAATCTGAAGGGTATCAATATTGTCCTGCTGTGGGGAACTGTTGCGAATAACATCAAGAAGAAAACAATAGAACAATTCAGGTGTGCCGACTTTCAGATGCACGCACTTCATGTTATAGGAGTTTGACCGTGGGCCAAAGGAGTAGTACCACGTGACCTGCTTCCTTGGTTGACTGGCTGTGGTCTGCACCTTGTAACGAAAGACTTGAAAACTTTGCTGACGGTATGCCGAACTAAATAAAATTACCTGGTAACTGCAAAGAACAGTGCAACCCAGTAGTGAAATGCTCACTGTAGGCTACCATATGAGTAATTCAGTGCAGATATCTCGGTGCAGCCATCCTTTTGTTGATATCAACTGCATCCGTTCAACACGGAAGCTGGTCTTCTTGTAACTTAAAACCATAGCCAAAGTTGTACGGACTCTTTTCAAAGCATTCAATCTCCAGTTCATTTTTACACGCTGCTATGTGATTCTTTGATACAACGTGGATTCAGTATTAGAAATTGGCATCAGTATCAGTCAAAAGTGTCAATACCGATACCGATTCCGACACTTAAAATATGGCCCATGCTTGAGGACACTGATATCTTGTACATCAGAGGCACAGGGTACGGACTCTTTTCAAAGCATTCCCTATGGCCCTTACATAAGCAAACAAAACAACGACCGAATCTTTTAATAATACTCTTACGATCTGCCAGTTGTTTGTGCTGACGACAATCTTCTTCTTTGTGTGGCTTCAGACAGAACGCGCATCTCCTCTCCGTTTTTGTTATTAACGTGCTTCCGGTACTCTCTCCTTTTCTCCTGCTGTCCGTGTACTGTGGCTTTAGCAACAACAGTGGAACGTGCCTTAACATTTATAAAATTCACTTTCCTTTGGCCGGACTAAGGAACAATTCAAAATTCAGACAACCCCTGCATCATTTTCATCTTTTTAATTACCTGAGCAACTTGCAGCCTATTATTGCAAGATTTCCATTTATCTCAAAGTTGCCCGTGTATGACTGAGTGTGCTGCCACTATGGTCGCCAGGCAAAATACTTCTCAAAGTTCTCAGTGCTGCTTTGAGTGTAATGCATCGAAGCTTTTGCTTTCAAAGCAATTTATCAATTGTTTGCGAGCAGAAGTGAATACTTTCGGCACAGATTGGGGGTTAATGCCTCGTGATAGTGCAACTGCAAAGACTATTGCCGCCACACCATTGTTACTATTTCTAGACGTTTGACACACATCTTCAACATCAATTATCAATGGTGACAATGTGCAGTTAGTTAGGTAACACGCAACATGGTTTATAATGAAGATTGATGGCCTGCAAAACTATTCCGCGTGAAATTAGAATCTAATTATTTATAGTTTAACAGATACGGTAAGATAGGTAAGTAGTATGTTACAGGCTCATTTCTGGCATGTTATCAAGCACTAAGCCTTGGAAAAGTCGAAAAAATTGGTCACGAAAAACGGTCCGGCAATTATGTTCTTTATAGGTTTATAATGAAGATTGATGGCTTGGATGGAGAGTGCTACTTTCATAGGCCTACAGTCCATTTGTAGCATAGATAGCTTATTCTTTATGCTAGCAATTTCAGTGTTGTCATTTAAGATAGATGGATTCTCCATCAATAAAAGATATCTTACTGAAGTAAGCCGACCTTTAAAAATACTGACAACTGACGTTTGTATTTTGATGCCCTATTTAATGTAAATCAAAGGAAATGCGGTGTTTTAAAGGCCAACACGATCTTCCAGTTCCCTTATAAGACCTGCAACAGCACCACTTCAACTTCCTGAATTTGAGAACACTCTGTTGTCGGTACTGTGCAGATGAGGCAGAAGAGTTGCACTCTGCACTACAAAAGGGGGGAACTGTTATTTCAAGTTCTACTCTGTCTCTGCTCATTGAAAGGGTCATTTCACTTTTTGCAACACTAAAAGATCACTTGACTGTCATCATACTGGAGAAGAAAGGGATGATAACAATTTACACCTTGTAAATAAATCTCCCACAAAATATCGCGATAAGTCAGTTCGTAATGGAAGAGTGAGGGTTCGTCGCCAATCATTGGGTGAGAGTGAAGGACGTGTTGCAGAAAAGAGATACGGTAACAAAGGATCTCGAGAAAAAGCTGCACAGCCTCGTCGTAATCACAACTTCAATGATGAGCGTGGAGAGAGAATGACTGAGGGACTGTGAGAGAAGTCACAGTTCCTCTCAATAGATTGAAAGGCCTGAAGATACTGTATACCGAATCAAGAGTTGCTCTACCCAGCCACGTCTCCCGTCACAATAAGCTTCCACTCGTTGTTTCATTTTTTCGCAATTCAATCTATTCCATTTGATAATGTAAAGAAGCGATCTCAAAATGCAAAGTATATGAAATGTTGATTTTAATGGAGAAAACGAAGGAGAGGCTGATGCAAGCGTTAGCAATTCAAAAAGTACGTCGAATTAGAAAGTGGAAGAACAAAGAGAAGAAGTTAAAAAAGGAATATACCTTAATAACATTAATGTAATTAGTTTATACTGTTGACTGATTTACAACTGCTGTAGCTAGAATTGGAACGTACTGTAAATAACATATCTTAGTCCCGACGACCAAGTGATTTCTCCATGTAATACTCATTTTATCGATTTCTAATAAGCAATTGAATGAAGATATATGCCAGAATAATAATCGGATTCTCCACTTTCGTTGCATACATGGTAAGCCATGTAAATCTCATTTTATCGATTTGTAAGAAGCCATTGAATGAAAGAATATGTCAGAATAATTATCGGATTCTCCGCTCTTGCTGCACACATGATAAGCCATGTAATACTCATTTTATAAACGCATTGTGCACCATGGAATGTACGCATTCCAAGCACGCAAGTGTCACTAAAAACAGCTTTCGGTGCTATTCTAAGCGCATTGTGCAACATGGAATGTACGCAATCCAAGCATGCAAGTGTCATTAAAAACAGCTTTTGTTGCTATTCTATATGCATTGTGCACCATGGAATGTACGCATTCCAAGCTTACAAGTGTCACTAAAAACAGCTTTTGGTTCAGCTGTACAGAAGGACTAGATTTGGCTACAGCGGCCGCTAACAGAGACGAGCGATCATTACAGTACTAACCTTTTTCTGTTTAATTGCGTCTGTCCAATCAATGAGTCCTAGCTTTGAACTCCTAGCTTTGCACTCCAATACACCTTAAAGCTAATGTCTATCAGCTGTACAGAAGGACTAGATTTGGCTACAGCGGCCGCTAACAGAGACGAGCGATAGTATAAATTGTTTTCAAAATATTCTACACCCCCTGTTTGTTCCAACCCCCCGCTTTATTAATTGGCCCTATTCTTTACCAAGGTGAAATTTTCTCTCATCCCAATTTATCTACCAATCCTTATTATCTAAGACTTAAGAGTCTACAAGCAATATAATTCTGAGTTCACTGACTTCCTTCTAGCATAACAAAATATGGTAAGTGTATACTTTGTGAAGAGAACCAGCTTTTTGTGCTATTCTAAACGCATTGTGCACCATGGAATGTACGCATTCCAAGCATACAAGTGTCACTAAAGACAGCTTTTTGTCCTATTCTAAACGCTATGTGCACCATGGAATGTACGCATTCCAAGCATGCAATTGTCACTAAAAACAGCTTTTGGTGCTATTCTAATCGCATTGTGCACCATGGAATGTACGCATTCCAAGCATGCAAGTAAATTCTGATTTAGAAAATTGTGCAACAGCTCATTCCATAAAGAGGGGGCTCCACACTAAGCGAAAGAACATTCAACGTCTTGGGATGTTAAGACAGAAAATGCCGAAGAGGAAATTCATAGTCAGCGAAAGAACGACCAGAGCTTTGAAGGCTTTTTTTTAATCTATCTCATTCTTATGTTTGAACACTGAATTGATGTCTTTATGACAAAGTTACAAAGAATAAGAATCCATATTTGACATAGTTTGCATACACTAGATGCGTCCATTCCATGGTGCACAAAGCGTTCAAAATAGAATAATAATCCATATTTGACATAGTTTGCATACACTAGATGCGTCCATTCCATGGTGGACAAAGCTTTCAAAATAGGCTTATAACGCATATTTGACATAGATTGCATACACTAAATGCGTACATTCCATGGTGCACAAAGCGTCTTACGAATGTCCCTGTCAATGAAAAGATTGAATTAATTCTAGATACTGTTTTTATTTCTTATTCTGTTTTCCATGGCTTTTCCTGTAGAGACTTTAGAAAGTTTTTGTCTTTAAGCACCAGAAGGAATAATTTTCTTTTTGATAAAAACTTATACCAACAAACAGACGGAGTGGCCATGGGCTCACCAATAGGCCCCTTGTTTGCCAACATTTTCTTATATCTTGTAAAACCAAATCCTTTTCCAATCCCTGGTGAAATAAAAGGCCTGTAATGTACTTTTCAAATTGCATGCAAATCTCAGCGACCGTGGCGAAACGGATTACTGAGCTCAGGATTGAATAGACAAGGTGATTTACCGGAAAAGACTGCCAATCGTCGAACAATAGGGAACGCACACTTTTGTACAATCCTGTAGCAATAAATAGCAAGGAAAGTTTGAATGAAGTGTTAAAGTGTAGAAGTCTTATTGGGTCACGCGTTCAAAGTGCCTAGGTTTTGTGGGCTTACAAGAGAAGAAAAATTAACGTTTGGTTCATACCTGGCCAGTAACTATCGGGCAGCGAGGTGGGGTGGAAGGGGTGGGGGACCATTGGACTAAGTCCACCTTATTTGTTACTAGCCCACCCCAATTTTATGTCAATCTACTTATGTGGTAGACACATTAATTTATGTCCAAGATTGTAGGTCTAGCTAATTTATAGAATCAGATCAACAATATGGGATTTTTCGTTCAGTCACCCCACCAAATTCACATTGTTCCAAATAAATAAATTGGATATATTGTACTTGATTGTTTCTTAGGTCTTAATCAATAGTTGTTCTTTGAAGTCAACAAATTTCAGATAAAGTACGTTAAACCCGAGTTTTATTACTACAAACGCTTTTATTTCCAAGTCTCAGTTTGGCCTCAATTATGATGCAGACGTCATTACAACACTTTTATTTCCAAGCCTCACTTTGGCCTCATTTATGATGCAGACTTCATCGCAACGCTTTTATTTCGAAGCCTCAGTTTGGCCTCAATTATGATGCAGACGTCATTACAACACTTTTATTTCCAAGCCTCACTTTGGCCTCATTTATGATGCAGACTTCATCCATATAGATCATAATTGAAGGACCTTTTTTGTTGACCAATTTTTTCCACTATTGGAAGCCTTGATGCCTTACAAAGTGCCAGAAATCAGCCTCTCACTATCAACTTACATTTCTTACTATATCTTCTAAACCTTACGCAATCGGGCACTAATTTCACGCCAAATCGTTGTCTGGGCTATCAATTAACACAATAAACACATATAGATCATAATTGAAGGACACATTCACAAACACATACACATTCACATACGCATTCACATACACATTCACATACACATTCACATTCACATACGCATTCACATACACATTCACATACACATTCACAAACACATTCACATACACATTCACAAACACATTCACATACACATTCACATACACATACATATTCACATACACATTCACATACACATTCACATACACATTCACATTCACATACACATTAAATAAGCAGAAAAACCACCAAACAGGCTAACTATTATATAAAGGACAACTGGGGCGTCCATGGGTATTTATGTAGACCTTCTTCCTTCCTTGCGAAAGTTAAACGAGTTTTCCTGCTAAAAGCCGAGTCCTAGTGTCACAGAGTGGAGCACAGCTGACATTACAGCACAGTAGGAGCACGAACCTCCCAAAATTTGAAGCCTTTGGAATATGGATGTTAAAATAGTCTAATATCTTCATTTTTTCCACAGACATAACTATTACCCTCGAAAACTAAAACTTTTGAAATAGGAAAACAGCCTTTAATCACATTAATTACCATTTGCAATCATAAAATAGTCTAATATCTTCATTTTTTCAATATACGTAGCTATTACCCTCGAAAACTTAAACTGTTGAAATAGGAAAAGAGCCTTTAATCACATTCTTTACCATGTGCACTCCAACTAAAGTTATCTGATATGAATACTGTGATGATTTGTTGTGCTGAACATCAAGTTTTACATTGATAAAATAGATTAGGAGTAGTAGAATCCACTGTTTTAAAGTGCACAAGTTCAACTAAAGTTATCTGATATGAATACTGTGATGGTTTGTTGTGCTGAACATCAAGTTTTACATTGATAAAATAAAATAGGAGTAGTAGAGTTCACTGTTAGAGATTGAATACCTTATTATTTCTTATATCAATGGTAAAGACAGTGCCAAAGTTTTAACTGATATATTTAAGAGGGCAAAGGTGAAAAGGTCAGAGGTGAAGACTAGTGTAAAGGAGGCTGTTGCATTAGGGGTTAAGTACGAAAGAGTGATGGTAAATATTTGATGAGGCATTGGTAACAAAGAGAACGTAATGTGGAATAGATGACAGTTACAGAGGAAATCAGCCAACAGCCTCAAATGTATCGACAGATAGGCCTACTTGAAAAGACCACGAAGTTGCTACTCGGATAATACGACACGCCGAGAATATTTATCATTAGAGCTCTCTCGTGGATATTCTACACCAAGGAGATAAAAATATTTCAGCACACAGCCATCGGTATTCACAACACTCAGCATGAACCAGGCTTGGCAAATAATCATTTCGAGCGGAGCGAAGGTGTTGATTGATTTTGATTCAATGATAAACAGTGGAACGTGAAAGTAGTGAAGTAGTAGACGGGGGTCAATACATTTTTCAAGTCAGGCTTTTGCTTACAAGATACTAGTTTGCTAAGAAAGTAAAACGAGATCATCAGTGTGGTCCCCCGTTCTTAAAATGATTGTCCTTGTCTCTTACGTAGGATCATGCGTTTTTAATTAGGCCTGAGTAGACGGCAGGGTGACCCTTGCGGCGTCGGTTCACCCTTTTCTGGGGTTGAACCTTGATGGCGCTATCACCCTCCCCACTCTGGCGCGGTCTCTCAAGACGGCACTCGGGTCCTTTTTTTTAATCTGGCCTGACACAACCCTTTTGGAAGTGCGATTCTCAAGACGAGGCCTGCGTAAGTTGTTTACTACCTGAAGAAAAGTTTTGAAATTTCCGCGTGGTTTCTACGTTCAACTTAAGGCACTCCAATATACAAAGGGGTTGGCTAAGAGATACAGTTGGGAGGGGAAAAGTTATAAAATAATGACCTCTTACAATTAAGGGAAAACAATAAATAAATTGTATAGGCATGATTTGTTGACTTTGGTATTTACATTAAACTAGTTTTCTTATAGTCAGTAACCAAATGATGAGAATATTTGAATAGTGTTTGAATTGTGAATTCGTAATCTTCTCTCAATTAAACGTGAAAAGATAATACTATAGGTTACTACCATGGTGTAAAATGCTTTTGCTTTTACGTCTATGAACTATGATCATCTTCATTTATGATTCCGTTCCCGCTCTGAAACTCACGGTAACTGATTGTCGCTCAATTATTGAGATAGATTGTGTTCTGCAATAATCAATTAGCCTTTTGATGATGCACAAGTATCTTCTCTCAATTAAAATGCTGCAGCTATATAAAAATACATACAGAAAGGATAGATGTAGAAAGATAGAAAAACTGAAATAACTCTAAGTAGGTGTAGTTGTAGAGACCCTAAATATAAATTATAATAATAGATGTAAATAAGATTAGATGCTGGGAAGTTAAATAGATATAAATATACATATAGATAAGTTAAAACATATTACAGAAAGATGCCAATAAACGGAGATGTAGAACGTATTTTGGTATTGTTAATAGCTACACCGTAAAACCGCGTTCTGGTGGATCACGGGTGTGATCCTCGGTGGTGACGTATTATCAAGAGATTTCAGTACCGCTGACATATTAGTACGTATGTGTCCTATGTCAGGAGTATCTTTTTTACGTGCTAAAATCTATTTGTTTCAGGTTTACGTACTTCTTGACGAGGTTCATCGATTTCAGAGGAAAAGATACAATTTTTTTTCCACAGACAAAGCTATTACCCTCGAAAACTAAAACTTTTAAAATAGGAAAAGAGCCTTTAATCACAATCTTTACCATTTGCAATCATAAAATTTTCTAATATCTTCATTTTTTCAACATACGTAGCTATTACCCCCAAAAACTAAAACTTTTGAAATAGGAAAAGAGCTTTTAATCACATTCTTTACCATTTGCAATCATAAAATAGTCTAAAGAATTGCGTCTACATGTCAACACTTCATTTATGCTCTTGTGACGAGTGACAAGGCTGAACACTTTCCCTTCTGCAATGTTTTATGTTCAAAGGGACAAGAACATAGGTATAAACTCTTGAAGAACATAGGCTAGAATTGCGACTACAGGTCAACACTTCATTTATGCGCTTGTGACAAGTGACAAGGCTGATAACTATCCCTTCTGCAACGTTGTATGTGGTACGTCTAAGATGGTTTTATCTATGTGAAGAAGAGGGAATAAGAATGATGATGATTGGTGATGATTGATGATGATACAGCTGGGCGTTTGACTTCAGAAGAGTGAACCGTGTAAGAAATGTTGATTAAGTAAAAGTAGAGGGCATTAGTTTGAAATGTAGAAAGGTACGTCTAAGATGGTTTTATCTATGTGAAGAAGAGGGAATAAGAATGATGGTGTGGGAGGTGTTGTTGTTGGAGCCGAAGTCGTCGGAAGGGTAGTTGGAGGCATGGTCGTTGAAGCCGTAGTCGGAGGAATTGTCGTTGAAGGGGTGGTTGGATTACAATGAAAGTTATCCCAATGCACAACTTCACCGTCGCTGTCACAGAGAACTCCATAACACCAAGAGTCTTCTTTACCTTTTGAAATTTCACTGTTCTTTGGATAAAACTTTCCCTCATCAGACTATACATTTTTACAGCGCTTTCATTTTCAAGATCATAAAAATATCAGCGACAGTAATAGCAAAATCATCTCCTATAATTGCCATGTAATCTAAATATTATTATTAGCATTATTTTGTTCTGAGAGACGCTTATAATTGAAACGAGGCTAAATAAAGATGCGCTTCGGTAGAAACTAGTCAGTACCATTGAGGGTGTTGCGATGTTATCTTACTCAAATGGTAAAGAATGTGATTAAAGGCTCTTTTCCTATTTCAAAAGTTTTAGTTTTTGGGGGTAAGAGCTACGTATGCTGAAAAAATGAAGATATTAGACTATTTTATGATTGCAAATGGTAAAGAATGTGACTAAAGGCTCTTTTAGTATTTCAAAAGTATTAATTTTCGAGGCTAATAGCTATGTCTGTGGAAAAAATGAAGATATTAGACTATTTTAACTGACTGATGAGTGAGTATGAAAGGCAAAAGCCTATACAAGAGCCTATACAAAAGCCTATACAAATTATTACATAAACATCAAAGCTCACTGCCTGCTAACCTAGAAACGACAAAAGACTTCACTATCGTTTACTTTTACCCACTGACTGATGAGTGAGTATGAAAGGCAAAAGCCTATACAAGAGCCTATACAAAAGCCTATACAAATTATTACATAAATGAGCTGCATTGCTTAATACAAGAGATATTTTTAGTGTACGACAGTATCCTATGAGCTGCAGTCCTTAATACAAGAGATATTTTAAGTGTACGACAGTATCCTATGAGCTGCATTGCTTAATACAAGAGATATTTTAAGTGTACGACAGTATCCTATGAGCTGCATTGCTTAATACAAGAGATATTTTTAGTGTACGACAGTATCCTATGAGCTGCAGTCAACTCAAGTACCACACCCTCACCGATTCCAAGATCTAACTTTTACTTCTTGCCGAGGTACAAAATGAACTCAAACAGACACCCAGTTGGGCTGTCACATCTGCAACACCATTTAAAACCCCAATTGAAAGGATTGCCCTTGATGTACTGCTTCATTGAATTTTTGCCTTTGAATTTTGTCATATGTTCATCAACACACTGTTCCGCTGAGTCTGAAACCTTGTACTAAAGCAAAATATAATCCTAATATCGCATTTAAACAAACAAGTACTGTATGAGAATCCCAGATGAAATTTTGTGGTATACCGGTAGTAGGCCCCTAAACGTCACAGGGTTATATACCGAGTGCCTGTACCACATACGTAACTGTAGGCCCCTATGCGAGGGGCAAATAATTCAAAATAGTCTCGCAATCTCTCAGTGCAGCCCCCTGATAAGCACTCGTCGCCAATATATAATGTAGCACGTTGTATCCCATCCTTGTCGCCAATATATAATTCAGCGCGTTGTATCCCATAAAGACGCGTGCAATTACTAATCCATGCTTCTGAATGCTCAATTAGGACAGCTGAAAAAATTATTTTCCCATCCTTGTCGCCAATATATAATTCAGCGCGTTGTATCCCATCAAGACGCGTGCAATTACTGATCCATGCTTCTATTAGTTTATTCTTTGGACTAGTATTTCTAGGGTTTTCAACCACTCAACATAGTAACAAGGCACTGGTAATTTAAGGCTAAAGTTCACTTATATCGAATCCTCTGTGCTAGGCACATTCGAAGGCACTTGACAACTGATATTCACCTCTGTAGCTCTAGCTGGCCCTTAGTAGTTTTTCTTATCCACTCCCTGGGAAGTGTAGACACATAGCATAGTTTTTTCTGCTTCCTCTATACCACAATGCATTGTCATCCGGAGGTGAGTTTTGGGCTTGACTTTGACGCCGCATGACAATAGACATTTGGATCTAGGGATTTATGATATAATATGTCAGCGGTCAGAACAGAGTTTGTTGTTTTGACGGTAGATTTTGGGAGAAGTCATCCCGCTTGTTTGCTGAGAATACCTCCGATCACACTTAAGTCAAACGTTTTTGCGTAAAGTGCTGCTCATTTTCCTAACCACTACAGCAGTTTATTTACCATTGATTTCGCCTGAGATGAGTGTTCTCGCTCGTACGGATAATTATTCATCAAACTATTTTGGCAATAGTATAAGGGATAGTTTGGTCAACATTTATGAATTTGCTGTAGTTTTCTGTGGAGCTAAGAAGGTTTGTTAACAAAACGGAGAAATAAAGTGGTATACAGATTTTTTATAGATGCGTACATTCCATGGTGCACCAAGCGTTCAATATAGGCTAATAAGGCATATTTGACATAGTTTGCATACACTAGATGCGTACATTCCATGGTGCACCAAGCGTTCAAAAGAGGCTAAAAAGGCATATTTGACATAGTTTGCATACACTAGATGCGTACATTCCATTGTGCACAAAGCGTTCAAACTAGGCTAATAAGGCATATTTGACATAGTTTGAATAGAAGCAAAGAAACTTAAGCGACTTGCAAAGATCCAAGGACAAAAACAGCTAAAGGAGAAATGGGAACAAAAACATTTACATGGAAAATATGTAACTCGAACCAAAGGTAATGACATCCATCAGAGCCACACCCATCAATAGTTAAGAAGTTCAGGCCTCAAAGCAGAAAGCGAAGGGTTTATTTTAGCAGCTCAAGATCAAAGCTTGCTAACTCGAGCTAATTCTTTTAACATATTACTCTTGGTAAAATAAGGAACAGATTAGACTAGGTAATATATGCATGTATGAGATTTTATCTGTATATTGGCTCTACTAAAAAGTATCTTTTTGTCACTTTTTTCAACTTAAAATATATGTTCCATAGTGGCATGGTGTAATATGTCAAATAATGTTTTCATGAATGAAGTGAAGGCTGAAATAGATGCTTCAATCCTACGCAGTTGCAAGGATATTCATCAGTGCTATTTGTTGCTTGTTGTGTTCCTGTTTTATTAGGAGTATGATGATGCAAAGTGTGTTATTGGCATAGGAGAGTGTTATTTGTTGATTCTTCATTCATTCCTTTGGCTGTGGCCTGTGTCTCCTCGAGAAGGCAAGATAATTTGTGGAAGTTTTCTGAAGTCGTAAGTTATAAGATGGAATGTTACCCTCATGATACAGCTTTTGGTGCTCTTCTAAACGCATTGTGCACCATGGAATGTACGCATTCCAAGCATGCAAGTGTCACTAAAAAGAGCTTTTGGTGCTAAAAGAAACGCATTGTGCACCATGGAATATAGGCATTCCAAGATGCAAGTGACACTAAAAACAGCTTTCGGTGCCATTCCAAACGCATTGTGCACCATGGAATGTATGCATTCAAAGCATGCAAGTGTCGAGACCGGAAGCTGTGGCGAACCATGATCGTCAACGTCCTCGCAGGACAAGACACTTAGAAGAAGAAGAAGAAGAATTATAAAACATATATGGCAATTTTCTTTAATCCTTAAACTCAAAGTCATACTATGTCAAATTTCCTTTTCTTCTCTAATAAAAACAGAGCCTTCTTTTGTAATTTTGCTGTGTCACCTTCCCCAAAGCTCCGACTCCATACCCTAATCGACCGTAAAGAAGGTTGTTTTTCCATTCGTGCTATACTTCGGATCTCGTCGTGCCGCTCGCGACCCTTACATTTTGGTGTCAGAAGTGGGATAGCTCTGGAAAAGGATTGACGCTGAAGAAGTCGTATACTGACCGAAAAAACGGGAACAAGTAAAATACACTGGAAGGAAGATGGCAAATATTGAGCAACTTGCAGAAAGACTAGCCGAACTTCATGCAATCATCAGGTGAATGGTACAAATTTGACTTTACAACACATTTAAGTTACCCCTACAAAATTACGAACAATGAATCGATTCCCATGTCGGCACTTAGCCACTAGTTCTGACCTTCTGTTCAATAATATGTTCTTGTCGGTTTTTGACGTAACAATGGGCAGCTACGACGGAGCAGAAATTTGCGAATTAGTTGGTTTATTTCTCTTGAGCAAATTAGCCAAATTTTTCCACTTTTCTAAGCCTTAGTGCTTGAAGAAATGCCAGAAATCGCCTTACCTTGTTAACTTACATTTATTACCTTTTCTTCAAAACTACACGGAATTGGACGCTGCTTTCCCGTGGAATACACTTGTACGCCAACAATCTACATTATAAACATATAAAGATCAGAATTGACGGACCGTTTTTCGTGACCAAATTGTTCCACTTTTCTAAGCCAATAACTTTGGCTATGGTTTTAAGTTACAAGAAGACCAGCTTCCGTGTTGAACGGATGCAGTTGGTATCAACAAGAGGATTTTCCTTGCTGCACCGAGATATCTACACTGAATTATTCATATTGTAGCCTACAGTGAGCATGTCACGACTGGGTTACACTGTTCTTTGCAGTTACCAGGTAATTTTATTTAGTTCGGCATACCGTCAGCAAAGTTTTCAGGTGCACAAAGAGTTCAAAATAGGCTAATGAGGCATATTTGACATAGTTTACATACACTAGAAGCGTACATTCCATGCTTAACAAAGCATTAAAAATAGGCTAATAATGCATATTTGACATAGTTTGCATGCACAAGATGTGTGAATGCTATGGCGCACAAAGCATTCAAAATAGGCTAATAAGGCATATTTGACACAGTTTGCATACACTAGATGCGTAAAGATGTTCTTGAACTGGTCCAGGAGCTCTCTTGCAGCTTTTTTTTCTTCCTCTGTCCCCGGGAAGTTTTCCAGTAACGACTCCTCATGCACGGTCTTTTCAGCAGAACAACGTTCTTCTGCACTTGTCGCACCAACTGTATCACAGCTTACAATAAGTTCACTCAGTCCAACTTGCAGGGTGGGCTCTACTCCTCCTGAGACTTCCTCCACATCACCGAATACACTAGATGCGTACATTCCATGGTGCACAAAGCGTTCAAAATAATCTTATAACACATATTTGACATAGTTTGCATACACTAGATACGAACATTCCCTGGTGCACAAAGCGTTCAAAATAGGCTAATAAGGCATATTTGAAATAGTTTGCATACACTAGATGCGTTCATTCCATGGTGAACAAAGCGTTCAAAATAGGCTAATAAGGCATATTTGACAATGTTGTCTCTTATAGTCATGTATATCTTGCTATGTCACAGTCTTATATGTGTTGTATTATCAGTCTTTGTTGTATGAGATAGTCATGGTACGTCTCCTTGTGCTTATGCGCAACATTGACAGTTGATAACAGATAGATCTATTTTACGCCTCGGTGATATGTTGTCTCTTATAGTCATGAATATCTAGCTGTGTCACAGTCTTATATGTGTTGTATTATAGATGCGTACATTCCATGGTGCACAGAGCGTTCTAAATAGGCTAATAAGGCATATTTGACATAGTTTGCATACACTATATGCGTACATTCATGGTGCACAAACCGTTCAAAATAGGCTCTTAAGGCATATTTGACATAGTTGACATACACTAGATGTGTACATTCCATGGTGCACAAAGCGTTCAAAATAGGCAAACAAGGCATATTTGACATAGTTTGCAAGAAAGCCTTCTTTTGTCCAAACACGCTTATTCACTTACGTAAACAAAAGCTCAATCCCCCTCTCCCTCTTCTAGTGTGTCTCTTGTTAGTTGTTAGTGTATTCTATTGTTTATGTTACGGTCATAACCGAACGTGTTTCAAATCTTGTAATTAATTGATTCGAGGATGGTGGTAGAATACACCGAAAGCTCACCAGATTACGTTCTGTCATTATGTTTCCAATAGTCCTTTTCACTCAAGCGCATATTATAGCCGCCCCCCAAAATGCAATCCCACAAATTTGTTCATCTCCTCTTTTGTACATTGAAACCTTTTTTATTTTTGTCACGTCACGTGTACAAACTAGTTTGATTCAGAAATAAGTCTATTATACCATCAACACTATCGTACAATCATCCCACTCGGACACAGTTACTATTTCTGGCTGTTTTTTAGACAGCCGACCAGCCGACCAGCCGACCAGCCGACCAGCGGAACAAATATAGCTTTAGAATTTTATAGTCACGTTTCTCCTGCGGTTAAAAAGGGAGGAAAGAGTGTGACTTGACAGAAGTTACAGTAGTAATATGGAGAAGACGTTCGGTCTGGCTTGGTTTGGCTAAGATGTTTACCAGGACCCAAGAGGTACTTTATTTCTTTACCTTTTGATTGTATATATTGTTGATACTTAATCTTTTTTCGATCATAGTTATTCTGTAAGTTTGTCTCAAACCCAACCGTTAACTCAAGTACATGCAATGAGTTGTTCAACTGAACTATCATGTTGGGGCGAAGATCAGGTCCAGAAATAATGCACGGAGATCGATAACCGGGAATATCAGTAAAGATGCTAATGGCCGGATTAGAAGCAGATAAGAAGTCAGATATAATTTTAAGAACTTTATAGGTTTTTGAAGATATTGACCCTAAAATGAGATTTTGTCCAATTCGCGCACATTGGCCAATTTTCCAAAAATTGGTCAAATTATGACAATCACTAAACCACTTTCAACATGCTTGCCAAGTCGTGCTAACATGTTTTCAGCTTACTGCCAGTGATTTTAGAGCATTTTAAGCACTTTATAGGTCTTTGAAGATAGTGACCCTAAAATGAGATTTACCAGGACTGGCAAAAAGAATGAAACTAGTTTCATTTTAACTAAAGAGAACAAAATGATTAGATGTAATTTCTTAAAGCTAATCTTGTTTGTTTAGCATCCCTACTTCAACGAAGTTCAACCAGGACTGGCGAAAAAATGAAATTAGTTTCATTAAAAGATATTAGACTATTTTATGATTGCACATGGTAAAGAATGTGATTAAAGGCTCTTTTCCTATTAGGCAACGAGAGAGCTGATGGCGCTCAACAATGTTAACTGGGGCCTCTGTTTTAAGAAAAGGTGTGACCAATGGGTCCAATAAGTTCCACCAACCTTTATTGAATTTTCAACGAAATAAAGGGGGGGAGCGCGCTCATTAAACGATTGTTACCTTTGACATAAAGTTTAATCATTAACAAGGAGCGGAGGTTTGTACGAGGGGTGTTAATTCAAAGCACTTTTTGAAATGATTCAATAATATGTAAAATGTTCTAATGAGATCATATAAACAAAGTGATTTGATGCGCAAGTTTTAAACTCTTATTAACAACTCCTTATAAATATCTGATACAGTAGTTCTACTTTTTTGAAATGATTCAATGATATGTAAAATGTTCTAATGAGATCATATAAACAAAGTGATTTGATGCGCAAGTTTTAATCTCTTATTAACAACTCCGTGTTGTGCACGATGGAATGTGCGTATTTCAATAGTCCCATTCTGCGTAGTTACACTGTTTGAATATGATGAGAATGCGTTGTGCGCGATGATATGTGAGTATTTCAATAGTGCCATTCTGAGTAGTTACACTGTTTGAATAGAATGAGATCGCGTTGTGCACGATGGAATGTGCGTATTTCAATAGTGCCGTTCTGCGTAGTTACACTGTTTGAATATAAAGTAAGATAACAAGCTGTCATGATTTCGAAACTTACTCTGATGGTGCTGTGTTTGGCTAGATTTGGCCATGTCTCAAAAGGCGGTTGAAGGGAAGGTCTACTGATCTGAAGGGATCTGATTTAGTATTTGAGCCACTATGGAAAATTTGATCACATAAGTTATTTGTGTCACAACACAGAATGAGTTTGGTCGAGTTTGATAGATGAGCTAATCTGGTAGATCGAAACCAGCAACATAACGCAGACGAACAAGCTTATAAAAGCAGCTGCTGTGTGGGTAGCAGATGAATTGGGCTTTAAGAAGTTTAAACAAGGGAAAAAGAAAGAACCATGGTGAAAACGACGTAGTGAAGGGGATATAAAACAGCTAAGAAATGATATAAATTTGCTTGAGAGAGTAAAGAAAGGAGCGCTGGGGTTTCAGAAAGAAGCCAAAGCACTTCCATGAAAGAGCTAGCCTCATGCGCATATGCTCTCTAGGGAACCTAATCAAATACGTGTATTTCCCTATACATAGGCGCTGAACACATGCTCCTACAACAGCTAATGGAATTACAACAGAACGATCAATGTTAATGGCATTGCTTTTCATTGCTTTAAGAATGTGTTTACAAATATTGAGTATCGACTTTATGCAAAAGGCCAAAATGATCCTAGTTGGATGCTTAAAGCCGTTGAATGGTTAGACTGTTTCCTTAGCGGCAATCAATTGCTAAACATATACCAACAATGTAGTCATTTCTTATGCCCATGTTCACCGCTTGAGGCACGAATGCCTTCAAGCCGAGGCTAGTTAGACCCGTTGCTCTAGCGGTAAGCCATTGCTATAGGCACATACCAACACCATATTCCTCTTTCATAGGGTATTTCATTGAGCCTTTTCATTATTGAAGCTGAATTCAACACCACGTGTCGCAACTTCCATCAATTCGATAAAAACTTGTTCAGGGAATTGGGGAGGGACAAAGTTACCTCTATACAGTGCATCAGCGCATATCTTTACTGTCTCATCTAAGGGAACGTTCGTAAACAAGTTACAGATGTCAAAAGAACACAAAAAATTTTCGTTGGAACCGAGATCAAGGTTTTGGGTATGATTTCAAATTTCTACGTTGACAACGTTAACAATTGCAACAAAACTGCAGAGGTTTTTGGTTGTCGTTGGTGGTCCTGCCATTGATTCTATAACCTGTTGTGTTATTTTCTAGCACACGTACAACGACTCTTGACATAGAGTATGCGGCAACACGATAATAGACAAAAGAAAACTGTAACAACTGGTAGCCAGACAACAGAGAATCAAAGTTGAAGTGAATGCGCAAGGAATGGATGTAGTATCTGTTCTTATTGATGACAGATGCTCTCCATAATCCGCGAGAGGCGGTCCTACTGGGCGTTTGAGTCTGCATCATGGCTTTCTTCTCTTCCCGGTACCCAAAATTGAGGGGTGTTGCCCTTGGACGCCCCCAGCTGCCCTTTATTTATTAGTTAGCCTGTTTGGTGGTTTTTCTGTTTATTTAGGGTAGTTTCAATGTCGGGAATCGTCGTTGTGTTTCCTCTTTGATGCCATCTTGAAATTAGTTCAAGATTTGCAGCTACCGCGTGTTTCAAATTTGAATGTGTTTTCGACCACAAAAATCAAACGTTTTTGCAGAAACAAAAACAGACCTTGTTTCCAGAGGTTCCATGCGCACGCGAAGGTGGTGCGGCGCTTCCAACAGGAAAGAAGTTTGACAAATGAAAGATGGCAAGCCATTGGCGTTTGCTGACCTTCATCGCTAAACATAGCAGTATCTTTCAACACATCAATGGCGGACTCAATTGATGATCTTCACGGTTTTTCCACCAGAGGATCAATAATTTCTTCAATTGAAGTGTCATCGTCATCGCTTTCTGTATCATTTACCTTGTTGTTGATGATCTCTTATTTCCTCTATGATATCGTCATCAGAGATTTCAGGTGCAGTTGTAATAACTTCTTTGCACGTATAACGCGAAATGGCGGGAAATGTAAATAGCAAGCCTACGTCGATTTTCGTTGTGCAATAAAGCAGAAAAAGAAGGGGCAATGTATGAACGGTGAAACTGTCTATTCAGCTAATCAAGGAAACGAAATGAAGAGCCGATAAGCAAATAAAGATATATTCCTGCACGTACATACGTGCAATGGCGGCCTCCATAGTGCGCCATATTTGGTTAGTGAGGAGAGAAAAGTAAAATCAGTGGCAGAGAACGGATGACAACAGTTGTCAGTATGTAAACGAATACTAGAAAGCGTTTTTCCGGTCGAAGCTGAAACTTCCAAATGATCTGAGAAACCTTTGTAAAATTTCCGTCTCGTCTCGGAGTCTCTCAATCAAAGACCCCTGATGAGCAGTGGGTCCGACATTGAAACTACCCTAAATAAACAGAAAAACCAAATCCAGGTTTGGATGACTGAGGTTTGGATAATCCAGGTTTGGATGACTGAGGTTTGGATAATCCAGGTTTGGATAATTAAGGTTTGGATAATCCAGGTTTGGATAATCCAGGTTTGGATAATTGAGGTTTGGATAATCGAGATTTGGATAATTGAGGTTTGGATGATTGAGGTTTGGATAATCGAGATTTGGATAATTGAGGTTTGGATAATCGAGATTCCTTCTATTAGGCACAGAAGGTAAGTGCTTCCCCAACAGGAGTACTGTGGCATTATGCCTCAGAGAGGTTGTCGAATATACTTTACCCTAGCTGCCAAAGCGTCAACCATACGAGTTTAACAACCGCTTCCAAGAATAGTTTACGCTTAACCCAGATCCTTTGTCTCCACATCTGTCTGTTGTCTGCCTCCTCCTCCGTCACGCCAACCACCCTCACGTCAAGATCTATTCCAAACTGTTTTACACTCCGTATATCTTGGTTTTAATTAACTGGGCAGAAACTTTGCGTAGGCTGTTACTTTATGCAGTCAATGGTAACATAATCTGAAAAATCCATTGCCACCTGACAACTTTAGAAAATATAAACAAAAGAAAGTCCGAATAGCATTTTGATATTCAAAATAGAATATTGGATCACGAGTTTTGGTTTCTGATGTTCTGTATGTTTACGGAGCAGCTCCACCGGAATTATGATATTGGGATTGCTGGTCAATATGTTTCTTGTAATTCAAAGTACCTATTTAAAGATGGTTTGAGGTCCGGGTATAGTGGTGGTGATTCTGAAGATCTCAGAATTTTCCACCTTAACTGCCAGGGTTTGAATTCATCTTTTAATTTTATAAGCGAGATATGTGAACTTTCCATTTTTCAGGTTATTGGCAGAATTTTTTCTCTCCCGTGGGAAAAAAGTCCCGCGGTAATTACCGCGGTGCCTTGCCTTCACTGCGGCGTTTTATCTCTAATTGCGCGGGCTGCAGTATGGGCAGGTTTGTAGGGATATGCCGTTTTGCAATATTTTTTCGACACAGCAAAATTCAAAAACGTACGGAACAAGCAAAGAAATACAATGCACCCCGAAAGGGGTCCAAACAAAGGATCACTGCACGGTTTGCAAAGTCACGACTAAAAAGGCTGAAAGTCTACATCTGTGCAACACGGCAGCTGGCCTGCTTGCAATTTAACACTATAGCCACAGCTTGCAACAACTGGCATGAACTTATTTGTCGGCAGCAATCAGTACCCGTAGCTAGAGACTTATTTCGTGTTCATTTCAAATTTTAGCCATGATTAAATGAGCACCTGAGCTAGAAACCCTATGGTTGTTTTCTAAAACTAAGCTAGCTAGGGAGACCAGTGTATCCGTGGAAACAGAAGGATTTATACGAGAACTGAGAGCTGTAATGAAAAGACAAGAAATAATCAACGAATGGAAAGGGAAATTACATCGAAATGAATTAGATAGTTTTAGAAACCACATTACTAAAATAAAGGAAGACCTACTTCGACGGCGAACAAACAAAACTTTGAATTTAATAACACTCTATCAATTGTTCTAGATCGTTTTCCATTGAAAATTTTTGTAGATTGTGCTTTAATTTAAATGTAGGATCGCTTCGATTTCCAAGAATATTAATATTGAGGTCCCCTAATAAAACAATCTCGGTACCTGACGGGATTTTTGATGTTAACATCGGAGGTCACCTAGCTCAGTTAGTAGAGCACACGCCGCGAAAGCGGTGGTCACGGGTTGGATCTCCGGTTTGAAGATAGTGACCCTAAAATGAGATTTTGTCCAAGGCGCGAGCCTTGGCCATTTTACAAAAGTTGGTCAAATTTTGACAAGCACCAAAACCAGTTATAACATGCTTGCCAAGTCCTGTTAACACGTTTCAAGCTAACTGTCAGTGATTTAAGAGCATTTTAAGCAAATTATAAGTCTTTGAAGATAGTGACCCTAAAATGAGATTTTGTCCAAGGCAAACGTTTAGATTTTAACGAAAAAATGTTACCGTGAACGTTATTTGAAAGCACTTGTCACCCTCAGAATCATATTTTATACTCAAATAAACACATGCAATAGACTCAGTGGATCCACGTCGGTAACTGTGGGTACTTACAATGATAAGGCATGAAGAACTAGGCTACCACCTTACTTAACGTTTAGATTTTAACGCAAAAATGTTACCGTTAACGTTATATGGAGCTTGGTCTGATTCAGACGGATAAATAGCAAACGTTCTGATTCAATCTTTGCATACATATCAACGATGTATTGGTGAAACAATTGACGGCATTTTAAAATATAATTATCTTCATTGTGACGAATCATTAGTCTATAGGAATAATAATTCATTGCGCTGCATTTCTTATCCGTTTGTTTATTAGTGGATGGATCTATCAATTTATTATTAAAGTGATAATTAATTTTGTAGTTGCCAAAAAGCCCATGAAAACGTGCCACAGGCACTTGTTTTCTGTATAAGTAGTGTAATCAACTCTTTAGCATTCAGTTTGCAACATTTGCCACGTAACCTATGTCATCATCACAGCTATTTGGATTGCTCTAGCGTGCTGTGGCAATTTTGGAAAAATCATGTAAAGGTTATAGTCTTTGGTGCTGACTTGTAAATGGGGGTCGATGCTTCGTTTTTCCTTAGGGGTTAGAGCATAGCAATCGCATCCAAAGACACAAAAGTGGGTTACACTAGGTTTCCTCACCCAAAGTGCTTCATAGGGTACTTTCCCTTCAACTGCTGACGTCGAACATGAGTTTAAAACATACACCGCCGTATTAACAGCCTCTCCCCAAAACGCATATGACAAACCAGCGTGATGTAACATTGCTCTAGCATGTTCTACATCTGATTTGATGTTCTAAGACTTTGGTCTGCAAGAAGCCAATTGTATACCTATTACATTGTATGTATATATATATACAATAACTATAAGAACGAGTTCTAAAGATGATGTAGATGCTAGTAATTTGGCAGGGCAGTAAAGTAAGTAGGATGACCCATGGATTTACATTCAAACTGATAGCTTTATGTAGGTTATGACTGCACATATGAAATCCAGTTATTGATAAAAGTGTCCCCGCATTCGCTATAGCTCGCTGCAGGGGCAATTAGTACACTTAGGCCTCGATTTATCTATCTCCTTCCATAGACGTTAAACAATTACCAGTACTTCCAAAAAATAAGCTTAGACAAATAACAAAATGTTTTGCAAAAGTTTTGCCCTTTTAACACCGGTCCTTTTTACGCCGGCCCTTTTAACACCGCGTCACGAGAATTAACGACACGCTCGACTCGAAGCAGCGAAGTAAGCCTGGAACAACAGAGGTTTTCTTCCAGCGTGTTTTCAAAGCTCAGAAGTTCTTTATTGTACTTGGTGATCAGCACATATGCTTGTCGAGAAGAGCACGTACGGTTATGTTTCAGGATAAAGAACGTCTGGAAAATTGTAGCGTAATTCTTCTCAACCGAATTTACAAGTTTCAATGGTCTTGCTACGATTCATATCGAGAGAATTCCACCGTACTCTTTCTGCTGTCAGGCCCTAGGCTTCAACCTTGACACTACTTTCCAGTATGGTTAAATGGTAATTATTATTTTTTTCATTACTTTAAATCATCAAGAATCAAGAGAAGTAATACGAAAAAAAGAATCCGATCGATAGAATTGAACCGTACTCTTCCTGTTGTCCTCCCCAGGCTTTAACCTTGACACTACTTTCCAGTATGTGATTCAGCTGATGTGAATCTCACATACTGCTGGCATAGGCCTACTCTAAATGTGGTCGTATGGCGCCCTTGTAGGCGCTACTGCAGTTTCGTACCCCCCCTCCAAAATCATCGATAATGTATTTGTATTTAAATTAAATTTATAAGATATGTAGTTTATTATATAGGCAATTTAATGAAACCTAATTGGTAGTTGTTACGTACGTTTAATTCAAAAACTATTGGAGAATGAAATTTAACTAAATTTTTCTGCCATTACACAATATCAAAAGTTTGTTAGTGGTACAAAACAAGAATATTGCACGAAACTGAGGAGTGTGTCAGACGAAAAAAGCTTTTAAGTACACAATGTTTTCGCAATTTCGTGCAATATCAAAAGTATTAAAAGGGTTTTGTAATAGCACCAATACTTGTATATATTGGATACTTTTGAAATACAGAGAGAACAATAGAAACTTGGACAAAAAGCCATCCTCGGAAGCAGGATCATAATGGTAGATTTGGCTCTCAACCGGCAAACCGTCATATTCAACATCAAGTATCGTGATGGTGTTCCGGACCGAGTTACGCTTTCAGACCAAGTTACGCCAACCTCACTTCCACACAAATGAATGAAAGAGAGGGTCAAATTTAAACTTGGACCAAGTTACGCCAACCTACCCGTAAAGAAAGTGTTTTGGTTTTATGGAACTTACCAAGATAGCCTGTTCACGGATTTATCGTCTGCTATCGATGATATCCAATTTATACAATGTTTACCTACAGATGTTGAATCTCTTTTCCACAGTGGGAAGCCACCCATTGCTATATTTGATGATTTGATGGAAGTGGCTCCTAATAATATTGGAGTTTGTAACTTATTCACTCGGGGACGACATCTTTATCTCGAACTTTCTCTATCTCGAACAAATCTTCTGGTCCCTTGCGAGTTCGAGATAGAGAGAGTCCACTGTAGTAGGAAGCTTTAGAGTGTAACCCACAGAGGAGGAATGTACATTCTGGTTACATTCTAGAATGTAACCCACTTAAGAGGAATGTACATTCTGGTTACATTCTAGAGTGTAACCCACTTAAGAGGAATGTACATTCTGGTTACATTATCTTTAAGAATATAGTAACTACTGTCGAGTTGTACGACATGTTAATTATATCTGTTTTTTTGAAATGATTACTGCTGTTTGTTATTGTTGAGAAGAATCATAGAATGTGTTTATGACTTTGAGCGTTATATCTTGATAAACAGAGTAAACACCGTAGAATTTTACATCAAAATGTAAATTATTCAGGTTGTTTTGAAATAGTTAGTTCTTTTAGTTACAAGTGGCTGGCTAGATGTTTGTTGTTATCTTTTGCAGATTACATCCAGGGAAGCTACTTTTCAGCGGGTAAGGGATACTCGAAGGCACTATTGGTTTGGCGCAATAGTATGCCAAGTCCTAGGCGCTAATAATAAGTTTCATTTTGGTACCACTGAGGCACTATTTAGTACTCTAAAAGAACTATAAATTTACTTTACTTTCGGCCTTTTGGCTAAGATCGATGATAGGTGAGTTTCGTATTTGTGTAAATAATGCCTACGCTAAAATAAGCAACATACATGTAACACTATTATTTTCTCGGAACTAGCACTTGTGCACACGAGTTTCTAGTGGAGTAATATGATCTTACTCAGAGGCAACGACACTATTACCTGCTGACACCATAACTGAAAAGGTGATTGCCTTATGTCAGCAATGTTATGACAACTATGCTATTCTATGGATGGATGGCTTCAATGGATGGATAGCGTCAATGGATAGATGGCTCCATGGATGGATGGATGGATGGATGGATGGATGGATGGGTGGCTTCAATGGATGGATGGCTTCAATGGACGGATGGCTTCAATGGATGGATAGCGTCAATGGATGGATGGATGGATGGATGGATGGATGGATGGATGGATGGATGGATGGATGGATGGATGGATGGATGGATGACTGGCGTCCATGTGGAGATTACCGTGCTCTTAATAATATCACTCTTCCAGATCGTTACCCTATACCACATATACACATGATTTTACCTCTTCACTGGCTAACACTACAATTTTCTCAAAGTTCAAGCTTTACAAGATTATTCTATTCCAACTTCTCTTCGCAAGCTTCGAGAATTTCTTGGTCTCATCAACTTTTATCGCCGATTCATCCCTAATTGTGCTATCCAGTACTCGATGGTCAAAAGCTTGCTATGGAGTTGTCGGTAGTTTACAAACGGGCGGAGTTCAGAAACTGCTGAGGTACGTTACCTTTACTGAAAGTGCTCGTTAAAAATAATTTAGACCAAACTTTGTTAGAAACAGCGAAGTTGCTACATGTTTTAATCACCACACCAATGACGTCCTGTGAGGTAGAACGTTGTTTTTCGACCTTAAAACGGTTACTCTTTTGTTAATTACACGCCTTCCAGTGTTTAGAGTCCTTGTATATGGGATTGTGTGAATAATATTGTACTGGATCACATGTTTCTTCTGTGATTTGCTTCTTACTTGGCGCGTATACGACAGGGAGGCCGTTAGTAGCCGTCCCTGAGAGGGCTGGGGAACACAGAAGCTCAAATCCAGGACAAAATACGTAATCAAGGGAACTATTTTTTGTAAGCCGCTATTTTACATCGAAGGTAATGTGTTTGAATTACGTTCTGCTTGAGTCGCTAATTTACGCCGAAGCCAATGTATTTGCGCTCCGTTGCTCTTCAGTCGCTATTCTACATGTGTTTGAATTACGTTCTACTTCAGCCGCTATTTTACATCGAAGGTCATGTTTTTAAATTTCGCTCTGCTTGAGTCGCAAATTTACGCCGAAGCCAATGTATTTGCTTCAGGGCTAAGCTTGCTAAGGGTATGATACACTTTCAGGGCTAAGGTTGCTAAGGGTATGATACACTTTCAGGGCTTAGATTGCTAAGGGAATAATACACTCTCAGGGCTAAGGTTGCGAAGGGTATGGTACACTCTCATAGCTAAGGTTGCTAAGGGTATGATACACTGTTAGGGCTAAGGTTACTAAGGGTCTGATACACTCTCACGGCTAAAGTTGTTTTACACTTGGTATTTACTATTGTAATAATTTTCCTTGAATAAAAATCTAGGGGGTCGATGGAAATCCTAAAATCTTATTAGGGGGTCAACGAGCCAAAAAGTTTGAGAACCCCTGTCTTAATCCATTAATGCTATTTATGGATCTTGGTACGTCACTGAGCCCTCCTTTAACTTGGAAGGTCTGGTAGACCAAAAGCTCGTGATATCTGATGAAAGACTTGAAGGAGCCAATCAGAAATTGGACTGCCTGAATGGCTTGTGTTTTTGGACCAATCAGCGCCCAGTACAACAAGGTTAATTGAATTGGCCTAGCGAGAAAACTACTCTTTTTGTCTGCATA
The DNA here is from genome assembly GCA_010016025.2 of Alatinidae sp. Z8VKAUB7J3. Taxonomy (NCBI): domain Eukaryota; kingdom Metazoa; phylum Cnidaria; class Cubozoa; order Carybdeida; family Alatinidae; species Alatinidae sp. Z8VKAUB7J3. The sequence goes on from JAAAKM020721499.1 coordinate 256,590,693, forward strand.
GTAAAGGTTTTCTTGCTTTTTTGTGGACTGACTCCAGAACGGCCAAATGGAATGCAGACCTGGCCTTTCCTATGATACGGAAGCAATTGTCCGTGTACGCACAATGCGTTTAGAATAGCACCAAAAGCTGTTTTTAGTGACGCTTGCATGCTTGGAATGCGTACATTCCATGGTGAACAATCTGTTTAGAATAGCACCAAAAGCTGTTTTTAGTGACACTTGCATGCTTGGAATGCGTACTTTCCATGGTGCACGATGCGTGTAGAATAGAACCAAAAGCTGCTTTTAGTGACACTTGCATGCTTGGAATGCGTACATCATTTTTTCAACATACGTAGCTATTACCCTCGAAAACTAAAACTTTTGAAATAGGAAAAGAGCCTTTAATCACGTTCCTTACCATGTGCAATCATAAAATAGTCTAATATCTTCATTTTTTCCACAGAACTTGCTATTGCCCTCGAGAACTAAAACTTTTGAAATAGGAAAAGAGCTTTTAATCACATTCTTTACCATTTGCAATCATAAAATAGTCTAATTATTTGAGTTTAAAATATGATCGTGAGGGTGGGAAGTGCCTTAATATAATGACGACGGTGACATTTTTTCGTTAAATTATGAACGTTAAGTAAGCTTGTAGCCTAGTACTTTATGCCTTATCATTGAAAGTTGCCACAGTTACTGATATGGATCCACTGAGTCCATTGCGTTTGTTTATTTGAGTTTAAAATATTATTGTGAGGGTGGGAAGTGCCTTAAAATTGAGAAATTCTTAACACAATTGGTTCTGAAAGTTAACAAGTCATTATGCCAAAATGAATACTACTACTCTTGCGTCCCTTCAATCTTTCAAATTGCGTACATCTTGTTTTCCATATATGTAATCTTGTTTGAGTGGATTTAATAATAAATAATAATAATAATAACGATATACAGGAGCTTTCCAAATTACATTGGCTCTTCATCTCCCTTAAAGAAATTGAAATACACATTTAATCGTTTTAAACACGTCCTTTCGTTAACTAATGTTCACAAGGATACTTTGAAATGTAAGAAAGAGCGTAAAGTCCCATCCGTGCCACGTGGAGTTGATTTGTTTACTATACTGGTCAAAGGTCATAAATATGGTCTGATAACCCACAACGGTACTTAGAAGTACCAGACAAACTTTTCGCAAAATAGGAATGTTAATTAGCATTCTAACAGTGATAAGATGTTACCCATCTTAAAACTTTACTTATTCGTATCATTGTAAGATTCCCATCCTTAACCAAGTAAATACGGAATTCCGTTTGAAGTCTACTCCTATGGTTTATGGAATCTTACATTACGAGATAAGTGTATCAGTGATAAGATGTTACCCATCTTAAAACTTTACTTATTCGTATCATTGTAAGATTCCCATCCTTAACCAAGGAAAATGCTCACATTCCAGCGTGCAGAACTCATTCCCAATATGTTCAAATACTGTAACTACACTCAATGGCACTATTGAAATGGTCACATTGCAGCGTGCACAACGCATTCCCAATATGTTCAAATAGTGTAACTACGCTCCATGGCACTATTGAAATGTTTACATTAAGGCGTGCAGAACCCATTCCCAATATGTTCAAATAGTGTAACTTTGCTCAATGGTATTTTGTAAAAATGGATTGCCAAGTGTAGTCACTATAAATTGACACTTGTAGTAAATATAAATCAACAATTGTAGTCATTATAAATTGACACGTTTAGTAAATATAAATTGACACTAGCAGTAAATATAAATTGGCACTTGAAGTAAATATAAATTGACACTTGCAGTAAATATAAATTGGCCCCTGTAGTAAATATAGATTGAGATATTTTGTAAAAATAAAGACACAAGACAGAACTACAATTTTATAAGATTTTATAAGAGTGCAAAAAGAAGCAATGAAGTAAAACAAATAAAGTTTCTCATTAGAGGATAACTAAGTGGAAATCTTAAATGGCAAACCTAATCAACTAAAGAAAGAACTAATTAAACTGGCTAACTAATCATCTAATTATCCTAACCCTTTACCCAAGATAATCGGCGTAAAAACTACCCCAATTGACAACCATCAAAACCAGTTCCAACATACTTGCCAAGTCCTGTTAACATGTTTCCAGCTTACTACCAGTGATTTTAAAGCATTTGAAGCCAATTATAGGTCTTTGAAGCTAGTGACCCTAAAATGAGGTTTTGTCTATGGCATGCGCCTTGGCCAATTTTGCAAAAATTGGTCAACTTTTGACAACCATCAAAACCAGTTCCAACATACTTGCCAAGTCCTCGTCTTGAGAATCCCACTTCCAAAAGGGTTGTGTCAGGCCAAATTAAAAAAGACCCGAGTGCCGTCTTGAGAGACACGACATTGATAATTATGTATGAAACACGACATTGATAATTTCGCACGTAGACTTCGACTTAAGTGGTTTTTTAGGGGTCAAGAACATGCAAAAACTACTACTATGCGACCTAAGTCTAACTTTAATCCAAAGAATGTTGACCGTTACCCTGTTTGCTATTTTGATTTTTGTCAGTACGCTTTGGCTTTAGTTGTATTTTCTGCATATGAAAGTTCAGATTGAAACAAGTCAACGAATTTTATTATCGAAATTCATTCTGTGGCAACGCGACAACTGGGTTTGCTGAATTTCATGCTAAAAGCTCAACTGTAATGCACCCCAACGTGGCTGGTAAGCACTGTGTGAAGGGAAAGATTATTTAAGTGCCATCGCAACTAGGATCTTTGAGAGACCATTCAGTGATAGTGCCATCGCTACTGGGATCTATGAGAGACCATTTTCTGATAGTCCCATCTTAACTAGCATCTTTGAGAGACCATTCTGTGATAGTGCCATCTCAACTGGAATCTTTGAGAGACCATTCTGTGACAGTGCCATCGCAAGTAGAATATTTGAGAGACCATTCAGTGATAATGTCATCGCTAGAGCGTTGTTTCCCCAATGCACCACACACGTCACACGACTTAATATACTTTTCCGCATGGCTGTTCAGCTCGCGAAGATCTAGACAAGAGCGGTGCGTACCGTCCTTCTTGCTTGCCATAAGAACGGGATTCCTGTCTGGTGATGTGGAGGGCTCGATTACCTCCCAATCGATAAGCTTTTTAACTTCTTTGTCTAAATCTCCCCGAAGCGAATATGGGTTCAAATAGTGTAACTACGCTCAATGGCACTATTGAAATGTTCACATTCCAGCATGCAGAACGCATTCCCAATATGATCAAATAGTGTAACGACGCTCAATGGCACTATTGAAATGCTCCAATTCCAGCGTGCTGAAAGCACTCCCAATATGTTCAAATAGTGTAACTACTCTCAATGGCACTATTGAAATACTCACATTCCAGCGTGCAGAACGCATTAGCACCAAAAGCTGTTTTTAGTGACACTTGCATGCTTGGAATGCGTAAATTCCATGGTGGACAATGCGTTTAAAATAGCAACAAAAGCTCTTTTTAGTGACACTTGCATGCTTGGAATGCGTACATTCCATGGTGCACGATGAGTTTAGAATAGCACCAAAGGCTGTTTTTAGTGACACTTGCATGCTTGGAATGCGTACATTCCATGGTGCACAATGCGCCTGGTTTGACACCTCTGTCACCCTTAAAATTTGGCTCATTTCAAGATCTAAGATAGATGCAACACATATTAAAAAAATTGAGATGGTACTCTCTCTCATTTCTAAATAATAGAATTTTAAAAATTAGTTAGGTCCTGGGTTGTGACGTTAAACTGCATCCAGTGGCTTGGCTCGTAAAGAGTGGGTGGGAACGTGGAGCGGCCCCCCAAGGCTTCGCAGAACAAACGAGCCCTTACATACCTGGAAACAGTCAAGTTGTATCAGAACTGGGTCTTGCAGACCACAAATTGAGGGCATTTGCAATCGAAGTAATTGCTAAATGATGCCAGTTGCATGATTTTATCAACATATTTTGGATGGGAGTAGATTTCAGGATAGACGGGAGACAGATATTCATTTATGACATCCAAGAGCTCATTGTCATTACATATTTTAATGTTCTAGTGTATGCAAACTATGTCAAATATGCCTTATTAGCCTATTTTGAACGCTCTGTGCACCATGGAATGTACGCATTTAGTGTATGCAAACTATGTCAAATATGCCTAATTTGCCTATTTTGAACTCTTTGTGCTCCATGGAATGTACGCTTCTAGTGTATGCAAACTATGTCAAATATGCCTTATTAGCCTATTTTGAACGCTTTGTGCACTATGGAAATTCCATGGTGCACAATGCGTTTAGAATAGCAACAAAAGCTGTTTTTAGTGACACTTGCATGCTTGGAATGCGTACAGTCCATGGTGCACAATGCATTTAATATAGCACCAAAAGCTGTTTTTAGTGACATTTGCATTCTTGAAATGCGTACATTAAATGGTGCACAATGCGTTTAGAATAGCAACAAAAGCTGTTTTTAGTGACACTTGCATGCTTGGACGACTGCAGCGCACAGAAAAAAAGATTCAACCTCAAATTTTTCGCCATTATGCTTATTTGACCCTTTTTATGAAAATCGCGTTTGTTTAAATAGGTTTTTGGTACAATGTGATCAGAGATTTTGTTACTTGATAAGCAATAGTAAATAACATTGTTAAGAACATTATTGTCAGCCAAATAGAAAGGCTTCAAAAAAGAGAAATCGCTGCTCAACATTTCGTACACCATGGAATGTACGCATTCCAAGCATGCAAGTGTCACTAAAAACAGCTTTTGCTGCTATTCTAAACGCATTGTCCAACATGGAATGTACGCATTCCAAGCATGCAAGTTTCACTAAAAACGGTTTTTTTATCTATTAAAAGCGCAATGTGCACCATTGAATGTACGCATTCCAAGCATGCAAGTGCCACTAAAAACAGCTTTTGGTGCTATTCTAAACTTATTACTTAAGATACTTTTAATGTACTTGTTTTTCAAATACTTTACCTTTGACACGAAAATTTTGTGTGTGTGCGCTTTGGCAATGAACAAGAAACCTCACCTTTAGATTTAGAGCAAACTCAGATACAGCTTTTGTGTGTGTGTGTGCTTTGGCAATGTACAAGAAAACATCACCCTTTAGATTTAGAGTAAACTCAGATATAGCTCCATGCCCTAAGGGGCTAAGATTTAAACTAGTTCGTCTCATAACTTCTCCAACCTTAGTTTTATTTCTTTTGGATAAAAGTGGGTAATTGAATGAGTTTGCAAGGCTCAAAGTCCTTGTGAATGTAACACATATAGATCTGTTAATATTGTGGATTTGCCCATTTAGTATTCTCCACCACTGGATGCTGTTCAAAGTTTCAATCAACCTGTTTTTATCATTTGGTTTTACTTTCCTAAGAAAACCTAATTCATTTATCGTGCTAGTTACATTAATGGTGCTGTTTAACTTAAAAAGTTGCAATATTGAAAAAATACTTCCGGAATGACAAGATTGTTTTTCTTGCTTTCTCCTAAACTGTGTAATTAGAGGGGTTTGTCTCAACAGGAATCGGCTTCTCAGGGCAGTTTCAGTCAAATAAAATTAACGTAAGTAAACGTTTTGTCACTGAATGCTCCTATTGGCTGTTCACCAGTGCTTATTGTATTTTTAAACCAAATTGATACGAGGTAATACTTGGCCTCAATGCCGTGCAGACTATTTCAATCCATTCCAATATGGCTCCTTCTGTGCTGAATACGTTGCAAGAAATTGATCGAAACACGAACGATTCTCACAAAAGGGAAGAAAATCTTTTAGCCTTGCGAAATAGATGTTTGTAGGAGATGTGGACTACGCTCATTGGCACTATTGAAATGCTCACATTCCAGGGTGCCGAACGGATTCACATTGGGTTCAAATAATGTAATTACGCTCAATGGTACTATTGAAATGCTCACATTCCAGCGTGCCGAACGGATTCCCATTAGGTTTGAATAGTGTCACTACGCTCAATGGTACTATTGAAATGCTCACATTCCAGCGTGCAGAACGCTTTTCCAGTATGTTCAATATGTTAACATCGGAGGTCACCTAGCTCAGTTGGTAGAGCGCACACCGCGAAAGCGTGGGTCACGGGTTTGATCCCCGGTGGTGACAGATTTTCTATTTTCTCTTGTGTTGTTTTCCAAAGAAGGTTTTCCTTGATAAGGAGATCAAATAGTTTGTTTGTGGTACAAAATAAGAATATTGCACGAAATAGCGAAATCATTGTGTACTTAAAAGCTTTTTTAAACAATAATCAAACAGTATAAAGCAGATGCAGAAGAAACTTATAGAGCTTTTGCTGTTGCAGAATAAACCAAAAAACAGTAAAGACAACAGTCTTGTTGTAGGGAGGATTTAATCACCACCTTTAGTAAAAATAGTAAACAAAATAAACAATAATCAAACAGTATAAAGCAGATGCAGAAGAAACTTATAAAGCTGTTCCTGTTGCAGAATAAACCAAAGTGCATTTACAAAACCAAGAACTAAACGTGATAAAATGTAACAGATAACTTTGCTAACCACGAACATGCATCAGACTAATCACAATTCGCATAATTGGCAACAGTTTGTTCCATAGTTGGCTTTATTAATGGGTCTTACATTTGTTACTTTCTCTTAGTAGGCCTACCTAAGTACCCGGGAAGTTTTCCATATTTCAACTAACTATTCATGGACTAGTGGATGCGTACATTCCATAGGGCACAAAGCGTTCAAAATAGTCTAATTACGCATATTTGACACAGTTTGGATACACTGGATGTCTACATTCCATGGTGCACAGATCGTTAAAAATAGGCTAATGACCCATATCTAACATAGTTTTAATACAATAGATGCGTACATTCCATGGTGCGCAAAGCGTTCAAAATAGGCTAATGACGCATATTTGACATAGTTTGGACCCTTATGATAAGACTGTTGGCAAGTACACTCTATATTTTTTGTCAAGTTGACAATCGGAAGTTGTTTGCAACTGATTATGAAAGGCTTAGAGAAGAGTGAATTTTGGCTGTTTGTGAATAGGTCAAAATTTGATTTACAGTACCTAATGAGTGTTTTCGGTTCGCCTTAGATTGACGATAGATCACAAGCAGGGGAAGAGAGGCGGTGTATATTTGTTTGCACCATGGAATGTACGCATTCCAAGCATGCAAGTGTCACTAAAAATAGCTTTTGGTGCTATTCTAAACGCATTGTGGACAATGGAATGTACGCATTTCAAGCATGCAAGTGTCACTAAATACAGCTTTTGGTGCGATTCTAAACGCATTGTGCACCATGGAATGTAAGCATTCCAAGCATGCAAGTGTCACTAAATACAGCTTTTGGTGCTATTCTAAAAAAAAACACAAGCCATTCAGGCAGTCCAATTTCTGATTTTCTCCTTCCAAATATAGTTCATGGTACATGTTCAGAGACTTTAGATGTTTGTGTTTGGTCATTTTGGTGAAGGAAAAAAGGAATTTTAACATATTTTAATTCAAATTATGTGGACACTAAGTTTTGAAGCTTTTAGTTCCTTTTCAGACATTTTATGACCAGTAGACGATGTTGCAAAAACGCTGGTATATTCTATGCATATTCTTCTGAGGATTTGGTGAGTCATTTTATCTATTTATATATTAGCGACACGCTAAACTTCTCTTCTCTACTCTTCCCTCATTCGTTGTGCTCCCTGAGCTGACGAAAGACAGGGACGTCAGTGGTGTCAGCCTCACTCTGCATCTGACATAGAGGCTCATTAGTCAGCGGTTTCTTCATTGCTAAAATGGTAACCGCATGAGATCTTACAGCAAGCTGACCAAAATTTGTTATAAGGATAGAAACAAAATACAAACAAAGAAACTCAAGACTTTGTGTTTGCTGGCTGTGGACAAAAATAAGGATTTGAACAAGAAAGGGCTCTTTATAAAAGCATGGGAAATTTTAGAATAATGATTTTCTTGTCACAATCATGTTGCTTCATGGACATTTTGTCATGGAAAACTGACTTCAAAAGCAAACTGCGCTATCTTCACTACAACTCATTCATCGAAATATACATTTTTACATATATAGACGCACATACATGCATGCATGCAAGAATGTATCTCTCCCTCCATCCCTCCATGCAAGAATGTATCCATCCATCCATGCGTCCATCCATGGATGGATGGATGGATGGATGGATGGATGGATGGATGGATGGATGGGTGGATGGATGGATGGATGGATGGATGGACTATAATTTGCTTAAAAAGCTCTAAAATCACTGGCAGTAAGCTGGAAACATGTTAACAGGACTTGGCACGCATGTTCGAACTGGCTTTGATGGTTGTCAAAGTTTGACCAATTTTTGCAAAATTGGCCAAGGCGAGCGCCTTTGACAAAATCTCATTTTAGGGTTACTTTCTTCAAAGACCTATAATTTCCTTCAATTGCTCTAAAACCACTAGCAGTAATATTGAAATACTCACATTCCATCGTGCACAACGCATTCTTATTATATTCAAATAGTGTATGTATGCAGAATGGCACTCTTGAAGTACTCCCATTCCATCGTGCACAACGCATTCTCATTATATTTAAATAGTGTATTTATGCGGAATGGCATTATTGACATACTCGCATTCCATCGTGCACAACGCATTCTCATTATATTCAAATAGTGTATGTATGCAGTACCTAATATAACAGATATTCTTATCAGATGGCGTTTTCATCGGATCGCTTTAGTAAGCAATATTTCTAAGGCATTTCATCAGGTTTCCCTTCACGAATCTGACAGGAATTCACTCAAATGTCTTTGGTATGACGATGTGTTTTCGTCCGAACGTCAGATCGTAACTTACAGATTTGCTCGTGTTTGTTTTGGTGTTACATCAAGCCCGTTTCCTTTAAAAGGAGTGGGGTTCGAACCCACGTGTGCAATCGCACAACGGAACTTAAGTCCAGCGCCTTAACCACTCGGCCATTATGGTCTTAATAATTGATTTGCTTGACAGATTTCCATGCGATTCAATTACTTGTCACAAGTAAATAGTAAATAATAAGACAATCATGTTTTCCCGACGTTTCGGTGTCATCTTGACGCCATTCTCAAGGTAATAATGAATCGCTGTTGTTGTGATTTAGTTAACTGCTAATGACATACATTGTATTATCTACCCGTTTTAAAGAAAGCTGACAACTGTGATGTAATTTGCACAGGATCGCAATTTCCGCAATGCTTGATCTGTAGATTTCTGAATACACGCACTCACTTTTTTACGACTTACACAACAAGCTGTTGGTAGTGATTTTTGTTGCTCACTAATTTCGCTGCCCGGATAATTACAGCATGTTTTTCTCTGTAAGTGTTCTCAGATTTCTTAGCCACTGCTTTTCACGCTTTCTTTTAAAGCTTTTCTTTGTGTAGCACTCTGATACTGTATTTCGCAGAATGCTTTAGCCAGGGTCCCCTTAAAAACTTGTTTTCTTGTGATTCGCTACACGTAACCTTCTTGATTTTCTATATCTCATCCACTATCTACTTGTTGATTTCCTTACCGTTTTTCTCTGTGTTACAGTTGTCACATTGCATGAAATTGCCATGTTTAACTTGTAAGTTTTTTCTTTCGACGAAGACATGCCAATTCAAGTTCGCGATTCAAAACAAATGCTTTCATCAGAATATTTACCACTGTTCGGAAGGCCCTTGAATCACTTGCCAGAGGAGCATCGATTAATGAACAAATTTTCATAATGTAATTTCTGCAGTTCTTTTCTTTTCCTTTCAGCTGGATAATAATAATACAGCAGCAGTTACTTTTACCATTACTACTACTACTTCTACTACAGCAACTATTACTATCACTACCACCATTATTACTACTACTGATACTACTCCTCCTCCTCCTCCTCCTACTACTACTACTACTACTTCTACTACTACTACTATTACTACTTTTTCGCCCTTCGTTTTACCCTTTCCTACGTTTGTAACAGAATGCTTTATAATATGAATGAGCCGTCCTTATAATGAAGCCTCTGGAAAAACAACCCCTCTATGCAGTGGAAAATTTACCACGAAAAACAAGGATATAATAGCCTTGTAAGGCGTAGTTGCCATTATATCGTAAGGCAGACGCATTCTGATTGTCGCTTGGCAGCGACAAGCGGTGCCGTCATGTTTCCATTGAAGTGTTTCCATTGATCTGCGACTGTCGCTTAGGGTCGACGTGCGTTATGGTCTTCAAGAAGGCACTCGTCTCTATTCCAAATTCCTTAATTTTGCATTATGGTCTTCAACAAGGCACTGGTCTCTATTCCAAATTCCTTCCTTTTGCTTTATGGTCTTCAACAAGGCACTCGTCCGCATTCGATATTCCTTATTTTTGCATTATGGTCTTCAAGAAGCCACTCGTCTCTATTCCAAATTCCTTATTTTTGCTTTATGGTCTCTGTTCATTCTCGATCCTCCCTGCAGTACTGCCTACTACATTTGCCGTTTTCATTTGTTAGCACCTTAGCTTCGTCACTGTTTCGAACGTCGTTATTGTTTGACTGTATTTCCCATCACGCCTGTTGTGGTCCTTCATCGATTTACCGATTGTTGTTTCACATTTGCTGCTCGTTGCCCGATCCTGCTAGGAATCGCCTACTTGCTCATTTTGCTTTGGTACTGGTGTGTCAACAAACATAAAACAAACAAGTCCCAGTTATTGCACAATGCATCACCTTCCTTCATTAATTTTCCTTTGTGAAAGCCTCTGGAAAGGAGATGGTGACGGAGTGGCGCGTCCAAACCTACAAATAGGAATCATTTCTGAATTTTCTCTTTGATTTCATTGCTTTGGGAATTGACAGCAACAAATGGCAGAAAGTTTTGAAGCAAGGAGCTAACTGGATGAATCAATCTGCAACGTTAATGATCTGGATGCAACTAATTCGCAACTGGATTAAATTGGCTGCGACGTCAATGAACTCCATGCAACTATGTCGCAACTGGATGCAACGTGAATGATCTTGATGCAGCTAAATCGCAACTGGATGAATCAATCTGCAACGTTAATGATCTGGATGCAACTAATTCGCAACTGGATTAAATTGGCTGCGACGTCCATAGCCTTGATCAAGCTCGGCTAATGAAACCTGTCGCAATCGCTTAGACACTACCACTTGGAAGAAATCTTGAAACCTGCTATACCGAAATGGTGCAGATTTTTGGCTTTGTGAGATAGGTTCATGGTACGGAAAGCTTCTCCTATTACATGTTGGTGCTTGTAGTTTGAATTGGCAATTTTTTTCAAGGGAGGGTGGTTGGGCATTTAGCACAATAAGAATAAGGCATATTTGACATAGTTTGCATACACTAGATGCGTACTTTCCATGGTGCACAAAGCGTTCAAAATACGCTATAAGGCATATTTGACATAGTTTGCATTCACTAGATGCGTTCATTCCATGGTGCACAAAGCGTTCAAAATAGGCTATTAAGTTATATTTGACATAGTTTGCATACACTTGATGCGTACATTCCATGGTGCACAAAGCGTTCAAAACTTGATGCACTATATACCATTCGAAACCAAACTCTTGTCAAACCCAACGTAGCTATACAATTTCCCAACGTTACAATCCAAAAACTCGTGTGTCTGTATATTTCCATTAACCTTTGAGATTGATATACCCAAGTTTTATCATGTGTAAACAAAAGAGTGATTAGATAAGTTCAAAGCATTTCCGAGCCAATGGAACGTTCGAATCTACGCCAGAGCTCCACATGTTGCCTAATACTTCCTATAGTAAGAACATTTTTGCAGCGGCATTGAGAAAACAGTGTATTAAGAATGTCGTTACCACCACTTAACCCCGGTCGTGATGGCCTAACGAGCGTTTCCGGTTTGATAGCGTATAGATCGCCAAAATATGGAGACCCAGCTCAAGGTCTCAGTACTCCAATCCGACTCAACTGAGTTTTTAGTCGAAAATCCCGGGTGTTGCTTACATTCCATGGTGTACAAAGGGTTCAAAGTAGGCTAATAGGGCATATTTGACATAGTTTGCATACACTAGATCAGGGGTGCGCAACCTTTTTTTCTATCAAGGCCGCCACTATTCTTCACCTAATCTTCGAGGCCGCGTATTATTACCTTTTTTTAAGATAGGTTATTAGAGCCCATATGTGCATGTGTACCGGTAATTAATTCATGAAAAGAATACCTATTAAGATTTCTTTTAAGGCAACGATCATCCCAACTTCAACTCATGCTCAAAGATACCAGATGGGACTCGTTTTGTGCACGGACGGTTAAGCTGTCACTTGTCGCCTGTCTTGCAAACCGAGCAAACAAGATCTGCTCTCCTGAACGTCTTGCCGATGAACATGCGAAGTTGAAGAACATCCTTCGTACCAACGGGTATCCAGAACCTATTATTGCTAGTGTTCAGTAACGTCGTAACAGATTTTTTTTGTACTAAAGCCTTCGCCACTCAATTGATCTTTTGGTTCGACTTTATCTTCGGTAAGGCCGTAATAGATTATTTTTGTACTAAAGCCTTCGCCACTCAATGGATCTTTTGATTTGACTTTGTCTTCAGTAAGGCCGTAATAGATTACTTATGTACTAAAGCCTTCGCCACTCAATTGATCTTTTGGTTTCGTTACCTCCCGTTCATTCAAGCCATCAGGTTTAAATGTTTTCAGCTTATGCTGCCAAAAAGATTCTTTATGGCGTGGCAAGGCTTCTGTGTCCGCCTGGTCTATAAGTCTAAATTCCCAATCCTGCATTCCTTGGTGATTTTCGCACAAGGCATTAAGTCATACGTTAAAGATACAACTGATTTTCTTCGAAAGATTAAGGATTTATCCGTAGTAGAGCCAAGTCGAGAGGTTGCTGTTTGAGGGAAGGGCAAGGATCAGTGCTCTTCGAACAAAGGTAAAGATGTTAACAGGAAATGTATTAGTCAAACGTTGCCAAGATTGAATGGATTTTGAAGTGATATTGTTAACGAGAAATTTGCTCAGGATGCTTTGTTTGTCTAACTGATTGAATTTTGTCCAGACGTCTTCTTCTTTGTTTTTCCGTAAGGAATCACAGTACGTCTTACTTGGAGTCGGTCCACTGCCGCGTAATGTGACGGGAGTAGCCGCTGCTAATACATTCTGCTACGATCTAACACATTTCGCCGAGATTGATCAAGTCAAATGTTATTCTTCTCATGTGGCTAATTCAACTATTAGCTAACAAGAATCACAAAGGCATCCGCTCTTTTCTCGCTTTTTCATGACTTGTCGATCATGCCCACGATATGAAACAAAGTAACGAGTTGTGCCTGTGATACACCACGGTTATACATTTTTTATTTTCCCTTAAAACGTTTTTATCGACTTCGCTCCCCCTGTATATTGCCCCTTTTAGTTGATCGATTCTATCTTACCATGCCACATCGCGAGTGTTTTGATATCGAGATTCATATCACAGCAAGGGTATTGTTTGCTTAGTGGTTACCATTTTGAAACTGTCAAGAAATCGAGGACAACTTTTAGTGCCTTATGGCTCTCTTGATACACTTTGAGGTCATCTACAAACAGACTGTGAGTTCTTTTCACGGCGCAATTACCAGGTTCACCCATACTGTATCCCTTACTCTGTTTTAGCAATACACAAACCGGAATTTCAGAGATGCAGAATCCAACTGGGGAATAACGGTCTCCTTGAAGGAATCTGCACAATATTCGAATCCACCTGCTTTTGACCTGGGCTTGGAATATCAAGGAGCTGGCAAGGTATGTGGTGAATCGATTTCCTGAAGTTTAAAGGAGAATAATCGAATCATTTTTGCTTTCTGCTTTCAGCTTCCAACTTTCTGCTTTCTGCTTTCTGCCGACAGGTCACTGCTTACTGCTTACTGCTTACTGGTCATTTCTAGTTGCTCCATAAAAACTACGTTCTACTCCTAACTCACTGCCCCAGGTCAGACCTTTCTTGTCATCATCATCATCATCATCATCATCATCATCATCATCATCATCATCATCATCATCATCGTCATCATCATCCCAACCGTAGCCTTGGAGGCCGTGGGTGCCCTTTTCAGCACTTCCTCCTTCCACCTCCGCCTGTCTTGCGTCATTCTTACTGTTGTTATTATGTCTTTTCCCATCCATTCTTTAATAACATCAACATACATTCTTTTACGCTCGCTGACTCCCCCGCTAAATTACATACTATGTCACTAATTTAATGACTCGCTCACATACCCACTCATGTAGTCGTTTAGACTTAAGTCCGTTGTGTAATTGTCTCATTCCTTTGCACACTCCGTTATTTATTTATTATCTTTCTCCAACTAAATCATGCCCCACTGCACATAAAATCTATAAATTAGTTTCCAATTTGATAGTTGGAGCGTTTAAGAGTGAGGTTTGAACATGTTAAGATTTGTTGAGCGGATCTACTCTACAAATATATTGTTCTAAGTCTTGTTTAGCCTTGTCGAGGCCATTTTGTACACCCACACGGCAAATTTCGAGTACACGCATTCTCAGTTAGCCTATTAAGGCGAGAAGCCTTACAAGTGTCGCTCTTGCCCATATGCATGTACTACTTCAGGTGCTTTAAAAGTTCATACGAGAACAGTACTCTCTTACAAAAAGGTATAAAGGAACTATTATGGTATATGTCTACCACGTTAAGAGTTCTGGTTGTGGCCATACCTAATTTCGTTTACAAAAAATGAAGTACGTGGTTCGCATCGTACAGATCAATATTTTTTTAACCGATAATCTTTGTTAGATATTGATAGATCGTTTAACATGGACAAGAATGATTTGCTTTCTGTAGCTATCCCACCTATTTTTCTTACTTTGATCTTATCCTTTTTGCTTTTTTACTTTTATGCTCGTCTGCTTCCTTATTTTCAATCCTCTCATTTCATCCTATCATTCTACATACTTGTGACCATTAATCTACTTATACTTTTACTCTTTTCATTGTTCCCTTACCACTTTCTCTTCATAACGTTCTACTTGATTATCTTCATAAGTACTGTTCTCTTAAAATTACCTTACTTGCTCATTCTACGTATATGTAGATAATAGACAGTCAAAGTGTTTCGTCATGCTGGCGAAGAAAATAGGCGTGGTTTGACTTGACTGCATTATAAATAAACGCTTCTTCTCCAAGTGTTTTTGTCGACGTGCTCTTTCCAGGTGTCCTTAGTGTGCGAGAAACTTTGAACCATCACGTAGAGATTTGGTTGGTAGCAAATCATGCTGCAGTCTTTACTTAGCACGGGAAATAGCATATGAGAAACGTACGATAAACAGTTACAACAAAATAGCATGCAAAGAAAAATACATGCATTTAACATGTGCACTCTTTGTTAACACTCTTTGTGCCAGTCAGAGAGTGAGAACTCAATTGCCCCTTCTTTTACAAAAACATCATTACTGTAATAGTATGCCATACTCTCCCTGACGCTATACTCTCTGAGACTCCCTGAGTTTCGCGAGAAGTCTATCGACAGTCTCTTGCTCAACAACATTGTTTCGTTCACTGCTAACACTTGGGCAATCACTCGAGTCACCTGAGTTTATCATCGTTGTCTCCAAGGGATAAAGCAGATTAAGAGGATGACGCAGGCAAATCTTTACACATTGTATCATTCTTTCCCAAAAACCACCCCAATGTGGAGCACGTTCTGGGATAAAAAACCAGGTTACTTCTTTATGTAGCTCACTGTAGTCATGGCCCACTCTGACTTTGCTGTTGGCGTCCTTGTACATAGCCCTGACAACACTGACCAGCCACTTGTCGACTCCGACACTTCTCATTGCCCACCATAGCACTTCACGAGGCACTCTGTCAAATGCCTTTTTGAGGTCGACAAAGGCAAAGTAGATATTTTTACACTTTGCCAGGTACTTCTCTTGCAGCTGCCTGAGTATGAAGATTGAAGAAATATTCAAATGAAATATGCGATGAAAAGTTTAAATGGAATATCCAAATGAAACATTCGGATGAAATATTCAATGAAATATTCAAATGCAAAATATTATATTAAAATATTCAACTGAAATATTCAAATGAAATATTCAAAAGAAATATTCAAATGAAATATGCGATGAAAAGTTTAAATGGAATATCCAAATGAAACATTCGGATGAAATATTCAAACATCGTCCGAAGTGATAGTGAAGGCAGTCTTTTTTAGAGATCAGTGGCAGTTACATGGTACAGCGGTACTACAGTGCAGCTGCATAGTACAGCGGAGCTACAGTGAACCTGCGCAGCGTTGTAAGTTCGGAACAACAGTGAGAAAAAAACATCGAAATACACGGCACCATTACATGTAACCATACGAGTTTTGGAATCAACGAGTGTCTTGAAAAACAGACAGGAAGCTATAGTTTTGGTTGACTTTGCTGAAAACTGTAACATTTTTGTACAAAACAAAGTTCAAGTTACTATTAGAATTCATAATCTTAAACTTTTTGTCCTGTGTTCATTTATGTGAACAGTGGTAAAGTGAAATATTGCTGTCTGCCTCTTGCCAGATGATGTTCTTCATGATCAAGGCTTAGTCTGGAAAATTCTAGAGGAATCAGTTGCATATTAACGTAAACCTACCACTTGTTTAAGAAGTACCTCTAGACTAAATTTCAGTCTGGGATGAATTTCAGCCGCCATCCTCAATGTGCAGTATTTAAATCATTTTGTCCTACATATTGGCTAACTTTCAAGTTAGCAATTATCAAAATGCTTCAATGCAAACATAAACATCTCGGGGCCCAATTATGTCATGCTTTTTAACAAATACTTTGGATATTAACTTCTCATATGTGTTTGCTCTGTCATTAGGTAGATTGTTTAGTTAGTCCGCTAGGTCCTTCAATACTGTATACACTATCACATTTCCTATACCCTGAGGATGCATGATAATGCATCAAAAGCTTGGTTATTTTGTATATCGTCGTCGTCTTCCTCTTCCTCTTCTTCTTCTTCTTCTTCTTCTTCTTCTTCTTCTTCTTCTTCTTCTTCTTCTTCTTCTTCTTCGTATTCTCACTCTCACTACTCACTGACCCTCAGATCAAATGTGATACAAATTAATCCTAACATGGGAGTGACTTACATCACATGTCAAGCTGATCATGTAATGTGAACGAAGGCTATCCTCATTGGATGAGAAGCAACTGTGTGACGTCGAATGATTTTAAAAAATGGTCTGGTCCCTTTCTCGAGTGGCACGTCGCATTTGCCACGTGGCGTGCCACTTATGCATATTGTTACCATCAGAAATTACAAACATTCGCTTACTTCGTTAAAAGTACCAAGCCAGAATCAAATAGTTATTTCAGGCTCATCATATACGAAGATATTGACTTTGGAGATAGTTCGTTTAGTTTGTCTGGACCATTTGTGTCCCTATGTTGCTGACTCCTGAAGGTAACTTCTTTCTTATTTACAGAAACTAATGTTTGAAGAAACGAAGCTAACATCTAGTGTATGCAAACTATGTCAAATATGGCTTATTAGCCTATTTTGAACGCTTTGCGCACCATGGAATGTACGCATCTACTGTATGCAAACTTTGTAAATTATGCCTTATCAGCCTATTCTGAATGCGTTAAGTACTTAGGAATGAATGCATCTAGTGTATGCAAATAATGTCAAATAGGCGTTATAAGCCTATTTTGAACGCCTTGTGCACCATGGGAAAACTCCGAGAAAATACGACGAATTTATAATAACTGTAACATTGATCTTTCCCCTGGCATATCGTAACAACAACTGCTGAAAATGACGATTCTTAATCTTTTACATATGGCCGTGTGGGGGTCTGGTAACGAGTTTCTACAGTTTTGGATTTGACTCGACTGCTTTTGTGTGTTCGAAATATTTTCTATGCAGAAACTTATATCTTGATTTTTCTTCGCCCGGATCTAATTGTTAAATCTCAAGGGAAGCTTTATGTTCTTGAGCTCACTGTAGGGTTTGAAACTAACATACAAAGGAATTGGGACCGCAAAAATGTGAAATATAAATCACTATGCAAAGATCTGGAATCACATTATGAACGTGTTCAGTTTATTAATTTAAGTATGAGTGCGATAGGTGGTATGGCAAAGGATAGTAAATCCTTTCTGTTAATGCTTTTCAGTAGTTGATTTGATTGAAATAGGTGATTTCGAGGTTGCCAAATGCTTTAGCCTAACTTTGACGCTAAGATTTTCGGACAAAATCTGAATGTTATTGAAGCTGCTAGCCTGGTGTTAAGTACCTTATCAATGGCAGCTCTAAATGTTACTTAGAGGGGTCAATCACATCTATTGCAGCAGTTTATTTGATTCAAGTAGATGCTTTCGAGGTTGCCAACTTTATTTACATATAAATATATAAAGGAGATACTTAGAGAACTAAGAAAGGATAACAACGCAGAAGAGAGAAGATATGCATTGATCTGCTGTAACCTATTCCGTAAAATCAAATCGACACAGTACAATTTCTTACTTAAACCGTCCCCCCTACCTCCCCCTTCCCTCGGTCGGTCCAGTGTTGAAAACAATTTAAAATAGGCCCCGTGAACATGTGGTGTTGTGCACCATGGAATGTAAGCATTTCAAGCATCCAAGTATCACTAAAAACAGCTTTTGGCGCTATTCTAAACGCATTCTGCACCATGGAATGTACGCATTCCAAGCATGCAACTGCCACTAAAAACAGCTTTCGGTGTTATTTTAAACGCAATCTGCACCAAGGAATGTACGCATTCTAAGCAAGCGAGTGTCACTAAAATCAGCTTTTGGTGCTATTCTGTTGGAAGGACGTCTAAAAGACTTACAGGTCCTATCTCGCAATATATTCCATCCGCGTTAAGACATATGAATCACGCACGGCTACGTGTACCTGTATAATAAAAGTGATCGATAGCATCGAAAAGTGAATGCCGGTTACCAGGCCATTACTCAAAGTTCACATATGGAGCGATGGCTGCGCTACTCAGTTTAGATCTCGATATGTTTCTGCTTTGTTGACCGTTTGGAATAGCACCAAAAGCTGTTTTTAGTGACACTTGCATGCTTGGAATGCGTACATTCCATGGTGCAGAATGCATTTAGAATAGCACCAAAAGCTGTTTTTAGTGACACTTTCATGCTCGGAATGCGTACATTCCATGGTGCAAAATGCATTTCGAATAGCACCAAAAGCTGTTTTTAGTGACACTTGCATGCTTGGAAAGCGTACATTCCACGGTCAAATTCCGTGTAGTTTAGAAGATTTGGTAATAAATGTAAATTGACAACTGAGGCTGATTTCCAGCATTTCTTCAAGCTCTAAGGCTTGAAAATGTGGAAAAATTTGGTCATCAAAAAAGGTCCGTCAATTCTGAGCTTTATATGTTTATAATGTAGATTGATGGCCTACAATAGTATTCTGCGATCATTTAGAGTCAAATTCCGTGTAGTTAAGAAGATGTTGTGTGTTACAGGCTCATTTCTGGCATGTTATCAAGCACTAAGGCTTGGAAAAGTCGAAAATATTGGTCACGAAAGAAGGTCCGTCAATTATGTTCTTTAGAGATTTATAATGAAGATTGATGGCCCGCAAAATCATTCCGCGTGAAATTAGAAACTAATTCTATATAGTTTATAAGATACGGTAAGATAGGTAAGTTGTGTGTTACAGGCTCATTTCTTCCTCTGATTGAGAGACTGCTTAGTCCAAGATGGTTATTTGTTTAGTACAAGATGGTTATTTGTATATTTTCCAGGACGATGTATTTTTTCTCGTTTTCTCCCTTTTTCCTTTCTTTGTGTTCTTCTCTTTTCTCGTTCTGGACATAGAATTAATATAATACACTAGAATGGAAACGAGGCTGTTGCTCATTCATTTTCTTTGGGGTAGTATGGAGGCCTTCTTTTCCTTCTTCTTTTCTTCTTCTTTTTCTTCTTCATTTTCTTCTACTTTTTCTTCTTCTTTTTCTTCTTTTTCTTCTTTTTCTTCTTTTTCTTCTTCCTTTTTCTTCTTTTTTTCTTCTTTTTCTTCTTCTTTTTCTTCTTCTTTTCCTTCTTCTTTTCTTCTTCTTTTTCTTCTTCATTTTCTTCTACTTTTTCTTCTTCTTTTTCTTCTTTTTCATTCTATTTATGATCACTGTTAGTAGAATCTTGCTTGCATGGACAATGAGACTTATGGTTCTGTGGTCACTACACTCTTTGATGTTCCCCTTCTTATATATGGGTACAAAAACAGCACGACACAAGTCTCTCGGCCATTCTACATCTTCCCATATCTTCTTGCACAGCTTCCACAATAGTTCCTCTCCTTCACAACCACACGCTTTCCAAAGCTCGCTGGTTAAGTGAACCCCCTTGAGTAATTACTATCCCCACAATAAGGAAAACAGAATTCTTGGAATATTTTTATTACAATTTCTTTTTGTTTAATTAGACATGGAAACCTCTTAAGACAAGGAAATCTGATGGACGATTTATTATCCCGAAGGAAAACCTTTTCACTCACAAATCATTGGCAACAAAATGTTGAAAATCAAACAGCTTAAACGAAGGCCCCCTTACTATTATGAACGCTTTGTGCACCATGGAATATACGCATCTAGTGTATGCAAACTATGTCAAATATGCCTGATTTGCCTATTTTTTTGGCTTTGTGCGCCATGGAATGTTAGTATCTAATGTATGCAAACTATGTCAGATATGTCTCATTAGCCTATTTTGATCGCTTTGTGCGCCATGGAATGTACGTATGTAATATATGCAAACTATGTCAAATATGCCAGGGTTGTGACTTGAACGAGTGTTTCACAATAACACGAGACCAGAATACTGGTCTCCATTGAGAGTTAGTTTTGTCTGTAAAGGTAGAATTACACGTACTTTGATCCAAAGCATTACAAGAGTGGTAGAGGTCCATTTCCCACTAGGAGTGAGCTTCCTTGCAGAGAACAATATAATTGAACTGGTCATATCGTCACTGATTAGGTCTAAAAACGTAAGTTCTTATATTTTTGTCTCCTTTGCGGTCTCCTTTGATGTATCTTGCCACCTCCTTCAAAAGCACTTTTCCAGTCTTCCATGCAACATTTTTGGACTTAAGTTAATGTAAACTGGCCTAACTCCCGTTCCAACTCACGATTGACTTTGAAAATCATGATTTCGGTGTTTTTCGTTTCACGCCTTCTTGTTGATAGGATGTGAGGGGCAGATATCGAGTTATAGCCTTAGTGCTTGATAACATGCCAGAAATGAGCCTGTAACACAAAACTTACCTATCTTACCGTATCTTATAAACTATTTAGAATTAGACTCTAATTTCACGCGTATTAGTTTTGCAGGCCATCAATCTTCATTTTAAACCTATAAAGAACATAATTGACGGACGTTTTTTCGTGACCAACTTTTTCGACTTTTCCAAGCCTTAGTGCTTGATAACATGCCTGTTACTTTTCTTTGAAAAACATGATTATTATATCTTTAAACTTAGGTTTTCTTTCCTAAATTTGTACTGACAATTTTGTGTTCTCAAAATTTGAAGTGACAAATGCAAATTTTTTTGAAATTTCGCAAAAAATGAAAAAACATGTTGTGCAATAAGGTGAAGTTCGCTAGAGAACCTTATATAACAATATATGCAAAATGATCATAAGAAAATCACATCCGTATTTAAGCTGACTCATTATGTGTATTCAATCATCTTTAGGGTTTGAAATGACGCCCTATTATCCCCCACAAAATTCATTACTGGTCATAAGCCTATAAAAGTATACCCGGTGATAAATAAGAGCAGATTCTAATTAGAAACCCTCAAATTAGTTAGGTTTTCATATTTAATTTGCAGCCTCTCAGTGTAGCCCCCTGATAAGCAGTAGGGCCATATTTCTTCATTTTTTCAACATACGTAGCTATTACCTCGAAAATTAAAACTTTTGAAATAGGAAAAGAGCCTTTAATCACACTCTTTACAATTTGCAATCATAAAATAGTCTAATATCTTCATTTTTTCAACATACGTAGCTATTATCCTCGAAAACTAAAATTTTTTAAATAGGAAAAGAGCCTTTAATCACATTCTTTACCATTTGCAATCATAAAATAGTCTCCTAGAGCAAAATCAAGACGTGCTAAGAGAGAAAGAAGTGTTTAACTTTAGATTTGTTCTGAATGTCAGCAAAAGAACGCTGCTTTGATAAGAAAACGTTCCTCCAGAGTTCTCCGTTTCGCGATCAAATGTTACCAGTGGTCAAGACCAGAATTTTCTTGTTAAAAATGTTGATTTATCTAAACCTCGTGTATCAAATACTTTTAGAAAATGGGCAGCCTCTTGGTATAAAGAAACTTTTTTGGTTTCTTCATCATGTATCCGTGTGTTTTTATCATATTTTGGTTCGGACATAAAATTTTTGAGACTAGCTTTAGAAACTTTATCGTTTGACTCTGGATGGAACACTAGTTTATACGTGTGTTCTCCTTTTATCAGAAGAAGACGAAAATTATGGCTCAACATCGCTGTCAAGTTCTACTTACATACCGCTTCCCAATTCCATACTTCAGCCCCGACTAATCACAGATTTCAGGCAGGTGACTATGTAAGAATTAGTAAACAACGGCTTACATTCCAAAAGGGATACTTGCCAAGTTGGTCAGAGGAAATTTTCATGATTAAAGATGTGCTGAAGCAAAATCCGGCGGTCTACAAGCTCCAAGATTTGAAAAATGATGAAATCCAGGGAAGGTTCTATGAAGAGGAGCTGCAAAAGGAAATTATTGCTTGGAACAAGATAAAAATGAAGACCAACAGTTAGCGTCTTTGCGATTAAGGGCAAGGCCTCCCTTCTAGTTGTGCTTAAGATGAGGGCACAATTTTCGGTAGAAAAATTAGGACAGGGGAAGCCTCCCCTCCCTCCCCCCTCTAGTTGCACTCCTGGTAAATACTGTTTTCGATTCATTAGTGTTCAATCTGATATCGACTGCAGCATTAATGAAGATATTAGACTATTTTATGATTGCAAATGGTAAAGAATGTGATTAAAGGCTCTTTTCCTATTTCAAAATGTTGAAAAAATGAAGATATTATACTATTTTATGATTGCACATGGTAAAGAATGTGATTAAAGGCTCTTCTCCTATTTCATAAGTTTTAGTTTTCGAGGGTAATAGCTACGTATGTTGAAAAAATGAAGATATTAGACTATTTTATGCACTTGATCAGCGCTAGAACCTAGATATTCACTTGCATCGGCATTATTTTACAGCGCGTATTATTGTATCGTGTGTAAAGGAAGACAACAAAAATAACACTATGTTGATGTACATTTCTTCAAACTAATTCCTATGATAACGCATACTACAAAATAAGAACACTCACTATTTTACATTAGGAACAGGAAACGTCAGTCCAGTGATATCCAGCTCCGGCTCTGCGCTTGAAATACTCAAGTGTAAACACTACAGTGTCTGATATATTTCGATACACAATATTCAAAACATAAAATATCTATTTACCTCATCTCCTTTATCCGCTTCGGCTCCTAGATTTAACAGCAACTGTACAGTCTCTAAGTGCCCATATTCGGCAGCGTAAGATAAAGGGGTTCTTCCACCCTGAAAATAAAGTTAGATCATGGCTCATATCAAGTTTTTAGCCTATTTTGAACGCTTTGTACACCATGGAATGCACGCATTTAGTGTATGCAAACTATGTCAAATATGCTTTTTAACCTATTTTGAACGCTTTGTGCGCCATTGAATGTCCGCATCTCGTGTATACAAACTATGTCAAAGATGCCTTTTTAGGCTATTTTGAACGCTTTGTGCACCATGGAATGTACGCATCTAGTGTATGCAAACTATGTCAAATAGGAATGTACGCATATAGTGTATGCAAACTTAGCAAATATGCGTTATAAGCCTATTTTGAACGCTTTGTGCACCATGGTGTGTACGCATCTAGTGTATGCAAACTATGTCTAACATTCCTTATTTCCCTATTTTGAAGGCTGACTGCGGTATGAAATGAACGCAACTAGTGCATGCAAAGCATGTTAGTTATGCCTTATTAGCCTATTTTGAACGCTTTGTGGAGGTCACCTAGCTCAGTTGGTAGAGCGCACGCCGCGAAAGCGTGGGTCACGGGTTCGATCCCCGGTGTTGACATACTTTTCTATTTCTCTAGTGTTCTTTTTTCTGTAATTTTCAGTTATCACATTGCTTTGTATCATAAGTAAGGATCATTCACATATGTATGATTGTTCATGTAGTATATCGAAGCTACATCTTGAACTGCTAATCATTTTTGATAGCCGAACGATCCTCTTGTCTGGTTTGCACAAGTTGAGGCACAATTCACAACTCGTGGTATCACCACGGAACATACGATGTTTTCCTACGTTGTTTCCTCTTTACAACCCGAGATCGCCCAAGACGTTAGGGATTTACTAATCTCTCCTCCTAGTGATACGCCCTATACGATTCTCAAAGACACACTCATAAAGCGCACTTCTGCTTCGGAACAAAATCGGATTAGACTGTCATCTTCATGACGCAACGAGCGATGGTCCCGTCTATCGCATCTTTGTTAGAGTGGGAGCATTGAGTTGCTTAAAACCTATTCATTCTGTGTGATCTCTCAGAGAGAATCAGCAGCTAACAGGCCTACACAAACATAGGCAGGACTGCTTTTGGTGAGAAATACCAAACGGAATCAATTCTTCTAATTCTATAATGTGCAACCCATAAACAACTCCTCTTTCACAAAACACCGCTTTATTGTAATAGATCTATATCAAAGCTGAAAAATCAAATAGCTTCTTACCTAGCATTTGATACTAGTCAGCCTGATAACATAAGATAAGCTAGGTTTTTGTATAATACAATGAGGAAGTCAATAAAAGCAAAATGTTGTGCGTCATCAGTTGGAAGCAGGTTCTGTCGTCCCTGGGTGGGATTGAACTACCAACCTTTGTGTATACTTCTCCCAGGCTGGGAGTTCTGCTGTGTTGAAAGAGCAGATATCTTGCGCCTTCGAAACATTAGGAATTTTTAGACACTAGATATGGCGTTTTATCTCTTATTGCTTTATTTTAGGCCTTTAATGTTTTGGTTCAGCTAATTTTGTTATCTTCTCAATTTATCAATCTTGTATGCTTTTATGGCAATTTACATCCAAGGGCCAGTGTCGTTCTGCAATTCATACGATATTAAAACGTGTGAGCACTGGTACGAACACAAACCTGAACCAGTTGTTGAAGGTGAAAATTTTACCCTACTATGGGACTTTTCCATCCACACTGACAGAACTATCCAGGCAAATAGGCCGGACATAATTATTGATATGAGTGTCCCTTGTGACCAGAATATTGCTCCTAAAGAATTTGACAAGCTCAGCAAATACAAGGATCTTGAGTGAGTCAGTGAGTGAGTGAGTGAGTCAGTGAGTGAGTCAGTGAGTGAGTCAGTGAGTCAGTGAGTCAGTGAGTGAGTGAGTCTTTGAGTCAGTCAGTGATCGCACGACAGACCGCCCAACCGATTGAATAACTGAAGGCCTAAATGAACCAATAAAAGAAAATACGAAAGAATGAATGAATAATTACCAATTCGTATAAGCAGCAGCTTCTGCCCTTAGAATAACTGAAGTGGTTTATCAATTATATGTTTCTGATATATCAAAAGGTCCGTGTCCAACCATGTAAGAATTTCCAAATTAAAGCTTGTCCTTTGAAAAATGTTTTTGAGTAGGCGTACTTGGCTCTAAATTATGTTTTGACATTACTTTTTGTGTGTCTAAGAGGCATGTTATTGCTGCTTGTTCGTTTTCTTTCTTGCAGCGATTTATTTATCTTCCGTAGTTCGCAATTCAAAGCTGCCCGTTAAATGCGGAGTTTAAATGCAGAGTTTACTACAAATTTTTGCTGGGACTCTGCTTTTGCGCCCGCATTTCAAAGCTGCTCTTAAAAGGAAGCTGGCCGCAAGGACAGAGTTGCCTGTAGTGGAATCATTCTTAACATCATCACATTGTCAACAATAATCTCGCTGACAAAATGTGTAACTTTATAAGAAAACTACATTCCATGGTGCACAATGCGTTTAGAATAGCACCAAAAGCTGTTTTTAGTGACACTTCCATGCTTGGAATGCGTGCATTCCATGGTACGCAATGCGTTTAGAATAACACCAAAAGCTGTTTTTAGTGACACTTGCATGAATGGAATGCGTACATTCCATGGTGCTTAATGTGTTTAGAATAGCACCAAAAGCTGTTTTTAGTGACACTTGCATGGTTGAATCAATTAATTATAAGATATGAAACACGTTCGGTTAAGATCGCAACATAAACAATAGAATACATTAACAACTGACCAGAGACATACTAGAAGAGGGAGAGGGGGAATTGAACTTTTGTTTACATTAAGTGAATAAGCATGTTTAAGGCCCGGTCACACCGCCAACGATAACGATACCGATACCGACAAAAAAAAATCGTTGGCCCTTATTTACCTGATGCACTCCGCATTCGCTTTGGATCAAGCCAGATAAGTTTCCTACTCAGGCAGGAATTGTATTCTCGCCGCCAGGGTGCTCTTGAATCCTTGTCCACCTACACGGAGGACATAATACGAAAATCTTCACGCCTTGGACTCCCGGACGTAGAGCTAATGAATGTTTTTATCGCGGGGCTCAATGAAGATTTGAAAAGCCACGTCATGCTGCAGGAACCTTACTGGAGGTCGCCGTCCTTCCACATTTAAGTTCAAAATTCTTCCAAGAGGCTCCTCCGCATCCCTTCTCTTAACATGGCCATACCATCGCAGTCTTCTTCTTCTCAGCAATATCTCCAGCGGTTCCACCCCTTGATTTACAGAATTAAACCTTGATTTACAGAATATACAAGAAGGAATAACACTTACCACTCCTAAGGCTTTAAGAATATTCATCTTGCACAGGTTCTCCTTTGGGATGTTGGAGTCTTCCGACAATTGATCTATGTATGTCTTGAAAGGTCTGCCCCTTGGTCTGTTTTCGTGCGAGGGTTCCCAGAGAAGAAGCTTGTGGACTACCTCCTCTTTGTTACGCCAACAGTGCCCATTGAACTTTGTTCTTTGTTCCTTGATGACATCAGTTATTTTTGGAAGGTCATCGTATAACTGTGCATTTGTCATGTGTCAGATTCGAAACAACGAAACAAACTTTTCCCAGCGTAAGCTCTAACCTTGCTTGTTGCATTGTACGGGATTGAGATGCCGTTTTTCCTGCAATTCTTTTCTATTCGCGCAAATCGCTACACTGCTCATAAAGAAAGGTTTAAAATTTTGTATTCAGAATCTTTCTTTTCTCTCTTGCACTGGTCCCAAAGTATCTGCATGCTCTACGGTTCTTACTGCCTGATTATGGATATTTATATTCAAGTAAAGTTGTTCAATCGTCTAACAGGTAAGATCGAATTAACTCGAAATGAGCTTCTGGGGCCTCAGTTTGACAAAGAAGAATAGTATGACAAACCGATACAGTGGTACAGAGATATATAATTACAGGGGGGGGCACTCTATAAATAAATATCCGGGGCTGCAGACATTATGGCTCAAGTTAAAAACCACTAAATAGCCAGTATGGTAGTCTATTGATTCCAGTCATCATGTCCCGTATGCCACGAGAAATTGCCCTTCAAGTGGCCAGAAAGACACATGATGAAATTTGGTCTATTGATAAGATCATGGATATCATTCGCAAAGAGATCAAAGCAAGGGAAATCACTGGAACTGTCGGCTCACGAAAAGAGGAGAAAACACATGTAAAACGAGAAGAAACATGAAGTAGTACTACCGATGTCACCACCGGGGATCGAACCCGTGACCCACGCTTTCGCGGCGTGCGCTCTACCAACTGAGCTAGGTGACCTCCTTTGTTAACACACTTGTATTTCTCTAGTCGCCACATTAGCTCCCAATCATCCACCGGTGGACGATCATCTCGATGATTCTTTCTAACTTAATGGGCTTTGGATTGATGACGGGCCGGACGGCAGTTCTTCCTTGGTCAAGTCACTCACGAACGGCCTTCATATTTCTCAACGCAGGTGGAAAATGTTGCGAGATACGATCTGTAAGTCAATGAAACGTCCTTCCAACATACCTAGCATTGCACTGGCATCTAAATTCATATATAACATTACTTTTTTGTTTGGTTGCAATGACATCCTTGAAGACTTTAGGCAACATGTGTTGTGCCGTGAACACAACCCTAGTCTGACTACTCCCAAAACAACGTAACCTTGATCATGTTTTTCGCATTAATTACTTTTCATTGCTTCCTTGCTCAGCACAAGATAGAAAATAAATCGCTAATGTGATTAGTAGTACGTGAAAACAACCGTGCAAAGTAATTAGTAATTTCAGCCGAACATAAAGAAACAAGAACGTCATTTTTTATTAAAGAGCCCAAAATATTGTGATGACTAAAAGTTTATGCAAGTTTATCAGTTGTATGATGTCTTCTCCCTCCTCTCCACCCCTAGTGGTTAAATCATTACCGGTGCTTTATCTTTTACAAATATTTATAAATGTGTGAAGCATTACCACTGCGTCTAGCCCTTAACGTAAGACTCGTTCATGTTTCTGTGTCTGGTAGCTATATGTTTTATATTTCATGTGTACTTCAGACAGTGAATAACTTTTGAAGGATAATCCTTTTTTTCCTTGTAGGCATTTTATTATTCCTTTAGACACCCTAAAAATTAGTCTACGGTTAAACAGTTTATTTAGTTTCATCATTAGCAGAGTAAATATAACACAACTTCTGATTTATAATTTGTAAATATCAACCCCAACAGATTGAAATCCAATGGCATGGTTGTAAAACTTACTTATTTTCATAATTGATAGACTCTACTTTGTAATTAATTGTGGACCATTCTGTGGTTTTTCTTCATTTGGTGTCAGAAGTTTGGGTTACATGAACTGTGGTGCTGGAATTCTTCGTCCATTACGAACCCAGGAAGCAAGAA
The DNA here is from genome assembly GCA_010016025.2 of Alatinidae sp. Z8VKAUB7J3. NCBI lineage: Eukaryota > Metazoa > Cnidaria > Cubozoa > Carybdeida > Alatinidae > Alatinidae sp. Z8VKAUB7J3. The sequence goes on from JAAAKM020721499.1 coordinate 256,619,689, forward strand.
CGAGGATCAGTGAAAAGGAATCGCAGTGGAAGTTCTCGTTATCATATATCAATTTAGTACAGCCTGGAGTCAAGACAGGAGGTGCAGGAATGGCTTTGTGTTTGACAGTCGACAGAGTTTGTCAGGAGTAGAGACAGCCTATGATTCGATACTACAAATCATATGCAATCACTTTTCACCGTTAAAAGAACGCATACAGATCTACTGCGATTTACTTGGCTTTCGTTCTCCTTCGATAATCACTGGTGAGGAGTACCTTCCTGACTTGATCATCAAAGATGATAGCGTTTTAAATATAATAGAATTGACAGTTGGCTTCGAAACAAGATTGGAGATTAATTACAAAAGGAAATTGGCAAAATCTTTCGCTAATCATACCCAAAACCTTGATCTCGGTTCCAACGAAAATTTTTTGTGTTCTTTTGACATCTGTAACTTGCTTACAAACGTTCCCTTAGATGAGACAATAAAGATATGCGATGATGCACTGTATAGAGGTAACTTTTTCCCTCCCCAATTCCCTGAAGAAGTTTTTATCGAATTGATGGAAGTTGCGACACGTGGTGTTGAATTCAGCTTCAAGAAACTCAACATAAGTAAATCATCAGCATAGCTTATTAAACTCAAATCACAAGTATCAAATCTTAGCCCGTCAGAAATTTGTTTTGTAACCTTAGAAGTCAACGTGTTAAATAATATCGGACTTAAGACGGAGCCTTGTCGAAGTCCTCTCTTTAGTTTAACTGGCTCGCTGAGTTTTTCAAGCCCAAGTTTCACTCTTATATAGCTATTAGAGTACCAAGGGGATCGAACCCGTGACCCACGCTTTCGCGGCGTGCGCTCTACAAACTGAGCTAGGTGACCTCCGATATTAACACACTTTTATTTCTCTAATCGCCACATTAGCTCCCAATCATCCACCGGTGGACATCGACATCCTGCTCTACGCAATTGGAGACCAGCCCCTCTGCGCCATGTGACTTGACCAAGGAAGAACTGCCATCCGGCCCGTCATCAATCCATGAAAGTCCGCATGTATCGTTCCTTGATTGTGCCTATTGCAATATACGCCAGTGAGACATGGACTCTTCGCGCAGATAATGAGCGCAGGTTACTCGCCTTTGAGATGAAATGTCTGAGGAGCATTCTAGGTGTCTCCCTTCGGGATCGATACAGAAATGAGAGAATTGTGCAACTGCTGAATATCGATAAAACGATAATAGATGTGATCAGAAAAAGGAGCATAAATCCGACTGTTGGCTTTAGACGACGGATTTGTCATGGATTTATCATGGATTTAATTGTGGAATTGAATTTGAGGCCTACTTTAGACGTCGAGTTTGTCTTAGATTTGTGTCTTAGATTTGTGTCGAGTCAAATTCAATCCTAATACAGACAAGTATTGACGTCAACATCACGTGATTTTGTTACTATGACTCGCACAACTTTCGAGTAGTAAATACAGTTTTTCTTAGTGCGTAACTTGCAATGCTAGGGGACGACTTGGCTCCAAAAGGATGTGACGTCATTTTGTACTCCTTGGGCGTGGCTTCTACATCTCCGTTGGGCCAAAACAAAAACCTGAGAGCATCAGTGTCATCTGGTTGCACCTTAACCTGATGGAACATAGCTTCTACATCAGCTACAATAGCCACCCTTTCTTGTCGGAAACGCATCAGCACGTCAGCCAGTATTGAAATTCCATTTCCTGCAAATCTTGGAATCGGTGCCGAAAGTCAGTTATGAGTGCAAGAAAATGGTTTGAGATGATTTACAGGACACGGTCGGGAACATGGCCTCGTAGCTGCAGTTGGCTGAAGCTCGTGAAGTCGCGTCTCATCAATTCCTTACGCCACAAGTCCAACTTCGTGATAAAGCCGAATATTTTTGACCATGGTCTCTCATTTACGTCAAGTCACTTCATAATAAGGTCGCACACGTATTGAGCGAGTTCAAGTCTTTTCAAACTCTGTAGACACGATTATTTTTTAAATTATAGAGAGTAGTGGTAACTGTCATTTCTTAGTAATTGCAAAACTACGCTAAATCCCATAGCATATTAACTACTGTCCTAGCGATCTCATACAGTTTTAGTATACCCGTATGTGGCATCTGCCTTGTATATATACCTAGCCTTGCTGACATATGCCGAACTGTAAAATTACTGACAAGTAGCTGCGAAAGGGAGTTTTTATTTTGGTACCCTCATCAATATCGATAAAAAGGACTGGAATGTTGTAGTTCGATAATCACCGCTAAACAAGCGGGCCTATCACTTGGTGCCTTACAGTACATGACCACAAGAAAATTGATGAAATTGAAAGCTGTGCGAGTGTAAATGTTTCAGAAAATTAGAAGGAGTCGCCCTACGTCTCACAAAATGTATTTGTGACATTCATTACAACAAGTTTTGTAAAAACTTCATCTATAATGTCCTATCGACTTTGACTGTAATAACTCACATAGGTCATGAGAAGATTAGAGATGTCAAAAGTAGATTCATCTAGTTGTAAAGATTCTTTAAATATTATTGACAGATTATTGCTATTTAGGTTGTGTATGGGCTGCTAGTACCACCTCCATTATGAAGATAGTTGTGCTTGCAGTAGCAATAAAAGAACTAGCATGGCGTTCTTTACGACGCGTTCTTTTCTAGCATGGCGTTCTTTACTACGCGTTCTTTACTAGCATGACGTTCTTAACTACGTAGTAAAGAACGCCGTGATTACTAGACATCTTGAAGTTATATCTATTTCAACAGTTATAGAGCATAGACAGGCTTTTACCTAACATTTGCACTCACACAGCTTTCAATTTCATCAATTTTCTTGTGGTCATGTACTGTACGGCACCAAGTGACAGGCCTACTTGTTTAGCAGTGATTATCGAACTACATCATTTCAGTCTATTTTATCGATATTGATGAGGGTGCCAAAATAAAAACTCCCTTTGGCAGCTACTTGTCAGTAATTTTACAGTTCGGCATATGTCAGCAAGGCTAGTTAATTCCCGCGACGGTTAACACAAACTAATGTCAGAGCAGTCGCGACTTTTCGCGACAGTTTCTCCCCGCGACAGTTTCTCCCCGCGACAGCGTCGTCTTTAAAGTGGGAAGGTCTTCTCGAGTAAAAATATATTTTCTTTACAAAAACCTAAATCCCTCAAGGGCAAACTAATATGTGCTAGATTACCTAAGATTGTGAGCATCGTAAATAGAGGATGACCTACGGCTGAATCAGACGAAGATGATATAGAGAGCTTCTATGATGAGCTTGATACAATCTTCAGACAGTGCAAGTTGAACGATATCAACGCTGAAATAGGTGATTTCAACGCAAAAGTTGGCTGTGAAGCAAGCGGGAAATCAGTCGGACCATTCGGTCTCGGGAGTAGAAACGAGCGCGGTGAACGCCTCATCCACTGGTGTGAAGAAAAGGGTCTTGTAAAAAATTGTTTTAGCAAACTTGCCATTTCCCCCCAATGGTAGATGTCCAACCACTTTTTTATCCTTCTTAACGGTGACAGGATATTTATCGACTGCGTTGTCTGGTTCAATTTCACCATACACATGTTCTTGTAGAGTTGGTGTCCCAATACTTTTATAAACGTGGTATCCTTTAATATAGGAAGCAATCTCAGCGGAAGTCACGACGACTATTGGGTATGAATATATCCCAAAGTCTAAGAAATTTCTGTAGAAATCAGTTTTCTGATGATTAAGTATTTAATAATCCAGGTCTCTTTGTCACTTTTCCTCCGTTCTATTTTGTTGGATGCTAATCTGTTCGCTATTGTATTGTGCTGTTCTGCTTTGCTCTGCTCTGCTCTGCTCTGCTCTGCTCTGCTCTGCTCTGCTCTGCTCTGCTCTGCTCTGCTCTGCTCTACATCTTTAATAGGCGCAACAAAGACTGGACTTCCCCGGAACTATTACTTTTCATGTAATTAACTTTTATTCTCTCCTTCCCTTTTTTCCTTTGGTTTTTTGTTTTTTGTTTTTGTTTTTGTTTTTGTTTTTTTCTTGTTTCGTTTTTTTATTGCTGCTATTGTATTCGTAATTAAACACTCCTGTATATCAATCCTGCTGTCCCATGTACCATGCCAGTGACCGGTGCAAATTTTGACAGCTATTTGATACCAAGGGGAGATCAGGTTCCTTAGCAAGCACGGGGGTTGTATCCTAGGCTTGATAATTATTTTTTGAAGTCTTTAGACCGAAGTGCCACAATCAGCAAGATGTATGTAAATCCCCGTCAATTTCTGACGTGAAATGCGCCATTTTGATTATTTGCGCTTGCAAAGAATGGATCGGGCATGTAAATCAGCGGGTAATGATGCACGTATATTTAAAGTTTCGCAGTAATTAGAATTGACAATTGAAGTTGTTATTCACTATCCTTCTAACTCCGAAAAGAACAAACTACAAGAAGTATCAAGGTGAACATAACAAATCTGTGGATATTAGATCAACAAATATAAATAATTTCTGTATTATACTGATAGCAATTTCAATGCTATCTTTTACAATTAATGCAAACCAAACGTGTAGTTCTTCATAACAAAACATAAACAACATCCCAAAATCGATGCAATAAACCGTATTTCATGCAGATATGCTGTTTATCTAACTTACTTACAAGCGCTACAGTAAATACCTATGAACGTAATGGTAAAAGACATCACTACAGGTAGTTCTTCATAACAAAACATAAACAACATCCCAAAATCGATGCAATAAACCGTATTTCATGCAGATATGCTGTTTATTGAGGTTTTTAACATTAAAATGAGTGTCAAAACAATTACCTCAAATGACTGTTTTTGACTAATCACAAGATAAAATGTTTCTTCCAACACATGAGAGTTTTCTGAGGATTTATCAATAGATGGATAGAGAGATAAAAAATCATAGTTATATAAACAAATGCTTATTGAAATAAATAATTCAACAAATATGGTAAAATTTTCTCATAAATATTCTTTTTGTGACACTTGCATGCTTGGAATGCGTACATTCCATGGTGCACAATGCGTTTAGAATAGCACCAAAAGCTGTTTATAGCGACACTTGCATGCTTGGAATGCGTACATTCCATGGTGCACAGTGCGTTTAGATTACCACCAAAATCTGTTTTAGTGACACTTGCATGCTTCGAATGCGTACATTCCATGGTGCACAATGCGTTTAGAATAGCACCAAAAGCTCTTCAAGTAATTAGGAGATGATGTTTATCTTTACCCCATAATGGAGAGTAATGAACCTAGAATTAGTGGTTAGAAGCCTGGAGGTTTTCTGACCGGCTTTACGGTAACTGTTCATCGATCGTGTAAAATCGAACTATGGTAAGCAACGTAACAGCATGTAAACAACGGGATTTATTCATATCTAGGACGATTCCAGTCAAAAATATTAATAGCCAAATACATATTATGTTAAAGCGATAAAGTTTCCAGTTTGAATTTAAAGTAATAAATATTGCGATGACTCGAATTACGACTAGTTTCACCGTGTGCTGACACCGTACTACAAACGAGATGCTCTATGAAAGTGAGAAGACTCGATAGTCTCTCTCCAATACGGGGAGTAAAAGAAAGACGCTGGACGTTTTATGGAAGTAAACATTACACTACTACACTGCTTAAGCGTATTTGGTAACTTGTACATGGATTCGTTACGGGTTAACGAAATACGGCCTGTTTCTTTTTGTGTTTGTTTTTTTCTGAGATGGAAAGTGTCATTCTTTTGTTGTTTGTTATATTCTATTTTGTTCTTGTTTAGTTCTTTTTCTTTTCTTTTTTGTTTTGTTGTGGAGATGAGGCCATATTACTTTGTTGTAAAACTGTATGAATATGGTTGATGGTGATTCTTCGCTGGAGTGTTCTAAAAAATATTATGTCTGAAACTATTGAGGGTCCTGGCTGTTTTTAAGCTTACCGGCAAATTGTTCCATATTGTTGGTCCTAAGTATGAAATGCCTTTCTGACTTTGAATGCTTTTTTGGAAAGGAACATGTAACTTATTTTTGGAGTTACGTGTAACTCTGGTCTGGCTTAACGGGGAAAACACCTCTGCCATATATAAGGGAACTATCGGACCCCTGTGGTCATTGTTTCCGTAGTTACATAGTTTTGATTTTGACACTTTCTTGTTAGTTTTGAAAAGAGCGATCGAAAGCTGGACTCAGCTTTTATAACTCTTTAGGAAAATTTATATATTCGAATCAATATTGCATGATCAGCAGTGTGAATTGCGTTTAGAACTTAAGAAATGTCATGGGCAAGGATAACATATATCTAATTGCTTTTTTCTCCCCTGTTGCATTTGATTCCGTTTCAATTCTTGCCGATTGACCTAAGGATTAAATTAGAGAACAAAACTGGGTATTTCGGCAACGGCGAAAAGTAGACCAGCGTAAGATTACATGGGTAGCTATTAAACTTGTATCAAATGCCTGAAAAGGTATTCGGACTTGCCAATAAGACAGCATTTGCTTAAACACTCAACATGTGCTGACAACTACCCAGTTATTTGAATGCAGAATTTATGAAGTTCTGATTTTCATTTTTCCTCTTAGGGTATTAACTGCTGCTCATGATAACACGGTGGTGATTTGGAGTTGTAAGGTGTGTTTGTTCTGACAATATTTCAAGTTTAACTTTTTTCATATAGTTTAACTTTTTTCATATAGTTCGTCAGGTTTATCAACTTGGGATGTTTTAATATATTAGGAATTTTGGCAGTGCATTGTGTAGTGTATGACAACTAAGCTATACTATTTGGTTTCCAAGAAAAGGGGACGATGTTTATTAATTTTTGGCAATCCCCCCTCCCCCCCGAGCTTGTTAGAGCCTCCCGGTATAATAATTTTGGAAAATGAGCTCTGGTGATTAAAAAGAAATATTTTTATTGATTTACTTGATGAAGATATTTAAACGATGTAAAGATTTCTGAGGTTAAAGTGTGCACACTATTTAAATATAATGAGAATGCGTTGTGTACTATGGAATGTGAGTATTTCAATAATGCCGTTCTGCACACATACACTATTTGAATAGAATGACAATGCGTTGTGCACGATGGAATGTGAGTATTTCAATATTGCCAGTCTGCATACAGACACTATTTGAATATATTGAGAATGCGTTGTGCACGATGAAATGTGAGTATTTCAATAGTGCCATTCTAAATCGGTATTACGAAAGACTAGCGTGGTGTTGTGTCTCACACCCTTAATGAAAGTCTAGATGCGCGTACGCTACAGACATGTAGCTTATTTTTTGAGTTACGTGTAACTCTGGTCTGGTTTAACGGGGAAAACACCTCTGCTATATATAAGGGCCCTGTATTTCTAAAGAAATTGAATACGGTTGTTGCAATACACTGCTCGACCCTTTCCTTTGTTGGGTGCCTGATGAAGCACGGAGAACCTATCAGTTCTAAAGCCCTCACAGCACTGAGGATTCAGCAGTAGGTGTTGAGCATTGTTGAGGTGTTGAGAAATTGTTCGTATTTTCAACCATTTGTAATTTTCGATCCTCGCTATTGTCTCGTTCTAATTGTATTTATGGCGTAAGGTTCTGATGAGTGTCATACGAAAAAAGCTTTTCAGCCTACAACATGAGTCTTGATACGAGGTAATACTTGGCCTCAATGCCATGCAGACTATTTGAATCAATTCCAATATGGCTCCTTCTGTGCTGAATATGCTGCAAGAAATTTATCGAAACACGAACGATTCTCACAAAAGGGAATGAAATCTTATGGCCTTGCGAGATAGATGTTTGTCAGAGATTCGGGACTACTGCAAGACTACTACGACAAGATTAATAAAGATCATTTGAGATGTTCTTCATGCCTTATCATTGTAAGTACCCACAGTTACTGATATGGATCCACTGAGTCGATTGCATGTGTTCATTTGGGTTTAAAATATGATTGCGAGGGTGCCAAGTGCCTTAATATAACGTTGACGGTGACATTTTTTCGGTAAAATCTAAACGTTAAGTAAGCTGGTAGCCTAGTTCTTCATGCCTTATCATTGTAAGTACCCGCAGTTGCTGATATGAACCCATGTACATCATATTCATGTTGTTCAAACGATTTTTGAGAATAATAAAAACTACCATACTTCTATTGTAACTGCTTAGTAGTGGCACCTGTATTGAAAGCAGTGAAAACACTCATAACATACCAATATCTACACTATCTAAGGAAACGAACCCATGTACATCATATTCATGTTGTTCAAACGATTTTTGAGAATAATAAAAACTACCATACTTCTCTACTAGTTTTGAGTAGCATTATGGTAACTTAATCTTGGTTTGGAAATCCTAACACAACCATGAGATGGTGTCAGAAATAGGATACAAATTAACAATACATATTGATGTATGTAATCTACAGACCAGGGGACGTCGAGAGCGCTATTTCATACTATAAAATTCCTCTATGTGTTTTGAAATGCTCTGAAAATCCAAGGACTATTTTGTGATGTCATGTATTAATTCTTTTAGCCTTTTGTTGATATCATGTCTCACACTTTGCCTCTGTAGTAAAAACCCAGTTATTGTCATTAATTGTTGAGAGAACATAGTGCTGAGCCAAGGATTTAGGCTTTATAGCCTGTGAGGGGATTTAGGATTCAAAGGTCTAGTGCCTTCACTTTGAATAAAGATTTTAAAATGTTATATTTCAGTGAAATCAATGCACTTAATTTTGACTATACGGATTCTAGTGTACGAAGTTGAAGTGTGTTTCCTCGATATCAGTTCTAACGCGGCCATTGCGGACATTACAACAGGCAACTAATAAATAAAGGGCAGCAGGGGCGTCCTAGGGCAAGGCCCCTCAATTTAGGCTACCAAGCAGAGAAGCAAGCCATGAGGCAGGTTCAAACGCCCAGTAGGACCTCTCAGGGATTATGGAAAGCATCTGTCATCAATTTCTGTTTTTGATTACATTGGCGCTGCTTGGGACCAGCCGTTTGTGGTACAGCTTGCCAATGGTTAAAGCGTTGATGCAGCGACTGGAGAAGCTGATGGAAGAAGCTGCAAAGTTGCCTGTCAAAGATAAAATAGAGGGGCTTGTATGGACGCACCCAATTCCATACTAGTGTATTACAGAATTCGATGTTCGTGATGAGTTGCACGTATGCCTTCCTAGTGAAATTAGAAAGCTATCACGATGAATTTATAGGAAACGAGAAGATCCTAGAAAATAACGGTCACGAGAGCGACACCTTTGCTGCCACTCGTGTTATTGAAAAAGGCGAAAATTGTAAACAAATCCTTTTTGTCGACAGAGTACCAGCTTCCTTGTTTTGATAAATGCTGCCTCCAAAGCGGCAAGATGAAAAGGAGATCTGGCTCTCGCTAATACCCTGTCTCTTCCAATCTAAGTCTAATAGCACAAGGTTTTGCATACATTTAAGCACAACTGGTGCATAAAACCCGAGTTTTTTAATGGAGAAAATTGTGATGAAATCGTCAGATCCACAGTAAAATCATGAATTACACTTGCCCCATTCTCCTTAAAGTGTACCTCCAGTGGTCAGAAATTTTTTGATATTTTGTTCATCATACTTAACTGATATGCCTCCGTCTAGGTTGTACTCCAACATGGCGGATAACTGTATTGTTTGTGTCTCAAGTCACGTGATTGGGAATAAAGAATTGGCGTTGATGTAGCCAAATCTGACTTCCACTCTGTTCTATGCTAACTCTGAGACAATAATGGAGTTGCCCAAGGTCTTTCATCTCAAATTGCATTTCAAACTGCTTTTTGATGTTCTTAAGCTCTTCTGAGGTTTCTGCGATCAAGATGCTTGGAAAAGTCGAAAAAGTTGGTCAGAAAAAAATGTGCGTGAATTCTGATCTTTATGTGTTGATAATGTAGATTGGTGGCCTACAAGAATATTCTGCGTGAAATCAGAGTCTAATTATCTGTAGTATAAAAGATATGGTAGGAAATGTAAGTTGACGAGAGAGCCTAAATTCCTGGCATTTCTTCAAACACTAAGGCTTAGAAAAGTCAAAAAATTTGCATCTAGTGTATGCAAACTATGTCAAATATGCCTTATTAGCGTATTTTGAACGCTTTGTGCACCACGGAATGTATTGTTCTAGTGTATGCAAACTATGTCAAATATGAATTATTAGCGTATTTTGAACGCTTTTTGCACCATAGAATGTACGCATCTAGTGTATGCAAACTATGTTAAATATGCCTTATTAGCGTATTTTGAACGCTTTGTGCACCATGGTACCTATAAAGTCGTCGACTACCAAATATGTAGTCGACTAGTCGACTAGTCGTGGACAGCCCTACTACTACTATTGCAGCTACTACTGATGCTACTACTACTACTTCTTTTTTTTTCTACTACTACCACTGCTGCTGCTACTACTACTACTACTACTACTACTACTACTACTACTACTACTACTACTTACTACTACTACTACTACTACTACTACTACTACTTACTTACTTACTTACTTACTTACTTACTTACTTACTTACTTACTTACTTACTTACTTACTTACTTACTTACTTACCGATAAAGAAACAAATATGGTACCCAACTAACTACCTAACTATTTAACTGACAAACTTAAGCGAATATAGTTATTGAATTTCTTCGTTACTAACTCAGTTTGTCAAAGAGAAGCAGCCGGAACCATGTGTGGTTATAACTAGTCATATGCGTCATTAACCTACTTTGAACGCTTTGTGCACCATGGAATGTACGCATCTAGTGTATCGAAACTATGTCAAACATGCGTCATTAGCCTATTTTGAACGCATTGTGCACCATGGAATGTACGCATCTAGTGTATGCAAGCTATGTTAGATATCCGTCATTAGCCTATTTTGAACGCTTTGTGCACCATGGAATGTACGCATCTAGTGTATCCAAACATTGTAGCTTTAAAAAGCATCTGTTTTATAATATTTTAGTTTACAAAGACTTAAGCAAGTCTTTTAATGAGAAGGATCATTAGCTAAATTGAAATTTCCTTCTTGGCGATTTATTCATTTTGTTTCCTGTCAATGTTCCTTCTTTCTTATAAGACACCCTTCCTATAATGAAAGCCTTTCTTCATTCGATATTCTATCTGTTGGTGGCTGCATGGTCGATATAGATTTCCTTGTTCTGAAAAGTCCGATGTTGTGACTCGCGGCTACGTGCAGCCCGTCAGACGTCCCTTATCTTATTTTATGGGGTCAAGTGTACTCGGACTTCTTTGACAATTTTCATCCACTCTCCCCGGTCCTGCATGTCTATCCCGAGTTCTCCCTTTCTTAAGTTGGTATCCTTGTATACTTGCTCTATACATGTTGCACGTGGACGACCTCTTCCAGGAATTGGACTGAGATTAGAGTGGGAATTCGACCGAGATAAGAGTGGGAGCGAGATAAGAGTGGGAGCGAGATAAGAGTGGGAGCGAGATAGGAGAGGAAGCGAGATAGGAGAGGAAGCGAGATAGGAGAGGGAGCGAGGTAGGAGAGGGAACAAGACACGAAATGGGATTGGACAAGGCAGCGACAGGACCTGGTAGGAGCCGGACCAAAGAAGACCTCCTTGGGGTCACCATTACTGATTTTGGCTTGGTACAAAACAGATTTAACCAAACATTTTCCTTGTAAGGGGCAGTCGTCATTATTCGTGGGTATTTTCTTCGCCATCTGGGGCTGTTTTGTGTAGTAACCTTCTGTTGTGGCTGTTGATGATTGTACGGATGTTTGGCATAGCACTGTAGCTTACTTTAACATTATTCCTGTTAAAGATCTTTGATATTTTGAAGAGTTTAGCAAGCATGCAATTAGCGAGCATGCAAAACTTTAGCTACTCGTTGAAATTGAATGCGAAGTGATGAGCAAGAATGCGAAACTTTAGCTACTCCTTGAGATTGATGTTAGACTCTGCAAACTACGAGCCGTAAGTCAAAATTTGTTAGTTTGTAGCCTGAGGAGATATTGTTGCGATTTCAATAAGAAATCATAGCAAATCCTTGAAGTAGAAATTGTTTCAGTATCTCGTTGAATCAAAAAGAAGGTGTAAACGGAAGAGGGGAGAGAGGCTGGAATAGGAGACGTATTGCACCTTACAAGAGATCGGACGCTATGGAGGAATATGATCTCCCAATTCCGAGAAGAATGCGGCACTTAGACAGACAGAGAGCAAGTATATATGTTCAAAGAAATTCTTACACAGTTGCTAAGTAAGAATCTGTAGAACACCATGTACAAAATTTAGACTGGTTGACAATTGTTGCAGGTCCTGAAGGGCAGATTAGGTGGTGGCTACTGGGTTTGAATGGCAGGATGAGCGGGGCTTGTAACCGGACTTTTCCTTGATATGATGGCAATGTCAATCTCCGTCTTTGCTGCCATCCAAAATGCTGGTGTCAGATTTCATCTTTGTCCATCCAGCACATAGCAACTTCTCGAAGTTGTGTACTAGTTTATCCTTAAGAGACTTTGCTCTACGGAAGGAAACCATAGGTTTAGAAGCGAAAACTTTCCTGTGTTCCTGCATTCTAAAATATTGTAGTTATCGGAAACGATTTTATGTACAGTACCACTTAACGCTGGATGATAAGAATCGAACCACAATGGAATGTCAGACTGGGAATTTAAACTAATAGATGAAGCTGAGACTGAGACATGTTTACGGCGCGAAAGATTGACACTAAAATCTTCACCTTAGCTTTTGAGCTTTGATGGCTCAATGGTTAAGGTGTTGGTTTAGTAACCATGGGGTCATGGGTTCGAATCCTGTCAGCGCCATTTAATTGCAAGCTATTGTGGTAATGCTCCACTCTTTGAGAATTACATATAATTGCAATGTGTCTGCTGAGAATATGTATATGTCTGGCACTGATGAAGGCTCAAAGCGTTGGGACGTGAGTTCCTCTTGAAGATGGTGAAGCCAGAGTTTTTCTGCTTCATAAATTTCTGAAGCACCAGGCTCCGCAGTCATGTCACGATCTACTGTGCTATGTTTCAGTCGTGCAATGAATCGTCTGACATAAGCTGTCACTCTTAAAAGCTTATTCCAGTCACTAAATCTGTGATAGTCGATGACTTTGTGTACTGCATAAACCTCTGCATCAATCAATCTTCTTTTAGTAACTAGCAGTATTGTTTCATAATGAAAACTCTCTCATTTACTTGGATGTTCTTACTCTTTGTAATTTGCAATTTTTGTGGACGTGATTTCGTTTCTTTGGGCCGCCATCAGTGGAGATGTCGAGCAAAATGACCACTTCCAAAGTAGCAGAGCCGTTGTGAAAGAGATCCAGAAGGCCAAAGAATCGAGAGTTACTACGTGCTTATTTTGATAAACTAAAAAGTTTGAAGTCTGTTGTTTCTCAAAACTTTTTAGAAACTCACTAACCAGAACAAGATAAAGAGGAAAAAGAGAGAGCAAAATACAGCAAAAGAAAGTAAAATAAAAGATAATTTTTATCAAAATAAATTTTGATAAACTAAAAAGTTTGAAGTCTGTTGTTTCTCAAAACTTTTTAGAAACTCACTAACCAGAACAAGATAAAGAATCTTGAAACATGTAACTAAGTACACTAGGAATGGCTGCAGCTTGCTACATATTTCAGAATATTGTAAACTTTTGCGAGCAAACTTGGTGGGAAGCATGTTAGTTTATAGACAGTCAGTAGTAATAGCTGGTTGTACTTTATTTGGAAGGGCTTCTCTTCAATTATGCTTCTAACATTAATTGATTCTTTTAGTGGAATAGAATCATCTTAAGTACTCCACAGTTGTCTTTGGCCACCTACAAGATAGAGCACAAGCATGAATTAGAAAATGTTTATTTGCCTCTAAAAATATACACGTTAGGGCCAGGTAGTAGGCAGGTTAAGAAATATAGGCGGAGGGGGCTGTTTAGCTTTTGTTTTAAGGGGAGAGTTGACACTGCAACTACTTACGTAAAGTTCATAGGTACTTAAATATTGGCATGAAAGTTTTGAGGGTGTGAAATTTCACTCATATCTTAAATGGAAATTGGAAGGGAAACACATTGCAATTTGATAAGGGAGATCATTTTAAGAGGCTTTCGAGCACAACAATAATATATTTATGTTTGGTTACAGATCGTCAGGGAATGAAGACAGATAACAATAAAAATCCCATTTGACCACCTTGTCTCATTTTTGATCCCTTGTGGATAACGTGACAAGGAATGAAGCTACAGCTAGCCCGCAACAGAATGGGGTAGCTGAAAGGGTAAACAGGACTCTTTTGAACAGTGCAAGGTCGATGATGCACTATGCTGGGGTAACGGAGAAATTTTGGGCTGAAGCAATTCTGAATGCTACTTATGTTAAGAACAGAATTCTCACTAAAGCTGTAGAGGGAAAGGTGCCATACGAAGTGTTTTGGAACAGAAAGCCATCAGTGGCCTACTTAAAGCTTTCTGACATTAATCTGATTTGATGTTCTAAGACTTTGGTCTGCAAGAAGCCAACTGTATACCTATTACATTGTATATATTGGTATCACTCACTCACACACTCACTATCCGTGTTTTGCCTCACATTTTCCTCTCTGGGAGTCGGACGGGGGATGAGCTTACGTAGAGCTTCTCTCCAGGCTAGTCGATCCGTAGGGTCGACATGCAGCAATGAGTGGTCCTTGCAATCCACGGCGAGTCCGGGCAACAAGAAGAACGTCGTCTGCATATGCAACAGAAGACAAACCAATATTACCGTAAAAAACAGAACTTTTAAGGGGACGCAGGCACGATGCAAGCACACATTTAAATATACTAGGAGACAACACGGCACCTTGCCGAACTCCCTTATTAATTTTTACCGGGTCAGATATTTGGCCATTCCAGGTAACTTGAATTTTAGACGTGCAGAACGCATTCTCAATATGTTCAAATTGTGTAACTACGCTCAATGGCACTATTGAAATGCTCACATTCGAACATGCAGAACACATTTCCAATATGTTCAACTATTGTAACTACGCTCAATGGCACTATTGAAATGCTAACATTCCAGCGTGCAGAACGCATTCCCTATATCTTCGAATAGTGTAACTACGCTAAATGGCACTATTGAAATGCTCACCATGGACATTTTGTCATGAAAAACTGACTTCAAAAGCATTGTTAAGTTGTGTTAGTTCTTATAATTTTGTACAGTCGCATCTAAATCAGTTTTCGCCAATTTTTCTTCGACAAAAATTTAACTTGACCTGACAACGGCTTGCAATTATGGCTTCAAAGAAACTTCAATTCTTCTAGGAACCTGAAAAAGTGGGGGAGCAGTGTTTAATTTGATCAGGAATAATAAGGCAAATTTGACATAGTTTGCATACACTAGATGCGTACATTCCATGGTGCACAAAGCATTCAAAATAGGCTTATAAGGTATTTTTGAGATAGTTGGCATACCCTAGATGCGTACATTCCATGGTGCACAAGGCGGTCAAATAGCCTAAAAAGGCATATTTGACATAGTTTGCATACACTAGATGCGTACATTCCATGGTGCACAAAGCGTTCAAAAAAGCTTTTTGATGAAAATGATTTGCCTGCTAAATAGTATCTTCAAGTTTTGCACTACCAATAATATGTTTAAGTGTACCCTTGATTATCCGAATCACGATTTATCGAACTTAACTTAATCGGTTTTTTTTCTTTTTACTAGTGGTGATTTCTCTATGTCACATAAGTCTTTATATTACATCGTTGTGCGCTTTGTTCGCCAAACTCCATCCTGGACATTGTATGATTTAGAAACCTTTGATTTTCCTTTTCTACGTAAGATTCCGTGACACTCCATGCGATTCTCCCCAAAACTATAAATCCAAGGACAACATGACAACGACAGTCATAGTTTATAAGGATATTTGATAACGGAGGAAACTTATTTGATAGGTATCCGAATGAACTTAAAAAGCTTATGCGGGATACATCTAGATACTGTTGTGTAGTTTAATTACCCGCCATGTGCCTATCGTGTTTCTAGACCTAAGGGATTTTACTTAATAATAATTTTTAACAATACTGGTCTGTGGACTTTCATCTGCGATTGTTTTGTTGGAATCTGTCTGTTTTCGAAATGAAGTATGTGCGGAAAGCTGGTGAAATTTTGTATTTGTATTAGAGATGTGACGTTAGAAGTTAGTTAACGGTTTTGGTAGAAAGTGTGGAAGCCAAAATATACAGTGAGATTTATAGAAGTGGATAATAACAATAACAACGATAATAACAATAATAACAACACCAACAAGATAATGTCCCAATTTAATGATAATTTAGATTTTCTGGGCATGTCCAATGTTTGTTTCGTCGACAAAAAAGGTAGTAAGAAGAGCGCAATGCTACTTCTGCAAGTTTATCTATGACCCTCTTACTATCAAGACCATATTTTCCTAGCAGTTTCAACGAGGCCAAGTATCGTTGCATGTTTAAAAGTAATAACAAGTAACGTTTTGATTGATGGGGAAAAATCAACGATAACAATCAACAACCTGATTCAATAACAGAAAGTTGCGGACGACCGTTGTGAAACGGATTGTAAGCTCTGCTTATTCTTCTTGAATAAAGAGTGCCTTTATTCAAGACCAAGAAGAGAGATGCAAAGAAAAAAAGAAAGAAGGCGGCTTAACTTACGTCATCCATAAATCAAAAGCCAACATCACCAGTATGATTTTGGTAGGAAAAACCTGTTGTCCTCTGACCCGCCCCCAGATTTAACCAGAGTTATTCGATAAAACTGTGATTTAACCCATTTTGATCAACTGTGATTTAACCCATTTTGACAATTCCACACCTTGGCTTTCCTTAAAACGGTTTCGAGACCACATCCATAACCGATATAAAAAATTGAATAAAAGGATTTGACAGTGAACACTGCTTTGGTTTCATTTACATTCTTTCTTAGTTCTAAAACAGACACTTGCATCGGAATGGCAAAAACGAATTTTCTGTTGAAAATTTAAACTGAGGTACATTCACTTTTAAAAAACATGTAAGAAACATTGCAGGCGGAAAATATGAAAGTGTTAAGAAACAGTCATGCTCAACTTAAATTTCATGTTTTAGTTGCATGCCCCTAAACGTCTAGTATTGTAGTCGATTTCATGTATATCTTAAGTTCTTATATAAGAGAAATAACATTTCCAAGGTATTAAGGTATAAAAGGACAGACAGATCTATATTCAGTTTTCGTTCTGTTTTGGGGATACTAAGGAAAGTGTTAAATCCTAATAGGTCTTTGATGCCACTTGCATCTAACAAATCTCAATCTGAAACACTTACAAGTTGGGTATACTCTTTCACACATTCCATTTCGGTCATTCTGACGTTAGTACTCTGAGGAGTGTCAGACGTAAAAAGATTTTCAGGACACAATGTTTGCACTATTTCGTGCAATATTCTGTTTACATCTCTCTATCAAACCTACCATCCATAAGCATACTAACTACATAACTAAAAGTTGATTATTGCGTTAAGTAATGGACCAATTGTGCAGGGCATTTGCTGGAATGTGAGCATTTCAATAGTGCCATTGAGCGTAGTTACAGTATTTGAACATATTGGGAATGCGTTCTGCACATTGGAATGTGAGCATTTCAATAATGCCATTAAGCGTAGTTACACTATTTGAACATATTGGGAATTTGTTCTGAACGCTGGAATGTGAGCATTTCAATAGTGCCATTGAGTGTAGTTACACTATTTGAACATATTGGGAATGCGTAATAGATTTCGTCTTCGGCCGAGTTAAGTTGAGAGCTCAGCATCTTATGGAATTTGGTTTATGGATCCATAGTGATCCATAGATCCATTCTTACTAACTGTTACCCCTACGTTAAGGTCCGTTTTATTTTTAAGCCCAGCCATCGCATCGCAAGCTTTTTTCCTTTTAAAGACAGAGTTTCCCGGTTGATGAGGTCGAATGTAGTATATAAATTTCAATCAGACACATAACAATTATATATAATTCTCAAAGAGTAGAGCATTACTACAATAGCTTGCAATTTAACGGCGTTGACCAAATTCGAACGCAAAGTAACTCGGTCTTTCTGAAAACCGTATTTCAAATGATTCGAATTAGAAACAGAATTCTTCTCTATTCCGTCCCAGTCCTCCGTTTAAGTGGGGATTGCCCTCCAATCTCGACCTCTTTGTCTAACTTTTGTGCTTTAACAACATGTTGTACCGCAATATATCATCACATAGTACGCTTTTACGTCTGAGTTTTCGTGAATGTTTTGCAATGCCACGGCTTCTTGTTTGGACCCAACAAGACCCAACTGGACCCAAAATGGTGACCCAACAAGACCCAACTGGACCCAAAATGGTGCCCATGTCCCCGTTTCTTATTGGTCACTGGAGTGTCATGACCTGTGTTTTTATCCATTTAGTAACTAGGTTTTCCCTTTAGACAAGGGTAGGTTTTAACGAGAAACTAACCTTGCAAAGGATTGTCCAATAATGTCTTACCATTTGCACAAGGATTAATGTTGCAGGATTAGAAGCCGTCTCACTCTTAAAATCCTGGTATTCGTGGTGCCGAATTTTCCAAATAATGCTAGCCCGTAAGAACACCACTTAAATTTTCGCATTTTAGATGCTTTTTCGAGGGTAATAGGTACGTATGTTGAAAAAATGAAGATATTAGACTATTTTATGATTGCAAATGGTAAAGGCTGTAATTAAAGGCTCTTTTCCTATTTCAAAAGTTTTAGTTTTCGAGGGTAATAGCTAGGTCTGTGAAACAAATGAAAATATTAGACTATTTTATGATTGCACATGGTAAAGAATGTGATTAAAGGCTCTTTTCCTATGTCAAAAGTTTTGGTGCTATTCTAAGCGGATTGTGCACCAAGGAATGTACGCGTTCCAAGCATGCAAGTGTCACTAAAAACAGCTTTTGGTGCTATTATAAACCGATTGTGCACCATGGAATGTACGCAATCCAAGCATGCAAGTGTCACTTAAAACAGCTTTTGGTGCCATTCTAAACGCATTGTGCAGCATGGAATGTACGCATTCCAAGCATGCAAGTGTCACTAAGACAAATTTTTGCTTTGATCCTTTTCTTTGTTTGCGAGTTATCATGAATGATGCTTGAATGTTTGAACAACTCGTTCTTTGCACAAGCCATTCTGATGAGGGTGCAACGGAACTGGTCAATGGCATTTCACTAACGATTCTGTTATTGAATATTATCTACAAATTTTGCAGTACCAGGAATCTTTTCAGAATCGTATTTGCTTAATCAAGAGTACCTTTGGAATAGAGAAGGAAAAAAGGATGGAATGAAGATGAACAAGAAGAAAACTAAGATCATGTGCAACAAGGTAGCAAAGAAGACACAGAGACGAGGCATATCCATGGATGGAGAACGACTAGAAGAGGTGGACGAGTATAAGTACATGGGAAGGTTGCTAACACCCGGCAATGAGATGGTCAAGGAGATCGACCAAAGAGTGACGGCAGGCTGGAGAAGATTCCCTCCCTTGGTTTGCTTTCGTTTGTTGTCGTCATTTTAGTAGACGTAGAAGCATACAAGGCTAACAAAAGCCACTAAGTGTATGGATCAGAAAAGAGGTAAACAATGTCGAAAGTAAGCATAGAAAGAGAGAGGAACAACTAACCTAAAAGAAAGGAATTCACGTTTGACTTAAAAGCATCTAAGTTGTAGAAACAGGGAAAACAATCAGACGCCAATGAGACATCCAGCTCTACGCAATTGGAGACCAGCCTCTCTGCGCCATGTGACTTGACCAAGGAAGAACTGCCGTCCGGCCTAGCAAAAATCTCGAAAACAAAGACAGTTGAATATTATTTGGAGGCTTGGTCTATATACCCTCAGATGAATATGCCTTTACATAGTACAAGAAAGATGCATAAACCCGAGAAAAACCTGGAACAAGCAAGTTCCAAATCAAGAATCCTTTGTACTGTTATCCCTCTGATCTGACCTTTGCAATATTATACTTTGTAGTATTATCCTTTAGATCTGACCTTGCAGTTATTATCCTTTGTAGTATTATCCTTCTGATCTGACCTTTGTAATATTATCCTTTGTAGTATTATCCTTCTGATCTGACCTTTGTAGTATTATCCTTTGTACTGTTATCCCTCTGATCTGACCTTTGCAATATTATACTTTCACCATGGAATGTACGCATCTAGTGTATGCAAACAATGTCAAATATGCCTTGTTGGCCTATTTTGAACGCTTTGTGCACCATCGAATGGACGCATATACTGTATGCAAACTATGTCAAGTATGCCTTGTTAGTCTATTTTTAACGCTTTGTGCACCATGGAATGTACGCATCTAGTGTATGCAAACTATGTCAAATATACCTTATTAGCCTACTTTGACAAACACTTCAGCATGTTGTATCTGGCTGCACCTCCCATCTCAACCAAGGACGCTATAACTGGAGACATAATTCAGTTCTGAAAGTAATATCTGACTTCCTTTCTTCGTCAAATCCTAACCTTAGAATCTTTGCAGACATTTTAGGCTATCAATCACCTTGCATTCACACAGGCCCAGATCTTCGTCCGGACATGTTAATTCAATCAAATGATACGCTGTCAGATGTTGATCCAGACTTTGCATCGAATTTGAGTAGAAGTTTTTATGTTGATGATCTTGTATTTGGGGCCAGTGATGCACCATCAGCCAAAGAGTTGTATTGCAAAGCTAAGGAGAGGCTGGCCCATGCAGGCTTTAATTTAAGAAAATTCAAATCAAATGACCTGGATTTAGTCTCAGAATTAGGGGATTGGATAGATCCAAATGCACCAGGAAACACAAGTCCCTTTAATAACTCTAATGCTATACAGCTGCAAACAGCTGTTTTTAGCAACTTCAGAACTCGAGTTGCTTAAAGTGTACCTCCAGTAGTCAGAAATTTTTTGATATTTTGTTCGTTTTCTCTTGAGGAATCGAACTATCACTTTGGTTTTCGCCGTACGCGCACCTGTAAGTCAATATACGTGATTCTTTAACGAAGTTCTACCAGAACGAGGCAACCATGGGGTTTCCGAGGTGATTTCAAAACATCGAAATTCCCCAGCATGTAGACCACTTCTGTTCGGTCTATAAAGATTCTTTTTGCCGGATTCCACTGTGTACGGTCCTAACAGACACAAGAATAATCCAGTCTCATCAATAAAAAGAGAGAAATACAGTTCATTGGGTTTCCGAGGTGATTTCCAAACACCGAAATTCCCCAGCATGTAGACCACTTCTAATAAAAAAACTGTGTGGTTAAAAAGATTGTTTATCAACTAACTAAAAGATGCAAGCGCTATGTGATAAAAGACTATCAGATAATAAAACATTAGAAATCAAAAATAATATAACATTTTTCATTTTTCATGTGAGCAGCGATGTCCGTATTTGTGTCATGTTCGTGAAGATGCAATTTTATTGCTCCATTTGTTTTGTGTTGTTTAGCTCTTTTCGTCAATTGTAAATTACGTACCACGCTTGTGAAAAATGGTTACCCTGTTAGTTTTATTAATTTTTGTTTCAACAAAATGTGTTCTAAATTCTTCCCTGTAACCCCTAAGTGCTCTTTAGTTCCTAAGTGTAACATTGTCTTTATTTTATCATTTACAGGTCTCCACTCACTTATGCTTCGTACACAACTCAATAAACTCATTTCTTCTGCTTATCCTCAAGTTAACATGGCTACCATTAGCAGGAGCTTTCGCGCCGACGCAGACACATTATGACAGGAAGATGTGCAGAAGCGTGACTGTAAGCAGAGCATACACAGAAGCTGTCGTACTGTTCTTGCCTAAAACAACCAGTTGCAAAACGCGTATTTCCAGATATTTGACTACAAGAAACTATTGAAAAACAGGACACAGTTCAATAACACGGAGTTCCCAGAGACATACATTCGAATGTAATCCGAAACTCTTTTGTTCTTTTTGACGTTGCTATGGAAACTCAACATCGTCAGATCTGAAGTGGGATTTTCTGTCACACACAAAAAGTCGTTTCCCTAATCAAAACCCGCTGTTTCGCTGCTGTCAAAAGTGGCAGTGTGATCGCAGCTATTGTCACAATGTCGTTTTCTCACTATATCAATATATCACTTTGTAACAGACATTAGTGCAAAACTTCTACAGTAGGGTTCTCTGATACGCTGAATCTGATGGTGTCATTTTCGTTAAGATCCTAGGACTTTTAGGGGGTATTTCCCCCTATTTTCCTAAATAAGGCAAATTTTCTCAGGCTCGTAACTTTTGATGGGTAAGACTAAACGTGATGAAATTTATATATTTAAAATCAGCATTAAAATGCGATTCTTTTGATGTAGCTATTGATATCAAAATTCAATCTACTTTGTGAAATATTTTAGCAAACTTATTATGTCACACACGTAACTAACCTCAGTTACGTGTGTGACTGGCCTATCACACACGCAACCAGCTCTATCAATCACTGCCAATAAGCAACAATTTCAATGTCAGAAAATAGCAGTAAGTAACAAGCAGTAACATATTGTATTGTACTGTACTGTACTGTACTGTATTGTATTGTACTGTACTGTACTGTACTTGAATTTATAGAACTCATTTACATTGCTAGGTTTAGCGATATAGTTCTTATTGTTTTAAGGTGGCTTTCCTCGAGAGGAAACTAAACATCCTCATTCAAATGGCTTTCATGTAATGCCATGCTTTTATGACTTCTTAGCATATCGAAAATTCCATGGTTGAAGAATTTGCGTGCGAATGTTTAACTTTTTAATATTGTGTTATTCGTTTCTTATTCGTCAAAACAAAGTGAAACGTTTCCATGCCACGGTAGTTTTAAGTATACAGGACATTTCTTAGGTTCGAAGCGTTTTTCTTTGGAGAACTGTGAAAGTTTCAATTTGATAGTGCTGTCAATGACGTCTTCCGGATAGCCATTGAAAGAAAAGTTTGCTTTAGAAAATCGAGTTCATATTCTGATTTGGTATCGGAGCAAATCATGAGCGCGCGGTGAACTAAGCCCTTATAATAAGAACTTGTGAAACAGTACTTGACAGCCTTTACCTAAGGCAGAAGTACTGATACAAGTTTATTCTGTTCTCGGAATCATTATAAAACTTAATCGTGCACACTCAGGTCCGTAGCCAGGGTGAGAAATTTGGAGGGGCTATTGTAAACCTGGGGGCTATTTTGAGTTTTCTGGGGCTAATATTGTAATTGATTAAGGAAAGAATATAGACCAAGCATGCAAGTGTCACTAAAAACAGCTTTTGGTGATTATCTAAACGCATTGTGCACCATGGAATGTACGCAATCAAAGCATGCAAGTGTCACTAAAAACAGATTTTGGTGGTAATCTAAACGCATTGAGCACCATGGAGTGAACGCATGCCAAGCATGCAAGTGTCACTAAAAACAGCTTTTGGTGCTATTCTAAACGCATTGTGCACCATAGAATGAAGAATACTGCACCAAATAGCTAAAACATGACATGACAAACTCAATGGAATTAAGCAGCATGTTTCATTTTTGTGATATGTACTCATGTTTAGTTATATATAGTTATGTTTAGTTATGTTCAGTTATGTTTAGTTATATTTAGTTATATTTAGTTATATTTAGTTTATGTTTAGTTATGTTTAGCTTTGTTTGCGGTACAAAACAAGAATACTGCACCAAATTGAGTGTTCCATATTCTGGTCTTCATCCTATGCCGTCTTTAGAGAACTACCTCCATTGCAAGTTGCACAATTCCACACCCTTAGCAATATTCTGGCAAAGACGCTGAACACTCTGGTCTGAAAGTTCAGAGGAGCGACCACTTTTATGTCAATGCAGTTGATTTTTGTATGTCTGAAGAAAGTGATTCTGAGTACAGCCAAGAGCCAACACATAGATCCGCGGATTATGGAAAGCATCTATCATCAATGAGAACAGATACTACATCCATTCCTTGCCAAAAGGCCGAGAAGCGATTCAGCACCATTCAGGCACCTCGAATTTCGATAGGCTATTTTGAAATCAAACACAGACAGGAGTTAAGTTTCCTTTCTACACTTAAGATTCTATTCTGATGATCTTCCGCGGAGTGCCAAGCAGTTTAGTTTTCATTGCAAAAAATAGTGGCCCCTCAATCTCTTGGGTTGCTTATTTGGGCATGTTTACCAGGCAAGGAACCCGTACAACTAGGGAAGTTATTTTGCACTGTAATTAGCAACAATTTAAAGCCAATCAGGAGCAGGTGATTAAACCACAAGTATCTTTTACAGCAATTGCACTATCGCCTGACAAAGTCTCTCGATTGCCTTAAATGCTGGTTCCGTTAGTAAACTCACTAAAGGAGATGGAACACTATACTGTGGAGTCTGCCGTTTTCAATGTCTAAACATATTGTCTGTTAATAAACGCAAGGGCATGCACGTGTTCTACTGATTTAGTCTCTTTGGTTGGTTACTTGTGTTTGTGTGTCTGTGTTTGTGTGTTTGTGTTTGTGTGTCTGTGTTTGTGTGTCTGTGTTTGTGTGTCTGTGTTTGTGTGTCTGTGTTTGTGTGTCTGTGTTATAAATGACAATGATATCAAGCACAGGTCAATTTTGTTAGAAGCAGAGATAAAATACGAAATATCACAATTTAAGATTAATTAATGGCATTTTACTAATTATTCCGTTATTAGATATTATCTACAAATTTCTTTCATTCTGTTACAATGAAAATGAATAGTGACAATTTGCCCCCCACAATTTGCCAGACTCTGAAATTTTAAAAGCAGCATCGTTAAAAGCTATTTAATCTTTCCAAACTTCTCTCTTAGCCGTTTTCCGAATTACAAACAGAGTCTCAAACCCTCCCACCTAAGTCTTTATTATCGTACGGAAGGCAAAGCTGAGCTGCGTGATTGTCTACCAGCATAAAGTTTCTTTGCATTAGAGCCTTCCCTACATGTTGAATTGTTCTAAGAGAATTTGTTATCCAGATCAAGTTCTCTCTCTTACTTCCATTGCAATCAGTTCCTTTCAAATTTAAAAAATAGATATACGTTTCACAGTTTAGCAGTTATGCACAATTTTTCTAAGCGCTTCAGGGACCTGGCATTGTTTTTACTTCAAGCCTATATATTGTAGTTATGTTACAGAATTCTCTTTATTCGATTTTTTTCGCGTTCATGTTAAATATAAACTGGTAGGTTATCTCTTTAACAGAGGCCTCATCGTGTATTTAACCGCACTTTATAGTTTATTTCGTTACGTAAAACGAGTGCATCCGCACTTTATAGTTTATTTACGCAGGTAAAACGCGTGTGTTCGCACTTCATAATTTATTTCGGTACGTAACATAGGTGCGCCCGCACATTGTAGTTAGATCTATGTAGTATCTGCAAATCGAAGGAATCCCCTCTTCTTCATTGACGTAAATTAGCGTAATTTCTTACCTTAAATTCTAGATGATATCGGATAGGAGGTGTTGCTAGCAGTTTTCCAGTCGCAGATGGTATCAGATATGAGGTGTCGGCTGCAGTTTTTCAGTCGCAGATGATATCGGATACGAGTTGTTGGTGGAAGTTTTTCAGTCGCAGATGATATCGTATACGATTTGTTGGTTGCAGTTATTCAGTCGCGATGATATCGGATAGGAGTTGTTGCTAGCAGTTCTCCAGTCGCAGTTTGCTCTTGAAAACACAAAATTCATATATTTAACACTTAGTTTACTTCTTGCTAGCAAATATTTCAAAGGTTGGTTATATTTTTTTTCTAAATTGGTCCTCCACTTTTTTACTTTAATTAAGGCTCGCCCAAACTTTTGTATTCAATCATATCACGTTTCGAATCTGTATCTATACTTCTATTGTTTTGAACTTGAACAGGTTTTCTCTCCTTGTACTAGAGACTGGTGTATCTGACTGGAGGCACCTCGTGCAATTTTTTGCAGAGACATATTCAGGGTGCTACATCGTTTACCCGTCCCCAGAACTTTGAATATACTTGCTTGTTTCACATTAGCATCTTCCAGTAGCATTAGCAGATAGGTAATAACATAAGTTGTTGCAACATAGTATTTTCTTAACACATTAATGATTCTCAATTTATGACTGCCTTGACATGATTGTTCTTCATCCAAGTAGAGATTGTGTTCTTAGGAACCCCAAACTTCTCAGATGCCTCTTTGTTTGTCATCCCCTTTTTAATCTCTTTAATTATCTCACACTTTTGTAATATTTTTTGTGTTTTTGGTTTTCTTTAACAGCCGACATCTTGAAAACTTTAAGAAGCCCTCTCAATGCAAAACAAAACCTTATCGTTCCGTGTTCTATTTCAATTGCATTATTAGCTTTCTACTAGCTTTCTACATTCTACTGCATTGGGTTATTAGCTGCAGTAGTAATGTTGCTTGTAAGAAAGCTGCAGCATTTTGCTGCAAAGCCCTGCATTGGGTTGCATTGGGTTTTTAGCTTTCTACTAACTAATAATTAGCTTTCTACTAGCTTTCTACATTCTACTGCATTGGGTTATTAGCTGCAGTAGTAATGTTGCTTGTAAGAAAGCTGTGATTTACGTTTTTTTTATTTTATAGGTAGTGTTTGTTAGATGTATTGGTAATCTTAGTTAGTATGTATTTAGGTTTTTTAATATTTTCTTAGTTATGTAGTAGTAGTGCTTCTTATTTGTGGTGTACTTTCTTGTTGTTAATCCATTGCTTTGCCTTTATCGTTTAGTAGGTATAGTAACAGGACAAGGGATCAAGAGGTATGTGATTTACGTTTTTTTGTGAATTTAAGCACAGCTCAGGGTATATTTCAAAGACAAATTTTTGGGTGCGACTCGTGTTCTTTCACGTGGTTTGATCTCTGTAATAATAAGTACGAAACGATGCTGCAGGACATGCTCAGAGATCAAACCGACTCGGGACCTCGTCGTGGATCCAAACCTTCCTTCTGGTTCTTTCCTCACAAGCTTGGAGTCTCTTTAATTACCCAAGCCCTATTAAAACATTCTCAATATGTTCAAATAGTGTAACTACGCTCAATGGCACTATTGAAATGCTCACATTCCAGCCTGCAGATAGCATTCCCAATATGTTCAAATAGTGTAACTACGCTCAATGGCACTATTGAAATGCTCACATTTAAGGGTGAAGAACGCATTCCCAATATGTTCAAATAGTGTAACTACGCTCAATGGCACTATTGAAATGCTCACATTCCATATACTTCATAGAACGGTGGTTAAGCAACTGGAAAATTCTAGTTGTATACTTCATAGAACGGTGGTTAAGCAACTGGTAAATTCTAGTTGTACACTTTATAGAACGGTGGTTAAGCAACTGGTAAATTCTAGTTGTATACTTCATAGAACGGTGGTTACGCAACTGGAAAATTCTAGTTGTATACTTCAAAGAACGGTGGTTAAGAAACTGGAAAATTCTTGCCTTATTAGCCTATTTTGAACGCTTTGTGCAGCATGGAATGTACGCATCTAGTCTATGCAAACTATGTCAAGTATTACTTATTTGACTATTGTGAACGTTTTGTGCGCTATGGAATGTACGCATCTAGTGTATGCAAACTATGACAAATATGCCTTATTAGCCTATTCTGAACGCTTTGTGCACCATGGACTGTACGCATCTAGTGTATGCAAACTATAGCAGCTACTAACTCTTTTACACGTGTTTCCCACGCTGCTACTGTTTCGTTTTCCTCCTGTCTGGCAGACCAGCACAAGTCCCGCTCAAACAACTTATTGGATTTTTCTTTGTAGTGTTCGGTGAAAGCATCCAGCACTGCTGGAGGATTTTTACGTTGATCGTCTGTCAAAGTAAATGTATATTGCAAAATTTTCCTTCCTTCTGGAGGCAACGCTAGGAGTGTATGCAAACTATGTCAAATATGCGTTATCAGCCTATTTTAAACGCTTTGTGCACCATGGAATGTACGCATCTATTGTATTCAAACTATGTCAAATTTGCCTTATTATCCTATTTGGAACGCTTTGTGCACCTTAGAATTTACGCATCTAGTGTATGCAAACTATGTCAAAAATGAATTATTAGCCTATTTTGAACGCTTTGTGCACCATGGAATGTAACAGCAACAGGTTGATCGAGCCTATCTTGTAAATTTCATATTCCATTTCTCTCTTTTCTTCGTCGTCCTATTTTAAAATACTTTTTATGGTATTCTTCTGCTGTAAAGAATTAATAAATATGCTGAGGCACTGTTCTGCTTCTTGCTTTAGGATCATCTCTTTCCAACTGGCATCCGATGTTATTTCGATGCTGATAATTGGTCGATTTTATGTTATTTCAGATAAATGAAAATGGTCAGCGCCTTCTAGAGCTTTGCTGCCTCCAGAACCTATGTGTTACCAATATCTTCTTCCATCAGACGCCACACCACAAGGTATCCTGGAGGAATCCACGATCTGGCCACTGGCACCAACTGAACCCACCCGCAGGAAGGATCTGAACGCAGTGAAGCTCACCAGAACCTTTCACAGTGCTGACTGTGACACAGACCATTCCCTGGAGTTCTCGTATATAGAACTCATTGAAAGGAACTTGTATACTTGATGTAGTTATTTCTTCGGCGCATACACTACAGGAAGGAAAGAGGTTTTGTTTTGAATTTGCCCCTCCCCCTCCCCCTCCATTAAAATTTGACTGGGTACGTGGCTGTCCTAACCCTAGAACTCCAAAGCCTTATAGAAAAGTCATTAGAAAAGGCAAAACTCAAGAAAAAGTGAAATTGATTTCTATGGCACACATCAATACAACAACCCAACAAACCATCGATAAATCATAACATAAAGGCTACGATAATAACAATAGCTATACTACATGATAGAACATCAATATCCACAACTTTCTTTACCTATGGCTTCATCCCCATACACCCTCTAAACATAAACACATCAAATCAAACCAAATCTAGGTCCAAAGAATGGGTACTCACATAAAGCCTTCAGAAAAGAAGCTGGAAGCTGTAGAGATGTGGTTCTTAAGGAGGATGCCGACAATTTCTTGGACGGATCGGGTAACAAACGAGGAAGTATAGACAAGCCAGGACAAAGAGAAGCCTCTTGAGGACGATAAGGAAGCGGCCGCTGAAATCCTTAAGGCACGCTGGATTCCAAGACTAGAGAATCTGATTCTGACTGGACTAATAGAGGGGGTGAGAGACAGAGTAGTTATGAACATTCTCAATGGATCAATTTCAAATGTCGAGCGATAAATTGATAGACCTAAGAAGTATTTCATACAGAGTAGGTTTTCCTTCTGTATGGACAGAAGCTGCATTTTACTTTTTAAAATGATATATACATGAAAGTGCTTTAAGACTGAAAGTAGGAAACTACAGAAGAAAATTTTTTATTCTCTCTTTAGGCCTACAATTATTTTCATATTCTATCTTTTCAGCAGAATATTTATTATAAGGAATCTCGCCATTTGATGAAAATGCTAATACAACGGCATGGTAAATCCTTGTGCAGGCGTATTTAATTCGCCGTCAAAATGAAGCCCAGAAGCAACACCCGAGTGAAATATTCTCATCGAGAAGAGAGGATTTGAAATATTAGTTTTGAACAGAACTCTAGAGAAATAGAAAAGTATGTCACCACCGGGGGCTCGATGGTACAGAAGTATAAATTTTCTGAATACATGATCCGGCTAGGTGACACAGAAGTATCAACTTTCTGAATATAAGATCCGGATCGGTGGTACAGAAATATCAACTTTCTGAATACATGATCCGGCCCGGTGACACAAAAGTATCAACTTTCTGAATACATGATCCGGCTCGGTGGCACAGAAGTATCAACTTTCTCAATATAAGATCCGGCTAGGCCGGCGTTTAGGAGCTTCAAATCAACGTATAGTAAGTAATTCAGCAGTTTAAAGTATGCCGTTACCACATATCTGCTAGAAACACGGTACAATTGACCTCTACACTTTGTCTTCGTAGCTAAACTGGGTTCTCTTAAGCACCGAGCTGTCTCTCGGTTTTGAGTCACTTACAATACCGAATTATTACTTTTTCTATGCGTTACAGTCAAGTGTTATGAAGCACCGCAAAAAGGCCTCTTTGAGCACTTTGACTGCGAAAATCACCAAGGAATGCAGGATTGGGGATTTAAACTTATGGACCAGGCGGACACAGAAGCCTTGCTACGCCATAAAGAATCTTTTTGGCAGCATAAGCTGAAAAGATTTAAACCTGATGGCTTGAATGAATGGGAGGTAACGACCATTTAAAATATTTGGTAGCTTCCGCAGGCTTCCGACTTGTCCGAGAACTGTTTTCCAGGAATTTTCGGTACATTACATCGTAATACCAAATGGAACCAACCCAAAATCTAAAAAATTTTTGGGTCCTACACTGTAAAGCTAAGCATGGACCTAGGTCTAACCAGAGTTAAAATAAGTAACTTTTTGTTGTGAATCTGGTATGTGCTTCATGTTCAAGAGCAAACAAAATTGTCAATGCCGGGAACAGATATTGATTCTATCGGACGTCAGACACAACATCAACAATTACATCTGGGTACCATTGAACCCCAGACTTGCCTGCTTGAAAATTTCTGACATAAACAAAATCACCGACGTTAAAAGAACGATGAGAGCCACGTGACTCATTATAAGCAATGGGTCGTGATTATTGGTTAGTACACGAAGTATTTCGTGAATCGAATAACTGAGAGTGACGAAAAGTTTTCACATAACTATAGATTAAACAAAACCTCATAGACATTCCACATGCAAGGAATCCTTTCTTTTTTCCTTTGTTCCAACTCACACGAAATGACATGATGACACCTGGTGATGGTGTAATTTATGCTTTACACTTCCCTTTTACATGGGGACTAGGGCCCTTTTACATGGGGACTAGGGCACTCTTACATGGGGGCTAGGGCCATGTCCATGTGCATGAGAGGAGCAGTTGAACTCGTCGATTAGCAATCACCATCAACAAAGCTCAAGGGCAATCATTAGAATCATGAGGTATAGATCTGAATACATGTGGCCCTGTGTCCCGGTCGTCATTTATATTCCCTGTGTCCCGGTCGTCATTTGTGTCCAGGTGTCTTGGTCTGTAATTTCTCTTTGAGTGTCCCGGTCGTCATTTATATTCCATGTGTCCCGGTCGTCATTTGTGTCCCGGTGTCTCATCCAATTTAGCTCACATAATATGGGGCTTTCACAGTGCCTATCGTGTGTAATAATTCTTATATGCAGCGGGGCCCCTCTTGAGCCTGGGCTACCGCCCTGTCTGCCATACCCTTAAACCGCCCCTGCCTACAAAGGTAAGTTTTTTCAAATAGTAACAATGCAAAAGGCACATATGGATATGCATCCTTACGAATGTTTTGCCGATGATTGCAGTATAGTGAGTTCAGCCAGTCCACTTGAAGCAGAACCAGTTCATTTAGAGTGAGTTCAGTCCGCCCACATAAAGCAGAACCGGTTTATTTTGAGTAAGTTCAGCCAGTCCACTTGAAGCAGAACCAGTTTATTTAGAGTGAGTTCAATCAGCCCACTTAAAACAGGCCCAGTTTATTTAGAGTGAGTTCAGCCAGTCCACTTGAAGCAGAACCAGTTTATTTAGATACTGTTTCAATCTGTCCCAACCTTTCGTTACTTTACTTAAATCGTTTAGTTTAAAGGAAGAAACTGTCGCGGGAAGAAACTGTTGCGAAAAGTCGCGAATGCTTTGATTTTTTGTCTATTAACTGTCGCGGGAATTAACTTTCGCGAATTGCTGGGCGAGTAACTTTTTCGTCTCTTCTCTCCGCCAATGCCGAACCTTAAACAAAACCAAATAATAAATGGGTTCTGTTGTTGTAGCACCATGTCTGATTTGACGTTCTTCCCGCTCGATTGCAACTGCCTCTAGTATTGGCTCCAAGAACATTTCAATTGAATTTTAATTGAGAGACCAGTATCAACATCCCATGCTTCCACCAGTATTAACATCTCAAAGTTATCAGCGTTATCCTCCGCATCATCTGCATTATACCATCAATTAAACGTCTGTCCCTACCCCTATCCAGCGTGCAGAACGCATTCCCAATATGTTCAAATAGTGTAACTACGCTCAATGGCAATATTGAAATGCTCACATTACAGCGTGCAGAACGCATTCCCAATATCTTCAAATAGTGTAACTACGCTTAATGGCACTATTGAATTGCTCACATTCCAGCGTGCAGAACGCATTCTCAATATGTTCAAATAGTGTAACTATGCTCAATGGCACTATTGAAATTGTCAGGTTTACCGACCCTCGAACATGCAACGTACAATTGTCCATGGGAAAAACAATCAGTATTAAGATCTATACCAGATTTTTCTAATGATTGACCTTGAGCTTTGTTAATGGTGATTGCAAATGCTAATCGAATTGGGAACTGCAATCTTTTAAATTGAAATGGCAGATCCGTTGGAATCATGGGAATGCGAGGAATAAGAACAGCCTCACCCTCAAACCATTGTCGATGCTTTCCCTATTTAAGCGACAGCAAGCACTTGTACGCCCTCTTTTCCCTGAGCTCACGAGCTGGTCTTAAGCTCAAAGCAGATATCGTTATCATTGGGAATCATCGATTGCTTGTTAGTTAGAGTTCTACCCCTTTTTCATGACTGAGTAAAAGAAATGTTTCACGGAACGCTGTAGACTATGAAGTCAGTCAATACAATGATAGAAAAGTCCAAAATTCCAAGTTGTTATCAAGTTGGCCAACTAAGTTGTCCGGAAAAGTTGTTCGTGTGTGCCTAACTTAAGAGATTGCAAATCTGTATTAGTGCTCACTACTGTGTGGCTAGCATTTAGCGTTTTATTGTTTACCTGTATAATTTTACTTTGGTTTATTTCTGTACAACTGACCAGAAATCACGAAGCAGGCCGAAATAGTTGCATTGCAGTGTCTGAAATCTTATAGACGCAATTTCATGCTTTGAGTAGGCAATGGAGAATTTTAAGGATATATAGAGAGTAAAGCATTGGAAGTCGTAGAAGCCCATGGCACTGTGTATTTGCAAGGCTGTGGCTATCAGAGTAATGGAGAAGGCAAGTGTTTGGGCAGTTAAAGGCATAATCTGCGAGATACAGTGAGCAGTAAGAGCAACAGAAATTTGCACTTTAAATAACACTATTTGAATATAATGAGAATGCGTTGTGCTCGATGGAATGTGAGTATTTCAATAGTGCCATTCTGCATACATATACTATTTGAATATAATGAGAATGCTTTGTGTACGATGGAATGTGAGTATTTCAATAGTGCCATTTTGCATACATACACTATTTGAATATAATGAGAATGCGTTGTACCCCATGGAATGTGAGTATTTCAATAGTGCCATTCTTAGCCTATTTTGAACGCTTTGTGCACCATCGAATGTACGCATCTAGTGTATGCAAACTATGTCAAATATGACTTATTATCCTATTTTGTACGCTTTGTGCACCATGGAATGTACGCATCTAGTGTATGCAAACTATGTGAAATAAGCCTTATTAGTCTATTTTGAACGCTTTGTACACCATGGAATGTACGCATCTAGTGTCTGCAAACTATGTCAAATAATATGTATCCTTGTAAACAGATGTTTCATTCACGAATAAATTCAGGATATAAAATCTGAAAACTACATCACATCTACAATGGACAAGCCAGGTGGAAAACGAATTCTTATTATGAAGATAAGTGCCCAGAACAAGGCGCGTACGTGAAACATAATGACAAAACATAATATGATGAGCTTTCGGTGTATTCTACCACCATCCTCGAATCAATTAATTACAAACTTCTTCCTCATAGGTGTACAGTAGTCAAATGTTGCAGTTGAATACATTTCAAAAGAAAATGCAGTAGATCTAAATTTATGAAAACCGCTTTAAAGTTAAATAGTATGATCCATATCTTAGTAGATAGACGTGACGAGAGTGAAAACTGCGATAATCATTTCTTGACTCATTGAATTTGGCTTGTAATTTCAAAGTCATTCCTCTTATTTCTTCCTCATTTGTACATTTTGTTGTCGAAGGACGGGGGGAACCAAGTAGTGTTTGACTACTTTTTTGGACTTAATTGTAGGGGAAAAGGGGTGTCACTGCACTGCCATGCAGTGAGTAGGAGCCCTGTGGTATGTGACGTCACAGGCCACACGACTCGCTCGTAGGCATGGACTAGATGGAATTCGCATGCGACAGTAGAGCTGTCAGGAAGCTGTACTATCGTTAGATATCTTGGTTAAGCCGCCTTGTGAAAAGGAACTGAAAAGAATCATGTGTGAAGAATTCAAAAATGTCTGAGTTATTTCGATTTGTCTACATTTTCTTTCCATGTATATTTCAATACGATTCTTGTTTTTCGCATTTTTTTAATGTTAGAGTTTTTAATGTAGGGTTGGTGTTGGTTACTAACTTAAATAGTTCCATATATTACGTCAAGGAAATCTAAACTACATTCCATGGTGCACAAAGCGTTCAAAATGGGCTAATAACGCATATTTGAGATAGTTTGCATACACTAGATGCGTAAATTTCATGGTGCACACAGCGTTCAACATAGTCTAATATGGCATATTTGAAATAGTTTGAATTCACTAGATGCGTACATTCCATTGAGCACAAAGCGTTCAACATAGACTAATAAGGCATACTTGATATAGTTTGCATGCAAAACTTCGCCAAGCGAGGAAAAGTTATCATTGTTTTATTAGTTATTTGTTAAAGTTTAAGATTGCATGTCTTATAGATTCTCATCTTTAAGATGAGAGATTGTCAATAAAGCGAGACACATATGTGAATAAACCAATAGAACTTCTTAATTCCTGAGCTTCGGCATTTTGGACTGCATCGACATTTGCTGGATCAGGAATAACTCCTTTACTTGAGACAACACATACATCATATGCGATTTCAACTTTATTAGATCTTTTGATAACTGCTTTGAATCTTATTGCATCATAAAGTAGCGCTATCCGTAACATCAGACCTATTTTGTGTCTTATTAGAGAAAGTAATCCATCCAGTTCGACATAATTATTTTGTTTCTGGAGTACCGACTGCTTAATTCTAGGTTCATGTAAGTATCAGGAATAGCTTTGCGATCAACTGGAAAGCAACAATAAGTCATATTGAATTGCGTTTCTATTTTGTGCGTACTTTGTGTAATTCTATAGCATCACTTTTATTACACTGCATGTCTATTTTGCATACAGTTTTTATTCTGCAGTACAATCTCTAGTGAATTGCTTATTTTTTAATTCTTTCTGCGCTTAACTTTCCGTTTTTACAGTTTTCTTAATTAAACATCCATTTCGTTTTTACCTTCCATTTTTAAAAGTGGTAAAATTTGGTCACGAAAAAAGGTCCTTCAATTCTGATGTTTATATGTTTATAATGTAGATTGATGGCCCACAACAGTATTCCGCGTGAAATCAGAGTCAAATTCGGTGTAGTTTAGAAGATATGGTAACAAATGTAAGTTGAGAAGGTAGGCTGATTTCTGGCATTTCTTCAAGCACTAAGGCTTAGAAAAGTGGAAAAATTTGGTCACGATGATGTTCCGTATGCAGGGATACGTTGACACGCAATTAGTACTTCAACTTATGGATCATATTGTCATGCGGCAACCTTCCTACTCTCACCACTGATAACAGTTCTGTTACATATGTAAAATATTTGATAATCCAAAAACGTACCAACAACGTATTTCCATTTGGTCGCAAACTGTCTCCTGCACGGGTTGGGTTGTTTGGGCGTCGTAAAAATGGTTTCCAACGCTTTGTGCACCATGGAATGTACGCATATAGTGTATGCAAACTATGTCAAATATGCCTTATCAGCGTATTTTGAGCGCTTTGTGCACCATCGAATGTACGCATCTAGTGTATGGAAACTATGTCAAATATGCCTTATTATCCTATTTTGAACGCTTTGTGCAGCATGGAATGTACGCATCTAGTGTATGCAAACTATGTCAAATATGCCTTATTAGCATACGCTAATAAGGCATATTTGACATAGTTTGCATACACTAGATTTGTACATTCAATGGTTCACAAAGCGTTCAAAACAAGGTAAAAGGGCATATTTGACATAGTTTGCATACACTAGATGCGTACATTCCATGGTGCACAAGTCGTTCAAAGTACGCTAATAAGCCATATTTGCCATAGTTTGCATACACTAGATGCGTACATTCCATGGTGCACAAAGTTGTTGTTTGGTGGATAATTTTTAGTCATAATGCTCAAAATAAAAACGGTGGATTATAATTAAGAAACCATTTCGGTGGTTTCAAACCTCAAACATTTTGTAAAATAATTTTCTCAAAATCTAAAATCTAAAATATCTTGCCTAAATATCTTGCCTAAATATAACGTATACATGCAGAAATACCCTAGAGATACTAATAGCATTAGCCAATATAAAGTTATTCTGCCCAGCTAGAAACGACATATGTAGATCTTGCCATAAGCAAGGACATTGGGCAAAATTTTGTCTCACAACTGAATTTAGTAAGAATAAAAGATCAAAACACGCTACATCAAGCTCACATAGCCAGACCAGAACCAAGCTAACCAGACAATTTACACATAGGTCAGCCGCTAACAACATATCTGCTTTAAACTAAGTTGACAATGTTGAGCAGACTGTCTCGGACTAGTCCGTCATAGAGAAGAATTCCAATTAACCTTCACACAGGTAAGTGCTTGTTTAATTTTCAAATTCTGCTGCTTCCTCCGAGTGGTAAAGTAACTACCGATCAAGTAGTTCTATCCTGTTATTAACCCTTTATATTAGTACACTTGCAACAAGGGTAAAGTTCATAGTTTAACTTTTATTGATTCAATAACACAGAGATGATATCTCACTCTTTCCTTGATCATTCCTTCCCTTTGGATACCCTTTCCTTCCTTTAATCCTTCCTTCCCTTCGGATACCCTTTCCTTTCCTTGATCATTCCTTCCTTCCTTCCCTTGATCATTCCTTCCTTCCTTCCCTTGATCATTCCTTCCTTCCTTCCTTTAATCCTTCCTTCCCTTCGGATACCCTTTCCTTCCTTTAATCCTTCCTTCCCTTCGGATACCCTTTCTGAACTACAGTACCGAAGTTGAAACGTCTATTTCTATTAGCGTTTAGGAATCATTGGTTTACATTGCAGGATCTTGTGCACAAAATACCATTCACCTATTTTCACAGAGTTAGATACTTAACAAGAGCACTACGTTGGGGGACGTTTGCTACTCCCAATGACACTGCTTGTCAAATTGTCTTATTCGGGATGTACATTTTAAAGTGTATATGAATTTCTTGGGAGTTTTTAGATTCTGAATTGTTATATTTGAGGGATGTTTTATTTTGTAATAGCTACCCGATTAAATTCATTGATGAAATAATAAAAAATAGACGCATTAAACACAACAATTCACAGTGCACAGAATTAAAATTACCGAAGAGTTTCATTTCTTTACCTTATGTACCTACTTTGGGGGAGATGCTTAAAAGAATTTTAGGTAAACATAACATTGATACATATGGCCATGTGGTGGCGCTGCAATTTGCAGGACGCGGTATGTTCGGTGATCGGCAATATTTTCAGCCGATCAACCAAAGCGATCCAAATGGGGCCTAACCAGGCCGAACCGAACACCGATCAAAAGTTCGGTACACCCCTACTTTTAACAGCCGACATCTTGAATACTTTAAGAAGCCTTCTCAATGCAAAACAAAACCTTATCATTCCGTGTTCTATTAGTGATAAAGATAGTCTAGAGGAAGAAAGTCAAGATGAAGATGGGCTTCCAGATGATAGTGAGCCAGAAGAAGAAGCGAATCGCGCATACAACAAGTACCGCGAGGACTTTAAGCAGTATTACGAGTGTATATTAGCTGAAGGTGATAATAAACACTGACGTCACACAGCCGCTTACTTAACTTACAAGAGGTAATGTCACAACACAATACCCACTGACTGCTGGACACTGTGCGCGCGCCTCGGTTGAACTTGTGTCGTCGTTCTACTTATGGAGAGACCAGTCATCACTCAAGCAGTCTCGGGAACACACCTTTTCTGATACCAGACGCAGGGACACCGCCATCGCTAAGGAAAACCTTGTAACAGCTATGATAGATAGGGTGTACTGAAAAGATGTAGTGAATTCCATCTCGGCTGAGGCCGCAAGATAATGATGACGCTATTGAGTTTACTGCAAACTTGCTGTTTTTAATTATGGGACTAGTTTAGATAGGTGCTGCTCACAAGTGCTCTTGACAATCAGTGCTTCTCACCCCCTGTGGTCCGCTTTTAAACAACTTGGAACTACGTTCCTCCCTTCCAAATTTAAAGGAGTTTTTAATCTCTACAGTCTCCTAATGATTATTACATATTTTAATATACAATTATCGATATACGATTATCATAGTTTACTGTGGTTCATTTGACAACGTGTTGATCAAATCACTATTATCATATCCTGTGTATGTAAAAAACAATCGAGCGACCATGACCCCACAATTACTATTACACGGACGTCATCCACACATACGACCCTGCGTGTACGCCCACGTGTTATTGACAAAATGTTAAATCAGGGCTCGAGCTTATTATCCGAATTGGCCTTATGATGGGGTTTATAGAACACTAGAGAAATAGAAAAGTATGTCACCAACGGGGATCGAACCCGTGACCCACGCTTTCGCGGCGTGCGCTTTAGCAACTGAGCTAGGCTGAACTGGGCTTTGGATTGATGACGGGCCGGATGGCAGTTCTTCCTTCGTCAAGTCACATGGAGCAGAGAGGCTGGTCTCCAATTGCGTAGAGCTGGATGTCGATGTCCACCGGTGGATGATTGGTTTGACATAGTTTGCATACACTAGATGCGTACAATCCATGGTGCACAAAGCGTTCAAAATAGGCTAATAACGCATATCTATCATAGTTTGCATACACTAGATGCGTACATTCCATGGTGCACAAAGCGTTCAAAATAGGCTAGTGACGCGTATTTAACATAGTTTGCATACACTAGATGCGTACATTCCATGGTGCACAAAGCGTTCAAAATAGGCTAATCCGGAGGGCAGTTCTTCCTTGGTCAAGTCACATGGCGCAGAGAGACTGGTCTCCAATTGCGTTGAGCTGGATGTCGACGTCCACCAGTGGATGATTGGCTGCAAATGTGGCGATTAGAGAAATAGAATATGTTAACATCGGAGGGTCACCTAGTTCAGTTGGTAGAGCGCACGCCGCGAAAGCGTGGGTCACGGGTTCAATCCCCGGTGGTGACATATTTGGAATGCGTACATTCCATGGTGCACAATGCGTTTAGAATAGCACAATAAGCTGTTTTTAGTGACACTTGCATACTTGAAATGCGTACGCTCCATGGTGCACAATGCGTTTAGAATAGCACCAAAAGCTGTTTTTAGTGACACATGCATACTTGGAATGCGTTCATTCCATGGTGCACAATGCGTTTAGAATAGCACCAAAAGCTGTTTTTAGTGACACTTTTCTCCGCTCATTAGACATAGCTGAAAGTAAAGGGAAGTGAAATTCTTGTCATGTTTTAAGTTCTTGAAATTATCACCAAGTAGAAATTTCAAAGACCAGAACTAAATGCTGTCTTACCATAATTCTTCCGATAAATTCTTCTGGCGTTTATTAAATTTTTATCTACAATGGGACAGGGGGCGTTTAGTTAAACAGGCGTTTGAAAGAGCGAGCCGTTTACCTAAGGAAACACATAAAGATATTGCATTGAAAGCTTGTCATTTGAAAAAACACCTTACATTACTCGAAACACCTAATATTACTCGAAACACTTAACATTACTCGAAACACCTAACATTACTCCAAACACCTAACGTTACTCCAACACCTAACATTACTCCAAACACCTAACATTACTCCAAACACCTAACATTACTCCAAACACCTAACACTACTCCAAAAGAGTACGTAAACGTTTCACAAATGTAACAGAAAGAATCTGGGCTGTTTTTGCAACATCGTCTACTGGTCATAAAAAGTTTGAAAAGGAACTAAAAGCTTCAAAACGTAGTGCCCACATAATGTGAATTAAAATATGTTACGATTCCTTGTGTCCTTCACAAAATGACCGAACACAAATATCTTCCTAAAATCTCAGAACATGTAACATGAACTGTATTTAAGGTACTTATCGTGTCCCGATTTACGTTTAGTGGCGAGAGCAAACCCATTTGCTCCGAATAGGTCAAAGAAAGTTGGACAAAGAGGTCGAGATTGGAGGGCAATCCCCAATTAAACGGAGGACTGGGACGGAATAGAGAAGAATAGCCCTCACCTCACCCATTTGTGGACGTCCATACACTCGACTGACACTTTGATCAAATGAGAGAAAGTTTTCGTCCTTATATTGAATGTTCTCTTCTCAACCAGGCCGGTACCCAGAGTTAGAAATTTGGAGGGGCTATTCTGAACTGGGGACGGGGAGCTAACTTTGCAACTGCTTAAGGAAAGCCAAATGATGTTTGAATATAAACTGGATAATTGGGGGTGATGGAAGATGTAGGGGTGGGGCTAACCCCCCTTGTAGCCCCCAATGACTACAGCCTGTTCTAAACTATTGGGCGTAAAGAAATCCAAAGAAAACATCCTCTGACCATGTATTATTCGTTTCAAATTCCCGTAAAATGTTACCATGCATTACAAAGCATTCTAGTCAACCTTTTTACTATGCCTCATTACTTTTAGGCATTAGTGTGAAGATGGAAGGAATGTGTATATTTACATACAAGGATGGGACAGTGCTTAACTAAGAGAAAATGCAAAGGCAATAACCATGACCTAAGATGGATAGAGGATATCCGAAACATGTCTTGGAAAATTAAATCAATAGTCGTTTTCTTTAAATGTGTCACTAATCAATACATAAAAATATAATACATAGAAATGGGGATTGCAACTTCATAACTGGAGGTTAAATTTGAAGAATATGGATTATGTGCTGTAAAATGATATCAGTTGACTTTATATTTATGTTTCTAGCTTGAATTCATTCTCTGAGGAATTTGTGGGGATGTTCTCAACCATTTTCCTAAAGCAACAGAATGGTTAACTCAATTACCTCCTTGATTCTACCGAATTTGTTTTTGGGGCCTCATCTATAGCGATGTTCTCAATCATTTTATCGCAGTAAAAAACACAAACAAAAATAAAATATGTTGGAATATTTCAAAAATATAGCCAAAGTAACCCTCCAAAGTGAATTAGCACAATAGTCAACTCAAATCATGTTAGAATAACATTTCTCATAAGCAGACTCAATAGACAAGGTCATTTATTTTGCTAAACAGATGATAAATAATGCCACTGAATAGAACACTGACAAAATATCGATAAGGAACAGGACGGAGCCTAGAAATTTCAGCTGCCTAGACTTGATCGGTACTGAGTCTGTGCATTAATAATTAGGTCTGAGTAGGAGAGATTGGGGAATTTTCTAAATCTTCCTTTCTTCCATTCATTTTATCCTTCCTTTCTTCCTATCTTCCTATCTTCCTTTCTTCCATTCATTTTATCCTTCCTTTCTTCCTTTCTTCCTATCTTCTTTTCTTACATTCATTTTATCCTTCTTTTCTTCCTATCTTCTTTTCTTCCATTCATTTTATCCTTCCTTTCTTCCTTCCTTCCTATCTCCCTTTCTTCCATTCATTTTATCCTTCCTTTAGGTCGTCCATGAGAAGTGGTTTATCTTTTACCCTGATATGTCGTAGCCAGCCTTGTGTCATTTAACATCTTACTCACAGGTGTAAGTGTTAAAAAGAAGAGTAGTGGGGACACGGAATCACCTTGAAAGACTCCACTGTTGATGCTAATTGAATCTGTTATCATGATACCTTTCGCGTGATTCAGTATGAAGGTTGTTTTCAACATATTCATACTATATATAAAGAGTTCTAGTTTATATTTTAGGCTAGCAAATAATGATATAGCAACAGTTGTTCAGGTTGGAATAGAACATAACTGTGTAGAACTCTCACGACAAAAAATTTCAAAGGAGGCAGAAAAGCCCAGTGGAAAGTTAAAAAATTCATAAGATTAGAAATAGGACCCATGTGTTTCATTAGGAATGCAAGATCAATTATCTTGTCGAAGGAGTTCAACCATATAGCTGACAAATCAAAACCTACACTATCATGTGAGGCATCTGGAACTTTCCAGAATGCTGACTCACTACATTACAGACACCTCTGAGAGCCAGAGGGTTTTGGTATTTTGAACATTTGCAAAGAAGCAGGTCATAGTTAAAACTTACACACCTAGTTCCAAGGAGGTGTGGCAAAAACTGACCTTTGAAAACTAGGGATCAGACAGTGAAAGATGTTCTAAATTGGTTGATTTATCTTTGAATGCTTACAGATGTTGGTTGAGAGAAGCAATAAACTGATCAATATTCTATTCTGCAATTTTCTGTTTGAGTTGGGGTCCATAAGCAATAAGTCAATTGTCCTCTTTTACATGATGTTTGACTCAAACCCAAGTTATATTGGGGCGTCTAATTGTGGGCTTCTCTGACGTATAACATTACTACCATACTGTGACAAAAGTTTTAATTAACTAGGCAGAAACTTTGCGTAGCCTGTTTTACATCCTTTATGCATTGTTGTCAGCATGGGAAACAAAGCATGGATATCAGAATCTTAAAAATCCATTGCAACCCGACAACTTTAGAAATATAGAATATTGGATCACGTCCATGATCTCACTTTCCGTTGTACCTGGTGGCCATATCTGATTTGTAACGCGAAGAGCTATCTCAGAGATTGATAAACAATATACTTTATCACGTACCATGGATTTACACAAGATATTTTCATTTAGGGACAGAACGTAGAGCAAGTATATGATCTTAAAATCTTGCATCAACGAAACGCAAATATTTGTTTGAATGCGATAAAACAATTAAACCTTACGTTCTTGCTTAGACCATGTCATATGTTCTTTTATTCAATTATGTTCCTCTGTGTATTCTTTAAGTTACTCTTGAAAAATGAAGATATTAGACTATTTTATAATTGCAAATGGTAACGAATGTGATTAAAGGCCCTTTTCCTATGTCAAAAACTTTAGTTTTCGAGGGTAATAGCTACGTATGTTGGAAAAATGAAGATATCAGACTATTTTATGAGTGCACATGGTAAAGAATGTGATTAAAGGCTCTTTTCCTATGACAAAAGTTTTAGTTTTCGAGGGTAATAGCTACGTACCCTTTATTTATTGGTTTAGCCCTTTTTGTGGTTC
This sequence comes from Alatinidae sp. Z8VKAUB7J3, assembly GCA_010016025.2. NCBI lineage: Eukaryota > Metazoa > Cnidaria > Cubozoa > Carybdeida > Alatinidae > Alatinidae sp. Z8VKAUB7J3. The sequence continues at coordinate 256,662,986 of JAAAKM020721499.1, forward strand.
TACTATTTATTTGGGGTTGTTTCAGTATTGCCCTCCCTCCTCATCAGGGATCTTTGATTCAAAATCCAACCGACCAAAGACGTTCTTTGCATTTAGAGAAGTTCGAAGATCATGCCCACTGCCTGCTAAGGGCTTGTAATCGAAGAACTGCTATCAAGGTGAACCGCTAGTCTGATTTTCTACCATCTTTTGTTTACATTTTCTACTTTTTTCATTTTTGCCTATTTAAGGCGCTATAAATCAGTGTTGCTAACAGTTTTATAACATTTACTTTTCTACTTTTTAACTCTACTTCAGATGTACTTTCTGTACATATATGGTCTGCTACACTTTTGAGGAAGATGGATATTTTGATATGAAAATTCTGAAGTACTGAAAGATTGTTGACTTGAATCCATTTTCAACCTTCTCCTACCCGGTATTCCCATCTCCAGCATCCTCCTTCCAATACATCCCTCATCCCTCCTATGCACATGGCCAAACCATCTCAATCTCGCCTCTCTCACCTTATCACCCAACCGTCTTACCCGGGCTGTTCCTCTGATGTGTTCATTTCTAATTCTGTCCATCCTCGTCACTCCTAGAGAAAATCTCAGCATTTTCAACTCTGCCACCTCTAGCTCTGTATCAAGCACTAAGCCTTGGAAAAGTCGAAAAAATTGGTCAGGAAAAAAGGTCCGTCAATTATGTTCTTTATAAGTTCATAATGAAGATTGATGGCCTGCAAAACTATTCCGCGTGAAATTAGAGTCTAATTATATATAGTTAAACAGATATGGTAAGATAGGTACGTTGTGTGTTACAGGCTCATTTCTGGCATGTTATCAAGCACTAAGGCTTGGAAACAACAAGCTGAACCACCAGAAAAACCATCCTGCGTTTGTCCCAGGGAAATATCTAAACTTCGGTCTGCTTGATAACAGGGCATGCTCTATGCAATCGGTGACCAAGGATATATTGGGATTCGCCATATCAATTCCCCTCCAAAATTTGATCCCTTAAAGAAAAAGTTAAAAATGAATGTTCACATTAAACGAGTACTTGCAATAGGGTTGCTGCTCTTCATGACAATTGCATGCTTGGAATGCGTACATTCCATGGTGCACAATGTGTTCAAAATAACCTAACAAGGCGCTTTTATTCACAGTTGCATGCTTGGGATGCGTACATTCCATGGTGCACAATGTGTTCAAAATAACGTAACAAGGCGTTTTAGTGACAATTTCATGCTTGGAATGCGTACATTCCATGGTGCACAATGTGTTCAAAATAACCTAACAAGGCGATAACATGATCTATCACATAATATATCGTTATGTCACTCCAGACACTGCAGTTCACTTAAGAAAATGACTGGTTATTTACTACAGCCGTCAGTAGGCAGCTCATCTGCTGTAACTGAAGCAGCCGTTCTACGATATTTAGAGTTATTGTCGCTTTTGAGACCAAAATTAGTTAATACTTTTACGTCGTTTTCCTTCAACTGTAACCAAAAATTTCTGATTGTTTCCGTTTGTATTGTGTTATTTGGATGACCTGTTGATTATATCCGATTCTTTTGAAGAGCATATCGGTCATCTACAGAGGGTTTTAGACTGTTGTCAAGCAGATGGCATTACATTAAATCGGGATAAGAGTCAGTTTTGCGTGACCGAATTGGATTGGTTGGGGCGGCGACTTACGAGTAAGGGAATTTTACCTATTGATGATCAATTAAAGCCCATTAACACACCTTCTTAAAAGGGAAGAAATTTTTGTCAGGTCTGCTAATCAACCATCAAATCTGCACATTTCGTGAGATAGAAAAAACTAGAAACTAGAAAAAATGACAACGAAAGTAATATGTGAAGAAAAACACTTGCTTAAAATGAGTTAATAGCTCTTTTTCTTGCATCTAAGTTACAATCCATATTTTGTAAAGACAGAGCAAAATCAAATATCTATATTACTTATTCGTTTCGTTGTAAGATTCCCATCCTTAACCAAGGAAATACGGAGTTCCGTTTGTCGTCTACTCCTATGTTATAGGGAATCTTACATTACGAGATAAGTCTAACAGTGATAAGATGTTACCCAACTTAACACTTCACTTATTCGTTTCATTGTAAGATTCCCATCCTTAACCAAGGAAATACGCAATTCCGTTTGACGTCCACTCCTATGGTAACAGATTTAGACTTATCATCTAAAAAGGACTTGTAGAGGTATTGTTTTGATTTCACCAGAAATCTTGAACAATGATTATTGCAACAACAGCCGCAATAAACAGCGCTGGCTTACAGCACAAACTTGAAGTTGAAAAAATGAGAAAGAGCCAATCCATATACTTAAGCTACGAACGGTAGCTTCTTTATCTTGACACAATCCTCTTCACAACCGTAACTTGCAACATTTTGGGTCAGAGATTTCCAGCCGAAATTATTTCTGGCTGAGCAATTTCCGGGAGGGAGTTTTCCGGGTGGAAGTTTTCCTAGGTGGGAATTTTTCGGGTGGGAATAATCCGGTGGGAGTTTTCCGGGAGGGAATTCTCGGGAGGGAGTTTTCTGGGTGGGAGATTTCCTAGGTGGGAATTTTCCGGGAGGGAATTATACGGTGGGAGTTTTCCTTGTCAAATATATTTTGTGTGAGGAAGATAACTGACATGTTTGAATGACGCCCTCGTGTAAACAAGTTACAAACACCATGGTTGTTTCCTACCGTATCCATCAGGTCATCAAATATGGCAAGGGTGGGTGGACCCCCGGGTTAAAAAAGATCTTCCACATTAGAAGGAACCCCTTGTATAAAATGAACATCATCAACGATGGAGGATATTTCATTAAACATGGAACAAATGATTTGCGATATCTCTCAGTACTATAGGCTGAGCAAGTCAGTAACTGTGGACAATTCTTTTTTATTTTCGGAGTCTAGTAACTGGTCCTTCAGTTGGGGGGCTCACAAAGTTGGGTAGTAGACGACAATGAGTTGGGGAATTTAAACAATTTAGTCCAAATCTATATGTTAAGCCATGTCTACGACTATCAAGTGAGTCCAAATTGAGTTGTAGCATTCTTTTGGGACAGTAATCACATACTCAAAAACAGCCTTTTTCTGAAGGTTGTAAACAAGTAGCATTCTTTTGGGACAGTAATCGCATACTAATAAACAGCCTTTTTCTGAAGGTTGTAAACAAGTAGTATTCTTTCGGGACAGTAATCGCATACTCAAAGCCAGCCTTTTTCTGAAGGTTGTAAACAAGTAGTATTCTTTCGGGACAGTAATCATTTTGTTTTCTTGTATTGTTTCACATCCTACTAACATTCTACTCCACTAAAATAAACTTTTTAAAATATATGGCAAAGCTACGCGGCCCCTGGATTGTGGTCTCTTGCAACAGAAGATCATAAACATAAAAACACATTATAATATTTACCCCTAGCAAATGTTTTGACCCCCACTCCCATTTCTCACCCTTAACATTTTTGAGAACTATTCAAGTTTATGGCAATAGATGTATTTTTAAAATATTAGCAAAATACAGAAAAAACAAGGACCTATCTGACAGTAAATGAGAAAAACATATACCTTATTCCTTTCAAATTTTGCCTCCCTATAATTTTTGCTCCCTTTAATTTTTATCCCTTTAATTTAATTTTTCTTCAGCAATTGAAATGATATACATAACTCTTATAACTTAACATCAGTAAGCAAGTAACACTTAGTTGGTGCACAAAGCGTTCAAAATAGGCTAATATGCCATATTTGACACAGTTTGCATACACAAGATGCGTACATTCCATGGTGCACAAGGGGTTCAAAATAGGCTAATATTGGATATCTGACAGTTTGTATACACTTGATGCGTACATTCCATGGTGCACAAAGCGTTCAAAATAGGCTAATAAGGCATATTTGACACAAATTGTATACACTAGATGCGTACCCGTTATGCCTGTAAAGCGAGTAATGGTTGCATTATTCGGAATGAAATAAATATATGAAGTTTAAAAAAAAATTATTATTATTATTATTATTATTATTATTATTATTATTTTATCTTACTATGTCTTTAATAGGCGCAACAACGACTGGACTTCCCCGGAACTATTACTTTTCATGTAATTAACTTTTTTCTCTCTTTCCCTTTTTTCCTTTGGTTATTTAAAAGAACAGTATGTGGTACTTGGAAGGATATTGCATCAAATAACGTGATAAACATAATCTTAACCAGTAAACTACCACCCCCAGGGTAAGGGCGTTGCATCACGTGTAAAGACCATGTTCTTCTTTAACTCCCCCCCCCCCCCCAAAAAAACAAAAAATGAAAAAAAAATGTAAATGTAACTCACAAAAAAACACTTATTCACCAAAAAGACAAAAAGGATAGTTTGCATACACTAGATGCGTGCATTCCATGCTGCACAAAGCGTTCAAAATAGGCTAATAAGGCATATTTGACACCGTTTGCATACACGAGACACGTACATTCCATGGTGCACAAAGCATTTAAAATAGGCTGATAAGGAATATTTGACATAGTTTGCATACACTAGATGCGTACATTTCATGGTGCACAAAGTGTTCAAAATAGGCTAATAAGGCAGCTTGCCACAATCCTATGATTCGTAATCTGTCTAACTTAAAAATAAGTTCATCCACTTTAGAATTTCTCTAAACAAAAGAAACCCTTTTTGCAAGCAGAGATCTGCGGGAACATGCACGCTTTCCAATTTCTCTTGTCTCTTCTTTACGCAATGATGAATTTTGGTCCCAAGAGATACTTCTCGTCCTTCTTCCCCTCTACTCAACCACGTTTCTTCCCTGAGCAGCTGAAGACAGGGAAAGATGGAGAACCATAGCTGCCAACCCTCGCCTCGAGGACGGCACCAATTGAATTGAAATAGTTTGGTATCTTAAGAAGTGGGCTGCCAAGTTTCAAGGTCATTGGATGGTGTAAAGGCAGGGGAAATTGATTCTTAAATAGGCTAGGTTTGTATTGCGAATCTTGATTCAGCGGCGAAGATTGATCCGATCAATATTGATACAGTAAATTTAAGTCCGCTATGAATTTCAGCTGCCATTCCTAGTCTTTAGCATCTAAAACTTATTCTCCTGCATATACGCTAACTTTCAAGGTAGCAATTAATCAAACTTTTCAAAGCAAAGATCAACATCTTGGACTCAGATACTTCCAATAAAGCTTTAGAAAGTCGGCAGTGTTCTTATCAAAAGTCCTGTTGATACATTACCTCCATGAATTAATGATCATTAAAAAAGCGGACGAATATAACATTTCTTTGTACCTTGCATTTGTAGACTATACAAAAGCTTTCAATTTCCCCATGTAATGGAAGGAACAAAACCAACAAACAAAGAATTAAGAAAACTGAGAAAGAACAGATACACGTAGCAATTGCCAAATACATACTGCAGACATGGTTTTCTGTATCTTAGAAACCAAAGGGACTACGAGAGGAAAACGAACAATTTTCTGAATAAAGATGAAGTACGGGTTGTAAAATTTCTGAAAGCCATTTGGCCATTTCATGTTGTGAAGAGTCATAGAAAGAATCGGTTGAAAAGGAAGTTCTTTTTTTTGTGTTTAAGGGAGGCCATACATACATGTACGTTGAGACCCAGAGGGTCTGATCCTATCGTAAACATCGTGAGGCAGACGACCTTGCTTAACTAGATTAAGTAATCAAAGCAAGGGACTTGAAGAAAAAGCAGGCTGAGGTATCATGTTTTATTGTGTACAATATTATGTGATCTAAATGTAAGCCTGAGTGCACATTTAATACCTTACTTTACCAATAGTTTCATGTGACTTTTCTATATGATGTAAGAGATGTAAGTTGCGCATTGCCATGGCAGTTCTTAGAGAGTTCCTCCATGTTGTCGATCCATTGCCTAAGCATTGATCTTGAGAAGCTCATTCTAATGGTAATGATTAAAGGCAAAACAGACGGAGGAAAACGAGGGACGTACTTAAAGAACATCGGTAAGGAGATTGGAATGTCCACAGAAGAGACGTTTCAGACCGCAGAGGACAGAAGATGGTAGAATGGGATGATCGTCAACGCTCTGAAAGGGAACAACACCTAGGAGAAGATAAAGAGGCTTTTAAAAAAGACCTTTCATGGGCACTGTATATTTGCAAGGCTGTGGCTATCAGAGTAATGGAGAAGGCAAGTGTTTGGGCAGTTAAAGGCATAATCTGCGAGATATAATGAGCAGTAAGAGCAACAGAAATTTGCACTTGAAAGATTGAAGGGAGGCAAGAGTTGTAGTATTCGTTTTGGTATAATGACTTGTTAACTTTCAGAACCAATTGTGTTAAGAATTTCTCAATTTAGTGTTTCAAGGCCTAAAATATTATTCGGGTTACAGTATATTTAATCGTTCGTCTGCGTGGTAAGGAGGACGACGAAATCTTGCTCATTACACAAGGAAGGGAGCGCAATTCTCGGCTATAACTGAAAACATTATTCGGGTTACAATACATTTGATCGTTCATCTGTTTGGTAGGGAGGAGAACGAAATCTTGCTTATTACACAAGGGAGGGAGCAAAATCACGCCAGTCCTTCAATGTCAAAAGCTAGATTCTCGTGCTCGAGGTCACAGCCACTCTTATTCTCGCCTAGTATCCCTAGTTGTCAATTCCCTTCAAGTTTCATATAGGCCCACCTCCAATGCTGTCAATCGCGAGTCACACTATGCTGTGCGTGGTATCGTGATATACTTGTAAAACAAAGAGGCTCAAATTTATGAACAAAATCTATAGACGCTGCAAAATAACCAAGCTCCCTGAGTTAACAGAGTGGCCGCAACTGCGAAGTCAAACTATTGAAATTTAATAAGCAAAGGTTAGGTGGGTTGAAATTAAAGCAATGCAGAACTTTTTTGGAAATTAGTAACTGCGGGAGGAGGGGGAAGGGTAAGGTAATACATGTAAATAGTTCGTTATGTATTTGTTTCAGGTCAAAAAAGAATTCTTCTGTTTTTATTTTAAAGAAAATTTGCGTAGGTCCCCCCATAAAATAAGAGATTTCAAAAAGTTAGGTCCCCCCAGAATCATGGGGGGGGGGGTGAAACCATGTCAACCCTGTGTTTAACAAATTGTTTCCACACCTTGTTATTTTTAATCCAACACAAAGTAGCCATGGAATCTGTCCAGTAGTAAGTGGACACTGGATAATCGGCATATTCTTGTAAAAATACTTCCGCAATATTTTTAACTAAGGTGATGTTTACTTCTTTTTAAATTCTTACTGTCGACTTCGAACCAGCTTTACCATTTTTCTGAATGTAACGTAGTCTAATTATGGAGAAGGACTTCCTTTACAATCACCTTTACAGTGGCACAAACTAACTAACGCACAAAGACTTATTAACTAACTAACTAACTAACTAACTAACTAACTAACTAACTAACTAACTGACTAGGTTGCATACTAATAAATCCAACTATGCAAGTGTCTTTAAAAACCGCTTTTGGTGCTATTCCAAACGCTTTTGCCACCATGGAATGTACGCATTTCCAGGTATGCAAGTGTCACTAAAAACGATTTTTTGGTGCTATTCTAAACGCATTGTGCACCATGAAATGTACGCATTCCAAGTATGCAAGTGTCACTCAAAACAGCTTTTGGTGCTATTCTAAACGCATTGTGCACCATGGACTGTTATATTTGTCTTAAATATTCCAACACTTCTCAACAAAGTTATTACTGAAGAAATAGAAATAGGTTAACGTCGGGCGTCACCTAGCTCAGTTGGTAGAGTGCACGCCGCGAAAGCCTGGGACACGGGTTCGATACCCGGTACACGGGTTCGATACCCGGTGGTGACATGCTTTTCTATTTCTCTAGTGTTCTTTTCAAAAACTAGCAATTCAAATCCTCCACGTCGTCTCGGACACGAGGGTTTTGACTCTTCATTGACTGCAGCAAAACTCGGTCTACGTCCATTTTCACTTTTCGTGAAGAACTATGTTTTCTTCCGCTTAGACTTTCGTTTTTCGATGCGTTTTAGTAAAAGTTTTGCTATTCAAAGACTGATCGCGTCCACAGAGTAAACAAGTTGTAACGCGAGCTGGCGACTTGTGGTGACATGGTGTGAATTTACGCCTTTCATTTCGTGCCCCACTTAACTAATACTAGTGTATCAATCTTATGGCTTCATCGAAATTGTAATATATCAACTTTCAACAGTGGAGATGGGTTTAACATTTATTACATTATTTTAACATTGTTGCAAAGAAACATCCTGTTTACATCGCTATGTTACATTTTCGTCCTAGGACTGCATTCAAAGAGCCTCAGGAAAGTGAAGGATTTGCAGATTTAATCAGCACCTTTAGTAAAATTAGTAAACATAATAAACAATAATCAAACAGTATAAAGCAGATGCAGAAGAAACGTATAAAGCTGTTGCTGTTGCAGAATAAACCAAAAAACAGTAAAGACAACAGTCTTGTGGTAGGGTGGATTTAATCAGCACCTTTAGTAAGAATAGTAAATAAAATAAACAACAATCAAACAGTATAAAGCAGATGCAGAACTTATGATGACAGGATGACATGATGATGTAGAGACAAATTGTCGAGCGGCAAGAGTGAACTCAAGGAACACTATGCACTATAAGAAACACAGGTTTATGTATTCCAGACATTTTAATCAATGTTAAATTGCCAATAAATGGTAGAGTCTAGTACCTTGTTCTAATAAAGTACGTTGCATGATGAAAAAGAGTACATTACGTAGAGCAGTGTTTGCCACAAGTCCCATTTATGTGGGCACCGCCCTAGCCCCTGCAAAGGGGAGTGCAAGGCGTAAAACCGCATCATCATCATCATCACGTCGTTGGTTATGTATTTTTTTCAGCTTTAAGTTTTGCTTTGTTGATGTGTCCATCGCTAATTGGCAAAATTGAACGGGTGTCAATGACAGCCGCTCAACCTTTCCACTTCTATCGACTGTTCTCCGTCAGCATCCAACATAAGATTATGCTACAAAGATTATATTATGAAGATTAAATTATGTTCGAATAAGAAATTGATAAAAATTGTATTGCAATAGGAACTTTACGAGAATTATATTACGAGAACGAATTATGAAGATTGTTGTATTTGAATGCTATCTTAAATTGTATTACAAACGACCGAGTGAATTATGTGAACACAGTTGATTGATTAAGGCCAAAAGATTAGATTTGGGGATCGATGATTAGCTTGTAGGGTGGATTGACTGATGGCTTGACTTGTAATTTGATGGTCTACTTCATTGATGACCGAATTGTTTCGCTCATTTCTTAAACCAAATGACTGTCATTTTTTGACTAATTTTCTGGCTAATGGTTTCATTGGTGGCTTGATTAATAACAGGTCTATGCGTTGACCGACGAATAATCATTTTTGACTGATTTCAATTCAAGTCTAACGGCAAACTATGTCAAATATGCCTTATTAGCCTATTTTGAACGCTTTGTGCACCATGGAATGTACGCATCTAGTGTAGCCTATTTTGAACGCTTTGTGCACCATGGAATGTACGCATCTAGTGTATGCCAACTATGTCAAGTATTTCATGACAGCCTATTTTGAACGCTTTGTGCACCATGGTATGTACCCATCTAGTGTATGCAAACTATGTCAAATATGCTGATCTTATCCCGTTCTTTATCGCTGCAACTCCAACGTGCTAGCCATTACACTATGATCTTATCCCGTTCTTTATCGTTGCAACTCCTTTGCGTTAGCCATTACACCATGGCCCCATACCACTGAGATATTTGGGACATAATTTGTTTTGATTTGCGTCTCTGCAACCCCGCGTTTTAGACATGGAGTGGCTACCTACCCTTAACAGCAGTGTCCCTTGCGAATCCGGAACATTTCATTTCCTGGTTCGAGAAGATGTATCGATACCTCCAAGCAATGCACTTCGAAACACGTACAGAAAGGAGAAAAAAACTGCAAGGACTTTTAAGGGGAACCGACTTCCAAGCTCAAGAAAAATCTGCATTGGATAACTTATTCTTTAACAGCAACTTGGCGTACTTTCGTCAGGCATTCCAACTTCAAAATGTGGCGAGGAGAAGAATTCATGAAGGTTGAGAAATAGGATTCGGATGATTTTAGGACCAATTTCTGTTACGGACTCCGCTTGGCTTGGCCCGTTTATCGAAAAAGGCCCCACACAACAAGCAAGTCATTAAATCATACGTAACCACCTAAAAGCGTTTAAGCAATTCTTTCGAAGAAAAGGTGTTGATGAGTTTCCCAAAAGCACCCTTTTCCTTAATGCTCGTACTTGTTTTCGAGAAGAAGAAGAAGAAGAAGAAGAAGAAGAAGAAGAAGAAGAAGAAGAAGAAGAAGAAGAAGAAGAAGAAGAAGATACAGCAAAAGAAATGATATGTATCCCTGCATCCATGTTTCCATGATAAATTTATGGCATTTATGAAACGAACACCACCTATTACATAAGTTAATCTCATTATTTAGCTTAAAATATTCTAACACTTTTCGACTCCGTAATGACAGTATGCAAGTGTCTTTAAAAGCAGCTTTTGGTGCCATTTTAAACGCATTGTGCACCATGCAATGTCTGCATTGTAAGAATTTAAGTGTCACTAAAAACAGCTTTTGGTGCTATTCCAAACGCAATTTGCACCATGGAATGTAGGCATTCCAAGTATGCAAGTGTCTCTAAAAGGATCTTTTGGTGCTATTCTAAACTCAATGTGCGCCATTGAATGTACGTGGGACCAGTTAGGTCTGTCTTCCCATAGCAATCGAATCTTCATTCTTCCAGTGGATCTGTGTTTGGCTTTTTAAAACACCATTTCCTGATTAAGTGGTACTCCTACTATGGAAGCCCATAATTACTGTTGTTCTACACGATCTTTTTTATAAGCAACTCCACTTTCGGGGTCAGGCCTCGAGTTGCTTAGCAATTTTCCAAAATCAGGCCTGGAGTTGCACGATGTCGACTTCATCATAGTCATCAGGGAAATGCTCAATCGAAGATGACTCAGAAGTGTTCACTGTAACATCAGACCCTGTTTACACGGGTACGGATCCAAACTGGTACGGATAGGCCTCGCGTTTACACGGGACCTTGTAGATCCGAACTCGTTGGGATCTGCTATCCGTACCAGTTTGGGTCCACTTATGAAAGTGGACCAGTTTGGATCCGTACCTTAAATACGCGTCATTAGCCTATTTTGAACGCTTTGTGCACCATGGAATGTACGCATCTAGTGTATCTAAACTATGTGAAATATGCGTCATAAGCCTATTTTGAACGCTTTGTGCACCATGGAATGTACGCATGTAGTGTATCCAAACTATGTTAGATAAGCGTCATTAGCCTATTTTGAACGCCTTGTGCACCATGGAATGTACGCATCTAGTGTATCCTTATTTCTACTAACCCTTATAACTGTAAATTGATAATTGAACTATGTTATTTGTTTCTACAATAAGCAAAGAGTGATTGTTTAACTAACAATGAACAATGTTATTTGTTTCTACAATAAGCAAAGAGTGATAATTAATCTAATAATTAACTATGTTAGTTCTATCTACAATAAGCAAAGAGTGATTGTTAAACTAACAATGAACAATGTTATTTGTTTCTTTGAGAATTATATATAATTGCAATGTGTCTGCTGAGAATATACATGAATATATATATATATATATATATATATATATATATGTGTGTGTGTGTGTGTGTGTGTGTGCGTGCGCGTGTGTGTGTTTGGGGCGGAGAGGCTGTGGCTTTGTGTGTGGATAAAGCGCAGATACTTTTCTGTGCTTAATCATAAGGGGATCAAATAAAGTAGTGGGCATGTTTTCAGGTCTGGACAGCGAAGACGTGGATGCAGCAGCTCCAGAGTTTACGCTTTTAGATGATGATACAGAGGACGATGAACATGCATTGATTGATTGATTGATTGATTGATCGATTGATTGATTGATTGATTGAACGTTATGTTCTAATCTATTCTATAGAAATACCCTGTATGTTTACGTATCTGTTTTTCCTTTCCTTAATAAGCGCCAAGGTCGAAATAATTACACCTATTGTCATGAAGATTCGTAATTTAGATGACAAAGAAAGTGTTGTGTTTAATTCTCCATAATTGATGTTCGTTAGGCTTACATTGCACATTCAGGACCTTCATTGAAGGTAACTCGTTTTGAAAATTCCGTTTGCCGTTATTCAATTTTTTATGTTAATAGGTAGGGATAGTTACCGTTTATCGTTTCTTGTCAAATAGGTGTTAGAATTCTCGATTGGTATTTGGTATACCACCATGCTAATTCTATGGTGGGAAGGCAGCAACTAACAAACCTATTACAGAAGCCAGTCATATGATGCTAGGCCTTGTATCTGCCAGAAACTTGGAGATTTTTTCTCTCAAATTGACTCATTTGTGTGCAGACACTTTGATTGTCATGTCTGTAGAACAGATGATGAACCTCAAAAATTCAGTTTTCTGCAAATGGGACATGGCGATAAATATTGCGGGAGCCTGTCACTGATGTTACTTAGTCATGGCAATTAAGACCGGACTGGCGATAAATATTGCAGGAGCCTGCGACTGATGTTGCTTAGATATGGCAATTAAGACCCGACTTGGGATAAATATTGGGTGAGCCTGTGGCTGATGTTGCTTAGTCATGGCAAATAAGACCGGACTTGGGATAAATATTGTAGGAGCCTGTCACTGAAGCATCACAGTATTGAAACAATTAGCTATAGCATTCCGTAGCAAACCAAAGATCCGCTTGTACATCTTTTGGGAATAAGCACTTTTCTTTTGATAACAAAATTTCATTATCTTGTTGACATAGACCAGGCCTCGTTTTTTGTTGTTCTCCGTTAATCTGTGTCGACCTTGCAATGCTGTAATTTTGTTTTACGTTTTAGTATTCTGAAGGAAGATTGTACAGGGATAAAACTGAAGCAGCCCCTGCCACCATGAAGACAATCTTTACCCCAGGAGGTTAACACTAAAAGGCCATGTAATATGAAAAGCTGCGTAGCTCTTGTAATTGAAACTCGGCTAAATTTTTTGCCGACTTAATATTCTTTTAAGCTTTCTGACATTTGCAACAGAAATTATGAAGTAACGTCCTGGCTTTTCTCTTTAAACAATACAAAAAAAATCAACGTCGTTTAAATCTGCTTCCAGGGGTTTAACTTGTCGACAATAAATAACCAACAGACCGGCCTATGTAATGTATGACAATGCTGTTTTCTCTTACTCTGCCTAGTAAAGCTGCTAGAGAGGGAATTGTTGTAAGTGTATTTAATTTATGCAAAGTTTCATTTGCAGAGAACAATTGAGTTTTCTTTGTTCTAAAAATTAACTAATATTCTAAAGTAGCTACACTTTTGATCCGCATACTACTCAGCAGCATAATATGCACTTTATCGATTTATCAGAAGACATTGATGAATGATCGATGCAAGAATAATAATCGGATTCTCCACTTTTGATCCGCATACTACTCAGCAGCATAATAAATAATTTATCGATTGATCAGAGGCCATTGATGAGTGATCGATGCCAGAATAATAATCGGATTCTACACTTTTGATCCGCATTGCGAAAGACACCCAAAGAGGAAATCTGCACTATTTTATCTACAGTTATTCTTTAAGGGAGATGAAGAGCCAATGTAATTCGGAAAGCTCCTGTATATCGTTATTATTATCATGGACTTTACAGTGTTTTGATGGTTTACACGGGTTAATTTTACACTCAAAAGCGGGTTTTACACCAAAGCTAGTGAGCACATCAAAAGGGTCAATTAGATGGAAAGCAGGTGTTTTTCATTCGGGCGAGATGTCTTGCCCACTGGCCTTTGCTGGTCTCTGCCTTTCTTAAGACGTCTTGCACTTTAGTTCTTAATCTTCTTTCTTCATTCCTGATCTTATCTTTCCTCGTGATGTTTAACATTGCTCTTGCCATGCTTCTCTGGGCCACTGCGAGTTTATGCTTCAGGTGTTGCGTCAATGACGACGTCTCAGCTCCATAAGTCATTGCAATGGCCGTAAGGGTACGCTTATAGATCACTAACAAGAAATGTCCGGTTCAATTCTTTGGAACGTATTCCTTTTCCTAAACTAAACCTGCAATGGCCGCAAGGGTGCGCTCATAGATCACTACCAAAAAACGTCTGGTTCTATTCTTTGGAACGTATTCCTGTTCACTACCTTATATTATCTTTATTTGAGATTTTAATCAATGACAATAATACTAAGACTTTCGGTAAACTGTAAAGTAATAAATTGTGATAAATATACTGATCTTAAGAATTATTAAGGCTACCACTGTAAATTATACAGGAAAAAGTAACATTATATTATACACAAGGTTGTCTTTCCGACACCTACTGTGCAATTTTTGCTTAAGTGGCCACTACTTTCAAAAAAGTTGTTTAAACAAATTAATGTGCTGAAAGCTTAAGTACTTTCTGCTTTGTTACGACAATTTATAAAGGACTTGACTTAGGCCTACAACAAATTATAAAAGACTTGACTTAAACCTACAACAAATTATAAAGGACTTGACTTAAACCTACAACAAATTAAAAAGGACTGGACTTAAACCTACAACAAATTATAAAGGACTTGACTTAAACCTACGACACAGATTTAGACCTTAGAACTATGACTTCATTTTGCTCCATATTTGTACCGGCATTGCTGATTCTCTTCACATAACGTGGATATGAAAACATGAACGCAGTCAACCGTAATGTAAGATCGTTTTCATATTTTTGCTCATTTCGAATGAACATAAAATCTTCAACTTTTGAAGAAATTCAATGAAATTGAAGCAGAACTTGTAGACATCTTGATGGAGGATAGCGCGACTATTTGACTTATGGATACATAAATGAGAAAATATACAGAGAGCAAACAGCAAGTCAATTTTTTTGAAATATAGAAGGATTCTCCTTTACTAAGAGCGATGCAACCCAAAAATTCCCGGAACGGTTTTGCTTGTTCAGCTAATGTACCAATAGCACCCATGCTTAAGTTAACAAATTTGGTAGAATACAACGACTTCAGACGCGTACAGAGTTCTTGGTACTTCTCGCGTTTCCTGTTGGCATTAACCAAGAGATTACTTTCATAATACTAGGTGTTGAACGATTTTTAAATCTTTGTTTCCTTAAAGGAAGTCCACGAAAGATTGAAGATACTTTGTACAACCAAGAAATATTCATCCTGTTCAATAATATCGTTTGTAAACATGCATAATATCCTCCTTTTTAAGCCTTAATTTTAAAGTAAACCTACGGCCTGACGAGCTCTTTGCGGGTCCGGCCTCGTTTTGGATTTTTGTGTGATAAAGGCGAATCCCCTACAAGCAGCTGGAGCATTGGCTATGTCAATCTTCAGGTAAGATATAATTAAAACATTGTAGGTTCCTTCTCTCTTCTTAGTAATTTTTCATGCCGAAGGAAATTTTAATTTTGCTAAGAATCTTCGCTCCTACATTCTTCACTCGCTTACTAAGTAAGTGGCATGTAAATCTTGCTTAGGATATTCTACGGTTCCTTAATTGTTCATCTCTCTGTATTTGCTTTTCCAGGTCGATATTTGATACTGAAGTTAAAATCAGCTAGTTCATTGACCCAACGTTGACCAGTAGGGGCGATCAAAGAATCGTCAAGTGGAACAGAGATAACAGAACATGCGAGAGTTCGTACGAAAAAGTTGGGCGCCACATGTCAACATCATGCCCGGCTAGATATTCAGTTTATAATGTTGACATAAATATATATAGATCCACGCAATAGATTAAAGGATTACTATACTGTTGCATACAATAACTGCTGATAATAACACACAGTTTATACACTGCCCTATCAAGAGACGGATAACTATAACGAGGTCAACTAATAGAAGTGGTCAGTGACTCTATTTACTGATTAAAAAAATTAATGCGCAATAGATTAAAGGATTACTATACTGTTGCATACAATAACTGCTGATAATAACACACAGTTTATATTCTTAGGTAATAAGAAACTGCTTTACTTAGAAGAGTTCATTATGTTCAGAAGTTTAGACTAATATCTGGTCTATGTAAACTCTCGCTTCTCCCACTCACGCCTATAGGAGTTTGCAAATTTGTCCAACGCCCTCCTTTACTTCACCCCCGGGATATTAGGTACCTCAGGTTATACGTTGCGAAATAGCTTGCCCATTTTGAGTATCAGAAGTTGTTTGGGTCAGGTTTTGACCTATGAATCATATGAATTCCTGAATGCTGATTGGCTAACTCGAGCTAACTGACTAACTGACTTCTAACTCGAGCTAACTGACTAACTGACTAACTGACGCATAACCATGGACGGGCCTTTGCGCATTTCTTCCTCACTATGTAATTTGACTTGCCATATTATTCCTTTATTCTTATTCAAAAGGATTGATTTGCTATAACTATCTTTTACCTATGAAAGTGCATACACCAGAATCCTGATTTAACTGACAGAAGCTAACCCAGTCTCTCCTTCCCAGTGAAATCAAATCAGTCTATAAAATAAAACCTTCTAGGATGTGGCTGTAGTTTATAAAACTATGTTGTAGTTTTCGATATCATTACTTTTAGTTCGCCCTGTTGGGTACATCAGGCGAAAGTAAAGAAATCCCCCAATGAGTCTTACGACACGGTGGAATTCTCTCGATCGGATTCCTTTTCATATCATTTCTATTGATTATTGCTGATTTAAAGTAATGACACTAACAATAATTACCATTTAACCATACTGGAAAGTAGTGTCAAGGTTGAAGCCTTGGGCCTGACAGCAGGAAGAGTACGGTGGAATTCTCTCGATCGGATTCCTTTTCATATCATTTCTATTGATTATTGCTGATTTAAAGTAATGAAATTATAGACCCCCTCTAATTAAAGACCCCCTTTTTGGTGCCTTCAATTAATTACAGACCGCTTCTATATCTATATGAAAACAGCATATATGGATATTGTTATCTTCGGACAGTCTCTCCACGAAAATCTACGTATTGACAACGATTTGGACTCAGATATCGAGGTCTGTTGAATTTCCACTGAATGTATGCAAACGGTTTTTCGTTTTGGCTGCAATTCGGGATTTTGTCACACACTCATACACAGTCTTATGGTGGTATCCTACTTTTGTAAACTTTTCATCCACGAACATAAGTTTTTGTCAGGCATTCATTTGATGCTCGTGCAACATGAGCAACCCATTTGGTGTTCTGATTTTCAATGTATGAACAATGGCAAGGGCAAATGCAAGGGCATATTCCAAGATACGTTCACCACTTGCATCAGGCCCGAAATAGCCATTCGAAAATGATCACTACAATTTCCTATTTTATCGGTGGCATTGGTGGTCAATATCGGCGGCATCGAAAGGGTTAAGGTGATGCAATATTTCCATTATTTTAACTCAAACAATACAGTAGAGGCCCATGTCTTTCTTTAGCACTTTCAATACACTACCGTAAATTACCAATTACATGCCCAGGACTCAATGAAGGAGCAAATATTTCTCACAAGTGCCCTACGAGATTGTTACTAATTGTGCGAAAACTGTTTTTCTGATAAATTAATCCCTGACAGGCAGACAATTAGACTTAGAGCAGCATAACCGTAAAAAGGGAGGTTTGATGTCTTAGCCTTCCAGTTGCCCTAGCGACCCAAACGAACTACTCTCAATCACAAATGCATCACATCCATGCCTCTCCCTCGAATGCAGTCTGACAAGAAAACAGCGGAGGAGCCAGAGAGAGAGAGAGGGAAAATCCCTATCGTGCAATCATTACATCATATGGCTATGCATGATGTAAGATTCACGACAGAGCTCCCCTACTAGAGAGTGACGCGAGGAGCGAACGATAACAAGAATAAAGTATTTACAAAGTTGATATTATTATGATAAAAATGTTTAAATAAAATTGTAGCGTAAATGTTCGATTTGAATCGTATGATAAAAAGTGTTTAGTTACTTAAAGAACATATCTCGTCATGAAAACGAGGCTACTTTCGAATGATCTAAAATCTGCTTAGTAATCGTTACAGACACTAAAACTGTTTACGGTTAAAATTTTTTAAAAATACATTGCTAAAAATTACAAGAATTGAAATGAATTTTAAAAGAATTTGAAGTTTTAAGAAGTAATCGCACCTTATGGAAATGAAATTCCGGGAAGCCTCGCACTCTTGTTTACACAGTGTATAAACTTAATTAATTGTGAGAAAAACGGGCATATCTCGCATTTAAATGAAGAGAGTTAAGTTTAGAGACGAGCACTTCTATGCTTTGACCGAGGAAATATTTATCTACTGGAGTTGACGTCTCTTTATCTGTTGACTTCCCTAGTCTTCAGAAAACGTGGAAGACTTATTGTTCTACAGCCGCTCCACCGCATCTACCTATTTGACGCTTGGGAATAAAGCCCTAAATTTGTTTTGCATGTATGTGACCGTTTTATTCATGTTGTCATTGTTATAATCATTATCATCACCATCATCATCATCTTCAGCAGCAGCAGCAGCAGCAGCAGCAGCAGCAGCAGCATCACCATCATCAGCATCATCATCAACTTTGAGAACACCATTTAATATCAACATTATTGTTACCCTTGCAATCTTGCCCTTATGGTGAAAGGATGTCTGTGGTTTGCAGCACGAGATCGATATTAGCCCAGTATTTTACTCATTCCTTTGAAGTTCCGAGGATAGCTGTTCTGTACACGACGAAGGGCACTAGTGAAATGAGCCTGTATTGTCAATTAAACTGAATCGTCTGTGGGGGACCCAAAATTTCATCAATAAAAGTGTGACCTCATGATTGTCAATTTTCATTGAGCGTCTGTGGGCCGTCTAGGGACTGTAAAAATTCAAAATTTTCCCAGCCAATAAAATCATAGTGGGCTGGCTTGGAAGGAAGGAGGGGAGGGAAGAGGTTTTGAATTTGCCTCCCCCCCCCTCCCCAATCAAAATTTGACTAGCTGCGTGGCTGCGTCTTGTTAGACTAAATGCCCCCTGATTGCTATCGCAATGTAACAACTACTTACGTAAATTAGACGAGAACAACAAACGTTAGCCTATTTTGAACGCTTTGTGCACCATAGAATGTACGCATCTAGTGTATGCAAACTATGTCAAATATGCGTTATCAGCCTATTTAGAACGCTTTGTGCACCATGGAATGTACGCATCTAGTGTATGCAAACTATGTCAAGTATGCCTTATTTACCTATTTTGAACGCTTTGTGCACCATGGAATGTACGCATCTAGTGTATGCAAACTATGTCAAATTTTGCACCAGCTATTTGGAATTTAATCCCCTTGGAAATCCGGAACTCAAATAACCTTATTACCTTCAAGCGAGCAGTGAAGGGTCATTACAGAAATACTGTTTAGATTTGAATATCGTGCGGTCCTCCTCTTTTCGGTCTTTTTCTTTTCTTTCTCTTCGTCACTCAACCCCTCCTTTTTCTTTTTTGATAAATAAGTCGATTCGTTGTTTCTGTTTATTTTTCATCTTAGTGCTATTCTCTCCACTCTGCTTCTTAAAAAGGCCCCGAAACAATTTCGATGATACGATAATAATTAATCACTATTTCTAGAACGATATTCAGAGGGATCTGTATATTTTAATGGTGTATTTTGAGAACTTGCCTAATCCGTAATAAAAATAAGTATCTTCGCATTTTAATCTATTTCGCCTCGGTTTCTAAAATTCTAAAGCCTCTAGCTATTACCCTTGAAAACTAAAACTTTTGAAATAGAAAAAGAGCCTTTAATCACATTCTTTACCATGTGCAATCATAAAATTGTCTATTAGTTCATTTCCAATTAACCTGGGTAGTATTATTTAAACCTAAAGAATTTGGCGGTTTCTAATATCTTCATTTCTTCCACAGACAAAGCTCTTACCCTCGAAAACTAAAACTTTTGAAATAGGAAAAGAGCCTTGGCCTAAATAAACAATATACTTAATAACAAAGGAAAAATAAAAGAGCCTCATAGGAGAAATTAGAAGAGTGAAAGTGTCAATGAGCTTATCGTTCCATTCAAATTTGGCCTAAGTTTAGCAAGGACAAAACTTTCTTTAATAGGGAGAGAGAACTCAGAAGAGGCAGAAGTTAAGAATGTGAAATCAGATTCAGAAAAAGGATGAGAGTGTTGAAGGGAGAAAAAGGGTGGGGGGCAACGGGTCCGAGCACCGCTCCTTCTATGGTGTGGGCTCTCAAGGTGATTTTAACAAAACAAAAATGATTGATTGATTTATTTACTTATTTATTTATTTATTTATATATTTCTTTCTTTCTTTCTTTCTTCATTCATTTATTTTTGACATTGTCTTTCTTTATCATTTGTACTTGTTGTGCCCGCAGTTACTTTGACCTTCGTTGGGTCGTCATTTATATTCCCTCTGTGTCGGTCGTCATTTGTGTCCCGGTCTGTAATTTATCTTTGAGTGTTTTTTTCTTTTTAGTTTTTTTTAGTTTTTTACATTTTTTCAGTTTTTTTGTCTTCTTTATTTTTCAGCGTCACCATGAAGTACATATCGCCGAACCTTTGTTTTTTAACTTAAATCTGGTAGGCATTGATGACCTTATCCAAGTCAAAATCTTTCTCTTTTGAATATCTTGTATTGATTTTGTTGTTGTTCTTTCTTGTAGTGGAGCAAATACCTATGAAGATTACAAGTCTATGTTACGTGACATAAGTTTATAATAAATTACTAGTGTATGGTAGTTCGCCTCCTGTTCCTCCTCTACACAAGAGCGCGGCGTGAGACCAGGTGGAGAACCGTTTACGAAGGACTGAGCTGGTGGCACTGAAAGATGCTGTACGCATCTAGTGTATGCAAACTATGTCAAATATGCCTTATTAGCGTATTTTGAACGCTTTGTGCACCACGGAATGCACGCATCTAGTGTATACAAACTATGTCAAATATGCCTTCTGAGCGTATTTTGAACGCTTTGTGCACCATTGAATGTACGCATCTGGTGTATGCAAGCTCTGTCAAATATTCCTTATAAGCGTATTTTGAATGCCTTGTGCACGTGTACTTGATGTAATCCCCTACTTGATGCAATCCCTTTACAAAGAGGTCATTTACACAGTCGGCCTACTGATTGCTGAAGCTCATTCCCAGTAATATGCATTTGCAAGACCTCCTTTTTTGTACTTGCGTTTGGGAGATAATTCCTTAAAAACCAATTAACAAGGCATATTTTAAGTCGATGGAATGGTCAGATTCTTTTATTTTTGTGTGAAGGTGTTTCTAGTGTATGCAAACTATGTCAAATATGCCTTATTAGCCTATTTTGAACGCTTTGTGCACCATGGGATGTACGCTTCTAGTGTATGCAAACTATGTCAAATATACCTTGTTGGCCTATTTTGAACGCTTAGTGCACCGTGGAATGTACGCATCTAGTGTATGCAAACTATGTCAAATGAGCCTTCTTAGCCTATTTTGAACGCTTTGTGCACCATGGAATCGAGGGAACTTCCAAGAACGGTGCATGCAAAGCGTCATGTCTCTTCAAAGGTCCAATGCACAAATTGTAATAAATTGTGCAAAGTGCATGAAATTCCTCAAGTACCGTATCCCGTTTCCTGTGATCCCGGTAGGGGTATATACATGGTGAGAAGAAGTAGAATAGGTGGAGTGGGCTATCCCATGCATGTTCAAAAATTATTACATGGTGCCATGGTAGGCTTCAATGAACATCAAACCCGTCTTACGAATATGAAATGCGCAACCTAATAAATACTGGCCACCGTCTTCAGTAGCGTTCCCTTTGCACTTTTCTTCGCTTTTTGGGAGCAGGGAGGCAACCATTACGAGGCAAAATTGCGCGCAGGCGTTGCAATGGATATGTTTTGCTGTTCGTTGACAACATTCCCATTTCTTTGTAGCTTAATCTGTCATGAAATAATTCCATAAGCATTAAAGACACTGAAAAGTGTAAGCCTATCATACAGTAGTACCAACTTAATGTACATACATGTAATTTTCCAATGGCAAGAATAGATACTATCCTTATATTAACTTCATATTAGAGTCGAAAGAAGAGAGTTTTAGTCGTTAGAACACAGAGTACACTCAGTATGTTAATAACATTGCGACTTTTTATCAAGTCCCTTTCCTAGGAAGCCAAAAGAATAGCACCACTCCAATTGCATGTTCTTGCAGAAAAAAGGACGATGGGACAAAAATGGCTATAGCTGCTGTATTTTTAAGTCAATGTAAGGTACTTCCATGGCCTTTGGAGATACGTGAAGTGTAAAGCAATTGAATGATATGCATCATAAACTAAAACTTTGTATCATTTGAACTGCGATGTCAGAAACTTAGGAAAGTCTGGTTTTTTAACAGACTGTCACTTGATTATTCGACGAAATTATTTAGATCCTCGCAATTTGAGCAGAAAATACGTTGTAGCAGCGATGGGCGAATTGGTACTTGTATCAAGAACGATACCAAAGGGACGACGAGAGAAACTTGATTATAAACTCATTACTAACTGGAAGGTTATCGAATACTGAAGAACTAAGGCATGGTAAAAGGGTATATATGCGAAAATGGAGGACAATATCAGATAATTAAAGAGAGATAAGTAAAGAACGCAACAGATATGTAAAGGAAGACAAGTAAAGAACGTAACAGATAATTAAAGAGAGAAAGGTAAAAATCTTAACAGATATGTAAAGGAAGATAAGTAAAGATCGTAAAAGATATGTAAAGGAAGATAAGTAAAGAACGTATCAGATTTGTAAAGAAAGACAAGTAAAGAACGCATCAGATAATTAAAGAATGTCAACTATGCGTTATCAGCCCATTTTGAACGCTTTGTGCACCATGCAATGTACGCATCTAGTGTATGCAAACTAGGTCAAATATGCCTTACTAGCCTATTCTGAACGCTCTGTGCACCATGGAATGGATTCATCTAGTGTAAGCAAACTATGTCAAATATGTGTTATCAGCCTATTTTGAACGCTTTGTGCACCATGGAATGTACGCATCTAGTGTAATTGAGCGTAGTTACACTATTTGAACATATTGGGAATGCGTTCCACACACTGGAATGTGAGCATTTCAATAGTGCCATTGAGCGTAGTTACACTATATGAACATATTGGGAATGCGCTCTGCACGCTGGAATGTGAGCATTTGAATACTGCCATTGAGCGTAGTTACACTATATGAACATATTGGGAATGCGCTCTGCAAACTGGAATGTCAGCATTTCAACATACATACATACATACATACATACATACATACATACATACATACATACATACATACATACATATATACATACATAATTTTTAACCTGTTATACCATCTCGGTATCTAAGGCATCAACTTGAGTTAAGTTGATTGACCAACTATCTTTCGTTTACGACAGTTCCTCAAAAATGTTTCCATCGATATACCCAGATCTTCTTGGGATTTTATCACACTCTCGTTTGGTAATTATCGTATCTCACATGCTGCCTTGACTTGATCTGGATCCTTGAAGATAAAGCTGTATATTTCCAGTCGGCCGATGGCTGGATCCCATTCTATGGACAGCTGACCGAGAACAGTGATTCCACGAACTAAACTCCCCTGACTCTCAACTCGTCCTCTTTATTTATACATTTGTGTTCAGCCTTATTTTGGATACTGATGTAATGGAGTAGAAAAAAGCTGTTTTTAGTGACACTTGCTTGCTTGGAATGCGTACATTGCATGGTGCACAATGCGTTTAGAATAGCACCAGAAGCTGTTTTTAGTGACACCTGCATGCTTCGAATGCGTACATTCCATGGTGCACAATGTGTTTAAAATAGCACGAAAAGCTGCTTTTAGTGACACTTGCATGCTTGGAATGCGTACATTCCATGGTGCACAATGCGTTTAGAGATAACCTGCAAGCGGTTACTACTTCTTTGAACGTCAGCTTTTCAATAAAAGCCTTATAACATATTTTCCCAAAAGTAAGCGGCAAGCTCCACATTCGTAATCATGCGTCTGGAATCTGCCCTTTGCTTCTATTGTGATTTCAAATTAAGAGAAGCCAAGGGACCATCGTAGATTCTCGAGGTAAGGTTTAGGAAATAGCATAACGTAAACAGCTTTGGATGTAATGGGGTATCATAAGCTTCCACTTTTAGTAGGTTAAGACTTAAATGCTCCATTTGTTGCATCTACTATGCCAACACTCAGTTTCCAATAAATACTGGATACTATGCATATTGGTAAAAGCAAGAGGCACAGGATGAAGACACAGAATATTTTTTATCATAATAAACAGTACACTTGTAAATGTACATGCTGCCTAAAGGGAAAATGAAACTAGGGGGTAGCAGCAGCAGCAGCAGCAGTAGTAGTAGTAGTAGTAGTAGTAGTAGTAGTAGTAGTAGTAGTAGTAGTAGTAGTTGAAGTAGTAGTAGTAGCAGTAGTAGAAGTAGCAGCAGTAGTAGTAATAGTAGTAGTAGTAGTAGTAGTAGTAGTAGTAGTGGTGGTGGTGGTGGTGGTGGTGGTGGTGGTAGTAGTAGTAGTAGTAGTAGTAGTAGTAGTAGGTGGTTTTTCTGTTTATTTAGGGTAGTTTCAATGTCGGGCCCACTGCTCATCAGGGGTCTTTGATTGAGAGACCGCCTAGAACTTTCTAGTTTTAGCGCAACTGCTAATTTGAATGGTTTGTCGGTGTAATTGCCCAGGAAAAGTTTATTCCTTTCCTTCCCCATATTTCTGCATATTTGGAATATTAGCTTGTTTTTGAGACAGTAACCAAGTGAAACGTTCTAAAGAGACTATGTTTTGAGTATCTTCTCTCTATAAGCTTTATTCTTTAAACAAAAATTAAAGCACGAAATAACCGACAAATTGTCTTCGATTTATATCTTCGCTACTTACGTCAGGACGAAATGAACGGCTTGAAAATTGAACTATATGTCGATAAAGTTACGAAAGATGCTTTCTCTAAAAATGCCGACACCTGCTACGAAAAACGTAAATTAGGTTAGTCTATATTGAACGCTTTGTGCACAATGGATTGTACGCATCTAATGTATGCAAACTATGTCAAATATGCCTTATTAGCCTCTGTTCAACGCTTTATGCACCATGGAGTGTACGCATCCAGTTCATGCAAACTATGTCAATTATGCATTTTTAGCCTATTTTGAACGCTTTGTGTACCATGGAATGTACGCATCTAGTGTATGCAAACTATGCCAAGTTGAACGCTTTGTGCACCATGGAATGTAAGCATCTAGTGTTTGCAAACTATGTCAAATATGCCTTATTAGCCTATTTTAAACGCTTTGTGCGCCATGGAATGTAAGCATCTAGTGTATGCAAACTATCTCACATATGCCATATTAGCCTATTTTGAACGCTTTGTGCGCAATGGAATATACACAGATAGTGTATGCAAACTATGTAAAATATGCCTTATTACAAGGCGTATAAAAATGGTTTCTCGGTGACAAATTACTGGTTCAAAACTACTTAATTAACAAATTTCTAGGTGGGATTGTTAAAGATCTTTGAGTAACCCCCCGTCTCGGACTTACATGAACTGTTCAGGGGGTAAATGTAAAGTTTTACTGTCTTACTGTTAGTCGTTATCTTGTTGAGTTACATGAACGCCATGTTTTTATCATCGATCTTGACTTTGAGCACGAGGAAAAACGCAGGGAGCCAGCATCATAAACAAACGCGTTCCTCCTGGAACAGCGAGTCATCAACTTAGGTTCTGATTCTGTGTTAAGATTCTGTGGAATCCCCCCATTCCTAATCCTCCATAAAACGTGTTGTGTCTGGTGGAGACCAGACACAACACGTTTTATGGAGGATTAGGAATGGGGGGATTCCACAGAATCTTAAATGCTGTGTCATGGTTTTTCTGTTTATTTAGGGTAGTTTCAATGTCGGGCCCACTGCTCATCAGGGGTCTTTGATTGAGAAACTGCCAGAATAGATGAAAGTCGGCAAGTTGCATGGGCTTTAGAAGTGTTTAAAGGACAAAAACTAACACTGTTATCCAAATCTGCTATTTTTTTGTAAAAGATTAGAAGGCAATGAAAATTTGATCGTTGAGATAAAATGGGGACAAGTGCCCAACACTTTGTTTCCCGTTACCAAATGCATATAGCAGATCAAATTACCATGGATCCTGCAAATATGTAAAATTTGTTGTTGCGTTAGCAGTTAAAAATTAGGGGACATGCGAGAGGTTACCATTTTCTGGAATTGCTGCAAGGTGGCCGCGTCACTCAAGGTGGCGGCACATCACTAAGGCCACTTCGGGATGGACTGATGTAATGGCGTGGGGTGTTCAATCCCTTTGTATTTTGACTGCCCCTAAAATGTCGGCATCCCTTTGGCCCAGAATTCTCAGTTATAACACTACTAAAGGTATAATGCACGATTACTTGGACATTGCGTGACGGCTTTGTCTTGGCAATGAGGTAAATGATCATGCTTACGTCTCTGATACTAGCAAGAGAGGCAGGGCGCATCCAAAAACTTCCGTCAAATTGCCAAACACTAACTATCTTTGTGAGCCATGGAATGTACGCATTTAGTGTTGCAAACTATGTCAAATATGCCTTATTAGCCTATTTTTAACGCTCTGTGCACCATCGAAAGTACGCATCTAGTGTATGCAAACTATGTCAAATATGCCTTTTTAGCATAATTTGAACGCTTTGTGCACCATGGAACATACGCATCTAGTGTATGCAAACTATGTCAAATATGCATTCTTAGCCTATTAACATTTCTAAGGTGTCCTGAGAGAACCTGTACGTAAAAACATACTGGAACTGATGCAATTCCCTCAAAGATTGTGACTTCGTGATGGCAAGGATTGCTTATGAAGATACTGCGAAGCCCAAAATATATGTCTTTCGAGAGCGCTTTAGTAATTTTGACTTTCTAATGTCAGACAATTGCTGCATGTATGTACATGTACTGTTTATGTACGGCCCAGCATGTCGTGTGAAGCCTATTGAAAGGTTTCAAATAGATTCACTGAGCATGCCTGTAATCGACTTTTGTCGAGCAAGTGTGCAAATATCCGGTGGGTGTATAAATGGGCTCGACAAGGCTGTACGAGACTTAGAACCATAGTTTTGGATAGGAGACTCCTCGGCAAATTTGGGCATGTTCAAACTCATTAGACATCGCTGTACAACACTCAACAATGCTCGACCTCATCATCATCGCCATCGTCACTACTGTCATCACCATTATCATCGCCGTCACTAACATTATCATCATCATTATCATCGTTAACATCATCATCATCATCATCACCACCACCATCATCATCGTCACCACCACCATCATCATCATTATCATCATCATGATCATCATGGCCATCATCATCATTATCATCATCATCGCCATCGTCACTACTGTCATCACCATTATATCGTTGTGCAACGTTCAACAATCGTTATTTTTTTACCACTAAGTTTTTAACCAATAATAAATCAAATAAAGTAATTCAACACTACAAAATTAAAGTTTGTTAACATTTCGGGTATGTCCTAAATGTTTACCAGACGTTTTGCCGGCGCTATTTCCTTTTGGTACCCCCCTCAAATTTTTCGTGAAATCGATTAAGCAATGTTTGTATGATATTATAACGCTCATTGCATTCACAGTCCTTGTCAGTCAGACTTCGCGTTTCTGCCACCTTAATGGAGCCATTATGGATTTGCATGGATTCCGCATACACAAACAAAAGAATAGCATCGGGTGAGCGCTCTAGCCCAGTCTTCTTCCTCTATGGCTGCCACCTCTAAAGTCATCTCCTTCCACTACGAAACTGCAAACTTGGCACCTTGTGTTCCCACATCTAAAACTACCTTCATGGTGCCAAATGGTTCTCGATCTTGGATGCAAGATCAGGCTACTGGAATCTCAAACTAGACGATGACAGTGCCGACCTAACTACATTCAATACTCCGTTTGGCCGATACAGATTTAATCGTATGCCAATGGGTATTTCTTGCGCCCAAGACGAATTTCAAAGGGCCATCTACAACACATTCGGTGACATCCCCAATGTACTTGGCATCGCCGACGTGAGAACCCAGACTGTGCCAAAGTGTACACGGACAATTGCTTCCGTATCATAGGAAAGGCCAGGTCTGCATTTTATTCGGCCGTTCTGGAGTCAGTCCACATAAAAGCAAGAAAACCTTTACTATGCAGACAAAAAGAGTTCGTCTCTCGCTAGGCCTATTCAATTAACCTTGTTGTAATGGGCGCTGATTGGTCCAAAAACACAAGCCATTCAGGCAGTATGTTGGCATGTGGCTATTTCAATAGTGCTATTCTGCTAGGATCCACTATATGAACATAATGAGAATGCGTTCCACAGGTTTGAATAAGACTATCTCAATAGTTACAATTTGTTCAGACCAACTATATGCACATAATAAGTACGCGTTCTACATGTTGGCATGTGGCAATTTCAATAGTGATATTCCGCTAGGATCCACTATATGAAGATAATGAGAATGTAATGAAAGTATAAGACCTTTCTTGTAAGAAAATGGTATAAAACTATCATAACTGGTAAAAAGGCCTGTAAACGTGGATTTGTGATAAACTCATGATTTTCGACTCATGATTTTTGACCTATCGTATCTTTTATTTATATCCACAATCTGGCACTTTTCTTTTCAAATTGTGCGTTCGCAATAAAAAGATTGTACTTAAGGAAATGAGCAGGAAGTAACTATTGAAACTATCCTATTCCAAAGGCTATCTGTTGAGATATGAATTCATTCTACTGGAGGAGGCTTGGTACCCGATTACTTAAAACTGTCCTATTCCAAAAGCTATCTTGTGAGATATGAATAAACTCTACTGGATGAGGCTGTGTACCAGATTGATTGAAACTATCCTATTCCAAAGGCTATCTGTTGAGATATGAATTCATTCTACTGGAGGAGGCTTGACTCCTCAGAGTACTAACGTCAGAATGACTGAAATGGAATGTGTGAAAGAGTATACCCAACTGTATTTTGAAGGAGCGAATGAGAAATTGGACTGCCTCAATGGCTTGTGTTTTTGGACCAATCAGTAATCATACACGCTGGGACGGAATTTAGTGCCATCTTTTTCGATCAAAACATCAAGGAACGGTAGTGAGTTGTTGTGTTCCTTCTCAAAAGTAAAAAGGCTCATTAATGGCATTAAGGTTTATTTAATAAAAGGATGTAGGCTTGGCCAGGAGGAAAGGCAGCAGTCACTCTTCATAGAAACGCTGAGTTACCATTATAAGGTAATATCTAATTAATGAAATTTGTGGCAGACAGAGAATAAATGCAGAATGTCAGATTTTCCTCTTGATGATGATGACAAACTGAATTGGCATAACTACTTGATAAAGAAAATTCTATCGCCGCTCCAACGTCGAACCTAATTGTATTAGGTTCGGCGCATGAGAAGAGCGACGTTTGACTTGGGCCTTAATTGTTCTTAGAAGAAAGGCAGCGCGCATAAATCCGCTGTGCGAGGCTGTCAGCACATTAAAGTTAAGTCCTTTTAGGCGAGGCAGTAAACCAACAGCAAATTGAAGTGGACAGGATGGCGTTTCTATCTCAGCTGCTCGGTTTTGCAAATGTTTGTCAAGCGTCCCCTCAGAATGTGACGTCACTAGAAAGAATTTTCGTCGAGACATCGAATTCACAGCACAATAGACTAACAGTGGCGATTCCTGACAATACTTTAAGACCCTGGCTTAACGATGTAATGATTTTCCTAACTCTTTATAATACATAGAATTAAAAGTATATATCTGTGACTCTCAACATGACAGGGTTTATGTATCTTTTTAAGATTACTAAAATTGTGCCCTCTTGGTGAAATAGAAATAATTTCCTTCTCTACCATACTTAAATAAAGTTCTAGCATAGTGTTATCCTTAGGCGGTTGCCAGTCTGATTTAACATAAAATTCGTTCGGGTTGAATCGACTTTCCTTAATATTTACAACACTGCGACATTCATCGACACAGCTGTAAAAACTTCTGGCGTTTGTACACGTCAAGTTATATTGTGCCACACATTTGCAATGTGAAAGTTTGATTCGCACTGATTCCCCTTCCTTGACTTGTGCACAAAAACGTTCAATATTTTCATTAGAAGGTGGGCAATTTTGTGGAGCTGAAACTTCAATGTTCAATGCACTTTGATGAGAATCGACTGCAGTCTTATCATACCTTTGTTCTGCTGAGGGTGGGTTCAAAATGAAAGGAGTTGTCCTATGATCACATAAGCCTAAAGTTGGCATGTCTACGAAGGTACGGCTTTCTATGTGAAGATCAGGTAAAGCCTAAGGTAGGCATGTTTATACAGGTACGGCTTTCTATGTGAAGGTCAGGTAAAGCCTAAAGTCGGCATGTCTTCACAGGTACGGCTTTCTATGTGAAGATCAGGTAAAGCCTAAG
The DNA here is from genome assembly GCA_010016025.2 of Alatinidae sp. Z8VKAUB7J3. NCBI lineage: Eukaryota > Metazoa > Cnidaria > Cubozoa > Carybdeida > Alatinidae > Alatinidae sp. Z8VKAUB7J3. The sequence continues at coordinate 256,693,485 of JAAAKM020721499.1, forward strand.
GTAGGCATGCCTACACAGGTACGGCTTTCTATGTGAAGGTCAGGTACATGCAAGTGTCACTAAAAACAGCTTTTGGTGCTACTCTAAACGCATTGTTCACCATGGAATGTACGCATTCCAAGCTAGCAAGTGTCACTAAAAACAGCTTTTGGTGATATTTTAAACGCATTGTGCGACATGGAATGTACCTATTCCAAGCATGCAAGTGTCACTAAAAACAGCTTGTGGTGCTATTCTAAACGCATTGTGCACCATGGAATGTACGCTTGCTTAGCTTGTTGCTTAGATTTTGGACCAAATCGAGGCCTCACACCTAAGCAACTGAATTGCTTATATAAAAAAACGTGTAACTAATTTATAAAGGGCAGCTGGGGCGTTCAAGGGCGACGCCCCTTAATTTAGGCTACCGAGCAGAGAAGCAAGCCATGAAGCAGGCCCAACCACCCAGTAGGAGTGCCTCTCACGGATTATGGAAAGAACCTGCTAAGACATTAAATTCTCACTGACTAATGTAAATTAATGAAGTTACAAAAGAATTAAAGTAAATAATACCTTGCGATAACGTAGTGGATAAAGCTGCACCTTGTGAACAAAGGTTGCCAGGTTATCCACTACCAGGTTTACTTGCTAGGTTCAACCCCACGTGTCGCAAGGAAATTGAATCATATCCGGTTTGAATATATGACACAAATAATTTTGCAATTACCCTTGACAACCAAACTCTGGAACAAAGGTAGGACCTATTCTGACCTGATCCTTAGAGGTTGTGTTACTGTGTTGTATATATATGTGACTAAACCGGAAACGCTCGTTAAGCTATCGCGACCTTCGTTACGTGGTTGTTACAATCATGACCACAAACGAAACAGGAGTCAACAGCGTTAATGGATTCTCTGGCGACAGAGAAGCCTCGCTCGGTACAGGCCAAAGTTGTTTTCTAAAACTAAGCTAGCTAGGGAGACCAGTGTATCCGTGGAAACAGAAGGATTTATACAAGAACTGAGAGCCTGATGAAGAGCCTGGAGACCTTCCTCGTGCGGGATATTGGGGTAAAGGCCCGCAGCATCCACTGTGCACAGGATAGATCCCTCTGGCAATTCACCAAGCTCTGAAAGCTTACAAAGAAAATGATTAGTGTCTTTAATAGTAAAATATAGTGGATCCTTCCGGAATATCACTATTGAAATTGCCGCATGCCAACATGTAGAACGCATTCTCATTATGTTCATATAGTGGATCCTAGCAGAATAGCACTATTGAAATAGGCACATGCCAACATGTAGAACCAGTTCTCATTATGTTCATATAGTGGATCCTAGCAGAATAGCACTATTGAAATAGCAACATGCCAACATGTAGAACGCATAGCACTTCACCCGGTATACGTATCAGACTTTCAGTGTCTGATATTAAAGTTCATGTATTCTTGTGATGTTCATTACAGGCCTAGGCGTCAGAACTATAATAGTAAGTACTCGTAACATAAAATTCACGTAAATACGTTATCTCTTTGCACGTAGAAATCTACCTGGTAATATATCCAAAGTTTTAAGCCCTACGTGGCTCTCCTTGTTTGTAAATATCTCAGCCAGGAATACAAAACTCTAAACAAGAAGATCAAGAGTATGTGCCAGCAAGCAAAGGAAAAATGGTTCAGTGATGAGTGCCATGCACTGACAGCAAAAAGCTATACGAAGGTATCAAACGACTATCAGGAGATAAAACACAACTATATAGTGGTGGCATCAAAGATAAAGATGGAACAGTGCTCATAGAAAAGGACGACATCATGCAAAGATGGAAAGAGTTTTTGACACAATTAAAGGGAGAAAACATTTGTTTTATTAGATTGTATATAATGACGTTTATTGTTTATATGAGTAGATTTCAACAGAAACAAAATATTGGTTAATATGCAAAACTGTTACTACCTTGTAAAATGATTTAACATGAGAAGAAGAATTGGGTTTCTCCACCTACATCTAAAGTAAACAGAAACCAACACACTCTGCGAAAATACGAAACCGGGAGCTCGATTTTGGCTGTAGTGATTTCCTAGCTTGGTTACCTGGGCCTAAAAGGCTTGCCCTGTCCAGATATTTTTGGCAATTACTGGTCTTTGCTATCTGCCCCAGAAGGCATCCTACAAAGTGTATTGTTTTGAAAAGAACCGGGAATCGAACCCGTGAAAGATGAAAGTGTATTGTCGTGTTGACTTTTCTGAAAGGTTTCTGAGCGCCAGAGTGCAACATTGATGGGGATTTGCGTGAGAAAACGGACAATTTCAAGACTTTCATCAGGAGTTACGGCCGGACATCGTATGGTGAGACCGACAACTGCAATTTGGAACTGACGATGATCACAATCTATTCTATCAAGCAAAAAAAGCTGAACCCACGGTACCAATGTACTCAGATTTTAGTATCCTATACTATTTTCTGATGGGACGAACTTGTATCTCTGCCCACTGTCTTCAGTACTTTGCCCTTTAAAAGCCAGCTTACGAGTGCAGCAAAAGAGGTTTGAACACAGAATCGCTTTCTGTGCATAATTCAGCAAGCGGACACGAGTTGACTGCGTTCAAATTAATAATATTTACAGCTTTAATCACATAGTTTGTTTGTGGTACAAAATAAGAATATTGCACGAAATAGCGAAAACATTGTGTACTTAAAAGCTTTTTTCGTCTTCTTCGGTCAATTTTTTTTCGAACCGAAATATCTTAGCAGTCTGATTGTTTTAAGGGAAACCTTGTATCCATTTCTAGTAAATGGTCTATCTCTCTCCAGAAACCAGAGAATCGTCTACTGTAAAGAAAAGCACATGAAACGTCATTACTGTGACGTAACTATTGGTAGCTCCAAAGTTCATTTCTTGTAGGGTAGGGATACCCCCTCTAAGCTTAATAAAGGCTCTTTTCCTATTTCAAAAGTTTTAGTTTTCGGGGGTAATAGCTACGTCCTTGGAAAAAATGAAGATATTACACTATTTTATGATTGCGCTTGGTAAAGAATGTGAGTAAAGGCTCTTTTCCTATTTCAAAAGTTTCAGTTTTCGAGGGTGATAGCTATGTCTGTGGAAAAAATGAAGATATTAGACTATTTTATGATTGCACATGGTAAAGAACCTCTCTTGCTACGCCATTTTGAACTCAATGTTTACATGTGTTGAGAATAACAGAAAACATCAAAGGAATGACAAACGTGACAAAGAAATTAAAAATCATTGACCAATGAAACTATGAAACTCCGGGCCAGCTTTCAAGAAACGTGTAGGGGAGACCGGGGTAAGTTGTGCCATGGGGTAAGTTGAGCCACCACCTCTCTAGACCCCCTGCTTGACAATAACAGTTGTTATGAAAATAATGAAATAGAATTATCTGTTTGTTTAATAACATAACTGGTTAATTTGTCAAAAATTTTTACCATTTCTTAGCAACAGTTATCAGATTTTCTACCTCCATAAAAATCAATAGATGGGCGATTCCACGGTGAAGTGGACATTTTTGGGAGAAAATGAAAATTGTTCATTGCACAAAATATAATTATCATGTTATTCAAAGATAACGCATCTAGTGTATGCAAACTATGTCAATTATGCGTTATTAGCCTATTTTGAACGCTTTGTGCACCATAGAATGTACTCATCTAGTGTATGAAAACTATGTCAAATATGCCTTATAAGCCTATTTAGAACGCTTTGTGCACCTTAGAATGTACGCATCTAGTGTATGCAAACTATGTCAAATATGGATTATTATTCTATTTTGAACGCTTTGTGCACCATACTTAGATAGGCATTCTTCTCATTTGTACGTGTAAATTATACGCTTTCCTTTTGGAAGTGTGTTGTAAATCAACTATCAATACATTGTGCATCCTTCTCCCAGGCTGGGAGTTCTGCTGTGTTGAAAGAGCAGATACCTTGCGCCTTCGTAACATTAGGAACGTTTGGAGACTAGATATGGCGTTTATCTCTTATTGCTTTATTCTAGGCCTTCGATATTGGGTAAATCAAAAACGTTGTCTTTTAAAGTAGAATAATCAGAAAAAATACTTGATTAGAATACTTATAAATATTTATGCTTCCATACTTCCAAAAATGGATAACAATAAACATATGTATTTACTTTTATTATTGCTACATAGCATCATCGGCGTCATCGTCAACTTGAGGGACGTTGAGGTAAGTAAAGTACTTTTTTAACACATACAACTGAATTTCATGTATACAATTGCTGTCAATTGATAATGTCTGCGGTGGCAGTTCTGCAATGGTTTTTTCTGTTTGATTGTGCTCTACTAATATTTAGCCTTGTAGGAATGACTTACTTGTTTTGGATTTACAGGTGATTGACTTACAGGGAATGGATTAAGGCCGGGGGAAACTAGAAAAACATCTGAGGCAACATTTGTTGAGTCAGATGTTTTTTTAGTTTCCTCCACCCTGAAAACTGTTCTCATCCGTTCTCTGCCGCTGACTTCACTTTTCTCACCTCTGCTTCTTCAGAATTCGAGCTTCTTTTTAAAGAAAGCCTTCTTTTGTCTTAACACGCTTATTCACTTAACGTAAACAAAAGTTCAATCCCCCTCTCTCTCTTCTAGTATGTCTCTTGTTAGTTGTTAATGTATTCTATTGTTTATGTTACGGTCTTAACCGAACGTGTGTTTAGACAATAATGTCCGGTACCGTGCGGCGCATCCGGTTTTACAAACGGCGCCCTATTGAGCAAGTGGAACATTTTCCTTGGTCAGCCAAATTGCCCAGAGTGCCAAACCCCCGAAGATTTGGAACACGCCTTAATCTCATAGCCTAGGGCGGCTGGAGATTTGGCATTGTTAACTCCTCTGCTGAAATATGTGGCTGGTACGCCCTTCCAGGCAGATTGGCACCTGATGATCTTCGACAGGAAAGTTGGCCTAGCAAACATTTGGGACAGAATCTGTAAGAAAGTTGACTTTTTTAACCGATTTTTCTGCTTCACTAGGCCATAACAACCTTGGTTACGTGGTGGCAACGACATTCTTAATACAGTGTTTTCTTAATGTCACTGCAAAAGCGTTTACACTATAGGAAGTATTAGGCAATATGTGTTAAAGATTTATGTTTGCCAAATGTTTCCTCTTTAGCAGTCACTTGAATGAAAGTGCTGGCGCTTTGTCTTGGCCCAGATGGCTTATCCTGCAGCTGACAGTTTCTTGAATTCGCCTCCATTAGGAAAAAAACTAACTTCTTCCATTGCACCCCGCTGTCTATGTTTAAACATCATGTGTAAGTACTGTTTTCGTCGCTATTGAAGTGTAATCCATAGCTTTCAATTGGAACTTTGGAGGCTGTGCATATAGCTTTGCGCAAGCCTTCTCTCTGTAAGCAGAAGGATTTTGTATTTAGACTAGCTGTTTTCCATTAAGGTTATCCGCGCTAAAATTTTGTACTTGTTTTCCGTGACGTCCGTATTTTTTCCACCACTCATGTCTCACCTTTTGTAAATTTCGATCCTTTCAATGTGTATAAACTCTGTTGTAACGATGTATTATGTACCGATGAAAAAATAAACTTGCAAATTTCGTGTTAATTATTCCTCTGCGGAGAGCCAAAATCAAAACATGCATTGATTCAAAAATCTTTACGCTAAAGTTTTTTACTGTTCTAAAATGCAGAGTTGAGAGAAAGAGTCAAACTTTAGCGTAAAGAGCGGGGCGTTGATGAGGAAGCAGCCCCTTTCATATGCGAAGTAATTTCTGTTCGTTTTAAGTTTTAATGTCGGACAACTTACTTAAGTAGAGTCCATTGACGATTCACTCAAGTACAGTCCATTGACGACTCACTAAGGTAGAGTCCACGGACTACTTACTTAAGTAGAGTCCATCAACGACTCACTTAAGCAGAGTCCATTGACAACTTACTTTAGTAGAGTCCATTGACGATTCACTCAAGTACAGTCCATTGACGACTCACTAAGGTAGAGTCCACTGACTACTTACTTGGTCCTTCAATTCTGATGTTTATATGTTTATAATGTAGATTGATGGCCTACAAGAGTATTCCGCGTGAAATCAGAGTAAAACTTCGTGTAGTTTTGAAGAAAAGGTAGTAAATGTAAGTTAACAAGGTAGGGCGATTTCTGGTATTTCTTCAAGCACTAATGCTTAGAAAAGTGGAAAAATTTGGTCACGAAAAAGGGTCCTTCAATTCTGATGTTTATACACAGATAATAAAATTACATAGGAGGCTAGTAGTTTTTGCTGGGGGTGCGATTGTTTACAGCGTCATAAAAGTCGGAATTTTTTCTCTGCCGTGGAAAAAAGTGCCGTGGTAATTTCGGCGGTGCCTTGCCTTCACTGCGCCATTTTATATCTAACTGCGCGGGCTGCAGTATGGGCAAGTTTGCAGGGATATGCCGTTTTACAATATTTCTCCACCAAAGGGCGCATGATAAAGCGTAAATTGAAAATAGATCAATCCCTGCAGCAATCTCAATGACGATCCCCCCCAAGGGAAACAAGTTTCCCTTTTGGAAAGAAAAGGTCCCTGGGGAAAGGCCCCACTGCTTATCAGGGGGCTGCACAGAGAGATTGCATAATAAAGCGTAAATTTTTGGATAGGGAGGGCATAGCATATGAAATTCATAAGCTTTAGATTTTAGACAACGTTCCTTTTCTTGCAAAGTTCCAAAAATCGAAGATCTAGCTTGCATTTTTCCAGCTTAAACTCTAAGCGTTGGAATTTGCGAAAGCATACCAATGCTTCCCTGTTGTAGCGTTTAACAATAACGAATTGTCCGGTCGCTTGTCCGGTCGCTTTTCGCCCCCTTTTATACAGAAGATACGTCGATGATTGTTTTATATTATTCTCATCTCCATCACATTCAGAGTCCAGAGTGCTAACCATTACACCATGGAACCATCAGCGACGAGGATGGGATTCGAACCCACGCAGGCAGGGCCCAATGGATTAGCAGTCCATCACTTTAACCACTCGGCCACCTCGTCGCACTGATCTTCTAATTTTGGCAAATCAAAATCAGATCCAAGATGGCAATTATTAAGTTGTGCTATCAACCAAGTCTGTTAAAAATAGGCACAAGGGTACATTCTCAGTTTCTACATCAGAGATAGAAATTGTAGGGAAGAAGCTAGTACCAAATTTCTGTTTACTTACCCGTGTGCAATTTTGGACTCTATCTGATAAAACTACATAGAGTTTTATCAGATAGAGTTTTATCAGATAATTTGTTTTCAAGTTGTCGATGTTTTAGCGCGCTTTTACCCTTTCGTTGTATGTTTACGTCTACGTCCGTATATTTTGTTGGTACAATATTCATCTAAAGATGTGATTTTCTTATAATCTTTTTGCATATATTGTTATATAAGATTCTCTAGCGAACTTCACCTTATAGCACAACATATGTTTTCATTTTTTGCGAAATTTCAACAAAATTTCCAGATTTAAATCAAATCTATTTCGATGCATCACTTGTTTTCAAATGTAGATAAATATTCCCTCGAAATGTTAAAGAAAGTTCGCATGTAAATTCATTATGCCTGTAATGAGATTAATGAATTGTATTGCATGAAAGAAATAGATATTTGAAGTTTAAAAAGATTATTATTATTATCATCATTATTGTGAAATAAAATCTTGATTCTATCTGTCATAACTATTTCCAAAGATGGCTTGAAATCCCTCCTTGTGGTTCCTTGGATAAAATTATGTTAAGCAAGTCTAAATTCGGTCTAAGTGTTTTCTAATTACTAATACGCGCAAGGGACAACCTGAAAAGCAAAAGTTATGACTACAATGCAACTACCAAACCTACGAGTCAAAAGAAGAAAGGGAGGGTTTAGAAGGAATAAGAACTTAAATAAGCTCGCAGAACTACAAAACTTCAAATCTGATTACTAATACGCGCAAGGGACAACCTGAAAAGCAAAAGTTATGATTACAATACAACTAACAAACCTACAGGTCAATCATCATTGACACATTGTAAACGCCCACATCCGGGTTATTCATCTAGTTATGTAGTTTTGGCTATTGCCATGTCAGTTGCCTTGTAGACACTGAACGGAGCAGTTCTTCTTGTAGTTGATTTAGTAATGTAATCGCTTAATAGAAAGTTAACACGGAAAATGGAGTTCGTCGATAAAGGAGTAACCTAACCACTGCGCTGTACCCTAGTGGTAATACTTAGTGAATAGGTGTTTAACATCAATAACCTCTTCTATCTAAATTTACTTGTTTGTTTTTATTAACGCAGATTAAAATGTTATTTATTTTGAACGCTTCTATATGCTGTATTATTATTATTATTATTATTATTATTATCATTATTATTCTTACTGATACTCTTTGATATTTGCACTTGTAAGACAACACTATCAAGTTTAGTGTCATGAATATTCAATCACACTGTGCACCATGGAATGTACGTATTCCAAGCTTGCAAGTGTCACTAAAAACAGCTTTTGGTGCTATTCTAAGCGCATTGTGCACCATTCAATGTACGCATTCCAAGCTTGCAAGTGTCACTAAAAACAACTCTTCGTGCTATTCTAAACGCATTGTGCACCATGGAATGTACGCATTCCAAGCATGCAAGATTCACTAAAAACAGCTTTTGGTGGTATTCACAGGTGCTTTGGAAAGACTTTTGGTAGAATTATAGTTTGACATTTTTCAACAATTTCGAAAAAATTAATTAGAGTCAATGACGTCATAATGGCTCTGGAATGTTGCGCAATATTTCAAGCAACAGGAATCAAAATATTTCTAAAAATGCCTTAATATTATAATTTGGTTGTGAATATTTATTTTTCAAGTGTTTGTAGTATCATTTCGGTATTCGCTGGAATGTGAGCATTTCAATAGTGCCATTGAGCGTAGTTACACTATTTGAACATAATGGGAATTCGTTCTGCACACTGGAATGGGAGCATTTCAATAGTGCCATTGGGCGTAGTTACACTAATTGAACATATTGGGAATGCGTTCTGCACGCTGGAATGGGAGCATTTCAATAGTGTCATTGAGCGTAGTTACACTATTTGAACATATTGGGAATGCTTTTTCAGTAGTTCTCACATTTTTCACTATTTCTCGCGCATTTTCAGTAGTTTTCGCCAGTTTTCTGCTAGTTTTCGGTAGTTTTCTGCTAGTTCTCGCTAGTGTCTAGCAGCTCTCGCTGTTTTTATCCAGTTCTCGCTACTTTTTGCTATTTTTCGCTAGTTCGTACAAGTTTTCAGTGATTCTCGCTATATTCCGCTTTCTCGTTACTTATCAGCAGGAATTTGACAGGTTGTGGCCAGTCTTCAATCGAAGTTGGGGGCAATTCAAATGCCAGCCTTGATGGGATGCATAACACTCTGCAGCACATAATCAGTAATTACATGATCAACTTTCCAAACATACGTAAAATGTTGCTCATTCCCAACCTCACCAAACACGAGTCCATTGGAGAGATCTTACTGCAAGCTGACCAAAATTTGTTATCAGGATAGAAACAATGGTCAACTGAGGGCGCTAAAATCTCAGAATATGGAAAAAATGTTCAGCGGTTTGGCACAACTAATGGCGTAGGGCTATAAATTTAAACGAAGCTTGCACCGTGGAAATTAAATGTTTTGCAATTAAATGTTCTGACATTTTTGGCAAAATGTTCCAATCTTCTCATGAAATTTCAATAACTTCGCATCACCATATGGTGTACATTTCAATAGTTACTTGTATTGACGATATCACTATTTGCAGTTCAACGTGGGAAGAACGCTTGTGTCATCTTCAGGATGTATTTAAACGATTATATCAAGCAAGCCTTGAAGTACAAGATAAACATTCGTTTTGTGAAAGGGGACGACAATGTTGTAGCTGATGCTATGTCAAGGAATTAGGAGTACGTTGATTATAATAACTTTGAACGTTTAAGGCATTATGAACATTCATAGATATACATTTTTGCTGGATCGTTGTGTGAGTACTGTTCTATTTGTTCACATTCTGCATTAAGCCATTCTTCTTTTGCTTTTTTGCATGGAGGATACATGCATTTTTTTCTGATTTGCTGATCAAGCTTTTTTGCATGGAGGATACATGCATTTTTTTCTGATTTGCTGATCAAGCGTGCGGTATTCTATACTTCTTCTGTCCAACGTCAGTTGCCTTTGTTTAGTTAGTCGATGCATTCGAGAGGTTTTTGGATTTTATTGTGATTTTGATGGTTAAATTATGATGGTCCAAGAGAGTCGATACACTCAAGAGGTTTTCGATTTTGATTGTGATTTTGATGGTTAAATTATGGTGGTTCAAGAGAGTCGATGCACTCAAGAGGTTTTCGATTTTTATTGTGATTTTGATGGTTACATTATGGTGTTCAAAGTGAGTGGATGCTTAATTGAACTGGACTTTTAAAATAGCCTCTGTTTAACTCTATATAGCCTCAAGGCCATTCCAATAGCCTTTGAGCAATTATTTTTAATATTCAAGGTTAATGTTGTGATGGAACGTTGTCAGTTGTCAACAGGTCATCGTATTCATCAGTGTAATCTGGTTCATATGACTCTTTGGTGAGAAGGAGATGTCGTCTGTTGCGGCGGAGAATGTTTCCTCTAAGATTTTAGTGTCAATCTTTCACGAATTCTCCTCCAGTCAGTGGGTACGGGGAAATTGATTAATTAATATTTATTGAGTTTCGACTTCCAGCCTTCATCAGTGCCAGACCTATACATATTCTCAGCAGACACATTGCAATTATATATCATTCTCAAAGAGTGGAGCGTTACCACAATAGCTTGCAATCCCACGGCGCTGACCGGATTCGAACCCGGGACTGCATTATGGAATGTACGCGTTCAAAGCATGCAATTGTCACTAAAAACGCCTTGATAGCCTATCTTGAACACATTGTGCACCAAGGAATGTACGCATTCCAAGCATGGAATTGTAAGTAAAAACGCCTTGTTTGTTTATTTTAAACACATTGTGCATCATGGAATGTGTGCATTCCAAGCATCGAATTGTCACTTAAAATGCCTTGATAAGCTATTTAGAAGTCACTGCCTATGCCTGTCACTGTACAGTTGGGTCTGTTGAGTTGCAAGTCTTATCATCATTATACTTCCATCTGTTACAATTCTATCTATATTATTATTATTATGCTGCGCATGCCTCTTTGATAAGAGTATTGTTTACTTTCAATTTCTAAGACTGTCACTGTGCAGTTGTGTCTGTTAAGTTGCAAGTCTTATCATCATTATACTTTAATCTGTTACAGAAAGGCCGTAGAATAAATAGTTGAAATTACTAAAAATACTTTAGCATAAAGAGCGAGGTATTTATCTCCTCCTATATACCTCGCTCTTTATGCTAAAGTATTTTTAGAACCCCTCATATGCGTAATAATCTCTGTTCGCTTTAAGTTTCAATGCTACTCCTTACTTTCAATTGAAAAAACTTTTCCGTGTTTATTTTTTCATTGTTTTTCTTATAGTTCTTTCACACATTCCATTTCGGTCATTCTGACGTTAGTACTCTGAGGAGTGTCAGATTAAAAAAGCTTTTCAGTACATAGTGTTTTCGCTATTTCGTGCAATATTCTTGTTTTGCATCACAAACTATTTGTAATATTTCTATAAAAAATCATTTCTTCAGGATCCTGACACTGATTATAGTATTTCATTGCAAGGCAACGAATTCATCGAAGAGGACGGTGAGGAGTTACTCCTCAGAACTGTCGAATGTGGAAAATGAAAATAACTTAGAGGACATTGCTCCAGTGGAAGACTCAAGGGTAAAGGTACCTCTCTACAAGGGTAAAGGAGACCCTCTGGAATGTGCCAAACATCGTGAACAGAGACTACTCGAGCATTTTATGAAAATATATGAGAAGATTCTCAACTGAAGATTGCGAATAATGGACGACATCGGAGAGGTGACAATTGCATGCTTTGAATGCGTACATTCCATGGTGCACAATGTGTTCAAAATAACCTAACAAGGCGCTTTTAGCGACAAATGCATGCTTGGAATGGGTACATTCCATGGTGCACAATGTGTTCAAAATAACCTAACAACGCGTTTTTAGTGACAATTGGATGCTTGGAATGCAGTTATTCCATGTTGCACAATGTGTTCAAAATAACCTAACAAGGACGACCTTGGTTACGTGGTGGCAACGACATTCTTAATACAGTGTTTTCTTAATGGCGCTGCAAAAATGTCCACTCTGTAGGAAGTATTAGGCAATATGTGTTAGAGATTTATGATAGGTTAAGTTAACCTTTAGGTATAATTTGTAGAGAGAATTCTTTTATAGGTGAGAACTCTAAATCTATAGGAATATCATAAGCGCCTCGCAGAAAATACTGTGCTGTTCCCATCAAAACCTTAGTACCTAAACCAAGTTCATAATTTTATGAAGTGAACCTAATTAACAGTGATTCCTTAAGAAATTTCGCAGATTCAAACACTCGATAAAGGGTCGTGGAACACACTTCTATAACATTGTTTCGGGGTTTGACTGATTTCAGGCTTGAGCTTAAGTATCGTCAGTGGAGATAAGCGTTTAACTTTCACATATCAGTTGTTCGTGGTAATGATGTGAAGTGACATGAAAAGATTTAGGCAGTTTAAAACGGGCATATAAGCTACAATGCAAATTTTTAACTACCCTCTCCATTTTACCTCTTCTTAGTCTTCTCCTCCTACTGCTACTATTATAGCAGCTACTACTATTACTACTACTACTACTACTACTACTACTACTACTATTACTACTACTATTACTACTACTACTACTACTACTACTACTAGTAATGCCTTGACTATAGTTTCCGGTCCCGGAAAAGTCTTTATGTTTTGTGAAGAGCGTACGATAACAAAAAACAGGTATAGGATATGTAGCTAGCCCCACCACCGAAATTCTAACTTTATCCAAACACTGCGATTTGTCCAGAAACCTTTTCATATCCTGAACTCAGGAAAGTCCTGAGTCATTGCATTGGTATCCACTGAAAACCATTCAAACTTTCTCAGTGTTAGTAACGATAGAAGTAGCACTTTCAAGAACAGAAACAGCGTTAGTAAGAACAGAAGTAGCATTTGCAAGAACAAAGACAGTGTTGGTAGCTATAAAAAGCATTTGCAGGAACGGAAGCAAATTTAAACAGAATGTAAGTACCATTTGCAAGAATAGAAGCAGTGTTAGTAAGGTAGGAGTAGCATTTGCAAGAACAGAAACAGTGTTAGTAGCAATTAAGAAAATGGTTGCTAACGCTGCTTGTTTTCAAATAGTGAAAACACTGAATAAGTGAATTTTGGAATAACTTTGGAATTCTCTGGGAAATGCTAAACTTTCCGAAGTCAAAGCAAACCAGTCAAAACCGAGTTTTTCGTGGTTTTAAATCATCACCCGAGATTTTGTATGTTTGGGTTGTTTTTCAGATACAAACTGCAAACGTTTCCTATGTTTTCGCATTGTGCACCATGGAATGTACGCATTCCAAGCATGCAAGTGTCACTAAAAACAGCTTTTTGTGCTATTTTAAACTCATTGTGCATCATGTAATGTACGCATTCCAAGCATGCAAGTGTCACTAAAAACAGCTTTTGGTGGAACTCTAAACGCATTGTGCACCATGGAATGTACGCATTCCAAGCATGCAAGTGTCACTAAAAACAGCTTTTGGTGCTTCAGTAGTGACCTGAAGAAGTCTGTTAGACGAAACGTTGTCAATAAAGTTTCTATATTTGGCGTTTTACTTCTGATAACTTGTCGGTGGACTATTCACCTTTCATTCATAAAGACTGACATATCTTAATAGAGTCCCTACAACAGTTAAAATCCATTTATGGTAATTGAAATTAAGTTCATTGACATATTAAAATATCCTATATTCTAGCTATAGTATGCAAGGATATTATCTAAGAATGAGGATATTTCCTAAAAGAGAAGATATTATCTAAGAATGAGGATATTTCCTAAAGAGAAGATATTCTCTAAGAAGAAGGATATTATCTTAGAAAGAGGATATCTCTAAAGAGAGGATATTATCTAAGAAGAAGGATATTATCTAAGAATGAGGATATTTCCTAAAAGAGAAGATATTATCTAAGAATGAGGATATTTCCTATGTTGTCTCTTCTCCGTTTGTTTCTTCTTCAAAGTCTAATAACTGGTGGGCAGGAAAGCCTTCGTATTCTAGAATCAGATCAAAAATAACTTTTTAACTCAAATAATTTGTAAATATCATGATAAATGGGTCATGCAGAAACCGTGCTACAACTGCACAACTACACAACTGCACCAATGCACCACCAATTATTTGCTGCTGCTCTTCTTATCTCATAATACACCAAAAGCTGTTTCTAGTGACACTTGCATCCTTGGAATGCGTACATACCATGGTACACAATGCGTTTAGTCTAGCACCAAAAGCTGTTTTTAGTGACACTTGCATACTTGGAATGCGTACATTCCATTGTGCACAATGCGTTTAGTCTAGCACCAAAAGCTGTTTTTAGTGACACTTGCATACTTGGAATGCGTACATTCGATGGTGCACAATGCGTTTAATAAACCAGTTCTTGAAAGCACTGTTTGTTGTTTATTTAATGCCTAAGCATAGGGCGAATCAAACCGAAACTGAACGAGGTGTTGCACACAGTTATTGTTTGAATTCTTTCAAGCTGTTTAACAGGCAATGAAAACAAAGCACCTCTGTCTTTGCTTTCTTTGTTGTGCTGTTGCAATGGGACGTAGTTCTCTTGTTGCAAGGGGTGACAGCGGTCAAACTATTGAAATGCTCACATTCCAGCGTGCAGAACGCATTCCCAATATGTTCAAATAGTGTAACTACGCTCAATGGCTATATTGAAAGGCTCACATTCCAGCGTGCAGAACGCATTCCAAATATGTTCAAATAGTGTAACTACGCTCAATGGCTATATTGAAATGCTCACATTCCAGCGTGCAGAACGCATTCCCAATATGTTCAAATAGTGTAACTACGCCGAACTACGGGCAGTGATCGGTAGTCCGTGGCCCATGAAAACACTGTGTGATACAGGCAAACAATGACATTCTCGCAGGACTAGAAGTGTCATCAACATGACGCAACGACCTGCGGACCCGCTGTATCGCACCCTTGTTAGAGTGACTGCAATGAGTTGCTTAAAACCCATCAATTCTGCTTCACACCTGATGTTGATTTGGTTCACACTTGATTTTGATTTCAGGGGTCATGTCCTCTCTGGCAAAATTTACGTCCCGCTTTTAACGAATTATCTTAGTACACACGAAATATAGATTTACAAGAAATACTTAAACTATTAACTTTTTTCATGGAAAGGCCTAATAATTTTTTACGTTGATTGTGCTTTGCAAATGTGTTTTGCAGGATCCCCCTCCCCTAAAAAAATGAATAGTAGTTTCTACGCTCCTACATCATTATTCTGCATACTAATTTTACGACAATGCGATGTTGCCTACGTTGGTCGCACGGCTGGAATGTTATAACAGAGGTAAGTAGCATAATCCATCGCCAAACATAAATACTTTATTAGAAACAGCCACCACTAGTTAAAAATCAAGAAAACTACAAAGCAATGTGACTCTGGCAAAGTGACGCATCAAATTCTCAGCTTACGGGTTTGTAATTCGTAAAATGCCAGCAGACAATAATGAAGCAATCAACAAAGATTGTCCATATCCCTCCATTTTGTCATTTGATTAAAAGTATTAAAATTCTAAACAAAGTCTCATGTAAAGCAACTACTCTGTTTACTAATATTTTTAGAGAAGCTCCAAAACATAATATAATATTTGTTAGCTTACTTTCTTTATGCACTTGAACTTGAAATGCTCAAGTGTAACAACTACAGTGTCTGATATTATATCGAGCAATGCTATGACAAAGATATTTGGCACGTTTATAGTTTAACTCTTTTCCAACAAATTGAAAAAAAATATATTTTAATTTGGTGTGAATGACGTTATCTATGGCTATGAAATGTTGCGCAATATTCAAAAATTTAAAAAATTTTGTAAAAAGGCCTTAAAACATACTTTTTGAATTACTTTTTGATTTTTAAGGGCTTTTAGTATCTCTTAAAAGAATGTGATTAAAGGCTCTTTTACTATTTCAAAAGTTTTAGTTTTCGAGGTTAATAGCTACGTATGTTGAAAAAAAAGATATTAGACAATTTTATGGATTGCACATGGTAAAGAATGTGATTAAAGGCTCTTTTCCTATTACAAAAGTTTTAGTTTTCCGGGGTAATAGCTACGTATGTTGAAAAAATGAAGATATTAGACTATTTTATGATTGCAAAACGTTTTCTTTGTTTAGAGACAAGAAGGATTGTGATCTATTCTTTGATCATCTTAATCGGTTACATCCTTCCCCAAGTTTCACTATGGAATGTGAAGAAAGTGCCAGTTTATCTTTTCTTGATGTACTAGTAGAGAAATCATAGGCGGGATTTCTCACGAAAGTTTATCGCAAACCCACTTTCACTGGGCAATATGTCCGTTGGGAATCTTTTAGCTCTAGAAATACTCATATTCCATCGTGCACAACGCATTCCCATTATATTCAAATAGTGTATGTATGCAGAATGGCACTATTGTAATACTCACATTCCATCGTCCACAACGCATTCTCATTATATTCAAATAGTGTATGTATGCAAAACGGCACTATTGAAATACTCACAGTCCATCGTGCACAACGCATTCTCATTATATTCAAATAGTGTATGTATGCAGAATGAGGTTGTTCTTATTGCACAAGATATAATTTTGAATAAAAGAAATTTACTATTTTCAACATTAAGATCCTTAAGCATCACTATAAAACATTCACTGTCCCTTGCCATTCCGCCAATAACACTCATACTTAAATTAACAAAAGACATTTTATCAAATCGTTTCTTCAAGTCATTACATAACTGTTGATACTTAATCTTTTTTCGATCATAGTTATTCTGTAAAATGCGTACATTCCATGGTGCACAATGCGCTTAGAATAGCACCAAAAGATGTTTTTAGTGACACTTGCATGCTTGGAGTGCGTACATTCCATCGTGCACAATGCGTTTACAATAGCACCAAAAGCTGCTTTTACTGACACTTGCATGCTTGGAATGCGTACAATCCATGGTGCACAATGCGTTTAGAATAGCACAAAAAGCTGTTTTTAGTGACACTTGCTCTCAGTCGGTACTCTCATGTAAACACAACAGAATGACCCTACAGGTGGACTGGGCCCGAAAAAATCTGGGACAATACGTTGTAACAATAGCCTGTTGTTAGCTTCCAAACTAGAGTTTATTCTTCCAACTATGCTCAAACGTCCTATTTATCAAATTTCCTCAAACTTTCTTTAAACACCGCTGTTTCTTATCACCATGGCAACTCGCCCTGCTTTGCATTATCTCAACTCACTAACAAAATTCCTGTCATCCTCAGTTCAACCTCACACCAATAGATCACAAAATGACCCTTTTCATCTCATTAGCTATTATCGTTACAATGAGGAAATGTACTAAAGTTAGAACAAATGTGAGCTTGAAATTGAAGAATAGTAAACAATTTCATCCAATCTCAAACTATTTCATATTTCTTTTTCGAGGCTTCTGTACGTTTTTCATATAGCTATGTCTGTGGAAAAAATGAAGATATTAGACTATTTTATGATTGCACATGGTAAAGAATGTGATTAAAGGTTATTTTCCTCTTTCAAATGTTTTAGTTTTCGAGGGTAATAGTCAAGTCTGTGGAAAAAATGGATATCTTAGACTATTTTATGATTGCACATGGTAAAGAATGTGATTAAAGGCTCTTTTCCTATTTCATAAGTTTTAGTTTTTGTACGGGGCACAGAGGGACTATGCCCTCAATAGTTTGATCAATATTACTTTGCACCACCGCTAAAACTTTAAGCTTATAAATTCCCAATCCAAAAGTTGAAGTTTTCTTATACCCCCCCCAGTAAATTTTGAATATCCAGCTGAATGACTGGTTACGAGCTGAAGCTCATATGGAAATTTCCCAGCGAAGTATTGGATTGTCTCTCAGTACAATGGGTAAAACATTCCATGGTGCACAATGCGTTTAGAATAGCACCAGAAGCTCTTTTTAGTGACACTTGCATGCTTGGAATGCGTATATTCCATTGTGGACAATGCGTTTAGAATAGCACCAAAATCTGTTTTTAGTGACATTTGCATGCTAGGAATGCGTACATTCCATGGTGCAAAATGCGTTTAGAATACACTTGCATGCTTGGAATGCGTACATTCCATGGTGCAGTACAGTTGACGTTTAGCCCTAACCAATCAAATAGCATGCAAAGCCAACAAACACTTTAAATAGCACAGTGGTAAGTTTTTACAACTCTGCTTTCAAGCCTACATACAATTGAAAATCTACTAAAATAACTATTACATGCCTCTAAAAAGGGTCTTTGATCCATCTTTGAAAGTAACTACGAGAACTGACAAAGTACGACCATATGACTATTTTCACTTGAAAATTTTGTAATACTTTCAAATCGATCACTTTCTGATACTCTCCACTTTAATTTTCTTCACGTTAGGCCCTGATTGTAAAAATATGACGAAGCAAAGGTCCTTATTATTTTCTTTTACTTACTTCTCTTTACGTGGTAGGTACCTATGGATTTTTTCACGGCCCCATATTTGAATTTCAGCAATATATTTTCGCAGCACGGCGTAAAACACTTCCAGAATATTTGGTTACCCCAGCTGTGTCTGATTGACTAATATACTGTGGATGGCGATCAGCTCACTTCTCTCTGACTCGCCCGTCAAGGAGAATGGCTTGATCTCTGTATATTTTCTCATTTATGTATCCATAAGTGAAATAGTCGCACTATCCTCCATCAAGATGTCTACAGGTTATGGGGCCAAGACGCGTATTCCTTACTTCGATGGAGATGAAGATAAATATGAGTTACAAGCCTCTCTGATAGGTCTAACATTTCCCTACATCCCACATTGTTATCTTCCGTTCGTCGTACGAACATAAGCGTTACGCATCATTTCACCGTACTTCTAATCACTCTCTGTAAATGTACACCACATCATACCAGTGTCGTGTGATGGTCTCAAATTATAAACTGTACTAACTAGCAATAAGTAAAACGGCGTAATAGGCAGGTCCATTGTCTATTTTGTTTGGTTGGAATGACATCCTTGTAGACTTTAGGCAACATGCGTTGTGCCGTGAACACAACCTTAGTCTGACTGCTCCCAAAACAACGACCAACAGCTTTACTAATCTGGGACTGGAACTTGCTAGACACTTGCCCGATATACGGCAACCTTAAATAGACTGGGCACTTCTTAGGTCCATAGGGCTTGTTAGCTGACCACGTTGAAAGTTTATTTCTTTTCTCAACATACTTGGACTTAGATATTACCACGAAAACCAACATACTGTATCTTACTGGCCATTTTGCCTGATACAGAATAAGCCCCTCCGCGAATAAGCCCCCACCCTAAAAACGTTTTTGCGACATAAGCCCCCCATGGCTTAATCGAGGACTTACGTTAGACATTTTTTGTGGCGGCATTTAGGAAACACTGTATGAAACGTTACCACCACGTAAGCGTTCAAAATAGACTCATAACGCATATTTAACATAGTTTGTAACACTAGATGCGTACATTCCATGGTGCACAAAGCGTTCAAAATAGGCTAATGACTTAATTTGACATAGTTTGTATACACTAGATGCGTACATTCAATTTTGGACAAAGCGTTCAAAATAGGTTCATGACGCATATTTAACATAGTTTGCATACACCAGATGCGTACATTCCATGGGATGTGACAGCCTAACTGGGTATCTGTTTGAGTTCATTTTGTACCTCGGCAAGAAGTAAAAGTTAGATCTTGGAATCAGTGAGGGTGTGATACTTGAGTTGTGCAAAAGTCTTGAGGGAACGTACTGTAAAGTTTATTTTGATAACTTCTTCAACAGCCCAGTTTTGATTGAGAAACTTTTTGATAAACTGTATTTATGGATTTGTCACAGTGAGATCTACATCGGTATAAATGATAAGAACCGTTCTTCGATAGTGTAGGAATCCTCATCATAGAAGCGTATCACTAAAGACAGTTATTCGGTTTTTCGTAGATCTTTTGATTCGTCAGCTTGGATTGAAAAGTAACATGCGTTTTCAATACTTTCTGCTATTTCTTCTGAGACCATTGTAGCAAATGTCTCAATAATTTCGTTTTGTATGGAGTAACAAGTGTATTTTATGCGTACATTCCATGGTGCACAAAGCGTACAAAATAGGCTAATAAGGCATATTTGACATAGTTTGCATACACAAGAGGCGTACATTCCATGGTGCACAAAGCGTTTAAAATAGGCTGATAAGGCATATTTGACACAGACTGAATACACTAGATGCGTACATTCCATGGTACACAAAGCGTTCAAAATAGGCTGATAAGGCATATTTGACATAGTTTGCAAAACTTACAGAATTCCAAAACTTTTAAAGAGCAAAAGCACAGGAATCTTCGAGGTGACCTTGTGGACCGAAATCAAATGCTCAAACTGTTAACGCTAGAGATTTCAACGCTTGGATTTTATTCCAAATTTGAAAAACGGTTGGGAGAATATGGTCTTGATAGTAAGAGGGTCATGGATAAACTTGCAGAAGTAGCATTGCGCTCTTCTTATTACCTTTTTGCGAAACAGTAAAACTGCAAAAACATTGGGCAATAGTTTAATTACACGTAGTTTTTGCTTGGCTAGTAAGACGTTTGCTTACTGATACAATACCAATGTAGAGCCACTGTACTTCTTTTCATCGCCTCACAAGGTAATCTAGTAGGCCAAGCGGGTCCTCAGGCTCGTCAATAACTATAGGAATGAAATCATTGTACTTTTACCTCGATTTCCTGATCATCTTGTACCCTATTGTTGCGAGATTTCCATTTATCTCAAAGTTGCCCGTGTACAAATGAGTGTGCTGCTACTATGGCCACCAGGCAAAATACTTCTCAAAGTTCTCAGTGCTGCTTTGAGCAAAATTGTAATTATGATGTTGTGGGGGCATCTTCTCTTTATTAAAAGGAACTAATAGTTACAAATATATAATCTAGAAATTCTACAGCAATTTCATCACATATTGAAAAGATATCTGACGGCCCCAAACAGCCCAAAAACCGCACACCCGCCCAGGAGAAAAAATGCCCGCACATCTTAACAGAAAGAAGCCCAATTGGTGGTGGCTGATTTGGATTTGTGCGCCTTTTCAGTTTTGTAAAACCTACTCAGCTCCCTATGTAGTAGCCTCTTTCTAAAACGAGTAAAAGTTGTTACCATAACAACACTACAGAAGTTGCCACGACCTCATGATTACTAAAGCAACTCCTCAACCATCGAGCCTGATGGCATTGGTTTAGTAGAATTATATATAACTGTAATGTGTCTGCTGAGAATATATATATATATATATATATATATATATATATATTCTCGTACTTTATATGTACTCGTACATATATTCGTACTTTTATCAAAAGTAAAGACGGGGAAAGAAAGTGTGTGCCCCAGAGTGGGTTATGCGTTCAAAATAGGCTAATAAGGCATATTTGACATAGTTTGCATTTAATAGATGCGTACATTCCATGGTGCACAAAGTGTTCAAAATAGGCTAATAAGGCATATTTGACATAGCTTACATACACTAGATCCGTACATTCAATATTGCACAAAGCGTTAAAAATAGGCTAATAAGGCATATTTGACATAGTTTGCATACACTAGATGCGTACATTCCATGGAAATGGCAGAAAGTTTTGAAGCAAGGAGCTAGGAGTCTTTCTGACGGCGAATAGGCTTGTAATAGCAGGACCAATTAAGTGCAGCAAATCGGTGAAGTGCTGCATATCCATCTATTCGCTTAAAGCACCAAAAACCTTCCTCATCTGTCAACTCAAAGTCTTTGAAAATACTTGCATACGCTTCCTTCTTTTCACGTTCCCATAACCAACCACGATCTGGCACACAGAATCCCAAATGTAAGCCCTGGGCTTTTATTCGGGGGGAGGTATATTTGGAAGGATACTTTAGTTACAGTATATTTACAGGAGGGCCTATATTTGGGGGGGCGCATATACGGGAGGACTTATATTCAGGATTTTACAGTGTCATATATGTGAACTTTAACGACATTTCCCTTACAGGCGTACTGCTTAATGCATACGTTGATACTGAAAATCTTTGTGATGATCCCAGTAAACGAGTTACGAATCACAAGCTGTTCATAAACTGATAGCATCGCCTTCAATTTTCCTGGGTGACATATAATATATAGTTTCCTGATGAGTACCTTATTTACAATTAAGTTGTTGGGAAGAGGAATTTCTCTTGCGAGTAAGCGTTTCTTTGTACCATTTACTCTGTAAGCACTTGTCCTCGATACTTCGTTTAAATGTTATCGTCATGGGTTGATCCCAACCCCCACATCAACTTCTTCATTATATCTTATTACAAAACAAAATCCGATCGAACCTTTTTTTATGTTAAAATGCATTGTATTGTTTGTTTTGTGTTTTATGACCATTTGCTGGTGTTCAAATGTACCTGATGTTGAAATTGTTAGTTAATTTGAAAATGTAGACCAGTATGTATCGAAAGCTTTGGCATTGTTGTTCACCATATTGTGGGGCCTTTTTTCGATCACCGGGTCAAGCCAAGCGGAAGTACGAAGCAGAAATTGGCCCTAAAATTATCCGAATTCTATGTCTCAACCTTCATGAATCTAAGGAAGGGGTATATATTGTATTGTTTGTTTACTATAGGCATATGTCCCTGATGTAAATTATATCTATAGATTCGCTTTCATGTATTTCGTGAACAGGTTTATTTTCTGCCGCTCTCGCAGGCGAGGTAATTGTTATGTGAAAAGTTTCGTCACTCTCAGTTTTTCGATTCATGCAATATTTCGTACACCAGCCAATAATCATAAATTGTCTATGAAAACATCTTAGGAAACTTATAGTCTAACCAAAAGTTGTTGTTTTGGTTTTGTTGCAAATAATCACGACTGATTATTTGATATTTTTGTAAGACTATCTCCTGGTTTGCGGTTCCTTAAGAATACGCTTTGTGCAGCATGGAATGTACGCATCTAGTGTATGCAAGCTTTGTCAAATCTGCCTTATTAGCCTATTTTGAACGCTTTGTGCACGATCTAATGTACGCATCTAGTGTATGCAAACTATGTCAAATATGCCTTATTAGTCTATCTTGAACGCTTTGTGCACCATGGAATGTACGCATCTAGTGTATGCAAACTATGTCAAATATGCCTTATTAGCCCTATATTCAATTGAGCTTTTGACCTATATTTTTCTTGAGAACAACAAATAAGTTGTTCTCTCTCTCTCTCTCTCTCTATCTATCTCTCTCTCTCTCTCGCTCTCTCTCTCTCTCTCGTGCTAATGATTGTTCTCTCGTGCAAATGATTTTTCGACCTATACTTTTCTTGAGAACAACAAATAAGTTGTTCTCTCTCTCTGTCTCTCTCCCTCTCTCTCTCGTAAACCTGTGGTTAGTTCTGAATCACATTTTGGTATCAAAGCAGGGAACTTCTTTCCACTCTCACAAAAGAGAACGGCAACTTATTGCGTTACCGACGTTTATGAGTTTGAAAGATGTATTACAATTTTCTGATATACCCCTCAAATAATTCTCCCCGTAGTAAGTCCACATCCTTGCTTCAACAATAAGTAGGTACTTCTGTATTTATTCCTTCTATTAAGTAAAAATAAATTTGGATTAAATGTAATTGATATCTCAACCAAGTATATACAGTGTCAAGTTACCATACGTAAAAAATTATCTGGTGCTTCTGATCCTGATATACGCCACATTTTTAATGAAACCAAATATAAAAATGTAAAACATGATCGTTTTAAATCAACCAAAGAATTTCTAAAAGAAATCAGAAATCAGAAAGAAAGTCGTATGAAAGAGCTGCAAATGTTCTTGCAGCGAACTCAGGTTCCTGTTTGGTCTTAAAGTACTGAGTTTGTTTCCTTGTCATGGCCATTCTGTCTGAAGTAAAACGTAATGTGAGACATCCCACTGACGTCTACGCAGTATACTGATGTCATTTGGCAGGTTAGGTTAAATTAAATTTCTGAAAAATGGGTCTCTGATTGGTTGTTAAGCATGTGCTGCAACAGTCTTTCACGTGATGACGTCATAATAACGTCGAAACCTCGCAAATCAATGTCACTGTGTATTGGTATTGGTCTGCGACGTTTCGATCTTAATAACGTCGAAACCTCGCAAACCAATATCAGTGTGACTGTGTGCTTGTACGAAATTGAATGTTCAAAAGTAGAAATTCTTCCCTGCTTTTCGTTTTATGCATACGTTAACTAAAGAGAGGTGACGGTCATGTAGAAAAACGTTTCCATGGTTTTCAAATATTAAGACTATATCTTTTCTATATTTCTTTGTAGTAACAAGTTCTTACAAAACAAATAACATCGAGAAGAGAGGATTTGAGAGGATTTCTACTCAAAACAAATAACCAAATTCCAATTTAATTTTTTGTTGAGCTTATAACTAATAGCATGCTATTATAAAGAAGTCTCTGATTTTAAAGTAAAGAAAATCACAATATGGATCGGCGTAAAGCTGGAACAGCCTTGGCCGGTAAGTACAGCTTAATTTGTTTCAAATGGCATTGTAAGCTTGCATAGACGAAGCTTACATGGCGTTATTAAGGGATTCAGAGTATTCACAGCTATATGTTGCTATAACAGCTTTATCGGTTTAACAATTTTGAATTTGTGCCACATTTCCTTACTTGTTTTTGACACATATTTTTCCTATCCTTCTTCTAGATTTTATTTAATATTTTGCAAAATACCCACCCTTTTGTTACATGTTCCCATATGGGAACGTTGCCAGCTAAAAGGTTAAGTGGAAAGTAACATACTGCACGTTTGCCAATTTTCATACCTTTTTCACCTTTATTTTCAATCAATTAATTTGTTACTATTTGATGATTCTATAATTTACAATAGATAAGTCTGCAATAACAAATTGGCCATAAAAGATACTTGTACTTAATAATAATTTTTAACAATACTAGTCCGTGGACTTTCAGCTGCGATTGTTTTGTTGAAACCTGTCTGTTTTCAGAATGAAATATGCGCGGAAAGCCCGTGGAATTTTTTAGAGACGTGGGGGTGTAGGGGTGTCCAGATGGAGTACAATCCAGTGGCAACCATCAGCTGGCCTTCGGGCGATGGACCTACTGGTCTCTTGATGGCACCCAACTCTGCATTTAAAAGAAGCGGCATATTGGTGAGAGGTAACTGAATTTTTATTGTTTGCTTCAATTAAATCTCTCGGTGGGGGCGAAAGTAGAGTCATGTGACCACTAAGGGGTGTGACAAAGCAAAAATGTTGCAAATGACAGTTGCCAGGCACGCCTAGTTATTTGTGAGCGGGGAAGATGTATTTCAGGTGAAGTTTACTATGTTTGTTTATCTTGTACATTGTAGCAATGTTTTAGGTTATGATCGAAACACTAAGAGCTATGAAAAGTTGGTGAGAGGGCTTTTTTATGCCCTACCACGAACTGTGGTGTAACAATCAAGATACATTTCCTGTATAGTCACCTTAAACAGTTTCCAGATAATCTTGATAATTTGACCAGTGTATGCTGTATCTGTACCAAACTTTGCAAAGTTTCGTAACCCTACCTTTCCCTGGAAAATGAGGCAAATTAATAATTACTTAATTTAAAAGTTGTCTTCAGTCTTGATTAATTCAGAGACATCACAAGTTACCTCCTATTTATATTAAGAGACACAAATATAGACGATGGAGGTTCCTAGGACTATTAAATATTTAGTTAGTGGTACAAAACAAGAATATTGCACGAAATAGCGTAAACATATTGTACTGAAAAGCTGTTTTCGTCTGACACTCCTCAGACACTTTTTAGAAACTTTTATTTTGAAAAGAGCTGGAAAGTTAAATTCAAAATGTAACTAGTTTAGGTAATAACTGCCGCAGATACCTACTATACCCATACTGGTTTTTCTCTATTTCTACCATAACATTATCTTGTAAAAACATGTTACGTCAAAGGTCTTTACGTCATCTGAGGAGTGCGTAAAAATTTCCCAACTGTGTTCAGACCGTCGGGTAATTTATTGGAAGAGACAATTTCCTTTGTTGATAATTGAACACTTATATCACTTTCTTCTCGCTAAAGAGGGGAGGATGTTCGTGTTTGTTTATGTTGCCGGCTCCCTGTGTTGGAACCGCATGCTCACTTCTATCAATGAGCCCCACGGGAGCGACGATGAGTAAAAACGAGAAAGTCTTGATACCAAGCACTACAGTTTTCTTACGTTATGTATTAATCACTAGGAGAAATCAAAAGCGATGGGGAATCTTACAGAGTGACTAGGGTTTACCTTCAGTGAAAGCGAATTAGAAAATGATTTTTACTAGAGCATTGAACAGAAAATAACTTTTACGGAAGCATTGGACAGAGGAGGACTTTTACTGGAGCATTGAACAGAGAAGGACTTTTACTGGAACATTGAACAGAGAAGGACTATTACTGGAGCATTGAACGGAGGACTTAAGCACCGCCCTTTATTTACTGCGATACTTTAACCGGATTCTTTGATAAATGAGAAATGATTGGGCATGGGTTGGGGGGACCTTATTGTTAGTATTTATCAAAGCGGTAAATATCTAATAGTCGATCAGAGTTATCACCAGTGCATCTATATTGGTTACGCAAAGCTTAGCCGAGCGATAGCGTAGGTTACGGGTTCGAACCCCGGTAGTCACATGTTTTTTACTAAATAGAAATTTGCGATGTGATTGCGGGGTCCTTTCTTCGAAAAAGAACTTTGCAGAAAATCTCGATCCTGGATGCTCATAGGCAAGATACTTTTAACATTTAAATAGTTTGTTTGTGGTGCAAAATAAGAATATTGGACGAAATAGCGTAAACATTGTGTACTTAAAAGCTTTTTTCGTCTGACACTCCTCAGAGTACTAACGTCAGAATGACCTGGCTAGCTAAATCTATTACAGATACACGTGCTTAAATTTCTATAGTCAGGAATATTTTCAAAGAAGCAAAATTTTCCCCTTTCCAGGCTTTGAGCTTAGGTTGTGTGCTGATGTCAATCCAATAACACTGGTTCTAACGAACATTCTGATGATTGTGGTAAGACAATTGACACTGCTTGCTTTCTATTGTTACTCAAAATTGTTGCAAAACTTCAAAGTACTATTTTGTTTGGTTGGAATGACATCCTTGTAGACTTTAGGCAACATGCGTTGTGCCGTGAACACAACCCTAGTCACAACCCTAGTCTGAAAATGCATTTGTAATTTCTTACTAACAGTTGTATGAAAATTTTATGTCTTTGTGCCTTTTAGATGGAGTGAATGTCATCCTGCCATCAACGCTAGAGTCAGTGAATAAGTTGAATGACAAAGTCCACGAATTCCCACCCTCCCAGTTTGGGTAGAGTCGTACAATCCCCTTGGAAGATCACTTATTATCATGCTGTATTACAAATATATATTTGAAAAACATGACCACTACTTTATTTGATCCCCTTATGATTAAGCACAGAAAAGTATCTCCACTTTATCCACACACAAAGCCACAGCCCCCTCCGCCCCAAACACACACACACACACGCATACACACACGCGCGCGCACGCATTTAGTGTATCCAAACTATGTCAAATATGCGTCATTAGCCTATTTTGAACGCTTTGTACACCATGGAATGTAGGCATCTAGTGTATCCAAACTATGTCAAATATGCGTACTTAGCCTATATTGAACACGTTGTGCACTATGGAATGTACGCATCTAGTGTATCCAAACTATGTCAAATATGCGTCATTAGCATATTTTGAACGCTTTGTGCACCATTGCCCTTTTACGCTTTAAAGCTTTGGTAGTTAAACTTTCTAACTTTAACTTTTAATGTATCTTCCACCAGAAGGGGATATTTTGATGATAATAAGAACCTCCGATAAGCTCTTCGATCTGCTATTTTCAGACACATGTTACTTATTTTCGTTGACACTATTGAAATATAGAGCCTGAAAAGCTACACTTTTTTTGTTTATGAATAATTTAAATAAATGATGGCCTAGATAACGATTCCGCGTGAAATCCTTGCCTGATTGCGTATAGTTTAGAAAACATAGTAAGAAATGTAAGTTGATAGTGAGAGGATGATTTCTGGCACTTTGTAGGTCATCAAGGCTTCCAAGAGTGGAAAAACTTGGTCAACAAAAAAGGTCCTTCAATTATGATCTATATGTGTTTATTATGTTCATTGATGTCCTAGATAGCGATTCCGCGTTGTACGCATCTAGTGTATGCAAACTATGTCAAATATGCCTCATTAGCCTATTTTGAACACTTTTTGCACAATGGAATCTACGTATCTAGTGTATGAAAACTAAGTCAAATATGCATTATCAGCCTATTTTGATCGCTTTGTCTACCATGGAATGTACGCATCTAGTGTATGCAAACTATGTCAAATATGCATTATTAGCCTATTTTGAATGCTTTGTGCATTCTTGTAATTTTTAGCAATGTATTTTTAACAACTTTAACCGTAAACAGTTTTAGTATCATATATTTGTAAGTAGAAGTTTTAGATGGAATGCTGTAAAGAGTGTTTTATTGTAGACTTGACAAAGGAAGAACTGCCATCCCGCCCGTCATCAATCCACAGCCCATTAAGCGCATGCATGGCGCAGAGAGGCCGGTCTCCAATTGCGTAGAGCTGGATGCAATAATCGACCGCTTATTGGACAATCGTAAAGACCTACCAACAATTTGGAGGCGCCAAAATTGTTAGAACAATTTCGAAGAAAACACAAACTCCTTTTGTCGGCAAATTAAAGGATCCCGAGTTTTGATGAAAACCGCTTCTGAAACTTTCAGATGGAAAGCTGATCTAGCTTTAGCTAATATACGAAAACAATCATTCGTATAGGCCCCCAAACAGTCGTACATTACAAAACTCTTGGTCGTGATAACTCTTGATCTGAAAAGTTGTAAATATGTTTTTGCCAAGGATAACATGATTTATTACATAATATATTTTGATGTCACTCCAGACACTGCAGTTCACTTAAGAAAATGACTGGTAGGATCTGAGTTATTGTCGCTTTTGAGACCAAAATTAGTTAATACTTTTACGTCGTTTTCCTTCAAATGTAACGAAACATTGAACCAGACATATAAACAAAGGTATGCTTGTACTCTGGGGTGCCTAATAGAAGGGGGTTGGAATAGACGGGGGGGTTGAAAATGATCAGAAATGTAATAGACGAGGCAAAATGTTTGAAAATAAAGTCAAAAATCAATGTTAAGATTCAACTGCAACTTCTTAAACGTAGGGTAATATAATACAAAGAATAGTCAGTTATAGTCGTGGCAGTCGCCAACTGGTGTTGAAAATGGTGTTTATTCCTTTGAAAATGGTGTTTATTCCTTTGAAAATGGTGTTGAAAATGGTGTTTATTTATATTGTATCAGAACATTACAATACTGAAATTTTGCCAGGGAATCAGTTCAGTAAGTCCACAAATGGGGTTCTTTGGGGACGGTGGTGGCTTTTTTTTTTTACTTTATTAGTTTTTTATTTACTTGTATTTCCTTTACCAGTCCAAAGGGGAACCCGTGATTTGGTCCAGGACTGCTTATTCTGTATATTCGCAGCTAACCTCTATATCTAAAGGTCATCCCCCTATCCGCCACCTGGGGACCCGTTGGATGGGAGTGTTCTCTCCACACCAAATTATTATTATGATTATTATTATTATTATTATTATTATTATTATTTTTTTTACAGCATTTGCTCTGGCTGATGGAATTGCCGTTTATAATTCACATTGTTGATATAAACGGAAAAAATTTAAGCACAATTATGATAACTTAATTATTTCCTTTCCTGTTTTGATTCTCTCTCAACCTTATCAAATTACGCAAATACGTTCTTGTTTTACGCACTCATTTTAACAAATTTCCGTAATCAGTGTCTGGCAAAAAGCAATCCTATTATAAATTCATTTCTCAAGAACTCTTAAGACGTATTAGATTGCAAACGCACCCTGGAATATACGTATAACAAGCATGCAAGTGTCAGTTAAAACAGCTTTTGGTGCTATTCTAAACGCATTGTGAACCATGGAATGTCCGCATTCCAAGCATGCAAGTGTCACTAAAAACAGCTTTTAGTGCTATTCTAGACGCATTGTGCACCATGAAATGTACGCATTCCAAGCATGCAAGTGTCACTAAACACAAGTTTTAGTGCTATTCTAAATTCTCATTTCTCTGTTTATAAACTATTTTCGACAATTCTCGACAATTCTCGAAGATCGTGTTTCTCCAGAAAATAAACTATTTTATCATTATTATCTTGACTTTGTATACGAAACGGAAAGCTTAACTGGCATGTTGAACTGGCAAGTTTAATACTAAAGAGAATTACAAGAAGTTTTGCAATCATTTTTATCTCAATATTTCGTATCTTCACTAAGATATGACCATTTTTAAATAGAAAAATTATCTGACAATACTGCAGTGATAGTAACCATTTTTAAATAGAAAAATTATCTGATAATACTGCAGTGATAGTTGCCATTTTTAAATAGAAAAATTTTCTGACAATACAGCAGTGATAGTGACCATTTTTGAATAGAAAAATTATCTGACAATACTGCAGTGATAGTGACCATTTTTAAATAGAAAAATTATCTGACACAACAACCGGAACGAAAGTGTAAAGCAAATGTGAGTCTGATAGATTGTGATTCGGCCATCGGTACACATTTACTACACCAACACGACTGTTTGGGGGCCTATACGTATGATTGTTTTCGTATATTAGCTAAAGCTAGATCAGCTTTCCATCTGAAAGTTTTAGAAGCGGTTCTCATCAAAACCCGGGATCCTTTACTTTGCCGACAAAAGGAGTTTGTGTTGACGATTTGCCTCCTTGTTGACCCGCGCATGAAGCAAGCTGTAATAAATGGAGCAAACAGCATGGCAAGCCCATGATTTTTCTTGATCTCCCACGGGTTTTCCAAAATATGCCAGATAAGCCTTTTTAATAAAATGTGACACCTCTCTTTTAAGAGTACGTAAACGTTCCACAAATGTAACAGAAAGAATCTGGGCTGTTTTTGCAACATCGTCTACTGCATTCTTTCTTCTACGTTAGCTGATCTTCCTAATTGTCTCCTAGGAACGATGGCTCGATCTTCATGTATTCGTTGAGCTACATGTTCCTTGACCCTGTCAAGAAGCATTTGAAATGTATTACCCGCATACATTCCCCACAGGGATGCTGGTACTTAATATATCATGCTGCTGCTGACAACAGAGCAATTTGGGGGTGCCACACTTTTTTAAAAATATTTAAATCCATTCATGAATTTTACGTAGAATAGTAAATATTGAACTTGATGTGAAAGGCATGCAGCGAAGGAGCTAGTAATTAGTTAAAGACAGGGTCATCCAAAGTGGGAGGTTTTACCCTCTGGGGCTAGGACATGGGTCACTGTGTAGTAACTAGTGTAATCTAATTAATTAACCCGTTTCTTTCAGATGCATCTTTCTAAATTTAAAGAGGTCGATGTTACCCACTACTTTGCTCGATCAGCAATACATATTGTTTGTCAACATCTGCTTTCCTTCGCACTGCTTTCTTCTTCTTCTAAGTTTCATATCCTTAAAGAACGTCGGAAGGCATGTCATGCCACAGTTTTTTGTCCCCTGTCATGTTAGTCAAAATGTTTCGCTTTGTCTTCCTCTCGCTCTCTTTCCCTTGATTTTTCCTGTGAGCATGGACTGTTCCAAGCACGCATATTTGACATAGTTTGTATACACTAGATGCGTACATTCCATGGTGCACAAAGCGTTCAAAATAGGCTCATGAGGCATATATGACATAGTTTGGATACACTAGATGCGTACATTCCATGGTGCACAAAGTGTTCAAAACAGGCTAATGACGCATATTTGACATAGTTTGGATACACTAGATGCGTACATTCCATGGTTCGGAAAGCGTTCAAAATAATCTGTGTACCTGCTCACAAGGCTTAAAAATGAACTTGAAAGTAGCTTAATTGGTATACTCACATGAGGGGAAAGCAACCTCTACAACCTCTAGGGCTTTTTGCCATGTTTGGCCATAGTTGGTCCTCACAGGTATCTCTGATGGTGGGCGGACATTAACCCCCCGGACAATAACCACCCGGGCATTAACCCCCAAGAAAATGTCCCCCCGGATATTAACTGTGCGCATTGTCTGAATAGAATTTAATTCATTTTTAGTGTAACTGTGTGCGCATTTACAGTATGTTTATGTTTTTCACCCCAGAGATATTAATCTAATCAAATATAACAGGTGGTTTTATTATCAAACTTCTTTTGCGTCAAAAGTCGAATTCATTGGCCATTTGGATCAGGAGTCAGTCACCCAACAGCGCCAAGAAGTGGATGACTCAAGAGAAGGGTGACAATGACAATGACAATGACAATGACAATGACAATGACAATGACAATGACGATAGCAATTACAACAATGATGATAAAGTAACAATGGTGTAGGAAAGACACCATAAACTAGTATCCTGCTTGTTGAAGTTCACCGTTCAACAAATTGCTTGTTGAAGTTCACAGTATACAAGGGTTATGTTTTTCTCTTAGCGGATTGCTTAGTGTTAGTGAAATAATAGATAGGGCTTAAATTACAGACTTGATTAAAGTTTGGAATTTGTTTCAATTTTGTTTGTGAGCTGCATACTCTTGCTCATGATGTTATACTCTATTCTGTTTTCCATTTGCACCTTACAATTGTAAACGTAAGCTATAGAAGTTGTTCTGCTGACGAAAATTAGAGACAGTTACTATAGTAACGGACATGAGCAACTCGGTGGTCTTTGCTTCCGTGGTCTGTTTCGGCTTTGAGTGAAAGATTGACACTAAAATCTTCACCTTAGCTTTTGAGCCTCGATGATATGTGGTTAAGGCTTTGGTTTAGTAATCATGAGGTCGTGGGTTCGAATCCGGTCAGCTCCGTTTAATTGCAAGCTATTTTGGTAATGCTCCACTCTTTGAGAATTATATATAATTGCAATGTGTCTGCTGAGGATATGTATATGTCTGGCACTGATTGGAAGTTTCTAAGGTACTGTAAGTCGTATCCCTTCCATCTCTTCTGTGACCAGAAGGACTCTTGAGGTCGGACTCTTTACTCTTTTAAAGGGCATTACTGAGTTACATGCCAGGGTTCGCATGTTTAAAATTGGTGTATTATGTGAAACGTTTTGGTGATGGTCCGCTCGGCCATAATCAATTGGAGGAATTTTGGGGTCCAACCACCCAGCGATTCTTGTGCACCATGGAATGTACGCATCTAGTGTATGCAAACTATGTCAAATATGCCTTATTACCCTATTTTGAACGCTTTGAGCACCATGGAATGTACGCATCTAGTGTATGCAAAATATGTCAAATATGCGTTATTAACCTATTGAGAACGCTTTGTGCACCATGGAATGTACGCATCTAGTGTATGCAAACTATGTCAAATATACCTTACTAGCCTATTTTGGACCCCCCCTGAAAACTACTTTCCCGGGCATATTTCGCTTAGGACTTTTTTTTGGTATAAATGTATGCTATGAAGTCTTCAAGATTGCATTCGAAAATTCTTTTGCAATTTGCCCGACTTTCAACCTTAATTTGACTGTACTATCTCACTTGGCAATACAGATGTATCAACAACATGCATAATTTGGAGACTTTCGTCACTTCACTGAAATTCAAAATCTAGGAGCAGAAATCCTTTGATGAGAGAGAAGGTACTTGTGCTTCGGATCAAATGGTTCACGAGAGCCCACTCAAAAAAAGGCCTACACATGAAGTTGTATCAACTGACGTCGTGGACAATCGATTATCAGAGGGATATTATGACGCAACATGTCAAACGGAATTAACTATTCAAAACATTTCCGCGATGGAAAGTAGTTTGGAAAGGCAATTTTTAAAAATTTCCAAAATGTATGAGATTTGAAACGACCGAAATGGTTGCTTACTTATAATCCACCGGGTTTTTTTAAATTTGAGCATTATGACTAAAAAATATCCTCCAAACATCAAAAATATAACTCTTAATTCACTGTTGGTACAAAATGCATCTAAAGATGTGATTTTCTTATAATTATTTTGCATATATTGTTATATAAGGTTCTCTAGCGAACTTCACCTCATTTTGTTAGTTTAGCTACTTTTATGTTAGTAGTAGACATTACAAAACATATAGAGCTCATCCCAAATAACTAAGTATAACTTCACATTAGTTGGTTTGTTTTTTTAAGGTGTACAAAATACCTATTTGTCTGGAATTAAATACAGAATAAACCAATTTTGTGTTTGTGTCAAGGGTGATGGGTGGAATAAGCCATAATAGTATAAATTTTTCTTAACTATAAGTTGCTTTTTAATATAGGCAGCTCATAAGCAAATAGAGAAAATGTGGTACAAATAGACGAACTGCCCATTTGATATAAGAAGTCGGGGAGAGCGGATAGCATAGTCGGTGTATATGGCACGTTACTAGAGGGGGTGTGCTACATTGTGCTTCTCGGCCTTTTGGCAAGGAATGGATGTAGTATCTGTTCTCATTGATGACAGATGCTTTCCATAATCCGCGTTATCACCTTACATTAGTCAATGGGTGAAATTTATCAAATCCCAAAAAGTATCACTTTAGAAAGGAAGTATTAGTAAATAATCTTGTAAGGAAAGGAAAGGAAAGGAAAGGGAAGCGAAGGAAAGGGAAGGAAAGGGAAGGAAAGGGAAGGGAAGGGAAGGAAAAAAAGGGCAAGGAGAGACCTAGGGCCGACATTACAGTATATCTTTATTTGCTTAACTCAAGGATGGTTGTGATTTTCATGGAGCGAATGAAGGAATTACTAGTGAAAACGTTATTTCTACTACCACTGAAGCGTGCTTCGAATTAAGGGACACAGGGAAGTTACAAAATTACATTATTTTTTTACTTCTTGGGACCAAATCCAACGTATTTCCCTGGTGTACCAATTAGAGAACCAGCAAAAGACAAAATTTCAATTTTTGTGTGATATCATTTGGGTCCCTGGTTCGATCCCGGGTCTCGGCAGATCAAACTGCTCACCATTTTGTACTTCACAACGTACCCAAGAAGCAACACACTCGTGCATGCAGCAATATCAAATATTTATTTATGATCGTGAGTAAAACTTCAATGTCAGGGATGCTTGACACTGGCTGTATGCCGAGATAGCTCAGTTGGGAGAGCGTCAGACTGAAGATCTGAAGGTCCCTGGTTCGTATTTTTATGCAACTTACTAGTTTGCAACAATCTTCCAGTAGATAGTAAGGATACACTTAAAAGCAAAGTACATCATAGCTTGGTCTGAAATAGTATATTTGATATCAAGTGTTTACTCAGAGGATATTGCCTTTTACATCTGAATGTTTGAATTTAACTATTATATACCTTTTTAAATTAGGACTTGTCTAAAGAGATTTATATTCTTTTTTACAGCCTATATGTTCAAATAGTGTAACTACGCTCAATGGCACTATTGAAATGTTCACATTCCAGCATGCAGAACGCATTCCCAAAATGATCAAATAGTGTAACGACGCTCAATGGCACTATTGAAATGCTCCAATTCCAGCTTGCTGAAAGCATTCCCAATATGTTCAAATAGTGTAACTACTCTCAATGGCACTATTGAAATACTCACATTCCAGCGTGCAGAACGGAAACATAATGTGAGACATCCCACTGAAGTGTACGCAGTATACTGACGTCATTTGGCTGGTTGGGTTAAATTGCTGAAAAATGGGTCACTGATTGGTTGTGAAGCACAAGCTGCAACGTGATTGCTCACTGTGCAGCTGGGTATTTGCGCACTGATTCTTCCCACACCGTCTGAAACTTTAAGCTGAAATGTTGTTTGTGAAGCACGAGCTGCAACTTTTGCATATTTGACATAGTTTGCATACACTAGATGCGTACATTCCATGGTGCACAAAGAGCTCAAAATACGCTAATAAGGCATATTTGACATAGTTTACTTACACTAGACGCGTACATTCCATGGTGTTCAAAGCGTTCAAAATAGGCTAATAAGGCATATTTGACATAGTTTGCATAGACTAGATGCGTACAATCCATGTTGCACAAAGCGTTCAAAATACGGGTCACGAGATAAGGTCCGTCAATTCTGATCTTTATGTGTTAATAATGTAGATTGATGGCCTACAAGAGTATTCCGCGTAAAATCAGAGTCAAATTCCATGTAGTTTAGAAGATATGGCAATAAATGTAAGTTATCAAGAGAGGCTGATTTCTGGCATTTCTTCAAGCACTAAGGCTTAGAAAATTGGAAAATTTGGTCACGAAAAAGGTCCGTCAATTCTATTAGTGCATATTATTATAATTTACACAGAACTTACTTGTTGGCGGTCTACTCAACGCCTTCCTCTCTCCAATCTTTCCGGTTGTATCAGCGGCAGCAATGGCAATGGCATACTCTGTTTCTGCGTCTAGATCTTTTAACTCGTATTTACAAGAGTCGGAGGTACAATCAACTCGCACTTCTGTATAATTAGTGTCGGACGTTTTCTTGTAATACAAGAAATCGTTTCATTGCTCGCATGCGGTCTTTGACATTAGGCAGTCATTTTGTGTGATTCATGTAAGCGCGGGGCTTACACTTACAATAGTCAAACAACAACTATTATTAGAAAATGCGTTGATGACAGTGCGATTGCGTTTGTGTCATAGATTTATTAGTTCGCTAGATTGATAACGAGGCTATATTCTATTGTTCTCCTTGTGGCTACTGTGTAGAGCCAATGGTAGCTTCAATTCGCAAAGAACATCTTTTGTTTACTTGGTAGGAGATACTCCCCTCAGAAATGACTCCAAGCACTCGATTACAGTGACCTTAACAAACTGTTTTCCTGGATCTATCAGTCACGTCCTTGTTCCATTGTATATTTGTACTTTTCATTAATGACTGCACTCGTCATTGAACCTGTGTTTACACCTTGTTTACTTTATATCTACATCATATTTAGCTGTCACAGCAGAATAATTCTCCTTATGTAACTCTGGCTTCCGTTTCTTGTAATAATTATCTAGTGAGATATACTTAATTCGCGATTTTGATTTACTACGTTGTAGCCTGAAAGCCTCTGTTGGTTCGCAAGTTCCACCAGGAGCGGGATCTGAAATGCTTGATATTGATTCAGAATAGTTATTCATAGAAAACTCAGTTTGGATATCAGGTTTTGTGTGCTCTCCCCATAACTTTCAACACTGCTTCTTATATGGTTTATAGCACTGATGAAATTTTGAATACAGATCTCAATGTCAGTTTTTTGAAACTGAGCATACAGAATGTCAACATGTGGCATCACGTCATTAAAGAAGGTTTAAAATATCTTAAATTTTGAATCATTGAGCCAATGCAACAAACCACATGCTTCCCGTATTGCAGCATAATCTGCCTTCGTGCACCATGGAATGTACGCACTCCAAGTATGCAAGTGTCACTAAAAACAGCTTTTGGTGCTATTCTAAACGCATTGCGCAACATAGAATGTACGCATTCAAAGTATGCAAGTGTCACTGAAAATAGCTTTTGGTTCTATTCAAAAAGCATTGTGCACCATGGAATGTACGCATTCCAAGTATGCAAGTGTCACTAAAAACAGCTTTTGGTGCTATTCTATCACATTCCAGCGTGCAAAACGCATTCCCAATATGTTCAAATAGTGTAACTACGCTCAATGGCACTATTGAAATGCTGACATTCAAGCGTGAAGAACGCATTCTAAATTTGTTCAAATGGTGTAACTACGCTCAATGGCACTATTGAAATAATCACATTCCAGCGTGCAGAACGCATTCCAAATATGTTCCAATAGTGTAACTACGCTCAATGGCACTATGTTGATCGTGTTATGTAGACGAAGCCTGTGCCATAGGTGCAGTACAGCTGATCGGTTCAGGTATGTAATTCTGCGACGCTTTAAAGCCAATTTGCAACCGATTTTCACCGACGATCCTTTGACTGGACAATAATAAAAATTACCTGAATCAATTCGAATATCAGTTAGCCATGTCTGCCAAAAGGCTGAAATTTCGCTGGTCTTCGCTGGCCGATGTTATGAAGGTAAACATTATCGTGGGTGCTGTGACGTCACCATGTAAACAAACCTAATGATTGCAGTTGTGACGATACCACACTTAAACATGAGGTAAATACATTTTAGTGACTTCCAAGAGGTTGGGTGATAATTATTGCAGGTAGATGCTGGCCTCTGAAAGCTTGTTAAAGGCTGTGGATATATGTTTTTTTAAAGGAAGGGTTTGAAAGTATATGTTTGGTTACCAAGCAAAGAACTTGCGATTCCTGCTCAAGTGGATCTACGGCCAATTTAAATGGATACTACTGTGAGAAAAACCAAAATGCTTTATCACAAACAAGAAAGAAATAATGTACTTTTCATGCAATTGTATACAGGATATTTGGAAACGAACTTTCGAATTTATAACCTTGCAATGATTCGAATATGATGAATACTTCGTCGTCGTAGTACATTAATTTATACATCATGGATTTTTTCTTTAGGGATTTTCTCCATGGTGGATTTTTGCTTTAGGGATTTCTTCCTTGGGATTTTTTGCTTAGGGATTTTTACCGAATACCGTTCTACTAGGTTACCTGGTGAACCGATGAAAAGAAGTACAATGGCTCGACTTTAGATTTCTCGATTTGCTGAACTAGCTATTTATTATTGCAACGAAAGATGTCTGTGTGTCTCTATGCATGTAATTGGTCTATAGTTCTTTGAATTTTTCGTATCTTTTGATTTAGGTAGGAGGTAGGTTATCCCTTTTGCGATTCAATTAGGTGTTAACTTAGGCCTGATCATCATTTCATTTAGTAAAACCAAAAGAGTTCTATGAAGTGAAGTAAATGAAGCAAGCCAAAAATTTGGCACTTTATCAATCCCAGGGGATTTCCATTTATGAGATTTTCTCAGGGGGGTTGTGTATTGTAGTTTACATTGCTAAATGGAAGGGTTGAGAGCAGATAGGTTACAACGCCAAATGATAGATTAATGTAGAAACTCGTTACCAGACCCCCACACGGCCATATGTAAAAGATTAAGAATTGTCATTTTCGGGAGTTGTTGTTACGATATGCCAGGGGAAAGATCAATGTTACAGTTATTATAAATTCGTCGTATTTTCTCGGAGTTTTCTGACATACTTTGCATACACTAGATGCGTACATTCCATGGTGCACAAAGCGTTCAAAATACGCTAATAAGGCATATTTTACACAGTTTGCCTACACTAGATACGTACATTCCATGGTGCACAAGGCATTCAAAATAAACTAATCAGGCATATTTGACATAGTTTGCATACACTAGATGCGTACATTCCATGGTACACAAAGCGTTCAAAATAGGCTAATAAAATATACACACTTCATACTTTAAAAAGAGGTTACTACACCTCAAAGCGCTTAAGTAGAAAGGTAACCTTCCCCCTTTTCCCCCAAAGTATGTCACGCTTCACGCCCATTTTGCCATATGTTAAGACGATCGAGACGGTTGAATCCTCTTAATTTTTGTTTATTGAAAGAGAGGAGATCGGTCAATGCTAAATCAGATATCTGGATCTTGAATGCCAGATACTTTTAACTGTGATTTGTGAAGCGCTTAGAAATATTATAATAAGCGCTATAGAAGCTATTTTCATTATTATTATTTTCATTAAGACATTATTTATGTGTCACAAAGCAAAGGATTAGCACAAACTTTCCTTTATAACTGTAATTTGAACAGGGGACATATAGATAACTAATGTTCTCGAAGGAAAATTTAAGACCTACGGGTCAAGAGCCTTTTCAGTAGGATTTTTTTGTATTTCAACCAATGATGTCATTTATTATTGCAATGATCAGCAATTTGTTTGGTCTTACACCACTATTCCATCGTGGTTGAGCCTTACACCACTATTCCATCATGGTTGAGCCCTTACACAACTATTCCATCGCGGTTGAGCCTTACACCACTATTTCATCACGGTTGAGCCTTACACCACTGTTCTATCATGGTTGAGCCTTACACCACACTTGGATTTGCAGAAGGTCTGGCACTTATCTCTTATACCATCAGGGATGCAGACGCATCACGGTAGCATCTAGCACTTCCTAAGAATTCAAATCAAGAAATGGAGTTGCTCTCAAGAAGGTGGATGACTTCAAGTACTTAGGGTCTCACATTTGAGATACACAGAAAAACTTTGAAATACAAAAGGCACTGGCATGGAAGGCATGCAACAAGCTTTAAGACTTCAAAGTGTCGCTGTGTTTCACAGGTAAAAGAAAGGAACAAGAAAGGAATGTGATGCTTAAAGTATAGAAATTTGTTTCATAGTGTCGCTGTGTTTCACAGGTTAAAGAAAAAAAAAGAAAGGAAATGTTATGCTTAAAGAATAAAAATCTGTTTCACAGTGTCGCTTTGTTTCACAGGTAAAAGAAAGGAACAAGAAAGGGATTGTGATGCTTAAAGGCAATGTTATAGTTCAGGAGCACCCTGCCAGAGAGGGACTTAGTTTAGTGTATACGCCGACGAAGAAGTGATTACATTAAGTAATGAGCTGTTTTCAATGAGTTCTATCAGGGATCTGTAGAGGTATACTTTAGATATCACCCGAAATCTTGAACAATGATATTTCATGTGAACAATAGAGTAAAATTTAGTTAGACAGACGAGACAGCGATGCGGAGTGAACACTGCAGTTGGTTGAGCATCAATGAGAAGATGGGCAGGTAAGTGTTGACATGGCAATTAAAACCTTGTAAAGGAAATATAATGGCCCAGCATATATATATATCAATACCAGCTTATCAGACTGCAAATTCAAAGAATGGTTTCAGACATAATTTAAAAGAAGAATTTTTTAAAACACTCCAGCAAAGAGAAGAAAATCGATATCATTACTTTTAGTTCCCCGCTCTTTACGCTAAAGTTTGACTCTTTCTCTTAACTCTACATTTTAAAACAGTAAAAAACTTTAGCGTAAAGAACGGGGCGTTGAAATTACTAAAAATACTTTAGCGTAAAGAGCAAGGTATTAGGAGGAGGTGAGCCTTCATATGGGTAATAATTTCTGTTCGTTTTAAGTTTTAATGCTGCTGCTTACTTCCAGCTGAAAAAAAAACTTTTTCAGTTTTGGAACTGATTTTTCAACTATGACACATAATTGTAAAGGAAAGTATATATAAACTAAATTGAAGCATCCTAGGTAGGGTTCATACAGGATTTTTATATTGAAATTCCCTGACTATTCACAAGTTTGTTTTTCATTTGGGTTTATATACTCCAAGTATTCTCACCACTTTTTGGTATCTTCTTGATAAAAGCAAATATCTACTACTGAATTTTCAAGGAAAGAGTCGACTCATATGAGCCATACCGACGCATCGTTATAAAAACCGGCTCTAGGAAAGAGTCGACTCATATGACCGATACCAAAGCGTCGTTATAAAAACCAGCTCAAAAAGAGTCGATTCATGTGACTAATACCAAAGTATCGTTATAAAAACCGGGAAAAGAAACAGTCGACTCAGACCAAAGGATCGTGATAGAAACCGGGACATACCGACGCATTTTTGATATGGATTTATTGTATTCTTAAATCATACATGGCTAATCCTTGTGATTGTTCGGTATATCATGTTGACGATGTTTCAAAACGAAATTGTGTATATCACGAAAATACTGTAAAATATTATATTTAAAACTGGTTATATGAAATGTCAAAGGACAAGAAGTCATTAATGTCAATATTTAACAACCGTTACATTGATATTTAAGATAATAATTTGCGGTTCATCATTTAATTATACTTGTATTACAGGTGATCATGCGATCCAGGCACGTTCCATATGTGGGACACCCATGACTATGCGATCCTGGAGAACAAACTAGGTACAAAACGCACATAAATATTTTTGCATACTTTTGTGTTCAAAGAAAAGAGAATCTATTACAGGCACCTATGTGAACTGGAATCGACCTCCTAACTGCTACCTTTCGTAGTAGAGTTCACCATTTCTCCATGAAAAGATATAAATTTCAAAATGGGAAGAACTTTTACACGACATTAACATTTTAAGCACTGGCCGGCAATAAAGTAATGAAAGAAAATGGCGCACAGAGAGCACACAGTGGCGTACACAATATTTTCACAAGGGACGAGAGCATGTCACAGCTTCAAATCCTTTTTCTGCATTGGATAGAGTAGAAATATGCTTGTTTTCATTCACTGGCATTTACCATGAATTGTAAGCACCCATGATATATCAAATCAAATTTTAATGAGTTTAAGAAAAGCAGGGAGACATCCAAAAAGTAACTGTCAGACTGCGTTGTCATTACAGCCAGACAGGATGTATTACTATTCTTAAAATACTTTTAAAAAGAGAATAATATAACATAAATAACTATCGTTTTAGTTTTGAATTCCTCACAGCTTCAAAAACAACCGGCCAATAATAGGACGGAAAGGAAACACTACCAGTATTTCGCTTTGTGCAAGCCGCGATTTCATGGCTCCCCAGAGTCAAAATGTTGTATTTGGAACGACAGTTTGGTTCAAACTTACGCCGGATATTATTTACGGTAGTATACAGTTTATTTGACCTTCGCCACTTAAAGTAAAGTGGATTCAACACAAGTCATCTAGCTGTTACTAACATACAAAAATGAGACCAAAGAGTATAAGATTCTCTAGGGCATACTTGTTGAAATTGTTCTGCAGACATCGACAGCTATCTAACAATCGAATATCCCCTTTGTTGGGAGAACTACTTCTCCATTGATTAGACTCTCCTTTGGTGTCATAGGGAGGCAGCATTTTTGACCTTTCGATAAATTTACGCAGAAACCTGATTTTAAATGTAGGAAAGAAAGGAAAAGGCTCCACTAACATTAAGGTTTACTGCTCCCGTTACGGCAATGCTGTTTATGGGGTTGCAAGTTTGCGATTACCCGATTACCCTATATTAGACCTTCCTCTTCCTGAGGACCATAGGGGATTATACGCCACAGGCAACCCTTTAAATTCCTAAACGGTGACATTTTCTACACTATTTAAGGCATTATATCACTTCCCAAATCTCTCTTTTATCCTCCCTCGCCCTCCTATAACCCCTTCCTCCTTTCTAAAAATGTCGAGTGCTCAGACGACACATCATCTAGTGCCAGACCTCACTTGTGACTTGTGATTTCAATTACTATAGCTTATTCTTTCCAGCTGTCCACAGTATCCCTTTGTAAAAGTATTTTACGACGTTAGCTCCGATAAGTATTGGTTAGTTTTTCTACCAAGGAACAATTCAT
Organism: Alatinidae sp. Z8VKAUB7J3; assembly: GCA_010016025.2. Classification (NCBI taxonomy): domain Eukaryota; kingdom Metazoa; phylum Cnidaria; class Cubozoa; order Carybdeida; family Alatinidae; species Alatinidae sp. Z8VKAUB7J3. The sequence continues at coordinate 256,737,066 of JAAAKM020721499.1, forward strand.
CAAATCCCATCGGATCAGAAGATATAAGATTCTTGAAAGATCACATTTATTCACAAGTATATTTGGTCAGGGGAATCTTTTCACAGGTAATACCTCGAACCCTGTAGAAATATTTAAACATCTTGTTGTGCTGAGTATGTCGTTGCCACCGCGTAACCAAGGCCGTTCTAGCAGTGTCTCAATCAAAGACCCCAGATGAGCAGTGGGTCCGACATTGAAACTACCCTAAATAAACAGAAAAACCAGCACCATGGAATGTACGCATCTAGTGTATGCAAACTATGCCAAATATGCCTATTTAGCCTTATTTTGAACGCTTTGTACACCATGGAATGTACGCATCTAGTGTATGCAAACTATGTTAAATATGCGTTATATGCCTATTTCTAACGCTTTGTGCACCATAGAATGTACGCATGTAGTGTATGCAAACTATGTCAAATATGCGTTATAAGCCTACTTTGAAGTAGTAGTAGTAGTAGTAGTAGTAGTAGAGGTTGTAGTAGTAGTAGTAGTAGAGGTTGTAGTAGTAGTATTAATAGCAGCAGCAGTAGTAGTAGTAGTAGTAGTAGTAGTAGTAGAGGTTGTAGTAGTAGTAGTAGTAGAGATTGTAGTAGTAGTAGTAGTAGTAGTAGTAGCAGAAGTAGTAGCAGTAGTATTAATAGCAGTAGTAGTAGTAGTAGTATATGTCAAACTAATGGCAAAGACCTGAATATGCCAAAACTATAAGACATTCTTGACTCGATTTGATTCTACATAAAACGAGTGGGAACATATTACTCAGAATTACATATAAACTAGAATATAACAATCAAACAACATTAATATTCCATCCATCCATGTCAGCTGTTCACGCCACTGCTGGCGGATAGCCTCCACAGTTTCCTCCACGCCTTCCGATCTTGCTAACCTCCATATCTGAAGGCCGTTCACTATCCGCCACCTGTGACCCCGTAGATGGGAGTTGACTCTCCACACCACACATACATACATACATACATACATACATACATACATACATACATACATACATACATACATACATACAGAAAGGTACCGAATTCGACATACGCTGGAGGATTCTAAAGAAAATAAAGCCATACCAAGGTGGCAGAAGCAGATGCCAAAATTTTACCCATGGGGGGACCTAAAATTATGGGGGGACCTAGAATTTATGGGGGGACCTGGAAAGCTGGATGAAATCATGTGTATCTAAGTACTATTCACTGGAGCAGGAAGAGGATAAATTGCTTTCTTTTTATACTTTAGACACTTTTTTATCTACCGACTATTACATTGCTCAGATAAAACTTTAAATATACTTTGTTTACTGACAGAGAATGAACAGATTATTCTCATGATCAACTCCTCACACCTATTATCAGAAGGCACTTTTAACAGGCACGCTATGTATATGTCTTGGGTTTCTGCACCACTTAACAACAAATCATACCATGGTGGCTAGTGTTAATGTTTTATAGTTTAATGTTTTTTTGCTTGAGAACCCAGACTGTGCCAAAGTGTACACGGACGATTGCTTTCGTATCGTAGGAAAGGCCAGGTCTACGCCCCAGCTGCCCTTTATTTATTTGTTAGCCTGTTTTGTGGTTTTTCTGTTTATTTAGGGTAGTTTCAATGTCGGGCCCACTGCTAAACAGGGGTCTTTGATTGAGAGACTGCCACGTCGAGCATAAGGCAGAGCCAAGACAAGGAAAAGATAATATCTAAAAAAAATTGATTTGTAAATGATTAATGCGTTTGACATATTGTTGTAGTAAATTTCAATTAGCTACTCGATGCATTTCACCTTAGAATAAATTGATAAATGTGGAAAATAAGGTGAGCACACGGTGCTTTTACATTCAATTTGAACCTTTACTACAAAATTCCTGTCTAGGTCAAATCCTCTGCCCGGTAGGTCCATCTCGAGTGTTCCACTACCCTTGTAGGTACCTCAACCATTTCTGGTCATTCGGATTACGTTAGGTCAAGACGAATCAAGCATTACGCATCTAGTGTATGCAAACTATGTCAAATACGCCTTATTAGCGTATTTTGTACACTTTGTGTAACATGGAATGTGCGCATCTAGTGTATGCAAGCTATGTCAAATATGCCTTATAATCGTACTTTGAACGCTTTAAGCAGCATGGAATGTACGCATCTAGTGTATGCAAACTATGTCAAATATGCCTTAGTAGCGTACTTTGAACGCTTTGTGCACCTTTTGACCCAAATTTTCTGCTACGAAATAACTTACGAAAGATGGGTCTCTTTGGAATTTTTTAATGGAAAATTGGAAAAAGGTATTGAAAACCTTTAAAAACAGATATGTAGAAGAATAGCTAAACTATATTCATGATTTTTTGGGCTCTGATCAACAGAATTTAAGTTGGAGAAAATCGATTTCGTAAACTATTGAAACTCTCGAGTTGCTCTGAGATTAGCCATTCAAGGAGATCCAAATTGGCGTTTTAATTACGTGACGTCATTTTACCTTAAAGTTTCAAATTCATCAGACAGGGATTTTGTGGACTTTAAAAAATCCTCATCATCTGGAACAACGGTCAGTGTTTATTATTGCTTTTCTGCCACTGACGTGTCCTTGTCAGTAGCATTCTGTGAACGACTGAGGACATTACTTAACTTTCTAGGGAAGGCGAATTTTTAGGGATGCTTATCGCTTCTGACGACGACAGATAGCACAATTGGGTATACAGCAATTCGTCCCTAGTTTGGGATAGTTTTCTCCGAAGAAAATCAAAGTACTTTCTAGGATAAACGCCGATTTCTCCCTCATCACTGTTGAAACAACACTGAAGCAACAAGCACGAAGATCAAGTGTGCACCCTAAGGGTCACGTGACCGGTCCAGAAGCTGAACAATTTGTTTTGGTTGATTCATGCGAGCTCAACCTCGTTTTGAGACAGGATTGCGCAATTGTGATAAAGGTCCATTGCGCTCTGCACTACTTAGAGTTCCAGAGGCATACACAATATGTCTTTCTGAACCGTCAGGCATACGGTGTCTAATCAGGGCACCAAGACCATATAGGCTGGCATCTACACTGAGAACTAGGGGATGGTCAGGATTGTAGTGAACTAAGGAAATGGGCCATGAGCATGGAAGCGAGGTAATCGATCATTTTTGAAAGAGAGGTATTCGAATAATCGTTCTGCTTGTACAGACCAGTGAACTCTATATAAAGGACTGGAACGAGAAGTCGCGCTCTGAACCCGTAACCAAAGATGGCGGCAACGGAAGCCGCCATTGCACGTACAAAATTTGGCGGGAAATCTTAGTTGCACAGGAGCTGCTGCAGCGATTGTGCACAGTTTGTGGCTACTGGTGTCACAAGAGGTGTTCAGGACTAGCGAGGCTGCAAGGAGTGCAGGGTTACCGTTGTAGAGTCTACACTGGTGATCGTAAGGGAGGCGAAGAACTGGAACATCAGGACATTGAAGGGGAAATAATGGAGGAAGTCAGGGAGTTTTGCTACCTGGGAGAGCTTCTGGAGTCGGAGGGAGGTGCCAAGAAAGCAGTGATCCAGTTAAGCGACGTTTAGATTAGATTTTGATTTGAGATTAACAAAGTGCTGACGGGCGTCACATTCGATCCATAGGCGCAACGGATGAAAAATATTGGGGGGTCTGTGGATTATTTTCGCAAAAAAATATACCTTTGCCCAAAAATTATTGGGACATGTATAGACTAAAAGCACTTCAGTTCGGCAGGAATGCCGACGCTAATTCAGAGGGCTGGTAAAAGACGCCCTGTTAGGTTATTTTTAACACATTGTGCACCATGGAGTGTACGATTTCCAAGCATGCAATTGTAAGTAAAAGCGCCTTGTTAGGTTATTTTGAACACATTGTGCACCATCGAATGTACGCATTTCAAGCATGCATTTGTCACTAAAAACGCCTTGTTAGGTTATTTTGAACACGTTGTGCAACATGGAATAACTGCATTCCAAGCATGCAATGTAAAGAATGTGATTAAAGGCTCTTTTCCTATTTCAAAAGTTTTAGTTTTCGAGGGTAATAGCTACATATGTTGAAAGAATGAAGATATTAGACTATTTATGATTGAAAATGGTAAAGAATGTGATTAAAGGCTCTTTTCATTTTTCAAAAGTTTTAGTTTTCGAGGGTAATAGCTTTGTCTGTGGAACAAATGAAGATATTAGACTATTTTATGATTGCAGGAATTTATCTCTGAATTTGACAGGTTGTGGTCTGTCTTCAATCGAAGTTGGGGACAATTCAAATGCCTGCCTGATATGACGCATGACATTCTGCAGCACATAATCAGTAATTACATAATAAACTTTCCAAACATATGTGAAATAGGGAGAACGCCAAGAAGGAAACTACAATTGTGACAACGTTTCGTCTTTTCTTAAAGACTTCATCAGGTCCTTGTGGTAAGTCAGCAAGTTTCGGTTCCGTTTAAGCGTAGGCTTAGCTGATACAAACAGCATGAAGGAAACTGCTGCCTACGCGATTTACTTAGAATTACATGACTCAATATATGACAGTGTGTTGGATTCAAATAACCTAATTCAGATAATTTAGTCGAGACGATCAGCGATCGTGATTTGCAACGGTGGTCCAACTGTAGCCGCTACTCAAAGTTCACTTGTTGAAAAACAATGCACCAAAGTGCTATTTACATAGGTTCGCTGTTTTTATCATTTATATATTTGAATGTGAGGGACAACTGCATGTCGTGTTATCATCAGTACCATTAAAGTTTATTCTTTCATAGGAAATTCGTTATTAATAAGTCACTTATTTCATCTTGAGCAGCAATTTGATAATATTTTCTAGTCTGTGACTATTGCTCTTATTGTTCGTAAGAGTGACCCAAAATGGTTCCCATTGTCCTTGTGTGACGTCATAAGGCAGGAAGTGTCATGACCTGTGTTTTAAAGACCTTGAAACAAACCAGACAGTCGATCCGACAAAGAGCGAACAAGTATGTTCAGGAAAGCAGTGGGGGCAAAGAGGACAGTGCCGATTACTTTGGACTTAATGCGGTGTATGCCGAGAAAGTCAAACCTTTCAAGGTTACGGTAACGGTGAGTCCATTTTTTGGATTGCAGTCCATGCTTTTCCTATTCGCACAGAGATGTCTTTTTCACGTGAATTAATCCAAGAAACAATCGTAACCAATACAAGGGCCTTCAGAAATTACTCTTGTTAAACTCAAAATTAAATGCGAGGCATGTACTACGTATGCCGCTTGTATCACTTTCGCAACTCTTGCGGTCATGGGAATTTAACAGTTTGGGAAATTATCTTCAATCAAAGACCCCTGATGAGCAGTGGGCCCGACATTGAAACTACCCTAAATAAACAGAGAAACCACCAAACAGGCACCAAAAAGGGCAGCTTGGGCGTCAAAGGGCGACGTCCCTCAATTTGTGCTACCGGGCAGAGAAGCAAGCCAGGAGGCAGGCTCAACCGCCTAGTAGGACCGCCTCTCGCGGATGGAAAGCATCTGTCATCAATGAGAACAGATCATCCTTTGACTGGTTTTCTAAAGCGGTGGTGATGTTGATGCATTTAGCCATTGGCCTCATACACAAAGAGAGGCTGAAATTTAGAAAGTTGAGGAGCACGAGGAGATTTTGAAGAGAGCATTACTTACGTCAGAGAGAGGATTAAAGTGTACCTCCAGTGGTCAGAAATTTTTTGATATTTTGTTCGTCTTCTCTCGTGGAATCGAACTGTTACTTTGATTCCTTCCTGGTACGATGGGTTTCTCGACTCAATGCTGTTGGCTCCATTGTACGATTGGGCACTAACCATTCCTGTGGCGGAGCAAAAATTTGTGGTAAATGACTATTTTTAGCTGTTCTTAGAGACCTTCGGCTGGCGGCTGGTTCTGAATGAAATCTCTGGTACCTATGACTATGTCATGTAGGACACACGAAATAACGCGCCAAACAAGACAGCCGGCTGACCCCTTTGCTTTATTGTTCTCCTCTCTTGCATTTGTGTACGATGATCCACCTTACCGATGTTTGCTTCGGAATAGCAAGTTTCTTATTGCTCGCTGATACTTTCATTTCAGCTGTCTGTTGGAATGGCAGAGAGATATTAGGTTTTAATAGCACACAAACTGCATCTTCAAAGCTTTTACGGTCAGTTGATGCTCATCAAGATGATAAAGAACAACTATGTCAAATGTGTCTTATTAGCCTATTTTGAACGCTTTGTGCATCATGGAATGTACGCATCTAGTGTATGCAAACAGTGTCAAATATGCCTTATCAGCTTATTTTCAACGCTTTCTGCACCATAGGATGTACGCATCCTGCGTATGCAATCTATGTCAAATATGCCTTATAAGCCTATTTTGAACGCTTTGTGCACCATGGAATGTACGAATCTAGTGCTTTCGTAAACACCTGAAACACGAGTATTCGTGACAAATATCTGAATCAATAGTGAAGATGCGAAGTCTCAACGATCACAGCTAAAACACTTGAACGAGAATATGTTATGTCACGATATGCATTCTTTTGAACAGTAATACACAGGGTACACATGCAGTTTCTACGGCGCATGGTTCGAGGTGGAATGGCACGAATGTCTTCCCATGATGAAATAAAAAAACAAAGACTATTTTATCAAAGATAATTCATGCGTAATCAGGGGCCCGACTATATCGGGAACGGCAATCGAGGCAAGGGCTGGGGCCCGACTATATCGGGACCGGCACTGAAAGGGTTAAAGACATCGCTTTTAAAACTAGTTGGAGGCTATAACCCCTAAAGTCACTCCCTTCCCTCTGCCCTTGAAAAAAGGATTGTTTTGAACAACCGTCCATCTCTATTATGCACTAATTCCAATGACTTTGGTTTTTCGTACTATTACTCTTATATTGCTATTATAAATAAATCAAAGTAATTAATCTATCTGGGAAACCCTAGCCTTTATTTCTAGTAACAGGCTACACTAATGTTGTGCCTCAAGTCAAGCCCTTCACACATTTTATACACAAACATTATGTACATCATTTCAGAATATGTTGGGAATTCAATGAGCCATAAACTCACTTGAGTACCTCTATTTTAAGTGCAAATTTCTGTTGCTCTTACTGCTCATTGTATCTCGCAAATTATGCCTTTAGCTGCCCGAGCACTGGCCTTCTCCATTACTCTGATAGCCACAGCCCTGCAAATATACAGTGCCATGGGCTTCTACAACTTACAATGCTTTACTCTCTATATTCCCTTAAACTTTTCCATTGCCTACTCAAAGCACGAAATTGCAAATGTATGAGATTTGAAACGACCGAAATGGTTGCTCACTTATAATCAACCGGTTTTTGATTATTTTGAGCATTATGGCTAAAAAATATCCTCCAAACATCAAAAATATAACTATTAATACACTATTTGTACAATATTCATTAAAAAATAAGAATATTGCACGAAATAGCGAAAACATTGTGTACTTAAAAGCTTTTTTCGTCTGACACTCCTCAGAGTAAAAGCCACTGACAAACAGCATACTATCTATGCTTCCCTGTTTGAGTTTAAAATATTTGGGAAATAAACATCTATCAGAGTGGAATATCCCAGATTGTGTATCAAATTTTCTCCCAAATGTTATTCCGTTACCATGGAATTACCCATCTGCAACAGTAAAGAATGGTCCGATTAATCATGGGTGATCCGTCCATTCACAATTATGCAAATTATGCTGTTAGTGCACATTCAGTACAGCAAAAAAGAGTCAACTGAGGACTACATCAGCAATTTCAGTTGCTGGGAATCCAGACTTTATCAGAAATATGCCTTTAGGACCTTTGAAGAAAGTAAATATCTTTATCAAAGTAGCTAAATTTAATGACTTTAATGTAGATAATTTCAGATTAATTAAGTCTTTGATCTTTTAACGTCTCGTTTGTAATAACAGACATAAAGTAAAAAAAGCTTTTGATGCTATTCTAAATGCATTGCGCACCATGGAATGTACGCATGCCAAGCATGCAACTGTCACAAAAGGCAGTTTTTGGTGCTATTCTAAACGCATTGTGCACCATGGAATGTAGGCACTCCAAGCATGCAAATGTCACTAAAAACAGCTTTTGGTGCTATTCTAAACGCATTTTGAACCATCGAATGTACGGATTCCAAGCATGCAAGTGTCTGTCGCTGCTTTTTGTGAAGGATTTGATACCGCAGAGTTATGCAAGCCTCAAGGTGCTTGGGATAGAAGGTCGCGCCAATTTCCTACGAAATTTTTAAAAATGCTTTTAAGAAGGTTTTAGCATTAGGGAGCTTACCGTTTGCGAACAACTTTGCTAGCTACGGTTTTGAAAGGGGCAAAGCAAGAGGCAGTAAATGCTTAAGATTCTTGTTTTATTATAACTAGGTTTTAAGCACGGATGGGGGCATGATTATCGGTATGTATATTTTTGAGAATTTTGAGGCATGCATGCATACGTTGCATTCACTGACGACACGTCCCTGTTCTTTTCTAAAGCAAATAGCTTAAGCTGGCAAATAAAAAATCAAGTGTGAACCAAATCAACATCAGGTGTTAAGCAGAATTGATAGGTTTTAAGCAACTCATTGCAGTCACTCTCATCGGACCACAACGGCCAATCAGATTGGCAGTTTACACTTATTGACTCGGCTGAAAGCGAGACACAATTACGCGACAAAGAGTCGTTTTGGCAATACCAATTACAAACGTTTGCGTCACATGGTCTTAACGAGAGAGATGCTACGACTTCTTATAATTAAAAAACACTGTTTTTCCAGCCTCCTGCGTTCAGGAGCTTTCACATATCAATCAAAGATGGCAGGAAATAGTGTTGTTTTGGATGCCAGTCTAGGCGGCCAAAGTTACCTCCAAGGCCAAAGTTACCCCGTTTTACGATACATGGGCAATGATAATGATGAATGTTCTATCAATACTCAATATTTTGCCTTATGAGACTATTGTCAACAGTCATGACTGTATGGTATCTTGAAGTAAAATTTTTTCCTCATTGACCAGAAGGGAGTGGTTGTTGCTTCTGGGTAAAACAACAGGCTAAAGTATCATTTCAATGAATCAAGTGCAAATCCATTGTAACATACCATGGGAGGGCTATTGACAATTCTGTCCCGGAACGTCTACCTCGTTATATGATGATCAAAACGACGAAGAATGATACACAGGCTTTTTTTATAAGCAACTCAGTTGCTTAGGTGTGAGGCCTCGATTTGGTCCAAAATCTAAGCAACAAGCTAAGCAACCTTACTCCCAAGAGAGTTGAAATGACCTACTCATATAGCAGATCCTAAAGAGATCATTGAAGGACATTTGGATTCATTAAGCGATGTGTTAAATTTATTTAATGGCCAAGTGGAAAAGTACGAGCCTCAAAGGAGACCGTAGAACAGTGTGAGGGTTGTTGAGCCGATTATTTTATTCAAATTTAACCTGAGTTTTGCAAGAAGAAGGCTCTCAAATTTGTCTGATGAGGGTGCAACGAAACCGGTCAATGGCATTTCACTAATGATTCCGTTATTAAATATTATCTACAAATTTAGAAGCATTATCTTCTTTTTCTTAACTCCCTTTTTTTTAATTCAATGCCTTAATTGGTAATATTCATGATACAATAACATTTCCCGCTGTTTTCTCCTGGCATGGTACATGGGACAGCAGGATTGATGTACAGGAGTGTTTAATTTATCGGGCAACTCCCTGGGAATATAGCCCTCGTTAAGAAAAAGCTGCTGTAAATACAATCCGTATTCGACGTTGTTTGCATTAGTTTACTTAAACCAATAAAATGTTGCGTGCATGCACTCTATTCAGTGAAGATGACATTTATCATATAGGTCGTTTGCAGTCTGAGCGTTCCGGAAATGAAATCTCATTTCCGCTTTCCAGATGGAGGGCAAACAAACTTGACATACTTTGCGGAGCCAAGATCGCGGACCACTGCCATGTAGAAATTAGTTGTTTCTATAATTATAGTTTGGTCACTTTTTTTTCCATCTACAGTTATTCTTTAAAGGAGATAAAGAACCAATGTAATTTGGAAAGCTCCTGTTTATCGTTATTATTATTATTATTATTATTATTATTATTATTATTATTATTATCACCGTGAGCGAGTTTTCTTCAACCGCCATCTTCAGTAGATCTTCTTCTATATTGTGGGTAACCATCATTGCCAGTAATTGTGTTGAGTACTAAAAGTCAAGGATATTGCTTTGTGCACCTTCCTTTGGCCATGCATGGTGAATTTTCTTTTAGTGCACCGCAAGATTTTCAGGTTGCTCTTGTGATTCCTCGGCACGCTTTCTTTTGGTGATTTCTCTTTGAGACGCAAGCCTAATTTCACATTCTATTATTCAAGAACAACAGATTGCATTGTTGAGAAACAATTGATTCTATTATTCAATAATAATTGATTCTATCTTTCAACAACTATAGATTGTAATGTTTAACAACAATTAATTCTATTATTCAAGAACAACAGATTGTATTGTTGAGAAACAATTGATTCTATTATTCAATAATAATTGATTCTATCCTTCAACAACTATAGATTGTAATGTTTAAGTTTGCATACACTAGATGCGTACATTCCATGGTGCACAAAGCGTTCAAAATAGGCTAATAAGGTATATTTGACAGAGTTTGCATACACTAGATGCGTTCATTCCATGGTGAACAAAGCGTTCAAAATACGCTAATAAGGCAGATTTGACATAGTTTGCATACACTAGATGCGTACAATCCATGGTGCACAAAGTGTTCAAAATACGCTAATAAGGCATAGATTTAAGCGAGCGTCTGGTGTGTTGAATGTAGCCTACCTAGAGGGGTGACAATGTGGCAAGTGACTTTGGATTTTGGCAAGACAGGCATTGTCCATTGACAAATGTCTTGATGATTAGATGGCCAAATGAAACGTTAAGTAATGAGTTTTTGAGTGACACGAATACCTTGATCTGACAATGAATGAAGACTGTCAAAGATTTGGCGGCGAAAATGTGGTTTATTTTTGATGCTGATTTTGCAATTATATGCATACATTTATACCAAAATCCAGTGTCTGGAAATATGCCTAAGGAGCTACCAAATTTAGGTGATATTGCATGTCTTTTTATTTGCCATGCAGTTTATATGACCTTAGTTTTTACAAGTTATTTCCATTGTTTCTGCACCCCTGCTATTGTTAATATGTGGGCTTTCATTTTTCTGAAGCTGACAAAAAGGCTATACTGAAACAACATTATGCTCCTCTAGTATCTTCAGTGCTAGGCCCTACATCAAACAGGATTCAACATTATTTCATTCAATCGATCAGCTACGTACAGTCTATCAGAACTTAAGGGAGAAATTGAGCTGTCTGTTTATGTGGCGATTTTACTTGACGAAAATATGATATACCTGACAAGTTGTAGTGAATCTTGCATCAGGTTTAGTTATAATGATTGTGTTTACCTCCAGCAGCATGTCATCTGATGCTCAAAAACGTACAATTTGGTTTTTCACGCCTTAGTGGAATGGCTACTTTTCTTCAAGTTGAAGTACACAAAAGAATATAAGTCCAAGTTGTTGCAGTTTTCAAATATTCCGCATTTTGAAGGGAATATGACAGGATTACCCTTCTCTGCACTATGTTAACGAAACGAGAATTAAAAGCAACTCACCAGTTTTGTTAGAAGCTTGTATTCTTTTCAGTAAATATACATTTTTACCAATGAGTGGCAATTTGATTTTTGCATTTTCATTCATTTTGGAGATCATTTTGGCACTAAACGGATTGTTGTTTTCTGAGGAATTTTAAAAAGCCTTATATAGTGGGGTGGATAATAGAATGGGGCTATGTCGTACTTTCACATCTTGGTAAAATGGGGATTTATGGTGGTTGGATTGTCATGTTGTCGTAAATGTCAATTGTCTCGTTGTGTTCTTGTATGTGTCCTTTTATGGCTCCATTGTATTTATGCTTATTGTGTTTATTTAAGTTTATCTTAAAAATTGTAATTTTGACTTTTTTTTGTAACTATTTTTCTTCTATATGGCGAAATAAATAAATACATACATACATACATACATACATACATACATACATACATACATACATACATAGATGATGATGATGATGATGGTGATGATGATGATGATGATGGTGATGATGATGATGATGATGATGGTGATGATGATGATCATGATGATGATGATCATGATGATGATGGTGATGATTTGCATCACAATCTTTGATCCCCCTTCCATGGAACCTACTCTACACTCTTTGATACAAAATTCAAAATTCTGTAATTTACCCTATTTCTTCATCAGATCAGTCTACAGTTTTTTTTGTAGTTTTTACCTTTTTTAGTTTTTTTCTTCTTTTGTATTAGTGTGAAATAATTCAGACGTCATATGTGGACAAACATGACGTCACCTGATCCACAGATCCACACACAGACAACTTATTTTTATATAGATAGATTTTATTAATATTTTTTTAGTTTTCTTTTTCTCTTATTTTTCAGTTTTTTCCTTTTTTTTAGTTTTTTCTTTTTTAGATACACTTTGAATTCTAATTCGTTATTATTTTTAATCAATGTCACATCAAGAAAATTTAACTTGTTGTCGTATTCTTATGAGGGACACTCCGGATGCCTGATGTTATCGGCCTCATAGGTATTCCTTCTTTATGAAACTTAGCTAGTCCATACATTGATGCTGGTTGTGGATTATCACTTAAAAGTTTTAGAGCGTTTTTTCCTTCGTTGCTCTGTCTTAACTATTCTATCTATGATTCTAACCCTAATGTCCTTTTCAAACCCCGTGTGGCCCTCCTCTAAAAAATGTCGAAAAAAAACTCTGCCTGTGGTACCCCCTGACCTTGTCTAAACCTACGACTAGCGACTACGACTACGACTACGATTTCCCATTATCTTGACATTAATCTTAACCCCCTTACAAACTCTAACCCTTCTTATATTAAAGACACTAATCATTTAATAATATCCTGTCATCATAATCTGCTCGCTCCATCTCTGTTTATTGATACTAATATCGTCTCTCTATTTTCCTCCCTCCTCTCCGCAGCTAGGGGAAGACGACGGATCCCGATGGACCATGGTGAGAAGTCTTTTCCTTCTATTATTTTGTGTCCATGATCTGCTCGCTCTATTTCTGTTTATAAATACTAATATCGTCTCTCTATTTTCCTCCCTCCTGACAATTGGACAGCGAAGAATGTTGTATATTCGCAAGTTTTACGCAGTTAATTTGTATTGTATCTATCTATCTGTCTCTCTGTATAAAAACGAGTTGTGTGTATGCATGTTTGTTTGTTTGTAAAAAGAGCGTTTGCATATGTTGTCATTATTAGTACATACGGCTTTGTATATGCACAGACAATGGGAAAGCCAAGAATGTTGTATATTCGCAATTTTTACTTGCTACTTTGGATCGACTGTTGCTGCCGGTGAGTACACATTTTCTGGCATTTCAATTTCCAAGTGAAACTTGACCGCTTTTGTCTTGCCAGTATTGTTCTTCTATCTCATCCATTCAACTCAACTTTTGTCTACATTCTGTAATTACCATTACCCTCACTCAGCACATTTCCTCATCGCCTTTCCATAGTCATTACATCATCCATCACCATGACTCCTATGCCTTATAAGCCTATTTTGAATGCTTCGTGTACCATGGAATACAGGCATCAAGTGTATGCAAAATATGTCAAATGTGCCTTATAAGCCTATTTTGAATGCTTCGTGTACCATGGAATACAGACATCAAGTGTATGCAAAATAAGTCAAATATGCCTTATTGGCCTATTTTGAACGCTTTGTGCACCATGGAATGTACGCATCTAGTGTATGCAAACTTTTCCGGATGTGTTTTGTTTATTTTGATTGTATGAAATTTTTTGAACTCGGGCCTAGCGATACGGATATTATTTTACCAATACCGCGTAACACGAATGGATTTGCTACTAATTTTTATCGCGGCGGTTTATCTTCAGTGTCAGCAAGATTCCCAAGGAAAGTACTCGATAAAAAGATAACGTCAAGACGTGACATGGCAATTAGTACGTTCTCTTTACTGTGCACCATGGAATGTACGCATTTAGTGTATCCAAACTATGTCAAATATGCCTTGTTAGCGTATTTTGAACGCTTTGTCCACCATGGAATGTACGCATCTACTGTATGCAAACTATGTCAAATATGCCTTAATAGGCTATTTTTAACGTTTTGTGCACCATGGAATGTACGCATCTAGTGTATGCAAACTATGTCAAATATGCCTTATTAGCGTATTTTGATGTTATAACATATTTAAAGCGCTGCAAAATCCTCCTTGAACAACCTTTTTCTGATATTTTCTTGATAGCTTAAGTCATTAAAACTTGTGCCAAATATAGAAGAAGAATATTGAATTCAATATAATAGTTAGAAATTGTTAAAATTTCCCCGGTTACCTTTTTTTGTTAAAAATGACTACAATAAATTGATGGAAATTTTCACGAGTCTTAGGAGAACTCTGGCTGGGGGACTAATTGCCATTATGATTTTCAAATAGGTAAACTATTCTAGTTTATGGATTGAAGCATCATTTTGCTTTTGCTTTTGCAGGCATTAAAGTAGATGTCACGTGATTTGTGATGCCGAAAATCGATAACAACGTGAAGAAATTAAAATGCTTATATCTTCTGATGTATTTTAGGTAGAGATTCACTTTTTGCTTTAAAATGTCTTTACAGGATTCCTATGTAATAACTGTAGGGCTTGAAAGTAAGTTAGATAAACAGCATATATGCATGTAATACGATTCTTTACAGCAATTTTGTGATGTTGTTTATGTTCGATTATGATGAACTACTGACAGTGATGTGTTTTACCTTTAAATTCCTATGTAATAACTGTAGGGCTTGAAAGTAAGTTAGATAAACAGCATATATGCATGTAATACGATTCTTTACAGCGATTACAACAATAGCTTGCTTGCCATCTCTGGCACTGTGGAAGGCTCAAAGCCGAAACACAATAATTATAATTAATGAATTTCCCCTTACCCAGTGAGTGGAGGTGAAAACATGGCAAGATTGACTTGAAAATTTCTCACCTATATGGAATACGTTTGATTATGTAAAACCTTTGATAGCTATAGATAATATTTTTCATTTATTTGACAATGTTTATCAACAACTCAGTGAACATGTCAAGATTAGCCTGCTACTAGTGTCTGACCCCTGAGCAATAAACTGAGGGCTCATCTCAAGCCCGGCATAAACTAGAAACGTAGTCTATCAATCTTTAGTTACTTAGAGTTTGATTGTCCCTCAGTGGCGTAATTAAGATCGCCATGCAGTGTTTTCTTTAAAACTTGAAAGTGAGAAGAGTAAACCCAAGTTATGAAAAGTTCGAAATTACTTCGTATATGAAAGGGGCTTCTTCCTCATCAACGCCCCGCTCTTTACGCTAAAGTTTGACTCTTTCTCTTAACTCTGCTTTTTGAAACAGTAAAAAACTTTAGCGTAAAGAGCGGGGCGTTGATGAGGAAGCAGTCCTTTTCATATACGAAGTAATTTCTGTTCGTTTTAAGTTTTAATGTCGCTCCTTACTTTCAGTTGAAAAAACTTGTTAAGGCATATTTGACATAGTTTGCATACACTAGTTGCGTACATTCCATGGTGCACAAAGCGTTCAAAATAGGCTAATACGGCATATTTGACATAGTTTGCATACAACAGATGCGTACATTCTTTGGGGCACGAAGCGTTAAAACTGGCTAATAGGGCATACTTGACATAGTTTGCATACACTAGATGCGTACACTCCATGGTGCACAAAGCGTTCAAAATAGGGATTTGCGGATATTGGTATACAATAAAGAAGCTGCGAGTTAAACGAGATCGTTGGAAATACAAGAATACTTTAAAAAAACTTCGTATTGACTTAAATCCGCCGTTTACGCTGCGACGATTGCCACAAGGAAGCAAGGAGGTAGTTGTTATTGTTGGTTTTATAGTAATCAATATTATTCCAATTTAAGAACAGTTTCGAACGTTTCCGAAATTATGCTCTCGCCCTTTTTAGGTTACTGGAACATTGGAAGGGGCTCCGACGAACACATTTTGGGGCGTTAAGGAGAACGAAGACGTAGTACCGAGGCTTATTAAATATTAGACTTGGTAATGATAAAACACCTCAAAACCAACGAAAATTTAAATCAAAATTTCGCCAATATGTCGAGCTTTTCAATTTTTGACCAAAATTGAAAAGAGGCATTTTGGAAGCGAGGTCATTTCAATAGTGCCATTGAGCGTAGTTACACTATTTGAACATATTGGGAATGCGTTTTGCACGCTGGAATGTGAGCTTTTTAATAGCGCCATTGAGCGTAGTTACACTATTTGAAGATATTGGGAATGCGCTCTGCACGCTTGAATGTTAGCATTTCAATAGTGCCATTGAGCGTAGTTACACTATTTGAATATATTGGGAATGCGTTCTGCACGCTGGTATAGCCCTACGTAAGCCTTCTCTTTGTAAACAAAAGGATTTTGTATTTAGATTAGCTGTTTTTCGTTAATGTTATCGGCGCTAAAATTTTGTACTTGTTTTCCGTGACGTCCGTACTTTTTTCCACCAATTATGTGTCACCTATTGTAAATTTTGATCCTTTAGATGTGTATAAATTCTGTTGTAACGATGTATGATGTACCGATGTATTTAGTCTGAACTATATATGATTAAAAAATAGTTTTGAATAGAACACTAGAGAAATAGAAAAGTATGTCACCACCGGGGATCGAACCCGTGACCTACGCTTTCGCGGCGTGCGCTCTACCAACCGAGCTAGGTGACCTCCGCTGTTAACACACTTTTAATTTCTCTAGTCGCCACATTAGCTCCCAATCATCCACCGGTGGACATCGACATCCAGCTCTACGCAATTGGAGGTCTCGTGGCTTTAGACAAAAAGTGAAGGAGAAGGGGATCTGTAACAATGCTTTTAATCATTTCCCCTTTGTATATATGTAACCCTGGTACATTTCCCTTTGTCATGTACCTACCCCACCTTACTTGGGTATCCCTTTAGCTTTACGATAATTCATCTTGTGTCTCATACACAATAAGATTTCACACCTTTCTGTTAAGCCCTTGTGTACGTCACTAAACAAGCGTTTCTCACTCACTGCATTGGTATCATCTTCTATTGTTGAAGTAGGAATGTAATATGAAGGAAAATCACACTCCCTTTTGGAGAGCATTTTAATACTTCACATCCATTATCCCCGTAAACATCGTTGCCTAATCGTAATATACAGTGCCGTTTGGCCCTCTGCTGAATGGCGTAGAATTTCGTGACATCCTGATGGATAGGCTTTCTATGGAAGGGTAGGTGTGAGGCCTCGATCTGGTCCAAAATCTAAGCAACAAGCTAAGCAACTCGAGGGGACATTTCTGAAACGCCTTGAAAACAAATCAACAAACGTTTTTCATTAAGAATTGATTACAAACTGTTGATATAAAAGAAATATTACACAGTTGATAATGTGTCAAGCTAAGAGATCAAAGATCCAACCATCATTTGGTATTTCATCATTTACAACAAGCTCCCAATCTACTTCATTTTGTTCTGCCAGTCTCAACTGACTTAAGACCTAGAACGCAGGGGCAGATTCAGCCCAAAATATGACCGGTGCTCAAATTTATGAAGAGGGGGAAAATATGACCGGTGCTCAAATTTATGAAGGGGGGGGGGGAAGAAATATCTAGTACCGGGGGGGCCATGGGCACCCTTTACATTGACGGTCGGATGGCTGTGATTGCTATCTGTTACAAATTCCAAATAGTTTCAGAGATACGATGATTTGAATTTTGCCAAAATTGAGCATGAAATCAGCCATGGCGGCTATTTTGAATTTCCGAAAAATGTGAAGTTAATTGGTCCTGCAATTTAATAATCTTTTGCTTACTTTTATTCCACCAAACTTGGTACACTTAAGCTTTCACATATGGAGAATCCAGAAATGGTACTATCAACTAGTTGTAATGCTCAAATACATTTACTCCGATGAAAAGCAAATAGATATTACTGTTATTTATCAACTGCTGACGTTCAGATGTTCAAATATTTCCTCGATTCCCAAACTCCCCATCCTCTGATCCGTGCAGTATTGAAAAGACCATAAAACAGGCCATGCACTGTATTGAAGGTCTGTTTTATGAGCTCTTTAGGACGGTTTTTTGACAAGCTGTATTGTGCAAGGACAGTCGCAAACTATGTCAAATATGCCTTATTAGCCTATTTTGAACGCTTTGTGCACCATGGAATGTACGAATCTTGTGTATGCAAACTATGTCTGATATGCCTTATTAGGCTATTTGAATGCCTTGTGCACCATGGAATGTACGCATTTAGTGTATGCAAACTATGTCAAATTTGCCTTATTAGCCTATTTTGAAAACTTTGTGCACCATGGAATGTACGCATCTATAAAATTGAGAGAGATTTAAGTCGATTTTTACATATCTCTTTGAAGCAGGTTCCCCTTGTTTACACAGTCCATCTATCTTTGTTATTGTCCCTGTTTCTTTTGCATCCCTGGTGGTGCTATTTTCAAAGTATATCATTGATTACTTAGCATTGTTCCAACCCTGATCACTGCCAGCAATATCTCAAATGGGGAGATCTGATGTGATAAAATTTTGTTAATGTCAAATATGCCTTATTAGCGTATTTTGAACGCTTTGTGCACCGTGGAATGTACCCATCTAGTGTATGCAAACTATGTCAAATATGCCTTATTAGCCTGATTTGAACGCTTTTTGCACCATGGAATGTACGCATCTAGTGTGTGCAGACTATGTCAAATATGCCTAATTAGCGTATTTTGAACGCTTTGTGCACCATGGAATGTACCCATCTAGTGTATTGCCTGACGATCGCCTCGGCGTGAAACTCAGAGTAGCATACTCCCAAGTTTTTTCTCTTAGTGAATCTATATATACACACATACATACACACATACATACATACACACATACATACATACATACCTGCATACATACATATCTACGTATGTATGTATGTATGTATGTATGTATGTATGTATGTATGTATGTATGTATGTATGTATATATGTATGTATGTATCATAGCACATTCTTTAGAGGCAATTGAGTTGTACTATAACTTTTACTTCGTCTTCATTTGAATTCTGCCAAGGTCATTCCATTCCATAACAACTTATGAGAAGAGTAAAAAGAAGAGAGAGAAAATTTTGTATTTCAGTTATAGTTTACAACTGAGAGATACTATCTTGGTATTGTACTACCAGAGGTGGCCACTTGGGTATGAGGGGCTATAGCTGACCATGATAAAAATTAAAGAATTTATAGTCCTTAAAAGACATTGGGTCACCAGTGCCCTCTGGTAGTCAAAGGGTTAAACCTGACCTTCGTTTGGTCAATAAATCTTATAATGATGATCTAAAATACCCAATAGAGATTTTGTTAAGATCAATAAGAATCTAAGGTTAACGATCCTTATTATTCTTCAAATGCAATTATTTTGGTACTTATTTCAATTCGACTTTGTATCAACAAAATAATTCCTTTTGTCTTTCTCTGTTGACAAAACCCGTGTAAGTGCTCATATGCTTAGCAAAAAGCTTGGACATTCTCCAAATGCATCTTCAAACTGTGGATTGAGAAATACTCAGCATATCTCCAATCCACAGCTAAAAGGTCCAGAACCTGCATAATATCTGAGAGCAGCACTAACTTGTGACAAACTTGTGTTATGAGGTGCAATCGCTTTGTGCACCATGGAATGTACGCATCTAGTGTATGCAAACTATGTCAAATATACCTTATTAGTGTATTTTGAACACTTTGTGCACCATGGAATGTACGCCTCTAGTGTATGCAAATTATGTCAAATATGGCTTATTAGCCTATTTTGAACGCTTTGTGCACCATGGAATGTACGCCTCTAGTGTATGCAAATTATGTCAAATATGCCTTATTAGCCTAGTTTTTAAAATCAATTAGAATACAAGAAAGTTTGATTCTAGCTAGTCTATCTACTATTTCTATGAGTCATATGCAACTCATAGAAATAGAAATAGAATCAAACTTTCACTGCTGAATCAATTAAAAGTTTTATTGATTCTACCTAGTCTATCTACTATTGATTCTAGCTGGTCTAGAATCAATAGATTAGAATTTTAGAACCATATGCAAGACGTCACACCCGGGTTCGAATCCGGTCAGCGCCGCTAAATTGCAAGCTATTGGGGTAACGCTCCACTCTTTGAGAATTATATATATATATATATATATATATATATATTAATGTTGTTCTTTAGAAGCAAATTATATTCTCCACGTGGTAGTTTGTAAATGTTTCTGGTCTTATCGGCAAACACATATAATTGATCTGACGAATTTATGTTCTTTATATCCTCTTGTAAGGATGTGGATCATGTTTTTATCCATTGCCCCCTTGCGAAGCAGTTTTGGAAAATGTTAACTCCAACGCTATTTAAACTATGTAATTCTCAGTTCCAGATTACCCGGTCTGTGGTTTTTCTTCATCAATTTAATTGCGGTGATGTAACTAGTAAACGACTATTGTTGTACCTGATAAAATTGGCCAAGTATTGTCTTTGGTGTGCACGATGCGAGTTGAGTGCGGTTCTAACGGTACTAAATATGTTAACATCAGAATTTATTCCCAGTCCAACCCTATTTCTGCCCTACTATAAGTCTTTGAAAATACTTGCATACGCTTCCTTCTTTTCACGTTCCCATAACCAACCACGATCGCGAGGGAGTCTGGTACGAGGTTCATCGTCAAATTCGCACTCGTTAAACTGTCAGCACAGACACGATGACAATGCTTCGTTTCCAACATATTCTACTCAAACGAATGTGATAACAGCGTTCTCTTTCGATTTCCTGTAAAAATGGTTGAGTGAACTTCGTCTGTCAATGTCAACTGATGAATTCAGTATGACTTCAGGCTTAAAGTAAAACATTTCTTTACCGATTTTGAAGTGATAAAAATCCCTTGTAAATGTATCTATCACAAATTTGTGAACCGAGTAAGAGGGAAAGCTCCAACTTAATTAGTCTGCCGATGTTATGGCTTTGTCTTCTAGCATCTTGAAAGTGAGCAAACGGCAAGGATTTTTTCAGTATCGATAGCGATATTATTGTCCGTAGATGTTCTGGTGGGCCTGGTTTCTTCCCTCGTTTGGGTAAGGTATCAGGATGCCCTCTTTGACCTCTGTAGAGAATTCAAGTTTTTTTTCTATGATGATGTATATATCTGCTTTCCTCTGAGATATTCCGGTTTTGGTTAAGATCCATACTACCGATCATGACTATCTGAAAATTGTATAAAATGCAAATATTAACTACTTTCCATATTCTTTATAAAGCATAAATATCTCTTCCTTAATTCAAAATATGGAATTTGCACTAACATTTGACCCCTTCCGGCCCTTTAACGTTCATCAATAAGCCCTTACTGAATAGAGCTAAATTGCCTAGGGATGATGGGTAGCTATTTTGCTATAGGGTTCTCTGATTCGCCAAATGCGATGGTGTGATTGTCTTTAAGATTTTGTGACTTTTAGTAAAAAGAATATACGCGCTGGTTCTTTGAAGTCCGGTAAGCTGAAGTATAGCATACCTCATAAAAAGAATACACGCGCTGGTTCTTTGAAGTCCGGTAAGCTGAAGTATAGCATACCTCATAAAAAGAATATACGCGCTGGTTCTTTGAACCATTTGCAATCATAAAACAGTCTAATATCTTCATTTTTTCAACATACGTAGCTATTACCCTCGAAAAATAAAACTGTTGAAATAGGAAAAGAGCCTTTAACCGCATTCTTTATCATGTGCAATCATAAAATTGTCTAATTACTTCATTTTTTCAACACACGTAGCTATTACCCTTGAAAACTAAAACTTTTGAAATAGGAAAAGAGCCTTTAATCACATAACTAACAAACACAATGTACACTTCTAAACCACAACAAACAATGACAACAATTATAAAACTATGATTGGGAACATGTAGACATGAGAACATAAAGACATAAAGCTGCTGCCACTTTTAAACTTTAAAGCTGTCTGGAAAAATACTTTGGGTGAGCTAGCAATCATCAAAATGTCACCAACTTTTTAAAATACAACTAGCACGTATCAGGGCTTCTGTTCAGGAAAAGAGCCTTTACTCACATTCTTTACCATGTGCAATCATAAAATAGTCTAATATCTTCATTTTTCCAACATATAGAATCAAGAATCAAGAACCAAGAACCAAGAACCAAGAGAGAATCGAGAAAGAATTTATGGAGATACATCGATTACTTAGAAATACTAGAGCTGTTATGTTATTCGAGTTAAATTAAATATATAAGAACAAAGGAAACTCCGTTGGTGCACAATGCGTTTAGAATAGCACCAAAAGTTGTTTTTAGTGACACTGGCATACATAGAATGCGCACATTCCGTAAAGCACAATGCGTTTAGAATGGCACCAAAAGTTAGTTTTAGTGACACTTGCATTTTTGGAATGCCTACATTTCATGGTGCACAATGCGTTTGGAATAGCACCAAAAGCTGTTTTTAGTGACACTTGCATACTTGGAATGCGTCCTTACTCGCCTGAAGTATTCAGCTTTGATGTTCTTTTTCATTTCTTCACTTTTGATGTCATCAGCTTCTAATACCCTAAGTATTTGTACGAGTCCTCTTTACCCAATGACTTGATTTCTTCTTGATTAGGGAGGTACACCCTCTCACTTTGCTTGATTTTTCCTTTCTTCATTATCAGCACGGCACATTTACTAATTCCAAACTCCATTCTTATATCTTCGGTTGCATATACATTGAATTATATTGCGTCGGGTACATTCTAGTCAACTTCTCAGTATATTTCTTGCTGATTTGTTATTTTTGTTTTGTTTTATTTTTTTACTGCTAATAGTTTTTATCATTTCTCAAACATCATAAGCATCTACTTACTTACTTACTTTACTCGACCGCAGTCGAGCATGCCTTCACAATATTGCGCCACTGGTCTCTGTCTTCCATAGGTAACATTGGCCAAAATTGAGTGCACATACTTTTTGAATTGCCCCTTGAGTGACGTGTGAGGGGTGTGAATGTGCATTAGTGAATGTGAATGTGCAAATTTTATGAGAAAGGAAATATCACCAGAGTCATTGACCCATGTTCTTTCAGGCCCACCCCAGGGGTACAGTGGCTACTTTACCCTTGTCAAAAGAAAACAAGGGGGAGAGGGTTAACGTTGGTTCAATGTCCTTAAAGCCACATCAGACAAATTTCATATTGATTCAAACAATACAACTGATGCAATCAGTTTGTTAAAGAGCGTTTTGATGAAATGTTTACAAAGGAAGCATTTCGGCAAAAACATTCCTTTAGTGATGTCTGGTTTAACTATGTCTGACACCGTTCATGGAATGCTTCATTTGCATTTTGTCATTCTGGTCCGGTCATTTGCTAGTTCCCTTGTTCACAAAAATGTCAAAATGAGATGAAAAGTATATATATTTATCATAAATTCTCTCTCCAATTTATAAGGAATATATACATTGTGCACTGTGATGTTTAATTGCCATGTACATACAGATGAGTGTAAAAGATCATATATAGAATTTCAAGAATGACATAATGACAAATGTGTCCCGTACGACATGTCCCATACGACATATTGGCAGATGCAAAGTTTCTATCTATGTTATTAATATGTTGCGCATGCCTCTTTTATAATAACAATGTCTACAGTCAATGCCTATGCCTGCCACTTTACAGTTGCGTTTGTATTGTCTGAAGTCTTATCAACTGTATTCTTCCCTCTGTTATCACTCTATATATGTTATTAATATGTTGCGCATGCCTCTTTGATAATAACAATGTTTACATTCAATGCCTATGCCTGCCACTTTACAAGCTCAGATGGTAGAACACATCCCTCGAAAGCGTTCGTTAACTTCGTTACGGGTTCGAGCCCCGGTGATGACATATTTTCTGTTTCTCTAGTTTCTTATAAAAAAAGTTTTTCAAATCATCTCGATGATATTTCTCAATTTGCGTGTATGTATGTATGTATGTATGTATGTATGTATGTATGTATGTATGTATGTATGTATGTATGTATATATGTATATATCTGTTACACTTTCTTTGTAAACAACTCGATTTTCAGGGTCAGGGCTAAGGTTGCTAAGGGTATGATACACTTTTAGAGCTACAGTTGCTTAACAGGCTGCTAATGTTATTTTTTCTCTGTGATACTGAACCATGAAATCACCAAAAATTTCACACAGTAAAGTAATAAGGTACCCTAATGCTAAACATTCCAAGTGTGTGTTTCCTATGTAAAGCAATGAAGTAGCAGTAGTAATAGTAGCAGTAGTAATGGTAGTAGTAGTAGTAGTAGTAGTAGTAGTAGTAGTAGTAGTAGTAATAGTAGTACTAGTAGTAGTAGCACTAGTAGTAGTAGTAGTAGTAGTAGTAGTAGTAGTAGTAGTAGTGGTGGTAGTAGTAGTAGTAGTAGTAGTAATAGTAATAGTAGTAGTAATAGTAATAGTAGTAGTAGTAGTAGTAGTTCCTTATGTGCATATTCCTAATATAAAAATCTGTATTTCTTTTAAACAACTAATAAGGGAAAAGGTAAGAACAAGGGAATTCGGTAATCAGTTGTTGGTCGATGTACTGTGCAACGACATTCCAGTTACAACAGTTTTCTCGTCAGGGGGGGACATGGGTACTAAAAAACGGCACCTATGGATACTTGGCTACATTTTTGCTTAGCCCATACGCACCCACCACGTGTATACACTATGGATTTAACCTCCTATTTATCATGACGTCTTCTGCTGGTCCTTTTTTGCACTACGGCCTATCAGCTTGAGTTCTCATTTAACTCAATCTAATCCTTAATAGGTTCCACATCCCTTGACATACTTTGGGGAGCCAAGATCGCGGACCACTGCCATGTAGAAATTAGTTGTTTCTATAATTATAGTTTGGTTGCCTAGGCTTGTCAGAAATTGAATATGAAAATCTAACTAATTTGGGGGTTTCTAATCAGAATCTGCTCTTATTCATTATCGGATATAATTTCATAGGTTTATGACCAGTAATGGATAATAGGGCGTCATTTCAAACCCTAAACATGATTGAATACAAATAATGAGTCAGCCTAAATTCGTTTACTTATTGAACATTATATTACTTTCAACATAAACAATGTATGAATAGTATTTCACAATAAATATTAATTAATTAATTTCCCCGTACCCACTGACTGGAGGAGAATTTGCGAAAGATTGACACTAAAATCCTCGATGGCTCAATGGTTAAGGCGTTGGTTTAGTAATCATGAGATCGCGGTTCAAATCCGGTCAGTGCCGTTTAATTGCAAGCTATTGTGGTAACGCTCCACTCTTTGAGAATTATATATAATTGCAATGTGTCTGCTGAGAATTCTGAACCTTTTTAATGCTATCCCTGCCAACTTTATCAATAGGGGTTTATTGAACAAAATTTCTTTGTTTTTTGTACATATATTTTGTATTCTTTAGGGTGAGTTTAATATTTTGTATAATTTTGTAAAATAATTTAAATCTAAAAAAATATTGTAATTTTGATGTATTATTTTATTTTATTTTTGTAACTATTTTTATGGCAAAAGAAATACATACATGCTGCTGTTTTCAAAAGGGGGCGCAGCACTGTAAACAGTCCATTGGCAAGTAAGGTTTTGCTTTGCCTTTGAGAAGGTTAGCTATCAAGTTGAAAAGGAATAGCTCTGGTTAACAAATGCTTTCGTATTCTTATTATAAAGATAAGTGCCCAGCACAAGGCGCGTACGTGAAACATAATGACAAAACGTAATCTGATGAGCTTTCGGTGTATTCTACCACGAACAGATCGCATTTCCGTATCGCATCAATCGAAGAGATAACTTACAACAGCCTGATTCGTAGAAAGAACACATACACTATTTTAAAGAAACATCTATAATTAGCCTTTTCTCTACGAAAAGATCCAATGTTGTCAATGAAGGTTTCTTATTTGGCGTTTTGTCTAGTTCAATATTTTCATCGATACTGTAGATTTACAAAGGCGGACGTATATACAGTAATGTTTTGATTTCTACAAACAAGCCTTTGCTTTAACAAATCATTCATTTCGACAAAAGCAACTTGTTACGTTGAGCTCTGAATATTTGAAACATTTTGGTTAGAATAAATTCGACGACAGTTATTTCCCTTAATAGAAAAGGATTAGCTTAACTGATCAACTTAAGTAGAGGTTTTGTACTTAAGCGGAAAACAAAATAGATCATAACGGCCAACTCCTGTATGGACCGGGACAAGAGTTATTTTGCACAATTCGACCTTCAGAAGCCCACTCATGAAGCCCAGCCGGCATTGTTAAAGCTTTGGGAGTTTCGAAAATGCAACTTGTTAATTACTACCTCTAATCACTAGTTCTACAAAATAGTGCTGTAATCTGTAGGGGATAAATGTGCCGGGCGGAAAACGTATTCAAATGGTGAATGTCAAAACCAACCAAAGAGGGGAAGTGCGCAGAAGGTGTGCGCAGCGGTAATCTCGTACTCGTACTCGTACTCGTCGTGGATCTAAACCTCCCTATTTGATAACCTTGGATCGTCGTAATTATTATTTTGTCTGCTTGCTTGTTCCGGTGTTTCACACCAGTTCCCCTGGTAAGCAGCGAGGACTGCTTGCTTGTTCCCATAAACATTTTCCTCTCAGCACCGGTCAACTTTGGGCTAAAGAGATGACATAGTTGTTAGTTGGTTGTTGCTGACTAATTCCATAGGTGGGAGGAGCTGGAGGTTCTGAATACAGTGGAAGAATCATGCAACCAATTCCTGCTGCTGGACCCACCTTTGAAAGCTTCAGGAATCAACTAACATAGAGATGACATAGTTGTTAGTTGGTTGTTGCTGACTAATTCCATAGGTGGGAGGAGCTGGAGGTTCTGAATACAGTGGTTACCTGAGGCTTCAGGGAATTACGCTGGGCTTTGTGGAATTACCTTCGGGTAATTTGTTATGAATATCGGCCCAGGACTTGTATTTAAAATAGCAGTTTTATACATATCTGTAATGACAAACATTTAAAGGAGAGTAAGCTCAAAATCTATTACAGCTAGGTCATTTTGGCTTATTGTGACTATCTGCTGGTTTCTTGAAGTAAGTTCAATTGCTTTTGACGCATAATGAAGGAGTTGATGCGGGGGTTGGGATCAACATTTGTTTTGTTACGGGGGTTGGGATCAACATTTGTTTGGATGTGGGGGTTGGGATCAACATTTGTTTTGATGCGGGGGTTTGGATCAACATTTGTTTTGATGTGGGGGTTGGGATCAACATTTGTTTTGATGTGGGGGTTGTAGACATCTTGATGGAGGATAGCGCGACTATTTGACTTAAAACTGTGCGCTAGGAAGGATCAAATGTGAAACTGTGCGCAAGGAAGGGTCAAATGTGAAACTGTGCGCTAGGAAGGGTCAAATGTAAAACTGTGCGCTAGGAAGGATCAAATGTGAAGCTTTGCGCTAGGAAGGGTCAAATATGAAACTGTGCGCTAGGAAGGATCAAATGTGAAACTGTGCGCTAGGAAGGGTCAAATGTGAAACTGTGCGCTAGGAATCAGTTATATTTGTAATTACATCGTCGATATCAAACAGACATCTATCGTTGCAGTAATAATAGCTAGTTCAGCAAATAAGGGAAGTCTAAAGTTGAGCCACTGTACTTCTTTTCATCGCCTCACAAGGTAGTCTCACATCGCATCAGGCTCGTCAATATCTATAGGAATAAAATTATTGTACTTTTTACCTCGATTTCCTGATCATTCTATGTAAACTACGTAAATTTGACCCTCGCTTCCATTCGTTTGTATGGAAGTGAGGTTGGCGTAACTTGGTCTGAAAGCGTAACCCGGTCTGGAACAAAGGTCCATAGTAAAGTAGGCAGGCCTTTCCTTGATGTCGAGGTCAACGGCGTCATCTGTCCTTGATGAAACTTATAAGTGCAAGCGCCTACCTATCAACGCTGATTCGTAAGATTGAGTGAAGTCAAGGGTCTATAAGTTTTAGTTTTCGAGGGTAATAGCTACGTATGTTGAAAAAATGAAGATATTAGACTATATTATGATTGCACATGGGAAAGAATGTGATTAAAGGCTCTTTTCCAATTTCAAAAGTTTTAGTTTTCGAGGGTAATAGCTTTATCTGTGGAAAAAATGAAGATATTAGACAATTTTATGACTGCACATGGTAAAGAATGTGATTAAAGGCTCTTTTCCTATAGCTATTACCCTCGAAAACTAAAACTTTTGAAATAGGAAAAGAGCCTTTAATCACATTCTTTACCATTTGCTATCACAAAATAGTCTAATATCTTCATTTTTTCCACAGACATAGCTATTACCCTTGAAAACTAAAACTTTCGAAATAGGAAAAGACCCTTTAATCACATTCTTTACCATGTGCAATCATAAAATTGTCTAATATCTTCATTTTTTCAATGTCCCCTAACCCTTAGGGTCGTAGGGGCGCTGCACCAATGAACGTTGCACCAAATGTCTCCACCTCTCTCTATCATGGGCTAGGCTCTGAGGAGTGGCAAGTACATATTAGACGTGTTGACAGGATGGAGATAGGGATGGACCGTGAATAAGTCCATTCTTACCGAACATTAGATTATATTGTTCTTTTTGATGATGACTGGTGGGATGTTATCTGAAAGGATCAATAACAACTTATTTGATAAGTCAATAATTTCATGTCCTCGTCAAGTCATTTACTTCTTTATTAGAAATTGTTAGCAGCCGAAGGGTTCAGAAATCGAGGACTGAATGTAGATTCGAACCTGCGTCCGTTGGTTTTGTATAGGGGTGTACCGATCACAGATTTCACCGAACCGATACCGATACCGATCCAGCCTCCCTTGATCGGCCGATACCGAGAATGGTTAAGAGAATATCCTTTTCCAAAAAAAACATTAAAAGATACTTTTAAGTACTGTTAAGTTCCCAAGTAAGACAAACCAACAACCTTTCACAGTAAATCTATCCTGTATTTTCTATTAATCACAGTAAATCTATCCTATATTTTCTATTAATCATTTTAAACTCTAATCCTCGCGGAAATGTTTGCAACAATTCCAAGTTAAAACAATGGTTTGGACGAAATTACAGACCGGGACATCGGGACACAAATGACGACCGGGACACCGGGACATCTATATATATAAAAATAAGTTACCTTTTGTCTTTTTTCAGTTTTCTTTTTCTTCTTTATTTTTCAGCGTCACTATAAAATACATATAGCCGAACCTTTGTTTTTTAACTAAAATCTGGTAGGCATTGATGACCTTATCCAAGTCAAAATCCCAAACCCAATCATGCAGAATGGCACTATTGAAATACTCACAATCCATCGTGCACAACGGATTCTCATTATATTCAAACGGCATGTGTGTGTAGAACGACATGATTGAAATACTCACATTCCATCGTGCACAACGCATTTTCAATATATTCAAATACTGTATGTATGCTGAATAACACTATTGAAATACTCACATTCCATCGTACACAACGCATTCTCATTATATTCAAATAGTATTATTTGACCTATTGGCTATAATTAGATCAATTATTAAGGAGCGACCCGCCGTGATTGTCTGCCACCCTTTGCTGCGTGGCTGCCTTTCCTGCGTGGCTGCCTTTCCTGCGTGGCTGCCTTTCCTGCGTGGCTGCCTTTCCCGCCTTTCCCGCCTGCCTTTCCTGCCTGCCTTTCCTGCCTGCCTTTCCTGCCTGCCTTTCCTGCCTGCCTTTCCTGCCATATGATATTCCTGACAAATCACAACTTTCAACTATTCTGAGATAAATTGGCGCCTGAAATAAAATATGTGAAATGTTGTAAGGGTATACAGCCACTTCGTACGTTAAGCACGTTCAGTACATTTACGAAGAATTTCAATGCGGAGATAAACATGTGGCACAAACGTATGACGGGACTACTTTTATGGCTGGAGAATTAAATGAACTTTAGAAACTCCTTTCTTCTTTTTCTTTAGTATTCGCAAGCTTAAGTTGTAATAAGTGACAAAGTTTTCAATTCATGGCCTCTTATCCCACGCAGGCCATGGCTAAGTACACTTTAGTTCCGCTTCTCAGACAACTGCAACTCAGATAATTGCCAGGTTTTAAAAATTTCTTGTCTTCGGTACTTTTTTATGTCGTATTTTACGTGGCAAAGGTTTCATATTATGTATTGAGATCTAGAAGTGTCATCAACATGACGCAACGACCGATGGACCCGTGTATCGCACCCTTGTTAGAGTGACTGTAATGAGTTACTTAAAGCCTATCAACTCTGCTTAACACCTGATGTTGATTTGGTTCACATTTAATTTTGATTTGCCAGCTTAAGCTATTTGCTTTAGAAAAGAACGATGGACGTTTTATGAAGCACTGTACCGAGGGAGTCGACCATTTAACTGGAAGTAGCGAGGTCGTGGGTGGGGGCCGGTACGTCCCAACTGGTTCCTCGCGAAGTGCTCACATGTGACCAATCATGCTTCCTCCATGACCGGCGAGTTGTCGGCGCCGTAAAACCGGCTGGGCACCCCGCATTCAGCCCCCCTGAGTCTGGGTGTTTCTGGGATGTGTGGATGGCAGCAGGCCCATGCCAGGAGGCTTCGGCGGATGGCGATAAACTGTCAATCCAAATGTAGGGCTTTCTTATGAACATCTTCTGCTTAATCCTGTAACTCTCTAGACCTTCTATAAGGTCCGTTTTGGGGCTGCAGCTCATTGCCTGCCTGCCTGCCTGCCTGCCTGCCTGCCTGCCTGCCTGTCTGCCTGCCTCTGGTCCATAGGAGTGGGTTAACAAAGGTAATTATCATCATTCTACCTTGAAATAAAAGGCTATGTGATATCCAATGAGTTAAGAATAGCACCAAAAGCTGTTTTTAGTGACACTTGCATACTTGCAATGCGTACATTCCATGGTGCATAATGCGTTTAGATTAACACCAAAAGATGTTTTTAGTGACACTTGCATACTTGGAATGCGTACATCCCATGGTGCACAATGCGTTTAGAATAGCAAAAAAAGCTGTTTTTAGTGACACTTGCATACTTGGAATGCGTACATTCTTAACTTTTACTATTTGAATGGAATTAGTTGAGCACTTGAAATTTAACCAAATCAAGAAATATCAGATTCATCTACCCACATACTTTGTAAAAAGACCAAAAATCACTTTGAATATGTATAAAATGTCATTGTGAAGTGTACACAATGACATTTAATAATTAACAGTTACAATTTATATATTCAAATATTTTGATCATGTGTATTTGATGTCAATCTTTTAGCTTTTGGTGCTATTCTAAACGCATTGTGCACCATGGAATGTACGCAGTCCAAGCATGCAAGTGTCACTAAAAACAACTTTTGGTGCTGTTCTAAACGCATTGTGCCTCATGGAATGTACGCATTCCAAGCATGCAAGTGTTACTAAAAACAGCTTTTGGTGCTATTCTAAACGCATCGTGCACCATGGAATGTACGCATTCCAAGCATGGAAGTGTCAGCGTTTAGAATAGCACCAAAAGCTGATTTTAGTGACACTTGTATACTTGGAATGTGTACATTCCATGGTGCACAATGAGTTTAGAATAGCTCCAAAAGCTGTTTTTAGTGACACTTGCATACTTGGAATGCGTACGTTCCTTTTGCAAAATGCGTTTAGAATAGCACCAAAAGCTGTTTTTAGTGACACTTGCATACTTGGAATGCGTACATTCCATGGTTGCACCATGGAATGTACGCAACTAGTGTATGCAAACTATGTCAAATATGCCTTATTAGCCTATTTTGAACGCTTTGTTCATCATGGAATGTACGCATCTAGTGCATGCAAACTATGTCAAATATGCCTTTCTAGCCTGTTTTGAAAGCTTTGTGCACCATGGAATGTACGCATCTAGTATATGCAAACTATGTCAAATATGCCTTATTAGCCTATTTTGAGTTCTGACATTCCAGCAAATCATTGGCACTTCTTTACCTTAGGTTTTTTAATTGTTGACGACCTGAGAGGCCCTAACCTCTCCCCTACCATGAGCAGGCCCAGAACATTCCGTGGTTCTGTTCATGCTGTTGATTTCCCCCCATAATCGGTTTATCTTAATGAGAGGTCTTGGAATATTTTGTAGGGTGGTTTCCCATTGCTTTCTCCAAGGTGCTTTATTAATAAGGCATATTTGACATAGTTTTCATACACTAGATGTGTACATTCCATGGTGCACAAAGCGTTCAAAATACGCTAATGACGCATATTTGACTTAGTTTGTATACACTAGATGCGTACATTACATGTTGCTCAATTCGTCCAAGTAGGCTCATGACGCATATTTAACATAGTTTGCATACACTAGATGCGTACATTCCATGGTGCACAAAGCGTTCAAATCACGAACGATACCAAACGGACGACGAGAGAAACTTGATTATAAACTCTTTACTAACTGGAAGGTTATCGAATACTAAAGAACTAAGGCGTGGTAAAAGGGTATATATGCGAAAATGGAGGACAATAAGGGAATGCCAAATCGGGTAAGTGATATACGATTGTACCAGTGTGTACGAAAATAGCAGCAAATATTCTTAGTGGGCTGAGCTGAATGCTAGGCACCCAGAACTGCAATTTTAACGAGTTTTACGGGCTTTTACGGAAAGTACGGACAACATACGACAGAAAGAATGGATGGAGGCAGATCAGTTAAGTGTAATAAACAAAATATCAAAAAATTTCTGACCACTGGAGGTACACTTTAATGATCCTATCATATATCTCAAGCAAATTCGGTGTTGTACGAAGTCTTCGAATTTGACCTTTCGACCTACTCAAGATAGTATGTTCTTTAAGTTTTAATAAATCGAGTGGTATTTATCATCTCTCTGAGAAGTCGCAGCGCATTTTATCAGAGAATAATGTAGTTGATTATTTCCTACCATGTAGTATACTTGATACTGTATTCTCTTTTTATACCGTATAGAAAGAAAAATTCACGGAATAAAGCACGTTCAAAGTCCGACATAGAAATGTCAATACCAGGAAACCAAAGAAGATAGGAAAAGAGCCTTTAATCACATTCCTTACCATGTGCAATCATAAAATAGTCTAATATCTTCATTTTTTCCACAGGCATAGATATTACCCGCGAAAACTAAAACTTTTGAAATAGGAAAAGAGCCTTTAATCACATTCTTAACCTTGTGCAATCATAAAATAGTCTAATATCTTCATTTTTTCAACATACGTAGCTATTAACCTCAAAAACTAAAACTAGCCTTTAATCACATTCTTTACCATATGCAATCATAAAATTGTCTAATATCTTCATTTTTTCCACAGACAAAGCTATAACCCTCGAAAACTAAAACTTTGAAATGGGAAAAGAGCCTTTAATCACATTCTTTACCACTTGCATATCATTAAATAGTCTAATATCTTCATTTTTTCAACATACGTAGCTATTACCCTCGAAAACTAAAACTTTTGACATAGCACAATGCGTTTAGAATAGCATTAAAAGCTGTTTTTAGTGACACTTGCATAGTTGGAATGCGTCTATTCCATGGTGCGCAATGCGTTTAGAATAGCACCAAAAGCTGTTTTTAGTGACACTTGCATACTTGGAATGAGTACAATCCTTGGTGCACAATGCGTTTAGAATAGCACCAAAAGCTGTTTTTAGTGACACTTGCATACTTGGAATGCGTACATTTGCTGCTCATGATCAGGCTCTGCTCTCATTATCAAATTTACTCAAACATCTATTCAGCACCACCGCCTGCTACAAAGCAAGGTAAAACTTTTACACTTGTTTTTTATATGAATCCTTATTATAAGAAATAAAAGACTCAGAAGTTATAGAAAACTAAACATATCACACAAACCATTGTAAGGCTCAACTTTCACTCACGATAAAGAATGATTGTGAGGCTCCAAGCATGCAATTGTCACTAAAAACGCCTTGTTAGGTTATTTTGAACGCATTGTGCACCATGGAATGTACGCATTCTAAGCATGCAATTGTCACTAGAAACGCCTTGTTTGGTTATTTTGAACACATTGTGCACCATGGAAAGTACGCATTCCAAGCATGCAATTGTAACTAAAAACGCCTTGTTAGGTTATTTTGAACACATTGTGCACCATGGAATGTCGTACAGTTATCTATTACAAAGACAAACTCCAGTTCTTCCGTTTGTTTTAAAATATTACGACCCTGTAGTGTTGCTAGTTCCAACTCCCATTTTGTTAGAGAGTACTTTATCCAAAGTCCACGGATAGATTGTCTGGAACGTACAGCATGTGCTCAAGACCATGTTATTGTTTAGCATCACGTGACATGCTGAGGGGACGGTGCCTGAAGAGCGCAGCCTCTATACCTCATTATTCTAATGATTGCCCTTGAGCTTTGTTGATGGTGATTGCTAATCGAAAATTCCCTGTGTCCCCATCGTCATTTATATATCCCTCTGTGCCCCCAGGCGTCCCCGTTGTTGTTTTTCCCTGTGTCCCGGCCGTCATTTGTGTCCCGGTGTCCCAGTTTGTAATTTCTCTTTGAGTGTCGCGGTCGTCATTTATATTCCCTGTGTCCCGGAATGTACGCATTTCAAGCATGCAAGTGTCACTAAAAACAGCTTTTAGTGCTATTCTAAACGCATTGTGCACCATGTAATGTACGCACTCCAAGCATGTAAGTGTCACTAAAAACAGCTTTTAGAGCTATTCTAAACGCCTCGTGCACCATGGAATGTACCCATTCCAAGCATCTAAGTTTCACCAAAAACAGCTTTTGGTGCTATTCTAAACGCATTGTTACATTAATGCTTGCAAAGGATTTAAGAGACAAGAGAACTAAAAACGCCGTCATTCTTGGCAGTAAAGGGTTTTTAAGAATGCATCACTCACGTTTACAAATTTCCTGTTGCAGCGAGAACCTCTCTGAAGAAATAGTTGTGTGAAAGCCTTAACCTGATCCATTTAGAGAAAATGGGAAATTGTTGTTAGGGTGGTATTTTAGAGAAACATATTAGATCTATTCCGTCCCAGTCCTCCGTTTAAGTGGGGATTGCCTTCCAATCTCGACCTCTTTGTCTAACTTTCTTTGACCTAATCGGAGCAAATGGGTTTGCTGTCGCCGCTAAACGTAAATCGGGACACGATAAGTACCTTACTATTTCTTTAATTGTTAAAGGTAGTCTATACTTTGCATATACCGATCGATGCTGAAGTTATTGTCAGTCTATTTATGTCTAGCTATTCTAAACGCATTGTGCACCATGGAATGTACGCATTCCAATCATGCACGTGTCACTAAAAACAGCTTTTGGTGATCTTCTAAACGCATTGTGCACCATGGAATGTACGCATTCCAAGCTTGCACGTGTCACTATAAACGGCTTTTGGTGCTATTTTAAACGCATTGTGCACCATAGAATGTACGCATTCCAAGCATGCAAGTGTCACTAAAAACAGGCCTAATTGAATCCCAAAATTATTATGCACTTGCTGAAGTTACATATTTGAAAGAAGCAGATATCACTTTATTGTAGGTATTGTGAAGGTAAATCTTAGTAAATCATAATAAATCGTAAGGCTATAATTAGATTGTGTATGTCTCTGTAATGATTCTAAATGCAAAATTTGTGTCAATGCTTCACCTTCCATGTAATTAGTATTCATAGATGTCACAATGATCATAGTAAACTTGCTTAGTTTGCTATTTGTACGTGACTCAGGAACATTCTAGATGCTGAGTCACTATATCACATTGGTCACCAACATTAAGTGCATATGCAGTTTTTCCTTTGTTACGACGAGAACAATCTTTGTCTTTGCGTTTTCGTGAAGATTCATCAGCGATACGATATGCATCTTTCATTGCTTTCTGCCAATCATCAATGTATTGCTGGCGAAGAATTGCGAAGATAAGCATTTTCCCTGGTCTTGCACCACTAATACTTGGTCCCAGACTTCTCTGTGCCTCGTGACATATGCATACTATGTCAAATATGCCTTATTAACCTATTTTGAATGCTTAATGCACCATGGGATGTACGCATCTAGTGTATGCAAACTATGTCAAATATGCCTTATTAGCCTGTTTTTAACGCTTTGTGCACCATGGAATGTACGAAAGAGCCTTTAATCACATTCTTTACCATGCGCAATCATAAAATAGTCTAATATCTTCATTTTTTTCACAGACGTAGTTATTACCCCTGAAAACTAAAACTTTTGAAATAGGAAAAGAGCCTTTAATCAGATTCTTTACCAAATGCAATCATAAAATAGTCTAATATATTCATTTTTTCCACAGACGTAGCTATTACCCCCGAAAACTAAAACTTTTGAATTAGCCTGCAGGAAAGCCTTTCTTGCTGTGATTAGTTTGTGTGCGGCATATTTGAGCAGCAGAAACTTGCAGCTTTAGTTTCGTTCGCTACGCACTTGTTTTGCAAATAAATTGGACCACAAAGCATAATCAGAACTTATCTACGCATTACAATGAGAAAGCAGAATGAGCCTGTCTGTTGAGTTGCCAAAATAGTCCTGTCAACGTCATAGAAATTGCCCTTTAATCACATTCTTTACCATTTGCAATCATAAAAAAGTCTAATATCTTCATTTTTTCAACATAAGTAGCTATTACGCTCAAAAACTAAAACTTTTGAAATAGTAAAACAGCCTTTAATCACATTCTTTACCATTTGCAATTATAAAATAGTCTAATATCTTCATTTTTTCAACATACATAGTTATTACCCTCGAAAACTAAAACTTTTGAAATAGGAAGCTCAACACGCAAATGCAGAGGAAGGCAAAGACAGAAGCATATGGACTCTGCAATTCAGGTAATGAAAGAATATAAACAGGAAGTGGGGCAGAATCGATAGATAAAACACCAAATAAGGAAACATTACAGACAACGTTTCGTCTACCCTATTCACATGGAGAGCAAGCGGACGACGTCACGTCTCATATTGACGTTGGCCTCGTCAACGTCTAGGTCTTGGCGACGAGAATGGCCACTCCGCGACCTACTTCATCCGTTACAACGGGCCATAAACCAGTTCCTTTCGATGGATTGGTTGATGTTTCAGTCTGGTTGAAACACTTTTCGATTTTTTACGCTTGTCCAGCTCCACAGAAGAGAACAAAGCCGATGTTCTTCTCTCTTTTCTTTCCATGGACGTTTTCGATGCTACATTACATTCACTGTCGAAATCAGATTTGGCTGATAGAGAAAGTAAGAAAAGAAAGCGTGCCGAGGAATCACAAGAACAGCATGAAAACAGGCTTGCGGCTGATATAGAAAGTAAAAACCGGGATATCTATCTATATATATAAAAAAATAAGTTGTTTGTTTGTGTGTCTGTGTCTGTCCGCATATGACGTCTGAATTATTTCATCATATACCAATTCAAAAACGAATGTATTCAAGCCGAAGTAGCTGGTCATTGTCACGTGAGCGAGCAATTCAACATCCACGGCGGCACCGTTTGATTTTAATTAAGCTTCCAGACCAGGGTTGAATAGAAAGGCCATGGCCTTTGATCCAAAGAGTTCGCAAAATATCTCCACAGCTTATTTATGTTTCTTGTGCACTCTTCTGATAATTAAAAAAATATATCAATTAACATTTGGTGCTGTCTGAAATGACGCATAAGAATGTGTTGTACCACCTGGGGAAGATTGGCGATGAACTTTATGTATACTGGATGTTTTGTGGGCAAATGTGCAAATGACTTATACATGGGCAAATGACTTATAAATGAGCAAATGACTTATAAATGAGCAAATGACTTATAAATGCGTAAATAACTTACATGGTGTCAATCTCTGCTTGTCTTTCTGCAATGGTGTCAGTAGTTGGTGCAGAGGATAACAATTCTTATTTCTTCAACTGAAGACAGTCAATATGTTCAAAGTTCAAAGAAGTTAAGTTGAGCATCCCAGTTACGAACACACAGATGATGTGGCAACCGATATTACAGAGGTTTATGAGGCAAACTTGAATGGCGTTGCAACAAAGGATGGGGGATCAGGAGTTAAACCGGTGAAGAAGCAGATATTTTAACAATGGATGTTGCAGGTCTTTTTGACACGGATAATGGAAGCTGCTCAAAGAGTCTATGCCAAAAACCTTGCTGCTGATAGAGAAAGTAAGAAAAGAAAGCGTGCCGAGGAATTACAAGAGCAACGCGAAACCAGACTTGCTGCTAAAAGAGAAAGTGAAAAAAGAAGGCTAAAAGTACTTAAGAAAATCGTTCAAAGACAAATTTTTAATTGTAAGAAGATCGTGGACGGAAAAATGTTTAATTGTAAAATGACTGTGTAACTACGCTCAATGGCACTATTGAAATGCTCACATTCCAGCGTTCAGAACGCATTCCCAATATGTTCAAATAGGGTAACTACGCTCAATGGCACTATTGAGATGCCCAAATTCCAGCTTGCAGAACTCATTCCCAATAAGTTCAAATAGTGTAACTACGCTCAATGGCACTATTGAATTGCTCACATTCAAGCGTGCACAACGCATTCCCAATATGGCTTTAATGACAACTGGTATGACAGATGTTTTCATCGCCCATATCCTGCTAACTTCAATCTCTAGATCTTTGTACTTGGAGAGCTTCTTGACTTCCTTTGCTGACACATTCCTCTCCAACGGTACAGTCATGTCAATGAGATAGCACATCTTCTCCTTCTTGTCCTTGATAATAATGTCAGGACGATTTTCTTTCAGTATGAACCTGCATATCCCATGAGGCATTCCCAATATGTTCAAATAGTGTAACTACGCTCAATGGCACTATTGAAATGCTCACATTCCAGCGTGCAGAAAATATTATCAATATGTTTAAATAGTGTAACTACGCTCAATGGCACTATAGAAATGCTCACATTCCAGTGTGCAGAACGCATTCCCAATTTGTTCAAATAGTGTAACTACGCTCAATGGCACTATTGAAATGCTCACATTCCAGCGGTAGAAAATACTGTGCTGATAATGTCGTTGCCACCACGTAACCAAAGCTGTTCTAGCTCCGGGTTTAGTAGCGTATACACAACTATGAAGAAAGCTGTAATTAAAAATGACAAAATGTTAAGAAATACAAGTTAACAAATACGTTGTTTTAGCTAATCTATTTCGAGTTTATTAGTGTTAAAGCAAAATGTTTCATGCAAAAATAATTTTTTTAATTCGTTTTAGATTCTTCCAATTTTTTCCTGTTGGTCGTCATGCATTAATTTGGATTACGTAGGGGAAGCGTTCATATGCATTTCCCATAGAGCAAAAAAGAAAACGATGCCAGCTGACATGTTACTCGTACGTTCCTTTGATTTAGTCTAGACTGGGGGAGTCAGTCATGAGCCAATCGATAATACATTAGGAAACAGTCATCCACAAATCATATTTCCACCACGGGAGGTCACCAAGCTCAGTTGGTAGAGCGCAGGCCGCGAAAGCGTGGGTCACGGGTTCGATCCCCGGTGGTGACATATTTCTATTTCTCTAGTGTTCTTTCAAAACGAACCTTTCAAATCCTCTCTTCTCGATGAAACGAGAAGAGCAAAACACGTCGTAGAAAGAAACAGTAACGAGAGCGACGCCTTTACTGCCACTCGTGTTCTTGAAAGGGCGTAATCATTTTACGATGAATATTGCGTGTATTAAGATAATTTAGATATGCCTGTAAAATGATTATCTAAATTGTATAACAACGAGAAGCAAAAAAAAACATCCGAAGTTTAAAAAAAAAAATATTATATTATTATTATGCTATTATCATCATTATATTATTATTATTGTTTCTGTTAATGATAAATAATTTGAAAGTAACAAATAAGGATTATCTTTTTAAAATCATATGAGAAAAGTCACGCTTGACTGCCTCCTGTCCACAAGCCGACTGAGAGCTGATCTGCACTCAAAGTCATGCAGACCATTGTCCTTGGTCAGTAATTTTGACACTTCATTTGAATAGTCTTTAATTTTGAAATATACATTCCTGTGTGATTTTTTGTCCAATTTTGTTCTAACAAAGGAATAATTATATTCATGTGTCTGCAGTTTAATATGCCTGCTCGAATTTGCAACAAAACTCTTTGAACGTTCTCCACGTTTGGCAACATTTTGTCCTTGTATGCAACGATAAACCCATATTTCCAACACTGGAGAGCCACAGCCATTGTATACCGGAATGCCAATTGTTTATCATTTCATTAAGAACGTTCCTTCAGATTTTTCTGTTTCGCGATCAAATGATACCAGTGGGCAAGACCAGAATTTTCTTGTTAAAATATTTCATTTTTTCCACAGACAAAGCTATTACCCTCGAAAACTAAAACTTTTGAAATAGGAAAAGAGCCTTTA
The DNA here is from genome assembly GCA_010016025.2 of Alatinidae sp. Z8VKAUB7J3. Lineage (NCBI taxonomy): Eukaryota > Metazoa > Cnidaria > Cubozoa > Carybdeida > Alatinidae > Alatinidae sp. Z8VKAUB7J3. The sequence goes on from JAAAKM020721499.1 coordinate 256,777,640, forward strand.
ATCACAATATTTACCATTTGCAATCTTAAAATTGTCTAATATCTTCATTTTTTCCACAGACAAAGCTATTACCTTCGAAAACTAAAGCTTTTGAAATAGGAAAAGAGCCTTTAATCACATTCTTTACCATGTGCAATCATAAAATAGTCTATTCTGCACGCTGGAATGTGAACATTTCAATAGTGCCATTGAGCGTAGTTACACTATTTGAACACATTGGGAATGCGTGCTGCACGCTGGAATGTGAGCATCTCAATAGTGCCATTGAGCGTAGTTACACTCTTTGAACATATTGTGAATGCGTTCTGCACGCTGGAATGTGAGCATCTCAATAGTGCCATTGAGCGTAGTTACACTATTTGAACATATTGATCTAGTGTATGCAAACTATGTCAAATATGCCTTATTAGCGTATTTTGAACGCTTTTCGCACCATGGAATGTACGCATTTAGCGTATGCAAACTATGTCAAATATGCCTTATTAGCGTATTTTGAACTCCTTGTGCACCATCTAATGTACGCATCTAGTGTGTGCAAACTATGTCAAATATGTCTTATTAGTGTAACTTGAACGCTTTGTGCAACATGGAACGGGGAAATTAATTAATTAATATTTATTGTGTTTCGGCTTTGAGCCTTCATCAGTGCCAGACATATACATATTCAGCGCCGTTAAATTGCAAGCTATTGTGGTAATGCTCCACTCTTTGAGAATTATATGTATGAGCCATCAAGGCTCAAAAGCTAAGGTGAAGATTTTAGTGTCAATCTTTCGCGAATTCTCCTCCTGTCAGTGGGTACGGGGAAATTTAACATAACAATACTAATATTTCTAACCAATCGATGTATTACAATCGTCTTTACTCTTTCTCGGTTCTCTCTTGGTTCGCGGTTCGTGGCTCTTAGTTCGTTGTTCAAAAACGCATGTGTCTCATCTAATTTACCCAAAATGACGTCAAGTCACATGATTGGGTTGAGGCACAAAGTAGATCCCAGACTACTTCCAGATCACATGTCTTTGGCACAATTGAAGAGCCTTTAATCACATTCTTTACCATGTGCAATCATAAAATTGTCTAATATCTTCATTTTTTCTACATACGTAGCAATTACCCTTGAAAACTAAAACTTTTGACATAGGAAAAGAGCCTTTAATCACATTTTTTACCATGGGCAATCATAAAATAGTCAAATATCTTCATTTTTTTAACATACGTAGCTATTACCCTCGAAAACTAAAACTTTTGAAATAGTGACACTTGCATACTTGGAATGCGTACATTCCATGGTGCACAATGCGTTTAGAATAGCACGAAAAGCTGTTTTTTGTGACACTTGCATAGTTGGAATGCGTACATTCCATGGTGCACAATGCGTTTAGAATAGCATCAAGAGCTGTTTTTAGTGACACTTGCATTCTTGGAATGCGTACATTTCATGGTGCACAATGCGTTTAGAATAGCACCAAAATAGCTATTACCCTCGAAAACTAAAACTTTGAAACAGGAAAAGAGCCTTTAATCACATTCTTTACCATGTGCAATCATGAAATTGTCTAATATCTTCATTTTTTCAACATAGGTAGCTATTACCCTCGAAAACTAAAACTTTTAAAACAGGAAAAGAGCCTTTAATCACATTCTTTACCAAGTGCAATCATAAAATAGTCTAATATCTTCATTTTTTCAACGCCTAATTTGAACGCTTTGTGCACCATGAAATGTACGCATCTAGTGTATGCAAACTATGTCAAATATGCCTTAATAGGGATTCGGTGAATGGACAACGTGCGTGATTGATGTAGGCATCCTTCATTAAACATTACACAAACTAGACTAGATGAAGATGTACAACGATAACTAGGACAGACAAGCTCTCCTGAAAGTGTTTCAAGCATTTGAAACAATCTCAGTGTATGCAAACTGTGTCAAATATGCCTTATGAGAATAGTTTCAACGCTTTGTGACCCATGGAATGTACGCATCTACTGTATGCAAACTATGTCAAAAATACCTTATCAGCGTATTTTGAACGCTTTGTGCACCATGGCATTTACGCATCTTGTGTATGCAGACTATGCCAAATATGCCTTATCAGCCTATTTTGAACGCTTTGTGCACCATGGAATGTTAGTTTGCATACACTAGATGCGTACATTACATGGTGCACAAAGCGTTCAAAATAGGCAAATAAGGCATATTTGACATTGTTTGCATACACTAGATGGGTACATTACATGTTGCACAAAGTGTTCAAAATAGGCTAATAAGGCTTATTTGACATAGTTTGCATACACTAGATGGGTACATTACATGTTGCACAAAGTGTTCAAAGTAGCCTGATAAGGCATATAATAAATTTCATCAGAAGATACACTTTATCGGTTTATAAGAAGCCATTGAAAAATGATCGACACCAGAATATGAAACGGATTCTGCACTCTTGATATGCATATTAAATTTCATCAGAAAATACACTTTATCGGTTTATAAGAAGCCATTGAAGAATGATCGATACAAGAACATGAATCGGATTCTGCACTCTTGATCGGCATACTAAATTTCATCAGATAGAGTGTCTCTTGATTAAATATTAAGTTAAACCAAATAAAAAGGTTTGTTTACTATTTCCGTACAACCTTTACCTTGAAGGCCTGTTCAAATTCTTAGGAAGCCATCACAAAAAGAGTTTCTCTACGCATTACGACATAGAAAAACAAGGAAACAGGAAGCACTTTGCCCTTGAATAACAGTGCTTCGTACCATTCGTACCACGATCTCTTTGCAATGCATGAAAATGACCAAAACTAATGCAACAGTTGAATCTAAATGATGGCAATTGAAAGCAAGAATAAAAATTGGCAAATTAATGACAAATTGATATTCAGTAACTCAGTAGTCAATTTACTCAAGTTCTCAATTTACATCATCATAACATCACAAAAATGACCAAAATAGTTCACATCCAATGATGATAAAGTCTACCTGAATTCAATGGATTTGCTTTCTCAGCCTCAAGAATGCCTGAGAATAGGACGTAAAATAAAATTTTGTAGCAAATAGGCGTTAGTAATATTTGTGGCTCCTAAATGCATCTCATTTAACAATTACATTAACAGCTCCCAAAGTTTTCTAATTTCACTCCATACGAGTGCTGTGATCAGTGTATGGTGAAAACGTTTAGCAAAATGAATCCATTACTCAACGCAATAGTTAAATAATTTTTTAGATACCATAGCCAAAGTTATTGATAGCACTAAAGACATCTACAGGCCTATTTCGCGTTATTTCCAATTTTGGCCACGATTTAATGTGTAGCTGAGCTACAAACCCTCTGGTATCCACTGTAGTTCGACATTGGTTTCCTTGCTACGCCTTTAAGGACTCTCAAGTTTCATGTGCATGAATGTTGACAGTTCGCAAATCTGAATTCGCGCCCTTTTGTTCTGTTTATATATTATATATGGTTTGAAGAAAAGCAAAAAGAGGAACATGCAAAAAAAAAAGAAAGATACAGCTTAGTAATGGCACTTCTGATGTCATTTTTACGAAAAATTCAACCTTGCAGCAGGTGCATGGGAAGTGTAATTTATACCAATAGGTCGTTTGCAGTCTGAGCGTTCCGGAAATGAAATTTCATTTCCGCTTTCCAGATGGAGGGCAAACAAACCTCAGATGTTTTTTTAGTTTCCTCCACCAACCCAACAATGTCCTTCAGTTTCCCCACCGCACAAAACTCCTGTTGGGTGGTGTTTGATCGTGTTTGCGCTGCGGGAGTTTGTTGGATCGTGTTTTTGATTCAAATTCAAGTCATGCACTCGTTAAACTGTCAGCACAGACACGATGACAATGCTTCGTTTCCAAAGCGTTGACAGAGCCAGAGATCAAGATACACTAGATGCGTACATTCCATGGTGCACAAAGCGTTCAAAATAGGCTAATAAGGCATATTTGACTTAGTTTGCATATACTAGATGCGTACATTCCATGGTGCACTAAGCGTTCAAAATAGGCTAATAAGGCATATTTGACAAAGTTTGCATACACTAAAAGCGTACATTCCATGGTGCACAAAGCGTTCAAAGTAAGCTGATAAGGCATATTTGACATATCAGCGTGAAATAACGTTTTTCTCACGTTGATCACTCCACACTTATCTTTGGAATGGACGATTCTGCCAATTGCCCTAGCCATGTGCCCCGCATGAATTAATCACTGGCTATGCGATACGCTTTCAGTTGTCTAACTCCTTTGTTTATTATCAATCTGTTAATATATACGCTTCCTTCGTTCCTTTCTTTCCCTCTATCTTCCTTCCTTTCTTACTTACTTTAAATGATGTTAGTCTAGATTTGTTATAAAATAAGAAGCTGGGAACTATTTTCTAACGTAAGTAGCAGACTAGACTGTGAGGAGATCTCCCTGGATCACGTTGCACAATCATCATCATCATCATCATCATCATCATCAGCAGCAGCAGCAGCAGCATTATCATCATCATCTCCACCATTATCATCCTCATAATAATCTTCATCGCCATTGCTATCGTCATTTACAACTGTACGTGAGATGCTTGTTGCATCGATACCGCTTGTTAGGTCTTCGATTTTTTCAGTACAACGGGATGACGAGCATGCGCTGCCTTGTTGACTTTGGCATATTCATATATTGAATTACTATGGTTTGTTGGTAGTAGTAATGCTTGCGAGAATGATCTTATTGTTATTTGTGAATCTTATTATTGTTTATCTAAAATGCTGTGGTTTCATGTTCTCTAAATTACTTTTCTTAGCATGCCTACGTTTATCAGCATATTCTTTCTGATATTTCTTACATGCACTCTCATTTTTGAAAGCTAAACGGTGCTTATTTACAATCCGTTTACTTTCTAAAGCTGGCAGCTTACCACGCACAGTTCTATTAAATAACAACTCTGCTGGTGGTACTTGTGTTGTACAATGTGGTGTTATTCAATATTGTAGTAAAAATCTAAAATACGCTAATAAGGCATATTTGACATAGTTTGCATACACTAGATGCGTACATTCCATGGTGCAAAAAGCGTTTAGAATACGCTAATAAGGCATATTTCACATAGTTTGCATACACTAGATGCGTACATTCTATGGTGCACAAAACTTTCAAAATACGCTAATAAGGCATATTTGACATAGTTTGCATACACTAGATGCGTACATTCCATGGTGCACAGAAAAAACCTGGCTCGGAACAATACATCGCTGGCATGCTGCCAATCAGTGGCGAAGCCAGGTTTGAAGATATGGTCAGGCTCAGTAGTGTACAAGGGACGTAGCCCGGGGGGAAGGGGGGCATTAGTGGGCCACGCCCACACAATATAATTTTGCCTCCTGTTGAGATATTGTTAAAGAACTTTTCAGGTTAAATATAAAGTCAATGCCTTAATGACGTCTTGTGCCTATGATGGTAATGCGCATGCGCATATGGGATCGTGTTGAACCGTGTTGGGCACAAATTTCGCAGCAACCGTCGTGAGGAGCACCGTATGAAGGGATAGCTGTGGTATTGAAGAAATATGTGCAAAATTATCACTTGATCTAAGATACTTCGTAGCAAACAAGGTTCTTCAGGCTATGGATGATATATTCTTAACTATCTGTCGAGTGTTTGCGTACATCAGCTTGTTGGCAGCGGAGTGGGTACTTACCATGCAGAGATTTCTGGTTCCATCGTTCAGCAGTTTGTTTCAAAGCACAACTTTTCGCAGACGATTTTGAGGACTTCGCTTGTTTAGTCGCTGGGAGCTCTTCATTTTTAGCAAGGTTGTCTTCCAATTCAAATTCTCTCTTGTATTTGTGTGCTTCCTTATTTATGGAGAAAAGTTTCTTACTTATCTGTTTCGTTGCACGCCCATCAGAATTGCTCGTGCAAAGAACGAGTTGTTTAAACATCCAAGCATCATTTATAGTGACTTGCGAACAAAGAAAGGGATCGAAGCAGAAATTTGTCCAAAGCTGATTGGACAATCGTAAAGACCTACCAACCATTTGGAGGCGCCAAAATTGTTAGAACAATTTCAGAGAAAACACAAACTCCTTTAGTCTCTCAATCTTCCCTGATTAATAGGGAAAATACCGAAAGTCAAAGCAGAAGCAGAAGCAGAAGCAGAAGAAGAAGAAGAAGAAGAAGGAGAAGAAGAAGAAGATGATGAAAAAGAAAAAGAAAAAGGAGAAGAAGATGGTGATGATAAAGAAAAAGAAGAAGAGGAAGAAGAATAAGAATTGAAAATAGAAAACAAGAGGGGAATTTCAAAACTGGACCCTTCGTATTAATCTTTTGACGAAGAGAAAGATTGAAGGAAGGGACCCTTTTGATGAAAAGAAAGATTGAAGGAAGAGACTCTTTTGATGAAAAGAAAGACCCTTTTGACGAAGACACTGCTTAGTCAATATCTAAATCACGAGAGACGGCAAATACAACTGCTCCGTTCTGTTCTGACAAGTCAACTGACGTTGCAATAGCCAAAGATACACTACGAACTCAATATAGGGGGACACGTCCTTTGAATGTCCTGCAAGTGACCCAGTCAAAGTTCTTTGACTTTCAAAAGCCAGCAAAGCTGTACAAGTGCTCTTTTGTACCGTATTCAAAGGTAAAACAACTTGAGTTCCGTCTAGAGTATCTCCTGAAGTATCTCAAGTATCTCCTGAAGTTCATCCCCAACCAAGACCAGAAGTATTTTGAAACCAAGATTGAACAGTACTACAAGGCCGAAATTCAACTTGTTCTTACATGTACCATTTAATTCTTATTCCAGACAGTTGAAGGTTGAAGACGAGATCCACTCCTCCTTGATCATGAACGGAGGCCGAATATATAGACTGACTTCGGTCAGTGCCACGAAATTTAGAATATACCCCGCAATAGCCTACTGTTAGGAGTGGTGATAATCAAAGACCACTCTCTGTCACTCTCTGTAAGAACAACATAAAGGCTAATGACGGGAACTTTTATGGTTTCAAAGCAAACTAACATTTGAAACACACTCAATAGTTATATGGTTACTTAACTTGAGAGATAGTCTGTTTGTGGTACAAAACTAGAATATTGCACGAAATAGCAAAAAAAAGAACATTGTGTACTGAAAAGCTTTTTCCGTCTGACACTCCTCAGAGTACTAACGTCAGAATGACCGAAATGGAATGTGTGAAAAATGTACGCATTCCAAGCATGCAAGTGTCACTAAAAACAGCTTTTGGTGCTATTCTAAACGCATTGTGCACCAGGAATGTACGCATTCCAAGCATGCAAGTGTCACTAAAAACAGCTTTTGGTGCTACTCTAAACGCATTGTTCACCATTGAATGTACGCATTCCAAGCATGCAAGTGTCACTAAAAACAGCTTTTGGTGATATTTTAAACGCATTGTGCCTCTATTCAATCTATGGTGACAGAGTAGTGAGGATACGGTCGTTCTTTCCCAATAACGAGTGTCCGATTCAGTCCCGCTCTTCACATTCTCTTTTTTATATTTCAATTCAATTCTATGGCTGAATTGAAACATTGACACTAAAATTATGCTCTATTCAATCTATGGTGACAGAGTAGTGAGGATACGGTCGTTCTTTCCCAATAACGAGTGTCCGATTCAAGAAAACTCATCTACAACACATTAAAAACATCAACCTCCTTCTTAAGAAACGTTTTGGCAATATGATAGGTGACAGGGAAAATAAGATCCAAAATTTCTCTGATTACTCACTTTCCGACGCCGAAGAATTTGTCCTAATCGCCAATCATACCCAAAACCTTGATCTCGGTTCCAACGAAACTTTTTGGTGTTCTTTTGACATCTGTAACTTGTTTACAAATTATTTCATGGAGGAATTGGTCAATTTGGCTTCTGAACCAATCATGTATTAGTCAACGCTAAGTAAAGGTCATGTAAGGTCATGTAAGGTAAATTTGCACATTGATGAAAATAAACAATGAATCTTTTAGAAGCTTCAACACGTTATTTCATGGAGGAATTGGTCAATTTGGCTTCTGAACCAATCATGTATTAGTCAACGCTAAGTAAAGGTCATGTAATCATAAATGATGCTTGAATATTTGAACAACTCGTTCTTTGCACCAGCCATTCTGACGAGGGTGCAACGAAACCGGTCGATGGCATTTCACTAATGATTCCGTTATTAAATGTCATCTACGAATTCTGTAGTACCAGGAATCTTTTCCAACACTAGAGAAATGGAAAATATGTCACCACCGGGGATCGAAACCGTGGACCATGCTTTCATGGCATGCGCTCTATCTGCTCCGCAGCTAAAAGCGCGGGTAAACAATTGTGAAAAACGCGCAAGAATAATAGAAACGAGGCAAGCACATGTTGCAAGGTCAGCATACAAAGATATCGTCGTTGTTGCGCAGACTATCCACTTCAGCTGAGATAGTCTCATAGAGGAAGAAGACTGGGCTAGAGCGCTTACTTAATCACGTGACACGCGGAAATTAGAAACTACCAATATGGCAAGTACTAAAACACTTGTAAGTACCTTTGCATTTTTAAGTACAAGCGCACTTGAAAGTACTTTCACACTTGTAAGTATCTTCGCACTTGTAAGTGCCTCATAATTAGCGACTGTTTACATACGATCGTCTTAGTTTTGTCAAAAACTTCTTCACCTAGACTGTTATTAGCTCTCGACGATTGTAAACATTAGGCATTTAAAAAAATTCTTTATGTTTGCATGTCGAAGATTCAAATTGAACATATAAAACGATATATTTGGTAACCAAGCTTTCGATATATTATCACATCATCCTCAAGGTATAACAAACATGAACTGTAGGTACGATTTATAAGGACACAGTAGCCTAAATAAACATTATATTTAATAACAAAGGAAAAAAATAAAAGAGCCTCATAGGAGAAATTAGAATAGTGAAAGTGCCAAAGAGCTTATTGTTCCACAAAGCGTTCAAAATACGCTAATAAGGCATATTTGACATAGTTTGCATACACTAGATGCGTACATTCCATGTTGCGCAAAGTGTTCTAAATACGCTAGTAAGGCATATTTGACAAAGCTTACGTACACTAGATGCGTACCATCCATGGTGCACAAAGCGTTCAAATTACGCTGATAAGGCATATTTGACATAGTTTGCATACACTAGATGCGTACATTGTATTTCTTTATAAACAAAACAACGGCACGGCCTGCGTTAGTAACTTTCACATGCCAACTTCAATTGCTGGGGCTTGGCGTTTCCAGGGCTTCGAGTTGCCATCTCCTTCAGCCACGTCCTTTGCGATGTGAGCAGCTTCACAGGAATGGCGGGTTCTGGGAAGGTCAAGCCTCCTCAAGGTTGTTATGTGTCAGATGAGGTTGCAAGCGGGCATATTTTCTCAGTGCTTTGGGTCTTTAGGCATCATACTTGAGGATGGTTCATTGCTTCAAAACATTGATCGATCATGATTCTGATGAATTATATTTTTGGTAATCTTTTCATGCTGGATATTTAAAGCGGAGATAGAGAAAATTTTCTAAGCGATTCAAAGTCTTGTGGTTACTAACACTTGTGCTCTCCTTGCAGCTGGTTATACGACATAACTTCTGGTTGCGATTGTTGGCATGCTTGTAATTGCCTCAACTTTTGATGCATCTGGCTTAATACCATCTCTGGTGATAATATGACCCATGTGTAAGCAGGTGACAGTAAACTGTCAGAACTATAAATCGATCGTTATAATATTTTGACTTGATACTGTTTTAAAGTAAGGCTTTTTAATTCGCCGTTTTTTGGTGAAAGGTTCGTAGTTTGGTTTTACTGTTGACCTTGTGAGTTTAATAACTCTTTTTCAAAGATTAAAAAAATTGGGGATTTAAAGAAACATTTCCAAGGATAATATATCCTTGGTTAGTAAGGAAAGGTTGGCAACAAGAAGATGCCTTAACTTTGAAACCACCATCTGATTGCAATTCCGAGAATTCCGGGAGTTCTTTTCACAGTGACATTTTATATCCTTTCTTTTCCATGAAGCTGTATAACTTTCAATACGTGACTGTTTCATCAAGATTAGTCTTACCCATCAAAAGTTACGAGCCTGAGAAAATTTGCCTCATTTTAGAAAATAGGGGAAACATCCCCTAAAAGTCATACAATCTTAACGAAAATCACACCATCAGATTCAGCGTATCAGAGAACCTTGCTGTAGAAGTTTCAAGCTCCTATCTACAAAAATGTGGAATTTTGTATTTTTTGCCAGAAGACAAATCACGGGTGCATAAACGCCGCACTTCTAGCCGAACATTTGTAATAAACGCCGCCGTCAATCAAACGCCGCACTTCTAGCCGAACATTTGTAATAAACGCCGCCTTCAATCAAACGCCGCACTTCTAGCCGAACTTTTGTAATAAATGCCTCCCTCAATCAAACGCCGCACTTCTAGCCGAACATTGTAATAAACGCCGCCCTCTGACAAACGCCGAAATTTGAAAAGCGGGCTGTGCCACTTCTCGGCGAGTAAAGCATAAAGGATTAGCAATTTTCAAGCTTCCCGTCAAGAAAAGGAAAGAACTGGGTAAAAGGTGGATTGATGTTATCAAGAAGGACAGAGTTATCGACGCATCTCTGAGAGCTCAGATAGAAAGTGGAAATTTGCATGTGTGTGAAAAGCATTTTCTACAAGATCAGATCGAAATCCGTAAGTATACGCTCCCATTATGAACAGTGGCGCTATATAAGTGTAAAATATTATTGTTATTATTATTATTATTATTATTATTATTATTATTATTATTGTTGGTTTTTTTTGTTTGTTTTTTGTTGTTGTTTTTTTGTGTTTTTTTTTGTTTTGTTTTTTTTCGCTCCCCTTCTCTTTTATTTATATTCATTTTATCTATTTACTTACTTATTTATTTATTCATTTTTCTTCTTCTTTCACATCTGAAGTTAGTCAGTTTCGAGCTGTAGAGATAAGAAAGATGGCTTCATAAAAAATAATGGAAAAGTAATCTTCGTGCGCATATCACAAATTTCACAATCAAGATTCTTCATCTGAATTGTATCGAGACAGATAGTACATAAGAAACAAAAGAAGAAATGAAACGAGATGTCAACATCACCATGATCTAGTTCTTCATCTGAGTTGGGGGGATGATCGGCCTTTAGTATACTATTGTCTAAATTTGGCTATATGATTACTAAACTTATTGATATCTCGTATCCTTAATTGACGTAGCTTGTCCTTTATTTTGAGGTCTGCGATCAAAAATCAGAGGAATTAATTGAGTATATTTGGTGAGTATCGTAATGGTGTCGTAAAATAAACAAATCACAAGTCTGTAAGCATTCAAGACGCGATACAGTGTATGGCTATCAGAACTCTTCTCCTTCTATTTTCCAGTCACGCGTTGGTATCGCGCAAGGGTCCACATTTCCAATTATTTCGATCACCTGTTAATATCTCTCCTTAGCTTTCTGATCAAGAGATTCGACGTTATACTTGATTGATGCCATCACTGCAAGGAAGTTTTCACTCGTTATTTCGGCAGTAACAAGATCAGAGGAAACAATATGATAATCTCGAAGGGCACAAATAGATAATACTTAGCTTTGAAATGTACTAGGTCACTTTTTCACGTTTTTCCAAAAATCAATTTGGTAGCCAAAGGGTTAATACGTCTTTGGTAAGATTAACACGCGCTTACCCGCTCTCTTAAGTACTCAATATCGATCCCCATGCGTTTTGTCTATCAACTGGCACGTAAAGCCAAATCGAACAAGGCTCATTTCAAATATTGATGATAAAGTAAATCAGTGTAATGACCGAAACGGAATGTGTGAAAGAGTATACCCAACTGTATTTTGAAGGAGCCAATCAGAAATTGGACTACCTGAATGCCGTTCTGGAGTCAGTCCACATAAAAGCAAGAAAACCTTTACTATGCAGACAAAAAAGAATTCGTTTTCTCGCTAGGCCTATTCAATTAACCTTGTTGTAATAGACGCTGATTGGTCCAAAAACACAAGCCATTCAGGCAAATAGTCCCATTCTGCGTAGTTACACTGTTTGAATATAATGAGAATGTGTTGTGCACGATGGAATGTGCGTATCTCAGTTGTGCGATTTTGCGTAATTACGCTGTTTGAATATAATGAGAATGGTTGTGCACGATGGAATGTACGTATTTCAATAGTGCCATTCTGCGTAGTTACACTGTTTGAATATAATGAGAATGGGTTCTGCACGATGGAATGTGCTTGCTTACGTTCGTTTCGTTTTCAGTTGACGCCATATTTGTTGCCAGTGTTCAAATACTTTTGGGAGGGTAGTGTAGTAGAATTCAGAGGATCTGAAACAGTATTATAGTACAATAACGAGGATCTGAAACCTGAATGAGATACAAAAACATACATACATACATACATACATACATACATACATACATACATACATACATACATACATACATACATACATGACAGGCGGAGGTGGAAGGAGGAAGTGCTGAAAAGGGTGCACCAACGGCCTACCAGGCTACGGTTGTGATGATGATGCTGATGCTGATGCTGATGATGCTGATGATGATGATGATAATGATGATGATGATGATGATGATGATTAAATAGTAAATTGAATCCACTTCCACTCTGAAGTTGCTGTCAACAAAACTTTTTACCTTCCGCATAAAGCACGCCTTATTGTAGCATTTAAATATGAAATATCGAAACCAAATGAATCATGAAAACATCAAAGTTTGGAGAAGACAACAGAATACTCATCATCAGTAGAGAAACTTGATGCTTGTGATTTCGCTCAAATCAATCCATTGTGTGACGGCTCTATTAGATTTAGGCCTATCGTAAAATTTATGAACGCCTAGTGAAATAAAATCATAAACATTCACACTGTCCGTCTACGTTGAGGTTGTGTTTGTAGGAACGACTTCAGTTGAGGTTGTGTTTGTAGGAACGACTTCAGTTGAGGTTGTGTTTGTGCCTAGATTTTGAATTGTTCCATCAATAACTAATGATTGAGAAGAGGAATCTCCTGTAGATTCGGTATCTTCAGCTGGTGTAGAAGAAGATGAGGCTGAATCTACAGGAGTAGATGTGTTATCAGAAGTTGAATCAGAAGATTTACGACCCCGTGCGGCTTGGTCCACAAATGATTTTCAGCTGATCGAAAGTGCAACCAGAGGCACACAGCCCCAATAATGGGAAACAAAGGCTACGACCGTACTGTCCGAATTTGCCCAAACTTTGCCCAAACTTTGCCCAAACTTTGCCCAAACTTTGCCCAAACTTTGCCCAAAATGTTTCGGAAATTTCTGCTATTAGGACCACGTGCCATAAGGAACACATTCCAGCGTGCACAACGCATTCCAAATATGTTCAAATAGTGTAACTACGCTCAATGGCACTATTGAAATGCTCATATTTCAGCGTTGAGAACGCTTTCCCAATATCTTCAAATAGTGTAATTATGCTCAATGGCACTATCGAAATGCTCACATTACAGCGTGCAGAACGCATTCCCAATATGTTCAAATAGTGTAACTACGCTCAATGGCACTATTGGGTCGACAAAAATCATACACAATGTACAGTTACCAATAAAAATATTACAAACTTCATAAAGTTTCATATTCATATTTTATATTTAAATGCCTTTTGACATCTATAGATGCTGGAAATTTTGAACAACTCAAAATTACATACATATACATAGTTCTTAACCTGTTATACCATCTCGGTATCTAAGGCATCAACTTGAGTTAAGTTGATTGACCAACAATCTGGAAGCCAAGATGTGCTGCTATCACAAGAGTTCTTATCGCGATATATCATACATAAAATTTTTTTTGAGTGGCAAAAGATCTGGGGGGGCATTCTCCAATTTTGGGGGGCATTGCCCGGGAATACTCCTTTTCGAAAAAAAAGTGTTCTCGTTTTCAACCAGTTTCAGAACGAGACTGGGTTTGCACATTTATTCAAGGGCACAGTAAATGCTACCAGCATGCGGCGCATAAATCTGGTCGCGTAGCGACAGTGGCATACATCAAGCTTCCTATTGCAGCTTGAAATATAGTCTTATTGAAAGGCTCTTCGGGGTTGGCTAACGGTTCAAACTTCGCACCCGGTTCCAATGGGGTTGACACAGGCCTAATTCTTCAGTTTCCCACCAATTGCCTGTAATTGTTCCTGGTCTATCTGGAACTGATCTAACACGACTTGAGCTAGGAGCTTGAAACTTCTACAGTAGGGTTCTCTGATACGCTGAATCTGATGGTGTGATTTTCGTTAAGATCCTACGATTTTTAGGGAGTGTTTTCCCCTATTTTCCTAAATAAGGCAAATTTTCTCAGGCTCGTAACTTTTGATGCGTAAGATTAAACTTGATGAAACTTATATATTTAAAATCAGCATTAAAATGCGATTCTTTTGATGTAGCTATTGGTAATGAGGCATATTTGACAAAGTTTGCATACACTAGATGCGTGCATTCCATGGTGCACAAAGCGTTCAAAATAGGCTGATAACGTATATTTGACATAGTTTGCTTACACTAGAGGCGTACATTCCATGGTGCACAAAGCGCTCAAAATAGGCTAATAAGGCATGTTTGACATAGTTTGCATACACTAGATGCGTACATTCCATGGTGAACAAAGCGTTCAATTTTTCTAGATAGAGGCTCGAAACATGCGTAACATAGATTTAAGAAATTCTGAATTTTATAGAGTAATTATCATTATCATTTTTCTTCAAAGCAACAAAAACATGATGGTAGACTAACCTTCTCAGAAAAACAAAAACTCTTATTTTTCTAGATAGAGGCTCGAAACATGCGTAACATAGATTTAAGAAATTCTGAATTTTATAGAGTAATTATCATTAGGTTCTCTGATACGCTGAATCTGATGGTGTCATTTTCGTTAAGATCCTACGACTTTTAGGGGGTGTTTCCCCCGATTTTCCTAAATAGGCAAATTTTCTCAGGCTCGTAACTTTTGATGGGTAAGACTAAAATCAGCATTAAAATGCGATTATTTTGATGCAGCTATTGATATCAAAATTCAATTTTTTAGAGTTTTGGTTACTATTGAGCCGGGTCGCTTGCTAGAGCAAGGGGTGCGAAGTGCTAGAGCAAGGAGTAAGAACTGTGAGAGCAAGGGTATGAAGTGTTAGAGAAAGAGGTACGAAGTGCTAGAGCAAGACATGCGTCATGTTAGAGCAAAGGGTAGGCATTATTAGAGCAAAGGTACGAAGTATTAGAGCAAAGGATAGGAAGTGTTAGAGCAAGGAGTACGATGTGTTAGAGAAAGGGGTACGAGAGAATACTTCTTTCAAAATGAAGGTCAGGTAAATCCTAAGCTAGGCATGTGAGTACAGGTACTTATTTCATTGTAATGGTGAGGTAAATCCTAAGCCCGGCATGTGAGTACAGGTTCTTCGTTCACAATGAAGGACAGGTAAATCATAAGCTCGGCATGTGGGTACAGGTACTTCTTTCATTATGAAGGTCAGGTAAATCCTAAGCTAGGCATGTACGTACAGTGATAGAAAGATAGTGACGACACTACAATAATTTAAACTGGTTGCCAATACAATGTGTGTCCGTGTGTCCGTGTGTCCGTGTGTCAGTGTGTCAGTGTGTCCTTGTGTCCTTGTGTCCTTGTGTCCTTGTGTCCTTGTGTCCTTGTGTCCTTGTGTCCGTGTGTCCGTGTGTAACCGAGTTCAAAGTTCGACGAGTTCTCCAAGACTACACAAGGTTGATTTTCCCATGGGGGGACCTAAAATTATGGGGGGACCTAGAATTTATGGGGGGACCTGGAAAGCTGGATGAAACCATGATAATACTATAGCAGGCGTATTATCTACTTTGTAAATTTATGGTAGACCACAAACATTTGTGACTACGAGGCTATGAAATATAGAAAAGTTTAGGTAACAGGAGCCATTAAGGGTTTTTTTGATTGGAGGGGTTTAACCATTGGTACCCTTAATTACCTGCTGTAAATTTAGACACCTTTTATGTAATGATTTTATGATAATATGAGTTTGCTAACAGCACATTTTATAGAGGACATAGCATTCACAATTATTTAAGGATCAACAATCGTTTCAATGTTTTGGCGGAAAATTGGAAGTTCCTAGAAGTAACAATCGTCCCACCGTCAACAGTGTGAACAAAATAGCGAATCGTTTCGTTTCGTTTATAAGCCGCACCTTCAAAAATGCAGCCTGATAAAAACGCGGCTTAATCAATGGCGCGGATTATTAAAACGCGGCTTAATCAATGGCGCGGATTATAAAAACGCGGCTTTATTTTTTTGTAGGGAAAGCAAGGAGCGAAGAGAAACTACCATTGGACCCATTTGCACAGATTTTTAAACTGTCCGTTGACTCTTGCGGACTAATTAACCCTTCCTAAAATGCAACATGGAACGTACGCATCTAGTGTATCCAAACTATGTCAAATATGCGTCATTAGCCGATTTTAAACGCTTTGTGCAACATGGAATGTACGCATCTAGTGTATGCAAGCTATGTTAAATATGGGTCATGAGCCAATTTTGCACGCTTTGTGCACCATGGAATGTACGCATCTAGTGTATCCAAACTATGTCAAATATGCGTCATGAGCGTATTTTGAACATCATTTTTCTGAACCTAAATTGCCGCCCTTTCTTACTAAGTGCTTGAAAACTTGAGAGCGTTTTCAGTCTCTGACGTGATGGGCGAAGATTCTATAATGAAAAGTATCATTTAATCATCTTTCTGAACTTTAATAGCAGAGTTGCCTCGCTAAGTGCTTGAAATTTGAGAGCGTTCTCATCTTCTGACTGGCCGGCCAGACTTCGAATGTGAAAAAAGCGGGTTTTTGTGCGTATAAATCATGATGATTAACCGTATTGAATTCAATTACGCCCGCGTCAAGCTCAAGCGACACCCCGACAAGTTTTGTTGTGCACTAGGCTGTGTTGCCTGGTAGTATATCCTATGATTCCAGTTAGTAATTTAGCATATTTCTTATCAATTACTCCTTGCTCAGGTCAACAGTAGAGTGTCCTTCGCGACCGGGATTAACAATGGTATAACAATAAAACAAAACAAAACAAACAAACAAAAACCCACAATCACCTAAATACAAGTGTACAACGCCTACCATACTTGTAATTCGGGCTCTGGCCAATTCTTGTCACGTCTACAGAATATGTAATAAGTGCAACATATGAAGCAACCGATTATCTTTCGCAACAAGTAGACCTTGTTTTCCACCTTTAGACTGTTCATCATTTCCATAAACGACTTGCCGAAAAAAGCTTTTCAACCTAATAACGATGAGTCGTCTTTTTAGAGCAATCTTTGGATTTTGTACCACAAACAATCTCTTTAAATATAACTTAATATTGAATATCAAACTCAGCAAAAAGGACATGATAGCCTAATAGATGATACCGTCGTCATGAAAGAAACAAAGCGATTGTACGTTATTATGAAGCAATAGATAGACTTAATTGGAATTTAAAAAGTTCTAGTGTATGAAAACTATATTAAATATGCCTTATTGGGCTATTTTGAATGCTTTGTGCACCATGGAATGTACGCATTTAGTGTTTGCAAGTTATATCAAATCTGCCTTATTAGATTCTTTTGAACGCTCTGTGCACCATGGTATGTACGCATGTAGTGTATGCAAGCTATGTCAAACATGCCTTATTAGCCTGTTTTGAACGCTTTGTGCACCATGGAAGAAGACTGTTTTTTATTGCTTTTACAAATTGCCAAGTTGTTAATGGCTTAAAGAAAGTTATCTTTTCTTTTTCCTTTCTTTTTGTTCTTTCAATCAATCAATCAATCAATCAATCATGTTCCTGTCGCGTCCAAGTGGATGCGTAGGGCCTCAACGAACTTTCGCCACCTTACTCGATCCTGTGCTTTCTCTTTCAGTCCGTCCCACGGTTCATCTCCAGGCGGAGGAGGCTAGCGACGATGTTGACGATGATGAACCCGCTGCAGAGGAGGCTAGCGACGATGTTGACGATGATGAACCCGCTGCAGAGGAAGCTAGCGACGATGTTGTCGATGATGACCTTGGTGCAGACGAGGCTAGCGTGGATATTGATG
Organism: Alatinidae sp. Z8VKAUB7J3; assembly: GCA_010016025.2. Lineage (NCBI taxonomy): Eukaryota > Metazoa > Cnidaria > Cubozoa > Carybdeida > Alatinidae > Alatinidae sp. Z8VKAUB7J3. The sequence goes on from JAAAKM020721499.1 coordinate 256,795,765, forward strand.
AACCTGCTGCAGAGAAGACTAGCGACGGTGTTGTTGATGATGAACCCGTTACAGAGGAGGCTAGCGTGGTGCACAATGTGTTCAAAATAACCTAACAAGGCGATTTTAGTGACAATTGCATGCTTGGAATGCGTACATTCCGTCGTGCAGAATGTGTTCCAAATAATCTGAGAAGGCGATTTTAGTGAGAATTGCATGCTTGGAATGCGTACATTCCGTGGTGCACAATCTGTTCAAAATAACCTGACAAGGCGTTTTTAGTGACAATTGCATGCTTGGAATGCAGCCACATGTTTAGGATAATGAACCTAGAAGGTTAAAGTGGTTTAAATAAAAAAGAGTGGGATAGAGAAACCATGCGTGAAAAAATGATAAAAAGTGGCCAGCTGACAAATGGGCATTCTTTACAACTTAAATGGTATCCATGTGTTGGGAAGAGAAAAGTTCAACTTCAATTGGCATCGAAAGGCGAAATTCTTGAGTATACAATATGCTTTGTGTCTCCAAAATCCATAAATAGAGACTTTGCTTTTAAAAGAGATACTGGAGATATTCCTATAAACCCAATTTACAACAACTTAAAATAAAGGATTTAAATCAAAATTTTCTTCAGTTTAAATTGAAATCATCTGACCACACTCTTAGAGAATTAAGTCAATCGCTAAGCAGAAAATGTTTTCCCAATCTAATTGGTGAATAGGCTTTCACTTAGTCGCACTTGGTTTTCAGTTTCAGTTGTTATGTCTGTCAGTTTTTATAAGTGATAAGGGTTACAGATCTTCACTGTATGTAGTTAACTCCTACGGAAAGCATTTGTTTGTGAATTTTCATATAAAATATATTGTCTATAGTTGTCGTATTTGCAAATATGAGTTCTTGGATGAAGCGAGCTTATGATGAACATCAAGGTACCGAGACAATGGCTCTGCTACACTCCAACGTTGAATAATTCTGTAAAGATATGCATCTAAGTAATACATTCAGTTCAATTGCCAATAGAAGAGTTATGGATTCTTAAGAACAGAAAGAGAGAGTTTCTCGCTCAGATGTCATTGCTTAACGAATAAAGCATTACATAATGACAGTCTGATACCGGTGTCGCGCGAAATTTGTGCCCTTGCGAAATTTGTGCCTATGATGGTAATGCGCATGTCCACATATTCGTGCCGTGTGTGACTGCTATGTGGCAAGATATGAAGTATGTTGTACTTCAACGTACCAAGGTGTAAAATGGGACATGGCTATGATGGTGAAAGCTCGTAAGTGCCGTGTGTGGCTGCTATGTGGCAAGATATGAACTATGTCGTGTTTCACCGTACCAAAGTGTAAACTGGGACGTGGCTATGATGGCAAAAACTCGTAAACGCCGCGTGTGGCTGCTATGTGACTACTACTACTACTACTACTGCTACTACTACTACTACTACTACTACTACTACTACTACTACTTCTACTACTACTACGAATACCTCGGCCACCACTACTACTACTACTACTACTACTACTACTACTACTACTACTACTACCATTACTACTACTACTACTACTACTTCTACTACTACTACTACTACTACTACTACTACTACTACTACCATTACTACTACTAACACTAGATGCGTACATTCCATGGTGCACAAAGCGTTCTAAATAGGCTAATAAGGCATATTTGACATAGTTTGCATAAACTAGATGCGTACATTCCATGGTGCACAAAGAGTTCAAAATACGCTAATAGGGCATATATGACAAAGTTTGCATACACTAGAAGCGTACATTCCATGGTGCACAAAGCGTTCAAAATACGCTAATAAGGCATATTTGACATACCTGTCATCGTCATCATAGAATTTCCGCGTCAGAACAAAAGAGGCGCCAGCAATTCAAGTAATAGTCGGAAACCACTGGAGAAAACTCGTCGGAAAAGAACAAATTTTTTTGTTACTTTCGGACGACTTTTGCTTTGCTATACGTCAATCAAATTTTAACTTTCACAGCCAAGTAGTAGCGTTCGCATGCAAGAAAACCTGCCTTTAACATGCCAGACGCTGAATAGAGTCTGGGCATGGATACAAAAAGACAGACATGAAAGGTTAATAAAAGCAGCTGATCCTGCAAGCGGGATAGGCAAAGTTTGCATTCTATCTAGCCGTTCTCAGGATCAGTTCTCAGTTCTCAGTCTATGGATACAAAGGTGGCCGATATTATTGTCTATTTCTACCGATATTATATTCTTGCATATGACTCATAGAAATAGTAGATAGACTAGATACTCCAAAAAATGCGTGATTGTAGGCTCTGTTCTTCGAGCCCTCCTGTTTTGCTTCTAATCAGAAAACCTATTTTTCTCGCTGATCTATTTAAGCAATTTGTTACATCTACGAACAGGGGACTCAACATATAAATATAAACAAAGATAGAACGTAATCTTACCAAGAGGGCTTGTCCTCTTACAAGATATATACTCCAAAAAATGCGTGATTGTAGGCCTTATCGAACTTGGTACGACGTAAGTTTACCGTAAAAAAATTTCAGTTTCGTGAAAAGAAGCGTAAATGGAGCAAATATCGGAGTAGCCCTTAGAGATTCGCATGGATAACGAGGTGTACTGTTCCTCTATCTCTTAGTAATAATCATAAGGTATTTGGTGATTCAGTAGGCAGATCACTACTTCCACTGTGATCACTCACTTCATTCCTGCATCTTTATAGACAGAAACCTGTGGTGCGACATCTCCTTCAATGTCCTTAAAGGCTATGGAAATTAGAAGAAAAACAACAACAACAGCAAGAAGAAGAAGAAGAAGAAGAAGAAGAAGAAGAAGAAGAAAAATAAAGAAGAGCCTACGTGTTATATCACCAGTGAATTAAAAAAGAAAGCCCCAAGGTGCCATTACAACAGTTTCCACTGGAAGAACCAAACAATAAATCCTTTTTTAATATATTAAACTGCTGAATCATGCTGATGATGCCATTATGACGTCAATGTGCTGATGTAAGATATATACTCACGCTGCAGAAAGTAAATAAAGAGATGACTTCCTAACCTTTTCTTTCAGTTATTGTTTATTTTTCTTTGTCCATTACACAGGAAGATTATATCAGACAATAGGATCGTTCACGCGTACCATAATCCCATGACTATCTAAGGTGCTAGGACGATTAAAATTGGTAGGCGTGTCAGGCAGCTGCACAATTTGACTTGATAAAGTCGTTTTCCCAAATTCGACTATCTGGGGCTAAAGGGAGAGGAAAAATTAGAAAAAATTAGGTATTTATAACTTACGAGTGGTTGATCGGATCTTAATGAATTTTGATATTTAGAAGGACATCGTGACTCAGAGCTCTTATTTTAAATCCTGACCGGCATTCCTCAGAAAGTTCTTAAACTTTGAAACCGGTCCTTGACACACAAAAGGTTGGGAGTCCCTGTTCTAAATGATATTTTTCGTCATATTTTGAGATCGATCGACAATATTTCATGACATAAATGATATTTTTCAAGATCGCTTCCTAATAATTTGTGCCGTAAATGACTCTTTCTACAAATTTCATTATGGCATCATTAACAATTCAAACTGACAATATTTTGAAGGATCTTATTTACATATATGCATTTAGAAAATTGCACGTTAAGATGAAGAGGAGAAGGGCAATGACCATTAAGCAAAGTTTGGCTGCAAAAAGTGACAAATGTAAGCACATCCAGACTAAAACCTAAAGTGGAGCAGTAGCGTCATCACAGGAAGGGAGGCATTAGAACTTAAGCCTTAGCATATTTTGCCAAGCTACTTTTGGTGTTGATCGCCTCGACTTATTTCTGTTTATAATTATTGATGGTGGTTATTTGTGTACACTTTAGAACGGTCTGAGTTGTTAATCAAGTGATGCACCATGTCCTATACCCAATGTCACAGTCACATTACTCAGAAAAGCTGCATTTGTCTCTCTTTGTACCTATCCAAAGTCGTAAGGTTTTATCAATTGACCGAAAATGGACACAAATAAGACAAATTTCAATCGTAAAACTAAAAGTAATGGATTCAGTGGCCGTTTACAGGTTCTGGAGATGCCATAATGTTTAGAATACCATTTTCGCTGCATAGAATACGTCATGTGCCCTATCTTTGATAAGAGTTGAAAGATAGGACGCCAGAGCATCGGCTCGATCCCTCAATGTTTAGTTTGTTAGACCAACGCTTAACCGATTCAGCCAACTCGCCGCCCACCTCCCATATCATCTTTAATCGTATGCCTTATTAGCCTATTTTGACCGCTTTGTGCACCATGGAATGTACGCATCTAGTGTATGCAAACTATGTCAAATGTGCCTGATTAGCCTATTTTGAACGCTTTGTGCACCATGGAATGTACGCATCTAGTGTATGCAAAGTATGTCAAATATGCCTGATTAGCCTATTTTGAACGCTTTGTGCACCATGGAATGTACGCATCTAGTGTATGCAAACTGAATATTTCTTCAAAATTTCTTCAATTCCCTCACTATTCAAATATTTCACTGTTTCTTCTCCCTCACTATTCGGATATTTCTTCAAATTTTGTCGATTCCCTCACAACTCGAATATTTCACTGTTACTTCTCCATCACTATTTGAATATTTCTTCAAAATTTCTTCAATTCCCTCACTATTCAAATATTTCACTGTTTCTTCTCCCTCACTATTCGGATACATTAATTTTTACGTAATCTCCCACCCATGACAATTTTCGGAGGAGGTACTCTAGCGGGTAAGTAGACAATGTCTTTATTAAATATGAAAATCACACATTAAAAGATGACGGCGGCCTTTTACGAGGCTCGAAGAAGTGTGAAGACGCACATTACAAATGTTAGCAATAATACTGTCATTGAGCAGGAGGACGAGGGGAACATTTTTAAAATCTTGGAAGTTTTTTTATTAGAAACAATTCTTTTTATTAGAAACAATTCTATTCTATTTTTCAATTCTATTTAATTCTATTTTTTTTTATTAGAAACAATTCTTTTTATTAGAAACAATTCTATTCTATTTTTTAATTCTATTTAATTCTATTTTTTTTATTAGAAACAATTCTTTTTATTAGAAACAATTCTATTCTATTTTTCAATTCTATTTAATTCTATTTTTTTATATGAAATTTCTGGGTTAATCACAGCTATTGCTATATTTTATCGCTTTAGTGGTGTCATCGACTATTTAAAATGGCGCTATCATTCAATAAAAGATATGTGTATTTCCTTTGCTCTTTTAGGGGGAAGGAGGGAGGAGGTGTATATGAAATTTCTGGGTTAATCACAGCTATTGCTATATTTTATCGCTTTAGTGGTGTCATCGACTATTTAAAATGGCATACACGTCTGCGTCTCCTCAATACACGTCTGCGTCTCCTCAATACACGTCTGCGTCTCCTCAACACACGTCTGCGTCTCCTCAACACACGTCTGCGTCTCCTCAATACACGTCTGCGTCTTCTCAATACACGTCTGCGTCTTCTCAATACACGTCTGCGTCTCCTCAATACACGTCTGCGTCTCCTCAATACACGTCTGCGTCTCCTCAATACACGTCTGTTCGTCCCAAAAGACTAGCGCGTCATTTGTGCTTTACTGAAAACTAAAGAGATTACTTAAACTGATTAGATTTCACAAGGATCAATACAGCTGAACTTAAAACAAACATAAATTACCACAGATTAGAGTGCCGCAGCCCTTCGTTCGTCCCAAAAGACTAGCGCGTCATTTGTGCTTTACTGAAAACTAAAGAGATTACTTAAACTGATTAGATTTCACTCCTATATAATTTTATTATCTGTGGTATTGAAGTAGACTATCTTCTTCAGAATGCTAATGTATCTATGTCTTTGCCTACCTGATCGCCTTTAATTTTGCTCCCCCTCATGAATTTTAAAAATTGATTTTTACTCCATTTAATTTTCGCCCCCCCCCCCTTTCTCCTCCCTCTCCCCCTCGCCCCCCCCTTTTCTTTTCGCCTCCCTAACGGCCCCACCTCCACTGAGTGGAGGCGAAAACATGTGGCAAGATTGACTTGAAAATTTCTCACCTTAATTATTGGGCATTGATAGTCCAATGGTTAAGGTTTGTGTTTTCAAACAAATGGGTCGTGGGTTCGAATCCCCTCCGCTCTATTAGTGAAAAAAGAAAAGCAAGCTATTGTGGTAATGCTCCACTCCGTGATAAATATATGATAAATGCTATGTGTCTGCTGAGTATTCTCTACACTACCCTGCGGATCCTCTCTTTGAGCACAGCTTAGTATACAGTTTTTGGTAATTATGTCCAGTGGCGGCTCGAGGCCTGAGCAAGGGGTGCCTAGCAGGGAAATTTATAATTAATTAGAGTTTGATTTTTTTTTTTCTCTACACTACCCTGCGGATCCTCTCTTTGAGCACAGCTTAGTATACAGTTTTTGGTAATTATGTCCAGTGGCGGTGAGCCTTTGAATAGTGCCATTGAGCGTAGTTACACTATTTGAAGATATTGGGAATGCATTTTGCACGCTGGAATGTGAGCTTTTCAATAGTGCCATTGAGCGTAGTTACACTATTTGAAAATATTGGGAATGCATTTTGCATGCTGGAATGTGAGCTTTTCAATAGTGCCATTGAGCGTAGTTACACTATTTGAACATATTGGAAATGCATTTTGCACGAAGTATCTTGGTGGGGCATGGCCCAAAATCAGTTGAGAACCACTGCTGTAAGCAATCACTGATCTGAATGAGTAAGTATCTTACTCATGAGTAAGTATCAATGAGTAATACTAAATGAGTAAGTATCACTGATCTGATTTTAGAAGTATCTTGGTGGGGCATGGCCCAAAATCAGTTGAGAACCACTGCTGTAAGCAATCACTGATCTGAATGAGTAAGTAAACTTGGAAAACACTTAGAGTGGAGGGATCGGGATGAAACTTGGTGGTAAAAATAAACACAAGTCCTAGATACATGGTTGACATAACCGGAACGCATCCGCTCTCTTTGGGGTAGTTGGGGGAGGGGTTAATTCTGAAAAATTAGAAAAATGAAGTATTTTTAACTTACGAACGGGTGATCGGATCTCAATGAAATTTGATATTTAGAAGGATATCGTGCGTCGTTTTGACTTCGTTCACACTGAGTGGCCAAATTATGCAAAATACTTGAACTCTGACAAGCCAATCACAAATTCCATGCTTGAAAGGTGAACAACGTTTAATTCAAGCAAACGCAATGCATAATCAGTACCATAGACGTTCGTCGTTTTGACTTCGTTCACACTGAGTGGCCAAATTATGCAAAATACTTGAACTCTGACAAGCCAATCACAAATTCTTCCAATTAATCCCAAATTTCAAAAGAAGTAACTCCTTGTGTTTTGGATGATCTCATCCCAGGCATTTCTTAACAATCTTACTAACTCCTAAAGGGTATCTTCTACATATTTCTTAACCTCGTTGACCGTCTACGATTGTGTACATTGAATCCTTACGTACTAATAACCATATCTTTATTATACTGTCACGATTTGGGAAAAAGGAATACGTGCACCATTGGTCTTCAATATTGCGTTGCACAACTTGTGAAGCACTTTCGCTGTGATCTGTCCCAAATTGAATTTGTTCCGCTTTGATGTTATCCACACCGGGAGCCTTGTTCTTCTTAAGCTCCTTTTATTACATCTTCCACCTCTGATAGCAGCTTCTCTTCTTCTTTTCTAATGTCTTCTGTCTTTATTGGGTCATTCACAACTTGAAAATCCTTTTGTATCTCATAAATCGCAGAAGTTATTCATGATTTTCTATCATAGGAGAAATAGCATTGGACACAAATTAAGACCATTAGCCTTAACTTACTGTGTGAAAACTTCCAGACACGAATATTCTAAGTAACACTGAAGCCTAAGACCACCGAAGTTACATGTTTACAAACAAAACATATAAACAAGGAGCTTTAAGATAGATTTTTTAACCGAAAATTTTGATAGAACTAACCAAAATTCCCCGCAACATATTAAACACAAACGACCTAATCACAAGGTTACATACATTAGCACTGACAAAATAAAAACAAATCAAGGCAAAGTAAATACAAACCTACAGCATCAGCATAAATAAAAAAAAAATAATAAACAAAAAAAAATTCCCCGCAACATATTAAACACAAACGACCTAATCACAAGGTTACATACATTAGCACTGACAAAATAAAAACACGTTTTCAAATAAAACACTTTAGTAAATTATAAAGTAACTAAAACACTTTAGTAACTTATAAATTAACTATTCAACTCATGAACTGAATAATTAAGTTCTCAACTTATAAACTTTAGTAATTAATAACTTAACTAACTAAAATACTTTAGTAACTTACCAATAACTTTACTAGTTAACTAATTACCTGAATAATTAAGTTCAACTAAAACACTTAAGTAATTAGGTATGAAAATGAATCCTAAATAAATGTTATGGAGACTGCACTTTAAAAACTAATGCCCCTTGACATGTTTTCTGGCATACGAATTGGTCCTGGAAAATCTTTCGGAAGTCACTGGAATGAAAGTAAAGAAATGCTTTATTTAGGTATGAAAATGAATCCTAAATAAATGTTATGGAGACTGCACTTTAAAAACTAATGCCCCTTGACATGTTTTCTAAAATGAAACTTTCAGGGATGAATCTACAGACCAAAGTATGTCCCAGGAAGGTATTTTGAAGCAACTACCTCCACTCCTTCTCCCTATAGAGGGCTCTGACCTTTAAAAATATGTGTTTTATAAAAGTGAAACACTGCAAAACAGATCTTCTGCTTAATTGAAGTACAACAAAATTGTTTTCAGCTTCATAACTTTGCTCACTTCCATTTTATAAGGTTTAGTTAACAAAAGGCTTCCAAGACTTAAGAGTCTATCTTTTGGGTTTTACTAGCTAACAAAAGGGGTTTACTAGTTAAAAAAAGGCTTCCAAGACTTAAGAGTCTATCTTTTGGGTTTTTACTAGCTAACAAAAGGGGTTTACTAGTTAACAAAAGGCTTCCAAGACTTAAGAGTCTATCTTTTGGGTTTTACTAGCTAACAAAAGGGGTTTACTAGTTAATGTTTAACCTAACAGAAGTCTGTTAACCTAACCAAGAAGATGTAAGACTTCAATAATTTCTATAAATAAAGAAGTCCATATAATCCTTTGGACGGAGAGTTGTATTTGCTGTTACTTTATTCTGAACTTTCATTGAAGAAGTCTGTTTAACCTAACAGAAGTCTGTTAACCTAACCAAGAAGATGTAAGACTTCAATAATTTCTATAAATAAAGAAGTCCTTTTCCTATTTCAAAAGTTTTAGTTTTCGAGGGTAATAGCTACGTATGTTGAAAAAATGAAAAAATTAGACAATTTTCTGATTGCACAAGGTAAAGAATGTGATTAAAGGCTCTTTTCCTATTTTAAAAGTTTTAGTTTTCCTGGGTAATAGCTACGTATGCTGAAAAAATGAAGATATTAGACTATTTTATGATTGCACATGGTAAGGAATGTGATTAAGCGTATCAGGGACCGGACCAGATTAAATTAGAAATAGTCGTTTTCCCGACTTGACCATCTGGGGGGGAGTGGGGGCCCGGTTAATTCGCAAAAAATAGAAAAAAGAAGTATTTTTAACTTATCAGCGGGTGATTGGATCTTAATGAAATTTGATATTTGAAATGATATTGTGTCTCAGAGCTGTTATTTTAAATCCCGACCGGATTTGATGACATTGGGGAGAATCTGCCAGAAGGGTGCAATGTAGAGGATGTGAAGGGAAGCAACAGTCTTGTCAGATTATTGCCATTAAAAAAAGCTTAGAACTGTCAAGAAAGCTTGACAGTTTTTTTTTATATTTATTGCTGATATGCTGACTATGTAAGAATCTGCCAGAAGGGTGCAATGTAGAGGATGTGAAGGGAAGCAACAGTCTTGTCAGATTATTGCCATTAAAAAAATTTTTTTTAAGAAAAGAAAAAAGAACAAGAGAAATGTGCTGTGTACTAGGTAGTAATTGCTGTTAAAGCTAGTGTCTCTAAGAAAGAGGAGAAGAATGAGAAAAATGGTGCATATTAGGTAATAGCTGTTGTTAAAGTCAATTTTTTTTTTAAGAAAAGAAAAAAGAACAAGAGAAATGTGCTGTGTACTAGGTAGTAATTGCTGTTAAAGCTAGTGTCTAAAGACATCACCATCAGTAGTTCTTCATAGCAAAACATAAACAACATCACAAAATCACTGTAAAGAATCGTATTTCATGCATATATGCTTTTTATCTAACTTACTTAGAAGCGCTACAGTAGTTACATATGAACTTTAAGGTAAAAGACATCACCATCAGTAGTTCTTCATAGCAAAACATAAACAACATCACAAAATCACTGTAAAGAATCGTATTTCAATCAATCCACTGTGCTACAATTTGCCGGTTACCGATGTACAGATTGCCGGTTACCATAAATAATTTTATGGTAACCCAACCTTGTCGTTCAACCTTGGTGCGGCGGGGATCGAACCCGGGTGCTCCATATTGTCAATCAGAGCATCAATCCACTGTGCTACAATTTGCCGGTTACCGATGTACAGATTGCCGGTTACCATAAATAATTTTATGGTAACCCGAGAAAATTTGCCTTATTTAAGAAAATAGGGGAAAACACCTCCTAAAAGTCATAGAATCTTAACAAAAAGCACACCATCAGATTCAGCGTATCAGAGAACCTTACTGTAGAAGTTTCAGTTCTACATTTGTAGAACTGTTTGTTTGTTTGTTTGTTTTTTTTTTTGTTTTTTTTTTCCCAGGGGTCATCGTATCGACCAAGTGGTCCTAGAATGTCGCAAAAACAAGCTGCTATCTAGCTTTCAACTTTTAAGTATTAAGGGATTTATGGTTGCCTTCTGTTCCTTATGTTCTTGTTTTACCCTTTTTCTCTATCTATCTTTTCTCTATTCTTTTTCTCTATCTTTTTCTCTATCTATCTTATAAACAAGCTGCTATCTAGCTTTCAACTTTTAAGTATTAAGGGATTTATGGTTGCCTTCTGTTCCTTATGTTCTTGTTATAAACAACATCACAAAATCACTGTAAAGAATCGTATTTCATGCATATATGATGTTTATGTAACTTACTTACAAGCGCTACAGTAAATACAAATGAACTTAAATGTAAAACACATCACCATCAGTAGTTTTTTATAACAAAAAATAAACAACATCACAAAATCACTGTAAAGAATCGTATTTCATGCATATATGATGTTTATGTAACTTACTTACAAGCGTATACATGTCGTATTCTCTTCATCTACAAAGCATTTTGCCACCCTTAAAGGATAACACTCTTCGATTTCTAAAAAGCCTCAATCTCCAAAACTTATCACGGACTCGATAGAGGTAGCGGCCTTCTGAAAATGATTCGAAACTTTATACATGTCGTATTCTCTTCATCTACAAAGCATTTTGCCACCCTTAAAGGATAACACTCTTCGATTTCTAAAAAGCTTTTTAGTTTTTTACCTTTTTTTAGTTTTTTTAGTTTTTTAGCTTTTTTATTTTTTTTATTAGTTTTTAGTTTTTTTGTAGTTTTTTCCTTTTTTTTTAGTTTTTTGTCCTGGTCGCTTTCTCTTTGAGTGTCGTCATTTATTAGTTTTTTCCTTTTTTTTTTTAGTTTTTTATTGGTTTTTACCTTTATTTTAGCTTATTTTTCAGTTTTTTCCTTTTACCATCTTCAAAGATACCACGATAGGAAGACTCTACACCGTTCACCCCAATCAACATGAATGCTTCTTTCTACGCCTACTTTTGGTGAATGTACCCGGTCCGACGTCCTTTGAGTATTTGAGAACTGTAAACGGTACTATACATGACACTTACCGTAGTGCATGCCAAGCTCTGAATTTATTGGAGAATGACCAACACTGGGATAACTGCATCAATGACCCAAGAATCAGCCAGTATCTTCATTGCTTTCAAAATTGAAATCTTGGGGCAAGGCTCTTTTTTCTCCAAGGCTCTGCATAGCAAACGTACAACCCTTCCTCGATAATGCGCTTTTAGGCTGCGTATGACACCTTGGTCCATTGGTTGAAGAATTGAGGTCGTATTAGGGGGCAAAAATACGAGTTGCACGTTCGTCAAGTTTGGAATTGCTGGGTGGGCTACAAGTCAGCACCAAAGACTATAACCTTTACATGATTTTTCCAAAATTGCCACAGCACGCTAGAACAATCCAAATAGCTGTGATGATGATATAGATTATGTGGCAAATGTTGCAAACTGAATGCTAAAGGGTTGATTACACTACTGATACAGAAAACAAGTGCCTGTGGCACGTTTTCATGGGCTTTTTGGCAACTACAAAATTAATATCTATGTCTCAGAAATTAGTTCTGAAGAAATAGATCATGCACTTAACTTGTGGTATTGTGAAGCACAATGTAATCTGAAGGAGTGTCAGAGTTTCTTACAAAATCAAGGTAAGTTAAACACCTTTGTAGACGAGAACTGTGTAATTAGGTGTAAAGGTTTACTTGATAACGCACCTTTGCCTTATGCAACGAAATATCCAGTACTTTTGCCGAGAAATCATCATCTGACCTGTTTTTTGTGATTTATATAGCTTGCAAAGTGTACAAATTGATCTAAAATTAAAGGGATTCTTTATTATTAGTAATCTTTGCATAATATATTTCTATAAACTATTGATAAGTATAAAGATAGGAATAGTTTATATTTGAAATCATGAGTTTAATACAGATTAAAATGCTGTTTTTTGTGATTTATATAGCTTGCAAAGTGTACAAATTGATCTAAAATAAATCGGTATTACGAAAGACTAGCGTGGTGTTGTGTCTCACACCCTTAATGAAAGTCTAGATGCGCGTACGCTACACAGTGGACCAGAAAAGTTTGTATTAGTCTCAAGATGCCGGAAACCAGGAGTGTCGCCCTGAAATCGATAATCAATAAGCCACCGAGCTACGATGGAGAAAGTAATATTAAAGAATATTTGGATGCTTTCGATGTCTTTCTGGCGTATGCCACTGTCGCTACGCGACCAGATTTATGCGCCGCAGTGGGAGCTTTAAATCAGTTTATGTCGAATCCTAGTACCACTCACTGGCAAGGAGTGAAACGTATACTTAGGTATATTAAAGGTACATTAGATTATGGCATTGTGTTCGATGGTAATGATCATGAAATTGTAACTTTATACGGTTATAGTGATAGCGATTGGGCAGGCGATGTTTCAAGTGGTAGACTGCTTGTCCAACAGTTTAATCTGGAAAAAATGTTACAAATATTATAAATCTTGGGTTCTCACTGGATGTTTATGGTGTTCATGCATAAGTTTATAGGTATACTAAAACACATTACCAACAAAGAGAATTTCCCCCCAAAGTGTTACATTCCAGTCTGATAGTGAACAGCATCTTTAGCCTGAGGTAACAGTGGTTAAAGTATGCATTTATGGAATCGTAAGATTACTCACTAACTGGTCATCATACCTTAGAGCACCTTCTTCCCGTGACGCCATACGAACTTTGGCACGAAGCTCAAAAGCTCGCAACAGAAAGGACAACGCATCTTCGCCTGTTCTCTGTGTCAGGTTTGTCAAATCCTGAAACAGTTCGGTTGAGGATTTTTCGCGGAAATGTGACCTGAGGATTTTCCTTAACCGATCTAATGGGACCCTTCTACACCATGGAGCAAATTATGTATTGACATCACTGGTCCCTTCGAAATTGCACCTTCACATTGTCGTTTTATGGTGGTTGTTATTGATTACTTTAGTCGCTGGCCGGAAGTTTTCTTCACCCCAAGTGTTACCTCTTCAGATATCATTTCATTACTGGATGCTCTGTTTTCTCGCGAAGGTTATCCTCATGACCTGGTTTCCGACAATGGCCCAATGCAGAATGAGGATAGAACCATTCAACGTGTCAAGTGCTACTTGACCCAAGGTCGGAAGCCAACAGCAGCCGAGCGTCACAGAGAAGACCCAGTTGTTTTAAAGATCCTCAAGCATTGGAAAAACCTGGAGGAAGAGAACGGCATCCTGTACCGGCATCAGGATTCGGCCAAGCCCCCAAGACGACAGATGATCCTGCCAGGTATTCTACATGAGGAAAAATGCTGCAGAAGAAACTACACCAGTGTGCCCTGACAGCAGCTGCACCAAGTGAAGACGAGATTCCAGTTACATCCCTACCAGCCTGGGACGTGAAGGACTTGGCCAGACTGCAAAATGAAGATAGTGTTCTTAAAAGAATCAACTTCTACCTTGACAGAGGAGAGAAGCCCAGTCAAGAGGAAAGAAAGAAAGAACACCCAGACGTTCTGTTACTGTTTTTATTGAGCACAACTTCTTTCTTCTGGATAGGTTGAAAGACTTCATGATTTGTATGAAAAACAAGTTGCACATGCTGGGTTGCTTAAGAATTCTGCGAAATACAGCATCTGAAAACTTTCAATTCCGGGGCGTTTTTTTAAAAAAATACTGAAAGTGTAAGCTACTGAGTATCAAAATCACTACTGTCAGCATTCCAACAATCTCTTACGTTTTAGGCTTCATAGCCCGGGCAGTTTGGCAGGGGGCCTTCCGGTTCACAAGTGAAAACTGAAGCAAAGTGCCTATTTAGTTCGTTTGCTACATCAGTTATGTTGGTTACGGTAGTGCCACAGGGTTTCACCAGTCTGGAGATAGTTCGACGGGAGTGGTTCTTGCTAGAGACATAATTCCAGAATTTTTTAGGATTTGTCTTACTTTCTTTGGCAAGATTGGACATGAAGGCCACTTAGGTATTGTTAAGACAAAGATGCGACTTAGAGATTTTGCGTGGTGGCCAGGCATCTCTCATGATGCTGAGAAGTTTGTTAAGCAGTGTCTAGTTTGCTCACAGTCAGACAAGTCATGTGTGCCCCCGGGGCCAGTTGGAACCACCCCAGTAGAGTATCCTGCAACCCCATGGGAAAGGATTGCTATAGATATCGTTGGGCCTATTGCATGGACGAAGGAGACGAAACAAGTAAGGAAATCGAGGAAGCTGGAGATTTAAAGACAAAAGTAGAAGACATCTTGGCGGAGATCGAAGAGGCATTATCAATGATGGTAGTCAGTCCGGCTCAGTCCCGTAAAAGTTCTACGGTGTCATTAGGAGGATTGACATCAATAAGTTCACACGACACAGGGAAGAAGACGAGAGCGAAACTTCCAAAGTTAGAGGTGATAGTCATAAAAGTACTTTTTGAAGGAGGAGGTTGCTGCTGATGATACTCTAGAGAGGCATGCCTCAGCACCTTCAGATCCAGAAATTGATGCCTAAATCCTTACCTGCCTTAACGCTGGAACATTAAGACAACCAACAGAGAGCATATTCCATGCGAGTTTACCGCGTGTATATAAAATCGTATGTAATAAACCCAAAAATGATAACAAACATAGAAGACTGTCTTGTTCCAGCAGGGTTTTTGATGAACCATATGTAAACTAACAACTCTTCTGTTTTCAAACTGTTTTCTGTTTTATCAATTTTCAATCAATTTTCAAACAGTTGATTGTAGCCAGTCGGAGAACAGATCAATTGGGAAAGTGTAGAGTAATTAGTTTGTAAAGAGCAGGAGTTGCATTAGTTAGATCATGCTAGAATTTGATTGGCTACAGACAATGCTTATTCGTTGTTTATGAGATAGACGCTAGCCTCGTCTTGAGGTTCCTACCAGAGACCGAGCAACGTCAGGCCATTAAGAACTTTTGTACGTCAAACCCACAGACTCGCACCAGTACTTACATTTTACTTACTTACACCAGTACTTACATTTTAAATCGTGCCATCCATTTCATACAAAGAAAGCAATTCCCTATGGTCAGGCACTTCGCATAGACAGTTGATTCAACCCTGATTACAACATCATTCTTTACTTTACTGTCTTTTGATTTACTTTACAACAGCAAGAACTTTATAATTACCTGTTACATTGATTTTATACTCTTTGTTTACTATGCATTCTGTTTAATATTAGTATTAAGAAAGTTGATTCAACCCTGATTACAACATCATTCTTTACTTTACTGTCTTTTGATTTACTTTACAACAGCAAGCTCAGGCAATCTGGGACTGTTTTCACGACGTATTAAACAGTCTTTCTTCCCCCAGCTTTTCCATTTCTCGACCCTCTATTTTCTTACACCAGTTTTCGTCTTCAGGAGTGAAGCGCGATCTACTGTTGTTTCTAGTTAAACTGATCAAATATCAACTTTGGATTATGCGTTGCGAACGAAGATTTGATCGTGGTAAGATTTCCATCCTTGATGGATGTTGAACAATGGTGCATGTGAGTATTCTGTAACTACAGTTTGTTGACATTTTCTACAAGAAACTAGTCATTTGATCATGTTCTTTCCCTATAAAATGTTTTGCTTTACAATTGAAGTGGTTGGGCAGATCTGTGCTATAAAAATGAGAGACAATGTCAAGTACTTGCTCACTGCCCTGCTTCTTTGTTTACATTTTCGAAATCAGCTGACTTTTGTTTTCGTGTCAAATGTTGGATCCGTAAAATAATAATGCCCATAGTTTGTGATCCGTAGTTAGTGCATTTTGTAATAAAATGAATTCTCTATTATCAGATAATGATGTAGGAGCGTAGAAACTACTATTCATTTTTTTACGGGAGGGGGGATCCTGCAAAACACTTTTGCGAAGCACAATCAACGTAAAAAAATATTAGGCGTTTCGATAAAACAAATTAATAGTTAACATGGAATGTACGCATTCCAAGCATGCAAGTGTCACTATAAACAGCTTTTGATGCTATTCTTAACGCATTGTGCGCCATGGAATGTACGCATTCCAAGCACGCAAGTGTCACTAAAAACAGCTTTTGGTGTAATTCTAAACGCATTGTGCACCATGGAATGTACGCATTCCAAGCATGCAAGTGTCACTAAAAACAGCTTTTGGTGCTCTTCTAAACCAAAATTATTGTCAATGTTTTATTAATAGACCTTGGTGTAAGGGAAGTTTTTCAAGATATGTAGAAATTGATAGCAAGCCTCTCAAATTGTATGGACAGTTTCTTTGCGTAATTCTTGTCCTTGTTTATGAACATGTATGCATTTACTTACTCCGGAATAGATTGATCATTGAAAAACAACTTGTTCTTCTTTCCATTAGCCCTGTCTTACATGGGGGGTAAGTTTAGGTGCTTCAAATCCGAGTTTGAGCTTTTTAGGAAGTGTGAAAATTCCATATTTCCCAGCCTACAAATCCGTGGTTGGTTTGGTTGGCTTGGAAGGAAGAAGGGAACTTAAGGAAGGGGTCTATTTTTTAATTTGCCCCCCCCCCCTAACAAGATTCCACTGGCTGCGTGACTGACTTGTGTTAGCATGCTCGTGCTGCTATCATTAGAGTTACAACAATAATGATTTATCTTCTTAATCTTGATAATATATTTTCATTATTGTTGCTTAATTACATTCACTTTCCTCGAAAGACGATTAAAGTGTAGGCCCTATTTCTAATAGAAATGAGGGCTGCAATTTTGAAACAAGCATTGATTGTGGCAAGATCACAAGGTACTTTAGACGCTGGGAGGAAAGACCTTTGAACGAGATACAAAGGTGTCTTTGACTAATGAAGCATTAGGAGTGGACAAGGTTTTGGATCACTGTCATGTGACTGGAAGATACCGTGGTGCCGCCCATAGTGACTGTAATTTGAATTATAGAATCGATGTTAAGCGATTAAAGGTTCCAGTTATTTTACATAATCTCAGGGGTTACGATAGTCACCTTATTATGCGTGGATACAAACCACATCATGGAAAATTGAACTGTATTGCCAACAACATACGAATAAGTAAAGTGTTAAGATGGGTAACATCTTATCACTGTTAGACTTATCTCGTAATGTAAGATTCCTTAAACCATGGGAGTAGACGTCAAACGTAATTCCGTATTCCTGTGGTTAGGGATGGGAATCTTAGAATGATACGAATAAGTAAAGTGTTAAGATGGGTACCATCTTATCACTGTTAGACTTATCTCGTAATGTAAGATTCCGTAAACCATATATATCAGTATAAAGGACAACACATCACAGAGCCGTACAGTAGTTTACTTTGTTATGGACTGTCAATGTTGCGCAAAAACACAAGGAGATATAACATGGCTATCACATACAACAAAGACCGATAATACAACACATATAACACTGTGACATAGCAAGATCTACATGACTATAAGAGACAACATATCACCGAGGCGTAAAATAGATCTATCTGTTATGAATAAATGACAAAAATCAAGTACCATAAAAAATTATTTTTCGCCGAAGTGTTTTCTCTTTCCCTAAAATGTACGTGATGCTTGTATAAACATGGCTCAAAGGGCAAAATTACCAAAAATTCAGTTAGAAAAGTTTCAAAGGTGAGCACCAAATATAAAGCATCATGTTGGAGATCTTAGCTTAAGCACCGCGGCTTTATCAGGTGCCCGTCTTCACTGTACCAAATATCTTTGTTATAGGATCAGTCGATAAAAAGTTATAGTGTATCAAAGTGCCGCGGGTCTACTAACCTCCCAAGATGTATTCAGAAGAACCAAAACCGCCATGTAAGGTACGGGCAAGAGGCTGCTGGCTATTCAGTGTGAAAGTCGGGAATTCAATACAACTTAAATTTCCGCTTTTTGGTGTACTTGATAGATCCCGGTTACTACGGAAAAGCGAGTCCCTGCTATCCTGAGGGAAACTTCGGAGGGAACCAGCTACTAGATGGTTCGATTAGTCTTTCGCCCCTATACCCAAGTTCGACGATCGATTTGCACGTCAGAATCGCTACGAGCTTCCACCAGAGTTTCCTCTGGCTTCACCCTACTCAGGCATAGTTCACCATCTTTCGGGTCCCAACAGATGCGCTCTTACTCAAACCTTTCTAAGAGTAGAAGACATGTATAATTTTATGGAAAGGGAAAATTTGCTCCCAGAAGAACAAAAAGGATGCAGAAGGAAAAGCAGAGGAACGAAAGACCAGCTACTGATCGACAAAACTTTACTTAAGGATTGTAAGGGCCTTTATCGAAAAAAGCATGGAAAACTGGAAACTTCTGTTAACCTCTAATGGTTCCAACCTTTGTGAAGTCGAAGTGAATAGAGGTATATTCCACCCATGATGATGTGGGAACATCGGTTTATCACCCTCCCCAGTAATGCAAGTATGGATGTCTTTCCCCACAACACACTCTCTCACTATCGCGTTCAACTTCCTGCCCCATTAGAGCTGGACGGATCTTGGGAAATAGCCTTAGTGGAGTTCAACTATCCCCATAGTTGGCATAACATTCGTCATGGTGCAAACACGATCCAGTACGATAATAATATCAACCCTCGCCTCGTGTTTTACTGTAAATGAGACGCTGCCATGCACTGGAATGCAATGTCCATTATAGTCCGATAGTTCGACAACAGCATCTGGATTTATAACTTTCGCACTAGGCACGTCATATCGATTTAAGAGAGAAACAGCCGCTCCTGTGTCGAGAACCATCTCTTTCCGGTCATTATCTAATGTTAATTCAATGGACATCGATCCGTTTCCATGTTTGGGGGACCTGAATAATGTCACCCAATTATGGGGGGACCTGACACAAAGAGTTGATAATTTCCACAAGCACAGTGTTTTGTTGAAAAGTTCACTTCAATTGTCCTTTCATTGTTGTGTGGGGCCTTATGCACCAAACAGAATGTCAACACATTTCTCAATGTTGCACAACCAACAATTCAAGCGCACTTTTGTGACTGATTAGGTCACTGAGGAACATGAAGTCGATATGGTTGATGCAGTTTATGCAGTTGATGTAGTTGATGGATTTGATGCAGTTTATTGAGTTGATGGAGTTAATGCAGTTGATGGAGTGGGTGCAGTTAATGCAAGGAATGCTTGTTAATGCAGATTGATTCAAATGATGCAGATTATGAAGTGGATGCAGTTGATGCAGCTGATGGATTTGATGCAGTTGATGTAGTTGATACAGTTGATGCACATTATAACAGGACCTTGCAACCATGTTGCAACTGGTTTCGGTGGTTGTCAGAATTTGACAAATTTTTGCAAATTTCTCCAATGCGCGCGCCTTGGACAAAATCTCATTTTAGGGTCACTATCATCAAAGGCCTATAAATTCCTTAAGATGCTCTAAATTCAATGGCAATAAGCCCCAAATATCATAATAACACTTGGCAAGCATCTTGCAAATGGTTTCCTCTTTCTTTTCAAACGCCCTTTGCTAGTTTATGGGATACGTAGCTCTTAGTCTTGCCATCAGATAGTCAAATGAATTAACAGGAGGGTACTTTTGAGAGCCCTTTATACACTCAACAGTAACGGCATCGTCTGGCTGAACGAAGAACACGACTGATTGTCTCCCAGTCCGACGACGCAATTCCTCTTCTGGGATGATAACTCTGTGTATCTGGGGGGATAACTGTAGTGCATATCTATATCTATACAGAGAGACGAAGATAGATAAAGTACTTTTGTTAACTTACACTGTGTTATCCTTATCTCATAGCATACTGTGGGTTTTTTTGTTTTTTTATAGACCAGAAGTTTTTCCCGTGAATTGGGATGAGGTGGTGTTAGAAGAGGGATACTCATCGGATCTATGTAAGTAGAGGTTTATTTATTTTATTTTTTTTTAAACTAAAGGCCTGTTCAACTGTCAGAAAATATAACTATAACCAACATATACCACAAATATTATAGGGATCTGAAGTTCATCTGTACTGATATACGTTAAAAGGAGGTAAACTGCATTTCGTTGTAAACATTTGAACCATTAGAAAAGTACGCACATTCTCAATTTTCTAATGTTAACCAAATACTGAGCTTAATATGATATCACTTGTACGCTCCTTTAATATTCACATTGTGTGTTCCAATTGAGATCACATGACTGATGTCAGTGACGACCATAGACGAGCCTCTTCCGTGTCCAAGTCCACCCAAAAAATGAAATGGACAAAAACTTTCAAACTACATCCCAAAAACGAATGCTCATTTGAAGGTGCAGTAAAAAAGTCTTTCCCAGAATTGGTCAAACAATTAGAGGTATATGAACTGGTCACGAATCTTGACGGAAAGCTAACCTTTCTCTGTGCACCGAGGGGTTTAAAATACTTTGGCGCGGACGTTTTATTGATCTATTATTCACAAAGTCATTTTGATCTGCATATTTAAAAATAAATGTCCCTTGGAAACCAATTTGTGATAAACTAAAATTATATTTTATAAACAATGGGGGGCTAAGAGCTAATTACCCCAAGGGAACGGGTCCTGATGGGGGCCTGTGAGATATAATCACATTCTTTACCATTTGCAATCATAAAATAGTCTAATATCTTCATTTTTTCAACAGACGTAGCTCTTACCCCCGAAAACTAAAACTTTTGAAATAGGAAAAAAGCCTTTAATCACATTCTTTACTATTTGCAATCAAAAAATAGTCTAATATCTTCATTTTTTCAACATACGTAGCTATTACCCTCGAAAAGTAAAACTTTTGAAATAGAAAAAAGCTGGTATTGCCTCCCTCATCATTGTAGATTGCTTTTCAATTGCTGGGCGGATGGTTTCCAAGATCTCGTTAAAAGTCGCGAAGTCCATCCTCAACCACGAGATAAAAGCCTTGCTATCTTCAGCCCATAACTCACGGAATAGCGTGTTGTACGACCCTAAAGTTTTCCTACGAGCAAGCCACTTTCTTGTCCATTGTTGTCTCCTCCTTTTCATACTCATGGAATGTACGCATTCCAACCATGCAAGTGTCACTAATAACAACTTTTGGTGCTATTCTAAACGCATTGGGCACCATGGAATGTACGCATTCCAAGCATGCAAGTGTCACTAAAAACAGCTTTTGGTGCTATCCTAAACCCATTGTGCACCATTGAATGTACGCATTCCAAGCATGCAAGTGTCACTAAAAACAGCTTTTGGTGCTATTTTAAACGCTTTTTTCCATTGAGATGTATAAATATTATTTTCTTTTAACAAGACGTATTCACACTTTTTGTAATCAACGCATGTCCCCCTCCCCTCACCCTCCCCGTCCATGTTTACGGTCCAGATTTCAGGCTAGAGGCTTAAGAATTTTAGAAACCGAGGCGAAATAGATTAAAATGAGAAGATACTTTTTTTTATTACGGATCGGACAAGTTCTCAAAATACACCAGCTGTTTTTAGTGACACTTGCATGCTTGGAATGCGTACATTCCATGGTGCACAACGCGTTTAGAGTAGCACCAAAAACTGTTTTTAGTGACACTTGCATGCTTGGAATGCGTACATTCCATGGTGCACAATGCGTTAAGAGTAGCACCAAAAGCTGTTTTTAGTAACACTTGCATGCTTGGAATGCGTACATTCCATGGTGCACAATGCGTTTAGAATATAATTCTCTTTGATATTAAATTTTATTTGCCATGAAGAAAAACTAACTGAAATATATAAAAGCCCCAACTTTTGTACCATGTATGTAAATATAATCAATCCAAATGTTGTTTAAAAGATACAAGAAGAAAGTGGGGGGGAGCAGACACTAGCACAATATACATTAACATAGTTAGGATACCAGGAACAAAGGCTATTTATTAACAATTCTAATTGGTTATAACTTTGTAGCTTGTGAGGGCAGTTTGCAGTGGTGGAACACAAAACAGATCTATCTCACTCTTTCCACATTCATCCCTTTTACCAGTGCTTCTTTGCTCCATGATGAAGGTATTTTCAGATACGATCGAAGATGTCAGCTGCGTAACGGGATCGATCTCTTCCTGACCCTTTCTGAACCTTCCTACGTTTTGTATTGCTAAGTGCGCGAGAGACACTTCCCAACGGTCGAGACTAGATAAAAAATGAATACAGAGTAATTATGTGCTTCAAACCCACTCCCATTGGATCCCTATTCTTATTACTTTTCAAAATATTTTTTAAAATTCCTTAGGATTTGTACTGACTCTATTTAAATCACTCCCAACGGTCGAGACTAGATAAAAAATGAATACAGAGTAATTATGTGCTTCAAACCCACTCCCATTGGATCCCTATGCACTATTGAAATACTCACATTCCATCGTGCACAACGCATTCTCATTATATTCAAATAGTGTATGTATGCAGAATGGACACTAATGAAATACTCACATTCCATCGTGCACAACGCATTATCATTATATTTAAACAGCATATGTGTGCAGAATGGCACTATATAAATACTCACATTCCATCGTGCATAACGCATACTCATTATATTCAAATAGTGTATGTTTTTCTATGGTTCTTTTCATTTTTTTTAGAAAGGTGCTGCTTGGAGAACAAGATAAAGATAATTTGTCAAATGGATCAAAAATTTCAGAAGAATTTTCAGCAAATCCTCTCATAGACGATTCAAATAAATTGGGAAACGGTGGTGGTTCTTACGGTGTTGATTGCCCCGATACGAATACTGAGATAGACTTATCTGGAATTCCAGATGGAAACTGCATTAATATTCGTAATGGTGAAGTAATTTTTTGCTGAGGTTGACCAAAAAATGTCCGATGCGTTTTGGCGATTATAAACCTCGACGTCTTACAGAAATAGTTCGTAATGGTGTAGTACTTTTTGCTGAGGTTGAACAACCAATTTTCAATGCCTTTTCACGATTACAAACCTCGATGTCGTACAGAAATATTCGTAATGGTGAAGTAATTTTTTGCTGAGGTTCCACATGCCAACATGTAGAACGCATTGTCATTATGTTCATATAGTGGATCCTAGAAGAATAGCACTATTGAAATAGCCACATGCCAACATGTAGAACGCATCCTCAATATTTTAATATAGTGGATCCAAGCGGAATATCACAATTGAAATTGCCACATGCCAACATGTAGAACGCATTCTCATTATGTTCATATAGTGGATCCTAGCAGAATAGCACTATTATTTCTGAATAATTAGAAACTCTTCAAGTGGTGAGAACATGATTCATTAAACTACATCATTATTGTAGATGTGGCCTTACTTGTCATACATATAGAAAAGTACACTCAGTACATTCTTTACAAGTCATAGATGAATAGGCAAAATAATAAGATCATTTTGGGCATATTCCAAGACTTTCACATAGTGCAGGGACAAACAATTTACTTCTTCCAAAAAAGAATCATTAAGTTCAAAGATTCCCAAACTTATCACAAGGTCATTGAAAGTAGTATTTGATTGGAAAAGAGACTGGGGTTTTTTTTGCGGCAAAGTTTGTGAAATAGACAAGAAACATCCACATCGAAATAAGATGATTCAGGTCACAACACTTCCTCTCAAACAGGGAGTTTTGAATGTGTGTGAACAAAGACGAGATAGCTGGGCGTTTGAAGTGAATAGTTTTCGAGGGTAATAGCTACATATGTTGGAAAAATGAAGATATTAGACTATTTTATGATTGCAAATGGTAAAGAGTGTGCTTAAAGGCTCTTTTCCTATGTCAAAAGTTTTAGTTTTCGAAGGTAATAGCTACGTATGTTGAAAAAAAGAAAATATTAGACTATTTTATGATTGCACATGGTAAAGAATGTGATTAAAGGCTCTTTTCCTATTTCAAACTCAATAGGAAGATCACAAAATAGACAGAGGCGTATCGTTTAGTAATGCATCGTACATTAGAAGTGGCTATAGTTTATCTCTAATGGTCTACTAACGTACTGATCGTCGTGTTTAATATATGAAAGGGAATAGTGTCCATGGGGAAGTGAGGTTATTCCATTTTCTGATATGTACAATTTATCATCGTAAGCGGACAATGAAGTTTTACGACTGTTCTTCATTTAGCTTTCTCATAGCATTCTTTTAGCTTTTTATAGCTTTCTTATAGTTTTCTTTTAGTTTTCTTATAGCATTCTTTTAGCTTTTTATAGCTTTCTTATAGCATTCTTTTAGCTTTTTTAGCTTTCTTATAGTTTTCTTTTAGCTTTCTTATAGTTTTCTTTTAGCTTTCTTATAACATTCTTTTAGCTTTTTATAGCTTTCTTATAGCATTCTTAACTTGATGATTCGATAAACAGTCTCCACTCAGATGCATCGCAATTTTCAATGCCCAGCTCAGCTAAAAAATTTTCCTTTACTTGAAAGACTTGTCGAAATGAGCTTTTCCCTGATTTATAATAAGAAACGCTTGTTCCCGAAGTCAAAAGTTTTTTCTCTTTTAATCTTTATGCTAAAATTTGAGATTGATCTTTCGATAGATTAAGATCGCAAATAGCTAACAAAAATGACAACTGCTCGCGCACATCCAAATCGTGTTTATGATCTGCACTGTTGCAGGTCGAGTACAGCACGATATTGCCTACATGGAAATGGCTTGTCTTGGTCTGGATTATCCGCCTACACTATTCTTTAGTCGCTTTTTCCTGTGCTAGTTGGCCAGCAGCAATCACTTGCATGTTAGTTTTTGCTAAGGGCAGGCTCACTTGCTTCTCGAATAAGGGTAACTTGGCATGATGCAACATGCTACGGGCAGATTCGACTAAATATCGATTTGCTCTTTCACTGACACCATTTTGTTGAGGACAGTATGGAATCGTATTTTCATGAATAATTCCTTTCTTTTCACAGTATTCCTTAAATTCATCGGAGGAATATTCTGATCCATTGTCAGTACGTAGTTTTTTAATTTTCTGTCCATGAAGATTTTCCACCATATACCAAAGTGAAAAATATATACGCCGATCAGATTGTCAGGGGGGAGCACAATACGCTAGTGAATTCTCTCAGGGTGCGCCGCCCGCCCTTGGCCCCCTCACCTTACACCCGTGACTGTATATTCTTGGTTGCCGAATAGACGTCCCCCCCCCACATCAAATTAATTTTTCGAAGATTTTCCACCCGGGACATTCTTATTCCAGCTCCCCTGCGCCTTAGTTAGGGGTAGTGTAGTTAGTGATAGATAGGGATAGGGTAGTTAGTGGCAGATAGATAGAAAAAAGGTAGTTAGTGGTAGATAGATAGGTAGGATAGTTAGTGGTTGATAGTGTAGGGATAGGGCAGTTAGTAGGGTAGTAGTTCTCTATGTCAACAAGGAGAATGAAACGAGTGCAAACTATTATCAAGCTTTTAACGTTCATTAAATTGTGACGTAAACGTGGAATTTTTCAGGGAGACTCTCTTTCCCCACTCCTCTTTTGTTTAGCGCTAATACCACTTTCTAATGAACTGAATAACACAAATTATGGTTACAAAATGTCCATAAACCACCTGTTCTACATGGATGACTTGAAATTGTTTGCCAAAAGTGATCAAGATCTTGAAGGCCTGCTGACCACGGTTAAGTGTTTTAGTGATGACATAGGCATGGAGCAGTGAGTCAGTGAGTCAGTGAGTGAGTCAGTGATTCAGCGAGTCAGTGATTCAGCGAGTCAGTGAGTCAGTGAGTCAGTGATTCAGTGAGTGAGTCAGTGAGTGAGTGTGTGAGTGAGTGAGTCAGTGAGTCAGTGAGTGAGTGTGTGTGTGTGAGTGAGTGAGTGAGTGAGTGAGTGAGTGAGTGAGTGAGTGAGTGAGTGAGTGAGTGAGTGAGTGATAATGCTCAAAATAATTAAAAAGCGGTTGATTATAAGTGAGCAAACATTTCGGTTGTTTCAAATCTCATACATTTTGGAAAGTAATTTTCTCAGAATCTAAAATATCTTGCCTAAATACATCGCATAGATGTAGAAACACCTTAGAGATACTAAAAGCCCTTAAAAAATCAAAATGTAATTCAAAAAGTATGTTTTAAGGCCTTTTTACAAAATTTTTCCAAGTAACATCAAATGGATTTCCAACCATGTGGCCGCTTGTGTCAACAAATGAAGATGCAGTTGTTATGTTTTGATTTCTATTCATGGATGTTGTCTGTTCTCTGCAAGATGTTGTCTCAATGGCCGGTGAAATTACACACTACTGGACGGCATGTTTGGCATGGGTGGTGATGGTGGTAATTGGCTTCTAGTACCTGTGATATTAATGGCCTGTTGATGTACAAATAAATTCTTAAACAAATTCTCTGTTAAGAAGAACAAGTACTAAGCATTATCAAACGTGACCGAAATGAGAGGATTCAAAAGAGTAAGATTTCTTTAGCTTTACAAATAGTTTATTTAGATATATAAATGGCAAGGTAAAAATAGAGGTATCTTATGGCAACAGGGTGTAACCATGATTGTTATCTTATAAGACAATTATGTGTCTGTGTCTAAGTCAGTGCAACTCAAAATTATATTGCTTGCAGACTCTTAAGTCTTGAATAATAAGGATGGGTAGATAAATTGGGAGGAGAGAAAATTTTGCCCTGGAAAGAATAGGGCCAGGGGAGTAAGCGGAATGGACTGGGGTTTTCTCCCTATTTGTAGAATCCATCTTCCCATACTTCTTAGCCTCTACTCAATGGGGTGGGGGGAGGGCTGGAAACAATTTCACTTCTTCCCGTATCTTTTCTCGATGGTTACATTTGAGCAAACAAGGAAAATTAAAAGCGTCTGGCAGCCAATTCCATTTAACGATTATTAGATATTTTCCACCGTGTGATCCTGGCTGATGTGACACTCAATGCTAAATTTTTCCATAACACGTATGTTTTCTATTGCCTGTATACGCTCCAACTAGGAACGTAGCAAGAGTAAGAAATTCTGAGGGATCTAGGCCATCAATTAACATAATAAACACATATAGATCATAATTGAAGGACCTTTTTTGTTGACCAATTTTTTCCAGAATTAGAAGCCTTGATGCCCTATAAAGTTCCAGAAGTCAGCCTCTCACTATCAACTTACATTTCTTACTCTTTTTTCTAAACCATACGAAATCAGGCACTACTTTCACGCGGAATCGTTATCTAGGCCATCAATTAACATAGGAGACGATTTCGATACCCCACAATTAAAAGTATAGCTGTCATTAATGCAAGAAACCGCATTAAGCGCTGGTTTTGAAATAAAAAACTATACCATAGCCAATGTTCTCTTCCTGTTTCAACAAATAGACCATAACAAAAAAATGATGTTGAATGAAGTAGTCAAAATGGCCAAAATATTACTTGTCATGCCAGCAACAAATGCAGTAAGTGAGTGATCTGATCTGGATTTTCGATTTGGGCACCAAACGACGTCATTTGGAAACATGAGTTATATTTTCTGATCTGTGATAAAAAAAAACGCTTAGATTCTGACGTAGTTCCAGTAAGCAAAGTCTTCAATGGCTCTGGTGGTGCAGCCAGTAGAGGAAGTTTAACTTTTCCTGAGGCGCAACACATTCCCATTGTTTCACCATTGAATTTCAAGGCCTTGCAATAGGATTTTTCAGTCCTTCAAGCCTGGTGGCAAGTTCTTGGTCAGGTTTCCTCAGGAATTCTAAAACTGTGTCATACAAGGCATAGATGCTATTCAAACACGCCCCCTTAGAAAGCCATCTCACTGCTATCTTTCATTGACATACAAAAAGATAAGGTATTCGATGACAATTACGAACCACGACTCTAAAATGCTGCTTATGAGACAAATATTACTTTCTTGATACACAATGCCACTTCATTTCATCACTTGAAAGGTTTCACAATGCCACTTCCTTGAAGAAAAACACCCAAATGCCCAACTTCTTGAGAGAAAAACTTAAGTTGAACAAGAATAGCTAATACAACTTTTAATTTGAAGTGGATAACACCGTGTACAAAATTTAGTCTGGTTTACAACCCCCACCTGCAAATATCAACCCCACCTTAGAGGCCAACCCCAAATAATACTATAGGTTACTACCATCGTGTAAAATGCTTTTGCTTTTACGTCTATTATCTATGATCATCTTCATTCATGATCCCAATCCCGCTATGAAATGCACGGTAACCGGCTGTCGCAGAATTATTGAGATAGATTGTGTTCTGCAAAGATGCATAAGTATCTTCTCTCAATTAAACGTGAAAAGATAATACTATAGGTTACTACCATCGTGTAAAATTATAGGCCCATTTTATTTAGACAAATCAATTTAAGACAGGTATCAACAAAACTCCATCAGGGATTGTATTTGCTTAAGATACAATCAAGCTATGTGAAGGCTTAGTTTTGTGATATTCTAGTCTTGAAATAATAAAAAAAGGGAAAAAGTATATGATCTATTTATTTTTCACCAGCTCATTTGAGCAAAATCATTTGTGACAGCCAAATGCCCATGGTTTGCAAGTGTCACTAACAACAAATTTTTGTGCTATTCTAAACGCATTGTGCACCACGGAATATACGCATTCCAAGCATGCAAGCGTCACTAGAAAAAACATTTTGGTGCTATTTTAAACGCATTGTGCCCCATGGAATTGCTCATTCCAAGTTTGGAAGTGTCACTAAAAACAGCTTTTGGTGCTATTATAAACGCATTGTGCGCCATGGAATGTACGCATACGAGGATAAAGATGTTAATTGCCAAGACGATACTGACAATGCAATGTATATAAGCGATACGTCTCACTCGAAAAGGGGGAAGCTGTTGGCATAGCTTCATCAAAAGCATGCACAGTCACAATCTCCAACACACGCTGTCTGCCAGCTTACAGCATCACTACCTGACGTAATGGATTCCCAGGCTAAGTGACATCAATAGCAACTGGAGGCAGACAAAGTTTAGAAAATTCTTTTGTGTAAAATGTAGTACTTTTTGACATAAATGAAACTTTAGCTGATCAACTAAGTTTTTGTGGAAGTACATAGAAACGTTTGAAGCGGTTTGAAATATATCTTTTGTGTAGATTATCAATTATAAATCTTGGTAAGTTCTTGCAACGACAACGATGGTTTTTAACAGTTTAGAAAATTCTTTTGTGTAAAATGAAGTACTTTTGTGATTATGATCAATGAAACCGGAAGAACCAATGTACGAGTCTCTTTATAATAGACGGGCAACAAACTTAGTCGTAGTTTAATTTTGTGTAGAGGTCTTCTTCGTATTCCTGCTTTCTTCGACATTTATGGTCACCATCTTAAAAAAAAGTGGGCTTTTTTATCCAGGTATTGGCTAGCACAACCACTATGTGCAAAACATCCCCTCAGTCTATGAACAGATCCATTAGTATTTTAGAACTATTTTTGGGCCACCAACGCTCAAAAATATTGACAATGATATTGAAAAAACTTTGTATTGACAATGTTATTGATCGTATGTTGCTAAGCATTGCACAATACATAGGCGAAATCAAAATCCATAGATGTTTATTAACGATCCATTAGTATTTTAGAACTATTTTTGGGCCACCAACGCTCAAAAATATTGACAATGATAGGTGAGAATGAAGATGCTAAATCTTGACTGTCAGCTTTTAAAACCAGAGAAGCAGCAATTACCAAAAGTTTGAAATAATTCATCTTGTAGTTTATTCCATTACTCAAATACGTGTGTCGAGAAATAACTGCTTCAAAAAAAGACCTTACTAAGCAGGCGATTAATAGGTGTAATAAACTTTACTTTAGTGCCACCAGCAAACAAAATACCCGGATAAACTATGCGTAAAGCTACCTGCTGTTGAAGGGCTCTACCTGCCATGGTCAAATAACAAGGAAATAAACTTGCACGGGATAAGTAATATAACGATGGAAACATGGTTGTCTGACTGCCTGTTTATGAGACAAACAGATAAATTTCTCTATTTAAATCATTAGATGCGGGAATAATACTATTTTCTCTGAATCATCTCTTTTCTTCATGGAAGCTCATGCCGAACAAGCTTTGGTTATTTGCACCTCGATTATTCAAACCTTGGATATTCGCAACACTATTATTTAAACTCCATTATTCAGACCTCCGTTATTCATAATGCTATAATTCAAACCTTGATAATTCAAGCTTTGGTTATTTGCACCTCGATTATTCAAACCTTGGATATTCGCAACACTATTATTTAAACTCCATTATTCAGACCTCCGTTATTCATAATGCTATTCCGAGACAATAATTTCTCTTGTTTGGACTCACTAATGGACGCAAGCCTTATCGGTGAGTAGCAAACTTTTAGCAAAATTTTCGTACGTTCGTGCTCGATTTCAGTGGCCCCGAATTTTTTTGGTAGTTACTTAATGCCTATTGCAATGCATAGGATACATATGAAACCGAAATACTTTCTTTGGCTCGAGAAATAGAGCAAAGTGTTAGTGGGACTTAGCAATCCAAAATACGCCGATCTAGTTTGTAAATCAAACAACATCAATCGACTCACGTATTGCATTGGATCCGTCAAGAATAACTTGTCGGAACGAAAAATAAAGCTCTGACAAGATAGATCAAAATTGATGAACAGTAAATTGTTTGTTTGTGGTACAAAATAAGAATATTGCACCAAATAGCGAAAACATTGTGTACTTAAAAGCTTTTTTCGTCTGAGGTCTTCAGAAAGGGTTAAATATATACAATAGATGTAACCTGAAGGAAAAGACAAACCTTTCTTGGTCAATTCCGATCTATACCGCCTTGTCAAATTGTCCATCTTGTTTGTGATAACCTTTCGCGTACAATCGATACCAAGGTCACATAACCTGAAATGGATTACGAAAGTATAAAATGTAACGTAAATTTAGTAATTTAAAGCGAAGGGGAATAAAGGAAC
Source organism: Alatinidae sp. Z8VKAUB7J3 (assembly GCA_010016025.2). NCBI lineage: Eukaryota > Metazoa > Cnidaria > Cubozoa > Carybdeida > Alatinidae > Alatinidae sp. Z8VKAUB7J3. The sequence continues at coordinate 256,827,423 of JAAAKM020721499.1, forward strand.
ATTTTTAACTCTCGCTCGAACCAGTTTTTGTTTGAGTGATTTAGGATTTCTAAACGAGATCATTGGTTTCCACAAGAACCCTTTTTTATGATCCTCATCGCAACCTAGAATATCAAAATTATTGGATATAATTTTGTGGATTTTCCCGCTTAATCCTGGATGGTAAGAATAGGATAGTACATCCTTAGGCTCTTTTCCACGAGAATTGTGATGGTTGAACAGGTTAAAGCCACATATCGACCCCAAACTTAGAAGAAATCAAAATGGTTTCAGAACGGAAAGGTCTACGATTGCTCAAATATTAACCTTACGTCGAATGATAGAGGGCATAAAATCCAAAACATTAACAGCTGTGAAGACATTTGTAGATTTCAGAAAAGCTTTCGACTCAATACATAGGGAAAAACTTATGGAAGTGTTACATGCATATGGGGAATCATAAAATTGTCTTATATCTTCATTTTTTCCACAGAACTTGCTATTACCCTCGAAAACTAAAACTTTCGAAATAGGAAAAGAGCCTTTAATCACATTGTTTACCATTTGCAATCTTCATTTTTTCAACATACGTAGCTGTTACCCTCGAAAACTAAAACTTTTGAAATAGGAAAAGAGCCTTTAATGACATTCTTTACCATGTGCAATCATAAAATCGTTGGGCGAGTTGGACTGAGAAGGGCGTTTGACCAGTTAACGCCAGGAGGTTCTCGTTGCTAACAAAATCGTGCCAACGTAGTCCTTCAATGCGGCGAAGGTGTTTTGTTTGAGCTATATTTACGGTGCTAAGCACAGACCGAGTGGCTGGCCAAGTTTCGGCTCCGTAAAGAAGCACGGATCCCACCGAAGCATTGTATATGCGCATCTTGGTCCTAAGAGATTAGAAGCAACAGAAATGTGGTTTTACAGAAGAATGTTGCGCATACCCTGGACGGACCGAAAAACCAATGTGATAGTTTTGAAAGAAGCGGACACAAAAAGGCTGCTGGTAGACAAAATTCGAAAAAGACAGGCAACATTCTTTGGCCATTTTATGAGAAAAGAAAGTCTCGAAAATCGTGTAACAACAGCAAAAATTGATGGAAAAAGAAACCATGTCGGACTTTTATTTGATCGTGTTAGTTTCAGGATTTTTTACAGTAGTTGTTAATGTTGCGTTCATGTTACATTCATTTCTTGTATTTACTGTCGGTACAGCCCCTCCTTTCATTACCCCTTAACAGCTCATGTCAGTGGTTGGAGTATATCTATATGTCTGATAAAGTGTGTCTGTCGTTTGTTAGTTAATACGTTGGTGTATTACTTTGTTAGTCACAAACTATAGCTCACAATAACACACTGCAAATACAGCAAATTACTTAACCATTAAAACTACCATTTGAAATCTACACATCTCTTTGCACTTCTACTGTACAGCCCAAGGGCCTATCAGTTAGTACAAAAAGCGCTTAAGCCCCCAGGGCCATCAACAATCAGGTCATGGGCATCAAAATTAAGTCTGAGCCTGGATTTTTATCTGAGATCTTTAAATATATTTTGAACGCTTTGTGCACCGTGGAATGTGCGCATCTAGTGTATGCAAACTAAGTCAAATATGCGTCATTAGCCTATTTTGAACGCTTTGTGCCCCATGGAGTGTACGCTTCTAGTGTATGCAAATTTTGTCAAATATACCTCATTTGCCTAATTTTTACGCTTTGTGTGCCTTGGAAAGTACGCATCTAATTTATACAAACCATGTCAGATAAGCCAATATGGTCTATTGTGACTTTTTGCAAAAAGTGACTTCTGAAATAAAAGTGCTCAGAATGAGCTGAAATTAACACACAACATTCTTAATGGGTCCCTAGAGATCAAGGCAGTCTCAAATCGCTCATTAGAGCACATTGAAAAAATATGGTCTATTGTGACTTTTTGCAAAAAGTGACTTCTGAAATAAAAGTGCTCAGAATGAGCTGAAATTAACACACCATGAAGCTATGGAAGAAGTCAGAGAGCAATTTATGTTTTTCTTGTTTGAATCCTCAAACTCTGCAGCATGTCGTTTGTGGTTGCAAGATTCATCTTGATCAGGGACATTACAATTGGCGCCATGACTCAGTCCTTCATATAATAGCTACTTATATTTCGTCTGCAAACGAAGATCTGTCAGTTTACTGTGACGTTGCTGGTTTTCTCTCGCCTTCAATTATGGCAGAGTGGCTGACCTTCCACAACAACGAAGCCAAATATCAATATCCAACGGTTAGATGGAAGATTGGTAGCTATTGTAGCGAATTTTTGCTTATATGTTGCCATTGCCCAATTACTCATGCTGCGCGCTGGTCCGACTTCAGGCTTCTCGTTTACCTAACTAGGTACTTAACGAACCGTTATATTCATCTACTTACGTGCCCAATTATTGACTTAGTAACTTTTTGTAGTGGTTCTCCTCCAGGTATTCCATAAAAATGTTGGCTAGGATAGGGCTAAGTGGTGACCCCATAGCCATTCCTGTTTTTTGGTAATAGCCCTTGCCATCAAAGGTGAAATATGAGTGTTTTATACAGAGTTCAATCAGTTCTAATAAATGTTCTTTCTTAACACAAAAATTCTTTGAACTTTTGGAAAGTTGATCTCCTAAAACTTGCTTTGTGCACCATGTAATGTACGCATCTGGTTTATGCAAAGTATGTCAAATATGCCTTACTTGCCTATTTTGAACGCTTTGTGCACCATGGAATGTACTAGTTTAGTGTCTGTAAACTATGTCAAATATGTGTTATAAATACCTATTTTGAACACTTTGTGCACCATGGAATGCATGCATCTAGTGTATGCAAACTATGTCAAATATGCCTTATTAGCAGAATGTGTCATCTTTGGTAGAGCAGTAAAGATGGTGAAAGAGTTTAAATATCTTGGAGTGATTATTACAAGCAATAGTTCTATAGATTTGAAAATAGAAGAATTGATAAGACGTGCATGGCAGGCAGTGGGAATGTTAAGTATGTCAGTCCACACTAAAGTTAAAATCTACAAAACAATGGTGAGACCAATTTTGATCTATGGTCATGAGTCTTGGTCTCACGTGATATATCAATGCATGACAATGAGGCTAGTGGTTGCCTTAGTCACTAACCCTAGCAATACAACAGTATGTGTAGTCATCGGCTTACTCTACATAACTAAATACAAAACTCTCAAAGAATTTACAGATTATTTATTATGCAGTAAGAGAAACTCAATGTTCATCATTGTCTCAATACAAGGGGTCGCCCAGACCTACGCAAATAAGTCAACTATCCTATTTCAAAAGTTTTAGTTTTCGAGGGTAATAGCTACGTATGTTGAAAAAATGAAGATATTAGACTATTTTCTGTTTGATTATGGTAAAGAATGTGATTAAAGGCTCTTTTCCTATTTCAAAAGTTTTTGTTTTCGAGATTAATAGCTACGTATGTTGGAAAAATGAAGATATTAGACTATTTTATGATTGCAAATGGTAAAGAATGTGATTAAAGTGTGAGTGCGATCACAACAGAGGTCACAACATATAAGGGTTTCAACCGAATATAAATAAAAATGAATCATGTGAAAAGAATGCATTTAAAACCTACCTGATACAGATATGTTTTATCATATTATCTGTATATTGACGTCATAGTTAATCTAGAAGGAAAAAGATCTCCCAAAATGTAGGGACAGAAATTGGACATGTACATAACAACGCTGTTCAGCTCCGTGCAATACATTGTTGAGAATCGGAAGGTTAGCGAAAACAAATACGAGCATCAAGGAAAAAGGTGCTTTTGGGAAAACTCATCAACACCTTTTCTTCTAAAGAATTGCTTAAACGCTTTTATGTAGCTACGTATGATTTAGTGACTTGCTTGTTGTGTGGGGCCTTATTCGATAACCGGGCCAAGCCAAGCGGAGTACATAGCAGAAATTGGCCCTAATCTTTTTAGGCTACTCTTTCTGTTTTCTTTTTAGGCTACTCTTTCTGTTTTGTTTTTTGGCTACTCTTTCGGTTTTGGTTTTTTGGCTACTCTCTCTCTCTGTTTTGTTTTTAGGCTAGTCTTTCTGTTTTGTTTTTAGGCCACTCTTTCTGTTTTCTTTTTGGCTAGTCTTTCTGTTTTGTTTTTAGGCTAGTCTTTCTGTTTCCTTTTTGGCTACTCGAAACACACAAGGAGTAATTTACTTTGAAAGTTGGTGTATCACTAGTAGTTCGCCAGGAACTTCAGGATTATCAGAACGTGTTGCCATAGCAACTAGCATACACACATGCAAACACATCAAAAACAGAAGGGCCACTTTCTTAGCTATCATTTGGTATATAACACTTGGATATTTATTAAGAATTAGTATCTCAGAAACAAGCTTTGCATGACCTTATCTGTACGCATCTAGTGTATGCAAACTATGTCAAATTTGCTTTATTAGCCTATTTTGAAGGCTTTGCGCACAATGGAAACTACGCATCTAGTGTATGCAAACTATGTCAAATATGCCTTATTAGCCTATTTTGAACGCTGTGTTCCCCATGGAATGTACGCATCTAGTGTATGCAAACTATGTCAAATATGTCTTATTAGCCTATTTTGAACGCTTTGTGCGGTAAGTTTCATTATTTGGATGATAGATATCATGCTATGGATCTACGTAGGCGTACTTTAGACCTCGATTGTGTCTTCATCTGCTGCCGAGCAAATTCAATTCCAGCATTAAATCCATGACAGAAAAGCTAAAAATCTGCACGTTGCAGAGGTGAAAATGCTAAGGTGCATGTCAGGCGTGGCAAGGTTAAAAGGAAGGGCGTGTCACGATTGTGGATGACAAAGCGTTTAAAATAGGCTAGTAAGGCATATTTGACATAGTTTGCATACACTAGATGCGTACATTCTATGGTGCAAAAAGCGTTCCAAATAGGGTAATAAGGCATATTTGACATAGTTTGCATACACTAGATGCGCACATTCCATGGTGCACAAGGCGTTCCAAATAGGCTTATAACTCATATTTGACATAGTTTGCATACACTAGATGCGTACATTTCAGTTCAAAAGCATTCAAAATGTGGGAAAATTCATAAGGAACCGGTAGAACATAAAATCAAGACCATAGGGAAAGCGCAAAACGAACTAGAAGGCAAAAAGACTTATGGGGTCGAAAACGACCCCATCCGCTGCGAAAGAGTTAATTGGCCCTGTTGACGAGTAAGGGGTGATGATATGGGGTACCATGTGTTACTGTTCGTTGGGTAAATTTTCACGTATTCCGCGTGAAATCAGAGTCTAATTATCTGTAGCTTAGGACATATAGTAAGAAATGTAAGTTGACGAAAGAGGATTGTTTCTGGCATTTCTTTAAGCATTTAGGTTTCCAAAAGTTGAAAAATTTGGTCACAAAAGAAGGTCCGTCAATTCTGATCTTTATGTGTTTATAAGGTAGATTGATGGACTACAGGAATATTCCGCTTGAAATCAGAGTCTAAATGGGAGTGGGGGCCAAAACATTTGCTAGGGGTAAATATTATAGTGTGTTATTATGTTTATGATCTTCTGTTGCAGAACACCACAATCCAGGGGCCGCGTAGCCTTGTCATATATTTTAAAAAGTTTTTATTTAGTTGAATAGAATGTCAGTAGGATGTGAAACAATACAAGAAAACAAAATATGTTCTTACGACAAAAAAAGAGCACCGCAAAAAATATAGTTTAGAAAATATAGTAAAAAATGTAAGTTGATAGACAGACGCTGATTTCTGGCACTTTCAAGGTCACGAAGGCATCCAAAAGTGGAAAAAATAGGTCAACAAAAAAGGTCCTTCAATTATGATCTATATGTTTTTATTATGTTCATTGATGGCATAGATAATGTTTCCTTGTGAAATCAGTGCCTGATTGCGTATAGTTTAGAAAATATAGTAATACAGAATGAAAAACTCAATGTTGAAACGTAGGACCACGAGGAATCGAACTCGTTCCTTCGTTGTTGTAACACTGATATGCTAGCCTTTACACCATGATGCCGTGCCATTAAGACAGAACACTTTGGGATGTCATTTGTTTTGATTGACGTTACTACAAAGCTTCCCAGCTACACAGTTTCCCAGTTAGGGGTGAAGGCATAGGGCTCGATTGTTGTGTCATCAGAAGTCAAATTTATTGCATCAGGTAACATCATTTATCTGCCAGTCTATTGTAATCACTTTTTACTTGTCCTTTAAGAAGTAAACACCATCTTTTGCCTGATTTTTGTTCGTTTTGGAGTTGCTAAAAAATGGGTAAGAAATCATCACTTTCTGAAGTTTAGCGTGCTCAAATCGTGGCTCTACACAGGGAAGGATATTCTGAACTATCAATTAGGGGGGGGAGGGGGGCAGGCAAACATGGTCAAGTTTTACCTGTTGTGTGGGCACAACCCCCATACCCTTCATTGGCTGTGTGCCTGATTGACAGAGTCATAATGAAATTGGTGATGTTGCAATTACACTGTGAAATAGGGAAGTAATTATACATCTGTGAAATTCAGTTGTCATCTCAACTGTGTATGGCATGACTCAGGTATTAAGATATTTTCAAACATTCCATACCCTTAGCAATATTCTGGCGAAGACGCTGAACACTCTGGTCTGGAAGTTCAGATGAGTGACCAGTTTTATATCAATGCAGTTGATTTTTGTATGTCGGAAGAAAGTGATTCTGAGTACAGCCAAGAGGCAACACGTAGATCTCAGTCATCGCAACAGACGAAGTGTGTTTTAATGCGTAGTAGCAATGTTTTAGGCTCTAATCGAAACACTATCCTAGCCTTGACATCGGTGACGATACTACAAGTCATAGTTTTGTGATTTCCTCGACAATAGCTACAAGATATATTATCTTGACTGGTAGCTAACGCTGCTGCGGTCTTGAAGCTCTTTTCTCTCGAATTATGTCCGTAACTTGATGGACGTTGTGTTGTATCAACAGAAGCTACCGAACAACGCTCTCTTGCTTCCAGTTCTTCCTTCATCATGGTGAAATTCAAAGTCGTGTTTGAATTAAAATACCAGTCCAGCTGCGTTACACGCTGGAACTCATTGCCGGTAGGCCTAGGAGCGATGTTGGCAAATAAGGGACAGCAAATTTGAGTATATACAATTTTTAGGCAGTTTAAGAAAATATCGACTTATCGAGTAATTAATACGGTGTGGGCCGAGTATGTTTCAGGAGAAGCATTGCTTCTATGTTCCTCCAAACTGAAAACAAGAGAAAGTAAATTGATACATTCACATATGTGTAATTATGTTATTCTGCACTACTTTTGCACTACATGAATTGATTTTTGCCTTGAGCCCAGCAGACTAGCATAGCGTTAGCATATGCTGTTACTCGAGCTACTATTGATAACAGTTTAGTAAAATATATTTTACCCTAATATGTAAAATGTGAGTCTGGCAGAAACTAATAATTGGGGGCTCCCTTCAAGATGACGACTTCCTAGTTAAAGGCATAGTACTGTCATAAAAAAAGAAACGCTTATAACGGTGTTGAAACGCATAGCTTACCATGGACCTTTCCGTAGTAGCCGGGATCTGTTAAAAAAAAGAAAAAGAAAATAGAGGTTGCATTAAATACCGACTTTCACTTTGAGAGGCCAACAGCCTCTTAAGATATCACTTCTAATAGTTAAGAAACAGTGATATTTGTTGCTCACTAATTTCGCTGCCCGGATAATTACAGCATGTCGCTATCGTTGCACGTACAAGTCAAATCCATAGGTTACAGCACATATACACGTAACCTATAAAGTTATCTTTCGCCGACAGGAACATTTAACTAATATTTTGTTTGTGGTACAAAATAAGAATATTGCACGAAATAGCGAAAACATTGTGTACTTAAAAGCTTTTTTCGTTCATGTCGGTTTTGAGTAATTTTGTCAGGTGTACTACATTTAACTGTAATAAATGGTACTTAATAAACTTAATCTTTTCAAGAAAATTATCGTCAAAGTCTTTGGCTGGCTTGCGAAAGTGAAATCTCTTAAAACGGGAGTTAACTTTGACTGCGTGCATTCTTTTGGAGATGGGTCTATGAAGCATCAATTTGGTGTTAACCTGTACAACACGTTTATTAGTTACCTTTAGAATGCCCAATAACCCCCTTAATCCCACTTTTGTGTTGGTGTAGTAGTTCTATAATAAATATAATTTTGCTTTTCAGGTGCTGCTTTGCGCGTAGTAGTAGAAAAGGTAGCAGTTATTTTACGGCAGTGTATTAGTTACCTTTAGAATACCCAATAACCCCCTTAATCCCACCTATGTGTTGGTGTAGTAGCTCTATAATAAATATTCTTTGATACCGCATCATGAAATCACCGAAAAATTCCATACACATCCACACATTGCCAAAACTAAAGTAATAAGGTATGCTAAGGTATTTGTTTGAAATCAGAAAAGAATTCTTGTCTTTATTTTAAAGAAAATTTGTAATATTGTTAGGCAAAAATAAGTTGCTAACTAACTGTCAGGGCTGAGGGTTGCTAAGCAAGTTCCTTAATTTTTGGCTAATTGTATTTGTTATGTAGAACTTTGCCCACCCAATGCAGTGGTTTGCATCCACTAGTCCATGAATAGTTTGTTGAAATATAGAAAACCTCCCGGATACTTAGGTACTAAGAGAAAATAAAACATGTAAGACCCAATAATAAAGTCAACTACGGAACAAACTGTTGTCAATTATATGAATTGTGATTAGTCTGATGCATGTTCGTGGTGAGCAAAGTTATCCGGCGCCATGACTCAGTCCTTCATATAATAGCTACTTATATTGCGTCTGCAAGCAAAGATCTGTCAGTTTACTGTGACATTGCTGGTTTTCGGTCGCCTTCAATAATCTCTGGAAGTATTTTTCGACCAGACTTAATTATTAAAAGGAATGACTTTTTTTACGTTGTGGAACTGACCGTTGGCTTCGAGACCAAAATGAGTGCAAACTTTGACCGGAAAGCTCTACCAACTGAGCTAGGTGACCTCCGATGTTAACATACTTTTATTTCTCTAGTCGCCACATTAGCTCCCAATCATTCATCGGAGGACATCGACATCCAGCTCAACGCAATTTGGGACCCGCCTTTCTGCGCCACGTGACATGACCGAGGAAGAACTGCCCTCCGGCCCGTCATCAATCCAAAGCCCATTAAAGTTAGAGAGTATCATCGAGCATGGGTAAATACTCTTAAATTTATGCAATTAACAAAAAGGATTCATGTGAGAGTACCTCCTCTTCAGCGATCCTCATGTTGTCCTGGACGTCTGAGAACACAGTGGGAGCTATGAAGTAGCCCTTATCACCCACTCTTTCGCCTCCGCACTCCAATTTGGCACCATCTGACTTTCCGCTTTCGATCAAGCTAAGGATCTTTGTAAATTGTTCCTCGTCAATCTAGAGGTGTATGACGTAGATCAGAAAATGCTTGACTTTTTGGACGAATTCGAAAGCAACGGAGTCCTGTACGATCGGGTCCAGGTTGACGTGAACATGGTGCGCGATTCTGATGCTGCAAAAAACAAAGGAATTAACGAGGTTGAAAGTTGCTTCGCCTATTTGTTGAAGAATTTTAAGGAAGAACTTCTGTCCAAGGAAATGATTGCTGATTATAATGCACGGTGGTCTTATGCTTGTCTAGCCAGAATGTCATGTCTAGACATGTGTCTGCCCAGAAATCTAAGTCTTGACACCTACCATTCACAAGTAAAATTTAGTATTTCGCTTAAAAAACGGCAGCTTTTCCTGGCAACAACACGATATTAATAATATTACAGGACCTAAATACCCAGGCTAGTACAAAATGGGGAAATATGGTATCCTAGTTTGCACTGATTTCAGTACTAACAAACGGAGAAGTAAGAATGATCAAATTGTGAAAGCTGCTTTGTAGTGAAAAGGCAGTTAACATATCAGAGTAGCCCTGTACTGTCAAGGAAGTAAACATGGTATAAAATAACAACTGGCAACGAGTCAAGGTACTCAGTCCTCAAATAAACACCTTGAATTCCGGTTGCTTGAAAGTATAATGTTAGATTTATTCGTTTATACGCCAATTTGATTGTCGTTTAACCTTTGGTTCATGCCGCATGCAATTATGAAGTTGTGTGCATTACAAAGCATCGATTGTTGATTGTCGTTTAACTTTTGGTTCATGTCGCGCGACGATGATGAAGTTCTGTGCATTACAAAGTATCGCTTCTTGATTGTCGTTTAACCTTTGGTTCATGTTGAACGATGATGATGAAGTTCTGTGCATTAGAATGTGTCGATTCTCACCATGGAATGTACGCATCTAGTTTTTGCAAAGATATGTCAAATATATCTTTTTGGCCTATTTTGAACGCTTTGTGCATGATGGAATGTACGCATCTAGTTTATGCAAAGTATGTCAAATATGCCTTTTTAGCCTATTTTCAACGCTTTGTGCACCATGGAATGTACGCATCTAGTTTATGCAAAGTATGTCAAATATGCCTTATTAGCCTATTTTGAAACAGACAACTGCAGTTGTGAAGAGTACTCTCGTGCCATGACATACCCTATGTCTTCTAAAATAATTGAAGCCATCAAAGACAAAGTCACATAAGAAACCTCTGCAATATGGGTATGGCTGAAAGTGGGTGACATGTCTTGCCTCAACGATAAAGAACAATTTGTCACATCTACCCAGACTGAGATATTTTAACAATATTTGTTCATATCATTAGCGCCTTTAAAAAAAATCTGTATGTGGCGAAAAAGTTACAATAATAATATTATATCATTATTTGTAGACATTTTCTTATATTTAGTTAAAGTCTAAACTTTACATAGTGTAAACTCAAGAGAAGGTTATCCTTTGTTAAGTCATTAGTAGACATTGTGATATATATAATAACTGGCGAGTGTGGGCGACATATCCAGCAGATGGCGATGGTCTTAAACCCCACCGTTGTTGAAAACATAGGACCTTCGGACACGACAATCAACAGAATATTGACTTATCCATTTGCTAAGGCAGATGTAATTGATTGTTTTAGAAAAGTTGCCAGTGTTGGAATACCATGTGTCTTTGTGAATTTTCTTGATGAGACAGTGTATTTGGTATCAAAGGTAGGAAGCACATGCTCATTACTTTTCATTGTGCTCTCGATTGAATATATTACTTCAAAAGAGGAGATGAACAAATTTGTGCGATTGCATTTTTGGGGGGCGGCTATAATATGCGCTTGAGTGAAAAGGACTATTGGAAAATGCCGTCCAATGTAAGATGCGATCTGTTTGCTGCAGTAGCTGCCTCAAGACCTGGGCAATCATGGACCGTTCCTCATGAATTGTGTCTTCATGGTGGTGATCATGAGGCCATACCTGGTTCAGTGAGAAAAATTATCCATGGTGCAAAAAGCGTTCAAAATAGGCTAATAAGCAATATTTGACATAGTTTGCATACACTAGATGCGTACATTGCATGGTGCACAAAGCGATCCAAATAGGCTTATAACGCATATTTGACATAGTTTCTAAACACATCATGCGTACATTCCATGCTGCACAAAGCGTTCAAAATAGGCTAATAAGGTATATTTGACATAGTTTGCATACACTAGAAGTTCAAAATGGAATTTTGTTACAAAATTTGGGAGCCAAAATTGGTTATAGCTTCGTTTTCAGGCTCAAGTAGGGCTGGATCCGCGTACTAAATCAAGTTTTTAACAGAGTAGGTTCTAGAGCTAGAGTACAGGATTGGAACCCATAGCTAAAAACGATTTTTGCTGGTATTGCAGACAAAACCTCAGAACTATTTTAAATAAATTAAAAAATAATAGGTGGTGCACATTGCGTTTAGAATAGCACCGAAAGCTGTTTTTAGTGACACTTGCATGCTTGGAAGGCGTACATTCCATACTGCACATTGGGTTTAGAATAGCCCCAAAAGCTGTTTTTAGTGACACTTGCATGCTTGGAAAGCGTACCTTCCATGCTGCACAATTCGTTGAGAAAAGCCGCAAAAGCTGTTTTAAGTGACACTTCCATGCTTGGAATGCGGTTTTCAGCCCTCCTTAGAGATTCCCTTGCTTCACTCTTTTCAGCAAGCAACTCTTTGATTTGCATATTTTTCTCCTCAAACCAATCCCTCTGCTTGCGCTTAACAACACCCACCTTATCCTTAGCAACATGGTACACTTTGTCTTTGAAATCCTCCCACGATCCATCAAACTCCATTCCATTGATCTCATTTTCAACTTCTGTACGAATAAGCGAGTCCTGCATTTTTCCTTGCATGACGGAGACGTGTCTAAGTGCTTGTAAATGTTAGAATTCCTGTCCGCATACAGATGTTCGCGTACCCGCGTTGACCAATGCCTACAGCTTTCGCCTGTATAAACGGAATTACATCCCGCACATAAAAATTTGTAGACAACGCGTGATCGTAGAAACGATGGGATAGAATCCTTAGCACTAAAAAAGTTCTTTATCTTAAAATACACATCAAGACTTTAGAATAACACTGATACGAGGCAAACCTTTTGTATACACATACATGAAACTGAAGCTCAAGTTTTTCGAAATCTCCCCAACATATTTTGTTTTTCAGGCTCCTTTTGTAAGTATATTTTTAATCTTAAAAAATTAGGTAGGCAAATCTTTATATTTGTAAGGACGTGTTTCGCCACCTCCAACGACCTATCTAGAATAACACAGTCTTTTAGTTCTTTATTCTTTATTTAGTTCTTTATTTAGTTCTTTTTAGTTCTTTATTTAGTTCTTTAAATTCTTAGAGACAAGGTATCTTAAAACGCTTTTAACTAAGTTGACCTACATCCGTTAATAATTCAACTTCCAATCTTTTAGTTCTTTATTCTTTATTTAGTTCTTTATTTAGTTCTTTTTAGTTCTTTATTTAGTTCTTTAAATTCTTAGAATCGATGAAGAAGAGACCATGAATTGGATTGTTGTGAATCAATTTGTAAGTGTTAATCATGTCACCCCTTTTTCTTCGGTAAGTCATACTGCATAAGTTCAGAGTTTGCAGTCTCATTGGGTAAGGAAGATGTTGGCACCCGTCTACTATCTTTGTTGCTCTCCTCTGTACTTTCTCTATCATGTCCTTGTCCACTTTGTAGAAGGGAGATGCAATTGTTAGTAGTATAAACTCTTAATATCCACTTGTTATCATTCTCAAAGCTTGTTATGTTTAAGGCCAAGTTGAACGTTTCACGTTGCTTCTCCACAGCTTTGAGCGACCGATAAATGTTGTTGTTGTTGTCATAATTCAAGCTACTTGACCACAGGGAACCGTTTCGCTGCTCAATTTTGTAAACAAACATTTTTGTCATCCATGAACTGTAATTTTACCCTTTGCTAATTAATCATCATAATATCATAAGACTACAAAACTCACCAGCAAAGGTAGAGACGAAAGAAACCAAGCCAAGGTTACTTTTCTGGCTACGCCGTCATGTTCTCTTCAACTTCATTTCTAACTCACTCTAAATCGTGATTAAGTTAAGTGTTCTATTGTTCTCAAACGTAATTAAGAAAGTAATTGTTCTTCAGACAATGGATGACGTCGCTACAATTACCCTAGAACATTTCCTTAGATCTTATTTTAAGAGATAGCTGATTGATATCTTTACATAAATATTCGCGAGTGTATCACAAACGTCTCCAAAACGTCTCCAAACGTCTCCAAAATTGTGCCAAAAATTGCTTAGAAAATTGTTTTCAAATTAGTACACGTCAGCCTTGTAATGTAATGTCCCTAATTCCACTCTATAAATTTACTATGTACGATTTTTTCGATGAATGAGTTGTAGTGAAGATAGCGCAGTTTTGGCAGTTGTACCAGGAGCAAGTTGTGCGGTTAATCTTACACCCCGCCAGCCTATTTTTCTTATTCTAATCACCGGAATTTTGTCTTTTGAAAAAAATATATAAGGGACATAATCTGCTACTTCTACAGCAACCTGCCACCAAGTTATGTACTGTGCTCTTTGCATGGATCTATTCAAAGCTACCTAAATACATTTTGCAGATGTATCAATAATTGATATGCATATGTACTCTTGGGTGCCTAATAGACGTCCCCCCCACCAGCTAATAAATTTTTCGGAAATTTTCCACCCAGAACATTCTTATTCAAACCCCCCGACCCCCGCCTATCAATTTTTTAAGTAATCTCCCACCCATGACAATTTTTGGGTGGGCAAGTAGAAAATGTCGTTATTAAAATATTTCGATGACTGATTGTTGTATGTCTTCTTGTAAACATTGTCTAAGATCTCGATTTGTCTTGATAATCTTTCAACTTTAGTTTTCCAAAGTGTGTTTAAGGTCATTTTAAGTACATGTTTAAGTACATATGAGAACAAGGAGTTAGAGCTGGTTGCTATAGCAGCTATCGTCTGCCATCATTAACGGATGTTACGGAGCATCCAATATGAAATGGTCTCATTTAGCTTGAATTATGCGAAATATATATTCTTGTGAAGTTGACAGTGGTGCCAAAAATCCTGGCAAGAATTCAGTCCTATAGCACCCTAGATATTTGTTGAAAAGTGTTGTTTAAGGAAACTGAAAATATATGCCGTAAAAATTTAGCTTGAATTATGCGAAATATATATTCTTGTGAAGTTGACAGTGGTGCCAAAAATCCTGGCAAGAATTCAGTCCCGTTGTATGAAACTTGTAGTCTGAGTACAGCATTTGATGCAAAACAGGGAGCTACTTACCTCATTGTGCTATTGCTTGACGTACCTTTCGATGACAATTTCTGGTGGTGCAAACTAAGACTTGAAATGAGTAGCTATCAGGCGTAATTTTGAAAACTTCCTCTGTATTCGACGAAGAACCAGAAGAAAGGACTCGAACTAAGAGAGCGCTCTTTTCCCATAAGTAAGCTGGTAGCCTAGTTCTTCATGGCTTATCATTGTAAGTAGCCACAGTTACTGCTATGGATCCAGTGAGTCTATTGCATTTGTTTATTTGAGTTTAAAATATGATCGTGAGGGTGACAAGTGCCTTAATATAACGATAACTCTAACATTTT
The DNA here is from genome assembly GCA_010016025.2 of Alatinidae sp. Z8VKAUB7J3. Lineage (NCBI taxonomy): Eukaryota > Metazoa > Cnidaria > Cubozoa > Carybdeida > Alatinidae > Alatinidae sp. Z8VKAUB7J3. The sequence goes on from JAAAKM020721499.1 coordinate 256,842,468, forward strand.
TTTGTTAAAATCTAAACGTTAAGTAAGCTGGTAGCCTAGTTCTTCATGGCTTATCATTGTAATGGAAACTTGGTCTCCAAGTATCATTGCACATTGGCCTGATCTTGAATTACTATCTCCATAATTAATACTGGGTTTGAAAAGTGGCCCTTAATATTATTCTCGACTGTGCCACTTTGGGTTGCATTCTATGAGTTATTAATATCCTGGCACAAATTAGTGTTTTTGAGTTTGGAGGCTTACATAAACGAAAACTCCTATGCATACAAAAATACCTTTGGACAATGTAGATAATATACTCTTATTTCTAGTTCTCTTGAAATTTACTTGTCAATTTTCCCGGCAATTCAAAAGAATACACGTATATTGTATCACAAGTTTGATTTTAAACGTTTAAGCCGGTCCACCAATGCTTGCTGATTCCTGTTTTTGCTTCCATGTTAGAAAATTTCTAATACGTCTTAACACACTCTATAAGGATGACTCTATTTTCATATATTCGAGTAGTGAAAGCTGCCTATTCCACAATTAACATTGCTACAAGTCACCATCTTACCGAAAGGTGGTCTACTACATATACATGCTACTTGATTCCATGAGCTCTGTTTGTTAATGGTGGATTGGTCTTCATCTAATCTCCTGCTTAATATTTCAGGAAGTAAGTGGCATTTAAAAAATTGTTCACACTTACTTAAGGCATTTGTCATAAAAGATACATCAAGCCTATTTTGAACGCTTTGTGCACCATGGAATGTACGCATCTAGTGTTTGCAAACTATGTCAAATTTGCATTATTAGTTTATTTGGAACGCTTTGTGCACCATAGAATGTACGCGTCTAGTGAATGCAAACTATGTCAATTATGCCTTATAAGCTTATTTTGAACGCTTTGTGCACCATGGAATGTACGCATCTAGTGTATGCAAACTATGTCAAATACAGCCTACCTTATTCCTTTCAAATTTCGCCTCCCTTTTATTTTTGCCCCCAGGAAGGCGAAAATTGAAATTGAAGGAAGCGAATTGGAGAGTCAACAGGGGGGGGGGAGCGAAAATTAAAGGGAGTAAAAATCAATTTTTCAAGTTCAGGAGGGGCGCAAAATTAAAGGCAATCAGGTAGGCAAAGGCATAGATAAATTAGCATTGTGAAGAAGGTAGCCAGGTTGGATTACCGACTACTCATACAAACGGAATGAAATGATCAAGGTTCGAATTTCATCTTGCAATTTGGAAATAAGGCATATAAAAGAGGTCAGTTGTGTACAATAATCGGCTTTCGAAGCAAGCCCGAGAACTACGTACATGAGCAGAAGTCAGTTAAAATGCAACACATATTGTGAGAACTCTAGGGGGTGCATTGCACCCACTGCACTTTAGAACACATCTTATGGCGACATTTTCCCCCGAAAAATCATCGGTTTTTTAGTTATGAGGTTATTCTTTACTTACCATATATGGAAAATGCTTAATTTTTCTTATTCTTTACATTTTTACACGTAATATTATCATTATTATCATTATTCGCTTTTGAAGAAAATTAACTACAATACAACCACAATGTATAAAATAGTCTTAATTCGTATCATGCAGTTAATAGGGATTTGAGATATCAATGTGGGGAGGGTACAAATGTAATTTTGTTTTGTACGTGAAGGGGGCGCTTAGATGGGTGGTGTAACTTCCTGGGTTACGGGGGTATCGCTCTGGCCATAGTCATGGGCCATTGGGGGGTATCCCCGGACACAATTTTAACCCCATCTTGTCAAGGTACTTTTCCAATGTAATTTTTATTTATCAGTCAGTGCCCTAATGATATTTATACGAGTCTTTCCCAAGCATATCACTGGAATTCCCGAGGTATAACACGAGTATTCTCAAGGCATAATACTAGTTTTCCTCCAGTGTAATGCGGTTCATGGACAGGCATAACACTGGTCTTCCATCAAGTGCAACAATCTTGAAAAGTTGGTTTGTGGTACAAAACTTGAATATTGCGTTGAATAACGGATTCATTTTGCTAAACGTTTTCGCCATTCCTCGACACTTCCGCATAATGCTTGAATTCGGAATGATTTCTGAAGACTGGACACCAACACCAGAATCTGACACTGCACGCTGTCAAGAGAGATTAATAAGAGTGAATGAATGTTAACACATACATATAGTAAAAGATGGAGCAAGGGCACAGCACTTAAAGTTTCAAATAGGAAAACCTTTCAATTTAGTGAAATTAAGTCGACTTACTAAAATTGTATATCCATTCTTAACAAACTAGCTCTCAAAAACTCAAAATTCTCTCCAAAATACGCATCTACCCCTTGAAGCTCTCTCGTCCCCAACAGGAAGCTGGCGACGCCTATGACGGTTATGACTCACAGGTTAAAAACCCCTGCTCTCAAGGATTGTATTTCAATTCGATCTTAACTCCAAAATCTCTTAACAAAAGTGATCTGTCAGATGTTCTTTGCCTAGTCCAATGGAGTACACCTGCAATGTCCGTAAGGGTACGCTCATAGATCACTAACAAGAAATGTCAGGTTCAATTCTTTGGAACGTATTCCTTTTCAGCAGCTTTTATTACCTTCATCAGAGATTTTAAACAATGACAGTAATATTAAACGAGAATTGACTAAAGCTACAATGGCCGTAAGGGTACGCTCATAGATCACTAACAAAAAACGTCCGGTTCAAGCTGCAATTTCAGGTGACTGTAACAAATCATGCGTAAGTGTGACTTGATGGCACCTTTGCAGTATATATGTCTTGTGGTTCTTATGGTGTTATTGTCTGTGGAAACATGTTAGTACTACAATATGTTGTGTGTGTGTAATGTTTTGTTTGAATGTCTGTCCGAATGTGTTATGCTGCGATTTCAGGTGACTGTAACAGGTCAGGCGTAAGTGTGACTTGACTGTTAACATATCTTGAGTGACTTAAATATATGAATATTATAAGGGGAATTAGCTCAAATGGTAGATCGCTCGCTTTGCATGCGAGAAGTACCGGTGTCGCGCGAAATTTGTGCCATTGCGAAATTTGTGCCTATGATGGCAATGCGCATGCCCACATATCCGTGAGATTCGTGTGAGCACAAATTTGTGCCTCCGTGTGTTTCGTTACTTCAGATTGTGATAAAACTTGGGTGTATCAATCTCAAAGGTTAATGGAAATATATAGACACACGAGTTTTTGGATTGTAACGTTGGGAAATTGTGTAGCTACGTTGGGTTTGACAAGGGTTTGGTTTCGAATGGTATATAGTGCATTAAAATTGCTTTTATGTCTATTCCGCTTGGTTTTACTTGAGAGCGACAAACCGGGATCCTCAACAATTTATACGTACATACATTAATACATACAATTTAATTATACGACTATTACGACCGCTAGGCAAAAAACTATCTAACTCTAGTTGCCAAAATAATGTCCTACGTCTACTCTCAATATATGGCTTTAACTCCTAAATTTAGTAACATTTAGTTAATTTAACACATACAATTTAATTATACGACTATTACGACCGCTAGGCAAAAAACTATCTAACTCTAGTTGCCAAAATAATACCCTCTCGATTATTCGGTACTCTAGAGCAGGGTTTCTCAACCTCAGACAGTGAATACCCCCCTCGAGGTTCCAAAATGTTCAGGTACTCCCCGGGTCCGAAAGAATTCGACATTGCTTCAAGCCACCGATATTAAAACAAGTACACCTTGAAATAAACAGTCAATAAAAGAGTATATTTTTAACTAGATTTATGTGTAGCAAGGGAGTAAACAGGGACAATGTGCGTACAGAAGCGTAGCGCACAAAATTGATTCTCCCACAGGAAACCTTGTTAGCGTTCACATTGCACGTTTTTTGAGGTGCACCGAAACGTAGCGTACAGGAGCACGGTCCATTTTTACGCTTCTGTACGCGCGAAATTGTAAACGAAGTAGCTGCAACCTGATCAAGGTTTGATTTACCTACCTAGCAAAGTTTTCATATTCGATGTTCATGATATGGTGTTTTTAGTGACAATTGCATGCTTGGAATGCGTACATTCCATGGTGCACCATGCGTTTAGAATAGCCCCAAAAGCTTTTTTTAGTGACACTTGCATGCTTGGAATGCGTACATTCCATGGTGGACAATGCGTTTAGAATTACACCAAAAGCTGTTTTTAGTGACACTTGCATGCTTGGAATACGTACATTCCATGGTGCACAATGCGTTTAGAATAGCAGAACATGTAAGTGTATTTTAGCTTGGAAATCTTATTATCAATCGTTGTTTTTAAAAACTCTTTCGCGCATCGCCTCCTTAAGTTATTGTTAATCACACCAGCAATGGGGGGAGAACATGTAAGTGTATTTTAGCTTGGAAATCTTACTATCAATCGTTGTTTTTGAAAACTCTTTTGCGCATCGCCCCCTTAACTTTTTATTAATCACACAGCAGTGGCAAAGTTTTTGTTTAAATTTTGTGTATTGTGTACAAATGTTATCAATTATCGATGTACAGTTATTCACTATTCATATGAAAGTCCCTATGGCACTAAAAACTTGGCAAGTTGTCATTGTAACTGCCTTGGAGTGATTGGCATGGATGTATCATATCCGTAATGATTTCTTTGTAATGATTTCTTTGAATGTTCAAACGGACTCAATCCGAGCCAAAGTTCATCTTTGAAGTCTCTTGTTTTCATCTTCAGGTCTTTTACAACTTCCTCATTAAATCCACGTCGTGGTCGATAATCAAGAAGTGTTGGCTGGGTAAAATAAGAACTCTGCCCCTTGTAACTGCGTTAAGAGGGTCGCTTCTCCATTTTGAGTCGCTACACCTTCATCATCTCGTACCTTTGGTAATTCAAACAAGCTAATACTACGATGTTTGGTTCTTATAGTTTGCATACACTAGATGCGTACAGTCCATGGTGCACAAAGCGTTCAAAATAGGCTAATAAGCCAAATTTGACAAAGTTTGCACACACTAGATGCGTACATTCCATGGTGCACAAAGCGTTCAAAATAGGCAACTTAGACATATTTGACATAGTTTGCATACACTAGATGCGTACGTTCCATGGTGCACAAAGCGTTTAAAAATAGGCTAATAAGGACTTTACTGTAAACACGAAAAAGTTATTCTGAGGGCATGACCAAACCACCACTGGATTTCAGCTATAAGAAGGACAGACTACTGTAGGTTAACTATGTTCATTTGAAAAGAAAGGTTGGAAATAAGAAGGAGGAGGAATTTTTGGGAGGAAGTCTACATAGAAGAGAATAATTTTAACATTTTTCTTATTCAATATTGAAAATTGGAAGGTGCTGTTAGGCGAATGAAAAGATAGGTCATATGACGTCAAAATGACGTCTTGCATATGACTCATAGAAATAGTAGATAGACTAGCTTCAAATTTATGTGTCTATCATATCATCTATCAAAAACTTCAATAAAACTTTCTAAAATGACGTCTTGCAAAATATTTTGCACAATTGATTTTAAAAATAAAACTTCAATAAAACTTTCTAAAATGACGTCTTGCATATGACTAACGTCGCACAGTTGCTTCTCAGCCAATCAGGATAGTCTTTGTTCACATCACATGATTAGCTTGGCATGTGAGGACTAGGGTAAAGGCTCGTATATCTGTTTCTGTTTGTTTGGAAGAGTACTCAACTGTCAACACTTTCATGGAACCATGGGCAAGTCCAGTGTGTTTGGTTAGGCCGTAGGTTATCGACTCAGGTTAAAGTTCTCCAGTTAGACATAAAACAGACGGGCACTTATGTCGAGCACTGACTTTGCTGAAGTAAAGAACCCAACAATAAACTTTTTTCTTGGCCCTACGTTGAGTGGATGTCCAGTTCTATCTTTCAATTGCATAAGATAGTATTTTGCTTCTGCTACGTAATTCATGTAAGTCTTCGAGATTCTCTGGACTAATAAGAGCTTTAAATAGTTTTCCGAACTTTGACTTTGAGTTCAAGAACTCTTATTCTTCCCATTCGTATTCCACTGACTCTTATTCCTCCCACTCTTATTCTTCCTATGCTACGAATGCTTATTCCTCCTACTCTTACTCCACTGACTCTTATTCCTCCGACTCTTATTCCTCCTACTCTTACTCCACTCACTCTTATTCCTCCCACTCTTATTCCTCCGACTCTTATTCCTCCCACTCTTATTCTTCCCATTCGTATTCCACTGGAATGTACGCATCTAGTGTATGCAAACTATGTCAAATATGCCTTATTAGCCTATTTTGAACGCTTTGTGCGCAATGGAATGTACGCATCTAGTGTATGCAAACTATGTCAAATAAGCGTTATAAGCCTATTTTGAACGCTTCGTGCACGATGGAATGTACGCATCTACCGTATGCAAACTATGTCAAATATACCTTATTAGCTTAATTTGAACGCTTCGTTATTGGTATCTCCAAAATGTGATTTCAAAACATAGTAAACTCGTATATCCAGTGAAAGATCATCGGACTAGAGCTTGCTCTGCATTTTAAGACCAAAACTGTACCTACTTAAGCAGAGGAGGAAACATTGTATGAGAATTCTGAGCTAGCGGTAACTATGTGTGTTGGTTAAATCTTGCAAGTCATCCTGAGCTCCTCTTCTTACAGTATTTCATATGTCTTTGTTGCTCTTTGCTTGCTCTCTCTTGCTCTTTGTTGCTCTTTGCTTGCTCTTTGATGCTCTTTGCTTGCTCTTCCTTGCTCTTTGTTGCTCTTTGCTTACTCATAGTTACTCTTTCCTTGCTCTTTGTTACTCTTTGGTTGCTCTCTCTTGCTCTTCGTTGCTCTTTGCTTACTCATAGTTACTCTTTGCTTGCTCTTTGTTACTCTTTGCTTGCAAAAGATGACGGTGGCCTTTTACGAGGCTCGAAGAAGTGTGAAGACGCACATTACACATGTTAGCAATAATACTGCCGTTGAGCAGGAGGAGGAGGGGAACAATTTTAAAATCTTGGAAGCCATGTAGGAGGCTACCCTGACTTCGAATAACTGACTATTGTTTGTGTTGTATTACCCTACGTTTAGGGAGTTACAGTTGATTCTAAACATTGCTTCTTTCCTGAAACATTTGATGATGGTTTCTTTGGTTACCACCTCCCAAGAATCAGCCAGTATCTTCATTGCTTTCAAAATTAAAAATATTGGGGCAAGGCTCTGCATAGCAAACGTACAACCCTTCCTCGATAATGAGCTTTTAGGCTGCGTATGACACCTTGGTCCATTGGTTGAAGACTTGAGGTCGTATAAGGGGGCAAAAATACGAGTTGCACGTTCGTAAGGATAATGATGCTAAACGAGTTTCTTACAACAAAAAGTCTCACGTTGATGAAAACGTCACGCATATTTGTCCTGTTAACGTTATTCCTCTCAAGCCCCAAATTCTTTTCTTCTTCGTTCACAAGCGAGAAAATATATTAATTTTTTTTTAAACTTCAACATTTATTTCGTAATTTCACCTATTACAAAAAATACTAAGTCAGACACTCACTGCATAGAGTTTAAAATGTAAGCGAGTTGTACTTCCTGTTGATGATAAACTTCTTTTCAAATGAATTTGACAAATATGTGGGGCGTTTTTATTATCCGACCATTTTCGATTATCCTGCCCAAGTTTCAAATCTTCTTATCCAACTTGATGGGATAATCGAGAAAGTACTGTATTATATTTAATAACTAACAAAGTCAATATTTTGTAGATTTTAAAATCAGAAATTGAATCCTGGTATTCTTGGGATTAACCAAACCAGCGTTCCAAAACGCACGACTAAACCTTTCTAAAACTTACCTAAAGCAATGCGCTTATATTGCCTAAGAAAAACCATGGATTTATTAGTCCTAGATTGACAACGAGGCTACATTCTATTGTTTAAATCCACGTCAGCACGGATGACAAAGATGGCTACCAATAGAACGTCCAGTTTGACGCCAGGAACTCCATTTGAGAGCTAATAAGATACTTTCGTTTTGCAGCTAACAATGTCATTTCATTTTGAAGCTAATAACATACTTCCATTTTACATCTTAAAATATACCTCCATTTTTCGGTTTCTTTAACAACATCCATTCGAGAGCTAAAAATGTATTTCTATTTTGCAGCTACTTTAAGAGCATACGTCCATTTGAGAGCTAATAAGATACTTTCGTTTTGCAGCCGCACGCCGCGAAAGCGTGGGTCACGGGTTCGATCCCCGGTGGTGACATACTTTTCTATTTCTCTAGTCTTCTATTCTTGCATTTATACAGCATGATCGGGGAAACATTTATTTATCTGTGTACTGCAGCTGTAACACTTCAATGAAAGACAGCACCGCTGCTAGCTGGATCCGTCAGACACGGCATTCTTTGCTGAATCCCTTTTTTAGGATTTCGGTTTCAAATACTGTACCTACGCTCAATGGCACTGTTGAAATGCTCACACTCCAGGGTGCAGAACGCATTCCCAATGTGTTCAAATAGTGTAACTACGCTTAATGTCCCTATTGAAATGTTCGTATTCCAGCATGCAGAACGCATTCCAAATATGTTCAAATAGTGTAACTACGCTCAATGGCATTATTCAAATGCTCACATTCCGGCGTGCAGAACGCATTCGGAACTACGTTTGTTGGACTTTGACTACTTTCTTGCAGAGATGTACTATCTTCATTTGGCAACGTCGCGTCTGTTGTATTGGAAACAATTCGAGGCTGAAGTTGTAACTGGTTAGGAAGAAAACCTTCGAATTCTGCCTCCGAGTCGGTACTCTCTTCAAACATGAAGGATTGCTGTGGTGCATCCGACCTTACTGAAGGTCGTCTGCTGGCCTGACGAATGTACGAAAATACAACAACGAAGTGTATAGTGATAACAACTCAAATCACCTTTTAAAAACACAACAACAAAACAAGATTACAAAATCAAAAGCAGAATTGGGACAATGTCCTTTCAATGAAATCAACGTTCGCACAATAATAGGCAGTTTAAGCAAGCAGAACGGTAACCGAAACGGAAACGTTAGCTGGTAGTTTGAGCACAAGTACGCATGCGTACGAGTTTGCTGCTCACGGTTTCTTGTTTGGCAAATTTTTCATGAAGATGGCGAGAAAAAGATATACTGTTGACGAAACAGTTTACATGTTAATGGATGACGAAGTTGACAGTTCATTACCTTGACGTACTTCCTCCGACAGGAAAGAAAGAGAATCCAACGTGCAATTGCACATATTGCTGGGCTAACCAGCGCAGGAGAGAATCCCGGTATTTTTGTGTCTAATAGTTGCAATTTGTTCAATCGTACTTCTTCCCTTTCTAAAGCCAGCTTAGCTATCGCTCAATACTTCTTCAACTAAGAGTTCGATGTTCTGGACATTTTCTGGTGTTTGCCTTCTTTCGAATTTTTATCATCAAACGTTCTGTCCACTGTCTGGGCCATTCTTTGGTCTTCAATATTGCGTTGCACAACTTGTGAAGCACTTTCGCTGTGGTCTATGAAGAGTGCAGAATCCGAGTATTATTCTGGTATAGATCATTCTTCAGTGGCTTATTATAAATCGATAAAGTGTATCTTCTGATGAAGTTTATTATGCGTATCAAGAGTGCAGAATCCGATCAGTATTCTGGGAATGATCGTTTTTCAATGGCCCATTATAAATCGATAAAGTGTATCTTCTGATGAAAATTAGTATGCCGATCAAGAGTGCAGAATCGCGGTAGGGGTGTGGGGAGGTGATAATCGTTGTGTAAGTGGTAAGTTATGGGAGGGACATATGAGTGTAATAGGAAACGTGTATTGCACGAAATAGCGAAAACATTGTGTACTTAAAAGCTTTATTCGTCTGACACTCCTAAGAGAGTACTAACGTCAGAATGACCGAAATGGAATGTGTGAAAGAGTATACCCAACTGTATTTTGAAGGAGCCAATCATTCAATGACAAAGTTATTCAATGGCAAAGTTATTCAATGACAATACTATTCAATGACAAAGTTATTTAATGACAAAGTTATTCAATGACAAAGCTAGTCAATGACAAGACTAGTCAATGATATATTTATTCAATGACAAAGTTATTTAATGAGAAAGCTAGTCAATGGCAAAGTTATTCAATGACAAAGCTAGTCAATGACAAAGTTATTTAATGACAAATCATCATTATCATGACCTAAATGGTGTTTTATCATTATTCAAGCTTGCAGTTTTTATTGAAATATATGTGTCATCAGTCCTTCTTGCTTGCTACATAAATTAAAACACCCTTGAACTGCAGTTAGTGCCCCACTGTGGTTTCCCAATGGTCCCTAAATATTATTTTTTATTTATATACTGACTGTGATGAGCTTAATACTTCAAGACAATGCTTGCTTCTATGTCAAATATGCCTTATTAGCCTATTTTGAACGCTTTGTGCACCATGGAATGTACGCATCTACTGTATGCAAACCATGTCAAATATGCGTTGTCAGGCTATTTTGAACGCTTTGTGCACCATGGAATGTACTAATCTACTGTATGCAAACTATGTCAAATATGCCTTATTGGCCTATTTCTAACGCTTTGTGCACCATGGAATGTACGCATCTAGTAATGAAATTTCTTGCAAGAAAATGAAATTTCTTGCAAGAAAATGAAATTTCTTGCAAGAAAATGAAATTTCTTGCAACAAAATGAAATTTCTTGCAAGAAAATGAAATTTCTTGCAAGAAAATGAAATTTCTTGCAAGAAAATGAAATATCTGATAATTTTATTTTTTTGCAAAAAATGAAATTTCTTGCAAGAAAATGAAATTTCTTGCAAGAAAATGAGGGGGTAAAATCGAGACAAGGAGTACTTGGGGGTTCCAACTTATAGGTTGGGGGTTCAACAGATAACAGCTTATTCCATTGTTTTTGTTACGGCAAAATGACAAAAGAAAACAGAGGGATAAAAAAATAATGTCTCCGTTCACTCCTACGTTGCTCGTATTTTCGTTTTACATTATGTCAGCAAATTTGACTTTTTATACACTCGATGATTAGAAAAAAATACTTTCACCAACCATTGGTGTTTTAAGTCGATAGTTTGGGTTACTGTGAAAATCTGAGGCCTATTCACTAGGACTCAACAACCTCTAACTTTTATAATTTTTGTTTTATGGCAACATACCATTGTCAAATGTCCCGTATGACATATTTTGAAAGACTTTGTTCAATAAATGGCAGAGATTTTCACTAAATTTGTTATAAATTGGTACTTTCTAAATCAACAAGCTGATGTAGACCAAACCGCAACCCATCAGTGGCTAAGGAGTTCTGGACTTAAGGCAGAGACGGAAGGTCTCATCTTAGCTGCACAAGATCAACCTCCTTTCACAAGAAATTACCAGGCAAACATTCTAAAAAATAGAGCTAATGAGAAGTGTAGATTCTGTGATACACATAAGGAAACTATTGACCACCTCATATCAGGGTGTCCCGTTCTGGAAAGTTGCGTGGAGGCCACTTTCATAGAGGAACTTCTACATCGGTATTCTTAATTATTTTACCTGATGACCACGTTTTGGTTTATATGCTTATCTCTCGGTGACGGCAAACAACGCAACCTGTTTCCATGTTTATATTGTAGACGGCAAACAGTATGATTGTGACTTTGAGAAGGACTTTTGTCATTGGACGAATGAACACCATGATGATACAGTGGACCTCTAAAAGCCCCTTCGAATTAACACCCTCTTCTTCTAAAAGCTCCTTCGAATTAGCTCTCTCTTCTTCCAAAAGCTCCTTCGAATTTGATCCCTCTTCTTCTAAAAGCTCATTCGAATTAGCTCTCTTTTTTTCCAAATTCCCCTTCTTCTATGAGCTTTATCGAATTTGATCCCTCTTCTTCTAAAAGTCCCTTCGAATCAGCACCCTCGTCTTCTTTTCCACCTTGTTCTGACGATTCGTCTTCCATTTCCACTCTATTCTGACGATTCGTCTTCCCTTTCCACCTTGTTCTAACGATTCGTCTTCCCTTTCCACCCTATTCTGACGATTCGTCTCCCATTCCTACCTTGTTCTGAAGATTCGTCTTCCATTTCCACTCTATTCTGACGATTCGTCTTCCCTTTCCACCTTGTTCTGACGATTCGTCTTCCATTACATAATGATTAAGGGTTTGTTCACAATTTTGAAAGTCCCTTATACGTAAGGGTTTCTATTGAGGGGCATGGCGCCATAGCTCCAACCCCCATGGACGCCAGTGGGAAGGAATGATATAAAGACTTGTGTATTTACTCCTCGTTAAATAGGTAGAAAATTTGTTGGATTTTCAAATTCTTTTATTAATTCCAGTTTGGAACAGGAGACAAATCTTTGGTGCACTTCGTTCGCAATCATACAATGGCTAAATGAAAATAACACCAAATGTTTATATAGTTTCTTCAAAATAACACTTAGAAATTTTGTTGATAATATTTATCAGGATTATTTCGGTTTTAAGAGATTGACAAAAATAAATCGACATTTTTTATAAATTTCTATAACATCTTCTGATTCATAGTAAATTTATACAAGATATTATAATGATCGGAATAGAATTACTGAGACAGCAACAGTATCAGCCTCCCTATTTATCAAACCTACATTGTGCGATGGGGTTTGGTTCATCAAAAAATCCATCAGCCCTTGTGTAGTAGTCCCCTTCGCCCGATAATGTCTAGGACATTTTAAGATAAGTAGTGTGATCTTGTTGTTCAAAGGGAACATGCGGTTCTTTTTCATACTTGTCCTGAATTGAGAGCGAGGCCCTAGCTTGTCGGCTGATTATGGCGTTTTACTGATGTTGTTCATGTTTTGTTATGAAGAACTACTGATGTTGATGTCTTTTACGTTTGGTTCATGTGTATTTACTGCAACACCTGTAAATCATGTACAAAAACAGCATATAAGCATGAAATACGGCTGATTATGGCGTTTTACTGATGTTGTTCATGTTTTGTTATGAAGAACTACTGATGTTGATGTCTTTTACGTTTAGGGTAAGTGATATACGATTGTACCAGTGTGTACGAAAATAGCAGCAAATATTCTTAGTGGGCTGAGCTGAATGCTAAATACGATATACCAAATAAGGGGGGGATTGATATGAATAGCCTGTAGCTAATATAATGTTGTAGCAGAGCAATGAAGAACAACGTCCACTCGTATCTGTAACGTAATCTATTCTGTCTCAACTCAGAACAATAACATAACCAAGGAAGTTGATGTATGATGGGTACTCTGATAAAATTGCCCGAAGGGATATTAACTTCAGACAAATATTATTCTAATGGATATTATCCTCAAGGGAAGCCTTTAATAATCTACTAATTTGAAATTACCTGTTGTAGCAAGATAAGAAAAATTTGAAAATTAAACAAGCACTTACCTGTGTGAAGGTTAATTGGAATTCTTCTCTATGACGGACTAGTCCGAACAAATTTAGTGAAAATCTCTGCCATTTATTGAAAAAAGTCTTTCAAATTATGTCGTACGGGACATTTGACAATGGTATGTTGGCATAAAACAAAAATTTATCAAAGTTAGAGGTTGTTGAGTCCTAGTGAATAGGCCTCCGATTTTCACAGTAACCCAAACTATAGACTTAAAACACCAATGGTTGGTGAAAGTGTTTTACACATGGTTAACTATACTTTACCATGTGCAATCATAAAATTGTCTAATATCTTCATTTTTCCACAGACAAAGCTATTACCCTCGAAAACTAAAATTTTTAAATAGGAAAAGAGCCTTTAATCACATTCTTTACCTTTTGCAATCATAAAATAGTCTAAAATCTTCATTTTTTCAACATACATAGCTATTACCCTCGAAAACTAAAACTTTTAACATAGGAAAAGAGCCTTTAATCAACGCATCTAGTGTATGCAAACTATGTCAAATATGCCTTATTAGCCTATTTTGAACCCTTTGTGCACCATGTAATGTAAGCATCTAGTGTATGCAAACTATGTCAAATATGCTTTATTAGCCTATTTTGAGAGCTTTGTGCAGCATGCAATGTACGCATCGAGTGTATGCAAACTATGTCAAATATGCATTATCAGCCTATTTTGAACGCTTTGTGCACCACCTTTGCATATGCTCAGTGACTTTATCACGTTTCCTTTATATGACATCGCAAGAGTAAGACTTAAATATGGATTTTCCATAATGGTGAGATTCCCTGAGGTGTTTGGGTGCATGGATTGCACTCATATACGTGTAGTAGTACCAAGACTGACGAGAATGATTATATACATCGTAAGCATTACCATAGTATCAATGTCTAAGGCGTTTGTGACTACACTATGGGAGAGGAGAGGATTCCAAAGCAGTTGTTGTATGGAGAACTTCAATTAGGAAAGAGACCTGCTCATAAACCAAAAGAGAGACCGCGATAACATAAAAGTAAACTTAAAGAAGTTGAAAATCGCAAATAAGAACTGGGAGGAAGAAGCTGGTGGCAGTGTGATGTGGAGAATGAATATATACACTAGTGTAGAGAATTTTGAGAAGGAAAGGATATGAGCCGACTGTTCTTACGCTAAAACTAATATACATGGTTTGGCATCAGTTTCAATGGCACCATTTGTAGTAGCATCAGACGCGGTTTGATACCAGTTGGTTTGACATTAGCTGGTTTGACATCAGCTGATGTGACATCAGTTTGTTTGACACCAGTTGGTTTGACACCAGTTGGTTTGACACCAGTTGGTTTGACACCAGTTGGTTTGACACCAGTTGGTTTCCCCCAGAGCTGCCGTGCTAGAAGAGAAGGGCGCTCATTACATTGGTGGAGGACCCAAAGATCTCGTGGACGTTGTTGTTGCAGTCTGCCACGTGGTTGCCTTCTGGACGCTTGTCGACCCTCTGGTCGAGTCACATTCCGCATATCGAATTTTAAACCCCAACACGACGTTTCTCAAGACTGGGTGAGTTGCTGAATTTGCTGCGGTTGTGTTACTGTCGAATACTTCAAAATTTACTCCTTATCACCCAAATCCTTCCCTTCTTTTGTTTTGATGCAATCAGATTTGGCAACAGATTTTGCTGACATAAAATAATTGAAAGTTTCGTAACTAAAAAATGTTTTCTTAGAATCGTGATTATATGAATAGAACACTAGAGAAATAGAAAAGTATGTCACCACCGGGGATCGAACCCGTGACCCACGCTTTCGCGGCCTCCACGTGGCCTCTCAAGATTTGTTTGACAAAAGCAAGTGCCCAAGCTGCAATATACACTTAATTGTGATTTCAGGCTCAAAACAAACAATAATCTTTACATTTGAACACGAGCCTAGTGCGCTGCAAAGCTAGCTAGGTATATGTTGGAGATAAATGCAGCCCAGTGACACCAGTGCTCAGATGCAGCGGTGTGCCCTTGTGCTGGTCTAATTACATCAAACACGTTTTAGATGAGTCAAGGTCTTTGAAGGTAGCCAAGATTATGCAAGAGTTTCACATGTATGGATAACGTGCTAGCAATGTATGTACCTGATTCAAATAATTGCTTTTTTAGAAAAGAACACTAGAGAAATAGAAAAGCATGTCACCACCGGGGATCGAAACCGTGACCCACGCTTTCGCGGCGTGCGCTCTACCAACTGAGCTAGGTGACCTTTACCATTTGCAATCATAAAATAGTCTAATATCTTCATTTTTTCAACATACTTTCAACATATTTTCAACACATATATATTTCAACATTCAACAAAATAACAAAATATTTTTCAACATATTTTTTCAACATACAACATTTTTTCAACTATTACCCTCGAAAACTAAAACTTTTGACATAGGAAAAGAGCCTTTAATCACATTCTTTACCATTTGCAATCACTGGACTTCTCTTAGTGAGTTGTGGAATAAGTCGAAGACATGTATGTAAACTAATAGTAAACATTCATCATATAATTATTGATTCTAGTGTGATTCTTGATTCGATATCGACGCTTACTTTCTTTTAAGATATATGTTCTTCATTATGTTGAGGCTACTATTCGCTATGTTCATGTTTCGAACGTCTCTCCACAACTGATTGTACAATGTAAATGCACTTGTGGAATTCATCCATCTTTGATCAAACATGGCCATTTATCTCTTGTTACCAACATATCCTACTGGTCTAGTGATGTATTATTTTACATTTCTGGTTTTGTGGTTAAAGATTAACACAAAAATTGAGTTGCTTGGAGTGCTGTATGCTACCCGCACAAAATACAGGGCATATGGCCACCTCATTTACCCATCAAAGTCGCTATTTGCCATCGTTTGCTGAAGATTTGTTTGAAATTAACGACTTATTTGGATTTATGCGTGGATTCTTCTCGAGGGGATCAGGGGATTCACCATACCTGGTTTATCCTTCGGGTAGGGAGATGCCTGCAGACGACATGGTCGGTATACCCTTTGCTGAATCAAATGGCACATAACTTTTATTTGAAGATGTACAATATTCCGTCAAAGGAAGGTTTTGTGAACTACGTTATCGACTATCAACTAAAGATAGATATGTATATTGATTGCGATCATACCTACTCAAAGTAGCAGTTGACCTCTGTTTCTGCATTGAAAATTTGTACGCCATGATCCCACTACAATGGAGAGAGCATAGGAAGATATCTTGGCATTGATATAATACACATTGTGTGCATTTGTCCTTAATAGGTCCAATAGGTCTCCGCTCTTCATTTTGTTTATTATCCACGATAAATTTTTGTTAGGTAAACAAAAGTTCTGATCGTACTTTGTTCAACCCATCGCGTATCGCGATCTGTTTGCAAATTTGTTCGACCCTTAGTATTACTAGCTGATGGAATCCGATTCATGTGGTGGTGGAGACCCCTGAAATGAAATAATAAGCAGATGTTCGTAAACTAGTTTGACGAGGGACGGGCGCAAAGCTACATCAGATGATAAATTAATCCCAAAAGCCGCGTTCCTGGTCGATGCTTGCATGATGACCTACATAGTGTACTTAAAACAATGCCGGGTGGCATACCCCTTATTTTGTTCAGACCTTACTTGTATACACCAGTTAAAGGACATGATTGCCTTGTATTCACAACACGGCAAGAAATAGTAGCCCCATTCAGTACAGGTAAGCATTTCTCTTTTCGACCTGGCCACGTGCTACATAATATCACATAGTATTATTCAAGTTGACAGTGTAATTTCTGAGCTCTTAAATACTGATGTCATATAACTTGTTAACAAAAGGAACAATTTATTACAGAAGGCAGCATCCCAAAAAAGAAAATATGTAATACCCTTAAGCTTACTCATAAAATGTTCATGGATGATGTACCTACACCAGTCATACACCAGTATGATGTTGACTGATTAAGTAAGACCCCATTTTTGGATGAAGGTGAATAGTTTTGCAGGCCATCAATCTTCGTTATAAACCTATAAAGAACATAATTGACGGACCTTTTTTCCTGACCAATTTTATCGACTTTTCCAAGCCTTAGTGCTTGATAACATGTCAGAAATGAGCCTGCAACAGACTACTTACCTATCTTACCGTATCTGTTAAAATATATATAATTAGACTCTAATTTCACGCGGAATAGTTTTGCAGGCCATCAACCACCGGGGATCGAACCCGTGACCCACGCTTTCGCGGCGTGCGCTCTACCAACTGAGCTAGGTGACCTCCACTGTTAGCTCCAGTTGCGCTGAGCTGGATGTCGATGTCCACCGGTGGATGATTGGGAGTTAATGTGGCGACTAGAGCGCACGCCGCAAAAGCGTGGGTCACGGGTTCGATCCCCGGTGGTGACATACTTTTCTATTTCTCTAGTGTTCGTGTGTCACATTAGAAGAAGGTGGAAAATGGATCCATTTCCTGATGTGAAAATTTACTAGGTTGTCACATTTTGATTTTAGCCAAGTGGAATCAAATATATAGATAGTTAAGGTCCACTTTATATTCGAATATAAATAACGGTGTACACAATCAATTTTATGGTGCGGATGGAGAGGCAGTTTATCAATTTTCGGGAGGTAGTAGTGAAGGAGTGTGGTGGTGTATAAATGGGAATATTATAAAACAAACACTCCTGCACTGACTGTAACTTTAGACAAACTAAAGTAATTGTATATATTGACACTTTCCTCTGCCACAATTGGTGTATAAATGGGAATATTATAAAACAAACACTCCTGCACTGACTGTAACTTTAGACAAACTAAAGTAATTGTATATATTGACACTTTCCTCTGCCACAATTGGTGTATAAATGGATATTATTAAATGTTAGTCTATATTTGTTAATATTATTAAATGTTAGTCTATATTTGTTAATATTATTAAATGTTGGTCTATGTTTGCTAATATTATTAAATGTTAGTCGATGTTTGTTAATATTATTAGATGTTAGTCGATGTTTATTGATATTATTAGACGTTAGTCTATGTTTGTTGATATTATTAAATGTTAGTCTATGTTTGTTAATATTATTAGTAGTAAAATATTGTAGTACTATTTCTATGAGTCATATGCAAGAATATAATATCGGTAGAAATAGACAATAATATTGAAAGTTTGATTCTATTTCTATGAGTCATACACATATTCTCATATGCAAGTCTTTGTGCAAAATATTTTGAATCTAGCTAGTCTATCTACTATTTCTATGAGTCATATGCAAGACGTCATTTTAGAAAAGACTTTTTCACTATACTATCTTTGCAAATCTATGGTGAGACGCGTCCACAACTATTCACTGATAATGGAACACATTTCCAATTGCATGTTTGCTATATCGATATACCACCACATATTATAGCTAGAATCATAATGATTCTTCGAGAATTTATTCTCAGAATGACACCTAATGACACAAGTCATCTCAAGATCACTCAGTTGAGTATTTCTTCAATTGGCCTCTTTTAAATTTTTACTTTCTGTGTCATTGCGTTTGCTGCTAATATTAAAATAACCTCCAACTAAAATCGATATCTCAAGCCCTTGACTCTTCCTACTGACTGTCATAGCCACATAACACTAGAATTTATCTAGCTTCCACTACCGGTGAACATTATGTTTACAATTCAAGTTTCTATTACTTACGAGTGTCCCCTTGCTTTGCACATGTCCTTAGATTTTCAGTTTTGTCCCAAGAGGTAAATTACAACTGGAATCAATGACTGTCTGGTACAAATATCAAAATGGAGTATCCAGTGGATGTCAAAACTGCTTTAACGCATTGCAAGTAGCCAGTAATGATGATAACAATGAAAATACAACACATAACAACACTATAGCTGCTCACAACAAAGATGCAGAGAAGGATATTTCGGAAAAAGGATAAGAACAAACATTATTGCCTCGGCTATCTTGTATCAGGATATATCATAGTCTTACGTAAACGATGCATCATCAAACGAATTGACATTTTTTGGTAGGAGGATTGCAAACGAGGGTGAAACAGAGGTCGTGGATGGCGATACGAATCGCTCGAGTAAGCCTTCACGTAACCGGCATAAAACTTAAATCAAATTCAGATGTGTGCCATTTACGCACTGTTTTCTTGTATCAGGATATGTCATAGTCTTGTATTTACGTCAGGCAATACGTCAATTTCATAGACGGTTGTCGGATCATTTGGGAGTTTTGCCTTTAACTGGAAAAAACCTTTCTAGCCCTCCATTTTCTAGTACTCGTCTACATGCTGAAAACTCTCATCCGTTCTCATCCGTTCTCATCCGTTCTCTGCCTCTGACTTCACTTTTCTTACCTCTGCTTCTTCAGAATTCGAGCTTCTTCTCAAAAAAATCTAGATATTGGGGAAAATCTAATGAACAAACCGAAATTTCCTTGTGCGTTTTCCTAATATACTGTTTCCTGACCTCTTTGTCTTCGAAATAAGTAGAAAGGAATTCGTGGCATCTGAGACGTCAAAAAGTTAAGTGTGAACACCGCGCGCAATTGAGAACTTCCGGTTGAAGCTGTCTTGGCGAAGTTGCACCCATGGTTGTCGAGCAATACTTGAGTCTAGACAACCACGTGACTTCCACACTTGCTAATATCATAACAACACGCACTTGTAATATTCTGTAGAAAATCGTTTAGGTGGCAGTTTCTGGGAGGGAGTCTTCCTAGGTGGGAGTTTTCCTAGGTGGGAATTTTCCGGGAGGGAATTTTCCGGGAGGGAATAATCCGGTGGGAGTTTTCCGGGAGGGAATTTTCCGGGAGGGAGTTTTCCGGGTGGGTGTTAGATCCATGTGTAAAAATCGTTAGGCTTTTGATAACTCTTGCTGCTCTTGGACATGGAGGTAAATATCATTTGCATAAATGAAAGCCTGCAGAATAGAATGAGATCTTAGACTGTATCTGTCTTTATTTCGTGATAATATGGAACGTGAGCAGCACAGTACTCTGGAAAGACTCAATGTTGAGTGCGTTATAGAAATCAGTGAAACCAATTCAGATTAAAAGCTTTTTTCGTCTGACACTCCTCAGAGTACTAACGTCAGAATGACCGAAATGGAATGTGTAAAAGAGTATAGTACACTTTGGCACAGTCTGGGTTCTCAAGCAAGATCAAAAAGGCCATGGGGAAGTGTTTCGGCCCAGTCGCTCCACGCGTAGTTTATACAACCAAAAAAGCACTATCAACCAACCGCAAAGATCGTGTGCCTTCCACAAATAAGTTTTCATCATGATTTCTAAAAATAGGAATGTTGAATAATATCCTTTTCACATGAGGGACTTGACGTCCGTCACGTCTGCGTGAAGTTGAAATTTTTGTGTTCACATGAGTCAAAACACTGACGACGTCAGATATCAACCATGTCTACTGAAGATGTTAAATGTCACACATCAGTCCAGAATTCTTCAACCTCAGTCGCCATGTTGGATCGTAGCTGTGTTCAAAATAACCTAACAAGGCGTTTATAGTGACAATTGCATGCTTGGAATGCGTACATTCCATGGTGCACAATGTATTCAAAATAACCTTGCAAGGCGTTTTTAGTGACATTTGCATGCTTGGAATGCGTACATTCCATCGTGCACAATGTGTTCAAAATAACCTAAAAAGGCGTTTTTAGTGACAATTGCATGCTTGGAATGCGTACATTCCATGGTAGTAACTGGACTTTGTCAAAGAATTGTATGCAAATCAACGTGGAATTCTGCTACGATCAAATGAGCTACTCTGTGGTGTTGTCATGGTCTTTGATAACGTCTAATGGTGGCCTGAGTGAATTTTTAGCACTGACTTTATTGGACTCAACAATATTTAACATGATAGAAACCTAGCTAAATTGATTTGTACAAGAAAGGTCTTGCGCAACGAACGGACGATCCTCTATGTATTTCTACTAAGGTTTTCGGGGTAATTTATGTTATGTAAATAAACTTGGTAGTCGGGTTTGAAAAGACTTTAAGTTGCATTACCTTTAACCGCCCCCTGACCGATTTTTACTCTCCCCGATTTTGATAAATCCACAGAGGAGGAATGTACAGAGAACCCACTCTGCCCTTTTTTTATGACATCCTATGATTCCGCATTTTGCGTACTGCCTGTTTGCCGATATTCCTGGATACAAAAACCCCTGCAGTTTGTTCAAGTCGCTACGACCGGATATAGCAGTAACTTTCGCTGAAGAGAACTCTCTCACAGTGATTGAACTCACAGTTTGTTTTGAGACAAACTTAATCAAGTCAAAAGGGTACAAACAAAACAAGTACAAGGATCTTAAAAACGACCTTATTGATCCAACTTTAGATCTTAATTTAATTTCTATTCTTTTGGTTTTGGTATTTTCTTTCGAAAAGCCCAAAATCGGTAGGACAGAAACCTACTTGCACCTTACACGCACAGAGAATTGGCGATGGTGTTTAATAGTCTAATACAGTGACGGTTTAGTAGTGACCCCCTCCCAAGTCGAAGATGAGCATATTTCCTCTTTTAGCTTCCGCTGCAAAAATTCGAACATCAAAGCTTAGAGAACAAGTGGCCACAAATTTTAGTGAGGTTTCCATTGCAAAACAGACAATATTAGTTCATCAGAAATACAAACCTTTGTGCACTGCAACTAGAGGGGCGAGGGGGTGTGGGTGCAAGGCCTCACTTGCCCTCTTCATAGCCAAAAAAATGGTGCCCTCTCCCTAGCCCAAATATCGTATTCTCTGCCTAAGCAAAGACGTTGTTTTCTCCTCCTAGCCAAAGACATTGTTCTTCAAAGACTTATAATTTGCTTAAAATGCTCTAAAATCACTGGCAGTAAGCTGGAAACATGTTAACAAGACTTGGTAGGCATGTTGGAACTAGTTTTTGTAATTGTCAAAATTTGACCAATTTTTGCAAAATTGGCCAAGGCGCACGCCTCGGACAAAATCTCATTTTAGGGTCACTATCTTCAAAGACCTATAATTTGCTTAAAATGCTCTAAAATTTGAGAGGAGGAGCAAGCAAGGAGATCGTTTTACTTTACGTTTGCTGATTCACATGCCCGATCCATTCTTTGCAAGCACAAATAACCAAAACGGAGCATTTCATGTCAGAAATTCGTTGACAGGGGTTTACATCCATCTTTCTGATTATTGCACGAAATAGCGAAAACATTGTGTACTTAAAAGCTTTTTTCGTCTGACACTCCTCAGAGTACTAACGTGTTTGGTGGTTTTTCTGTTTATTTAGGGTAGTTTCAATGTCGGACCCGCTGCTCATCAGGGGTCTTTGATTGAGAGAGTGCCTGTGTTGTCTTTTGTTTTTTCTTGTTATTGTTTGTTGGTTTTGGGTTTTGGTATTGTTGCTTTTCTCTTTGTTTTTGTTGTTGTTTTCTTTTTTTGTTTTATGCGTTTGCGTTTGTCAAGTTGTTATTCATTGTTCTTTATGTTCAGTCAGCCGATATGGTAGCGGATATATTTACAAAACCGCCTACCAAGTATAAGCTAGATAAATTTAGAGCCTTTATCTTTGGTAAATGAACATTCTTTGCTTTTACGAACATTTTATGAACTTTCAATTATTGATTTAAAGGACTCTGAGATTTTATTCTTAACTTTTGCGGATGTAACGAAAGCGAGATCAAGTGGGGGTGTTAAGTATATAGGACCACGAGGAATCGAACCCCGTCCTTCAGCATCGCAACGTGATGTGCTAGCCATTGTACCATGGACCTTACCATTGAGGCATAGAAATTTGGGATGTAATTTCTTTCAGTTGACGTCACTAGACAGCCCCCCCTGCTAGAGGTGAAGGCATGAGGCTCGATTGTTGTGTTGTCTCTGTTAGTTAACCCGACTCCAGTGAAGTGTGAGTTGAGTTGCTTTGTCATGTAGTCTGTATCAATGTAAATAAATGCGTCTGATGACACAAATTTTGCCAAGCTGTCATTGTAAGCGACAGTTAAGCAAACGAAGCAGAAATCCACTGTTGGGCAATCTATCAACAAGATCGTTGACTCTGGCTGAATCTTGTAGAAAAATTGAACATGAGTAGAGTGATCAGAGCACGTCCGCATATACAAGGATCACTACTTACGGTCGCCTGCAGATAACCTCCTATGTTTAGCTTGTGATGCTTTCAAATTAATCATGTGGGTTGGTCATTCATTGTTATCCAGGCATCAGGTGCAGTCCATATAGTCATAGGACTTGCAAATGCTGATGTAGAAACGATTTTTATTGGCTACAAACAACATCAGGTCACCTTGAGCCAAACTCATGATCTGGTCTTCATTGTGTATAGATATCGTTGTAATTATCCAAAAAGATTCTTTATGGCGTAGCAAGGCTTCTGTGTCCGCCTGGTCTATAAGTTTAAATTCCCAATCCTGTATTCTTTGGTGATTTTTGCAGTTAAAGTGCTCCAAGTGGCTTTTTTGCGGTGCAAGTCGGTTATCTCCTGACTTGTTTCTGATAAAATTTCGGTACTGTGATTTATAATTATTAAACCTCGTCCGAAAAGGTGTAACGGTACTTCCTCTTTGTACTTTTGTTTTGCTCGAGGACGAGGCAAATTTTGAAGCTGGGGTGTATGTGACCCGGTCACTGTACACATCATACGATACCCCGTTGCCCTCGTGTTACCCCGCTTGACCTAGCTTTAACTACTCTGTAATTTCTCGTATCGTTTATCTTTCTTATGCACGTCACACAATCTTTTGTGATTGCCGTCCAGTTTCTTAGGTATATCAAGTTTGAGCCAGATCACTTAAGGATACACTAGTTAGTAGTAGGATGAAATCTTCAGAGGAGGGAGCAGTTAGGGGGTGTTTTGTGTGTGGTAAAAGTAGGTGTCAGGTATGCAAATTGCTGGAGGAGGGAGATCATTTTCAGGCAATGGGAGAAGAAAGGCGTTATTTTATTAATGGTAGGTTCGATTGTGACTCTAGTAAGGTAGTATATTTGCTTAGCTGTAGTCAATAAAGGATGGGCATGGTCCACAAAGACCACCAAAAGGCCCTTTGTTGTTGTTATATGCCTTGCAGTAGAGGAAATAGTTCCGTTGGTCAAACAATTCTGTTATTTATAAAATTGCACAAGAATCGCATCTTTGAATATTAAAACACTTTTGAAGGAGATAACCAGCAACATAACTGACTGCATTTTCTTTAATTAGTTTTCCTTCAACAACATGACAGCTAGAAAGCTTTATCCTACAAAATTTGGTGGCCTGCCAAAGTCGGGTACCAATGAATACTCCTTATATTTCTGTGGCAGTTTGACAAATTTTTCCGATTTTCTCAGAAAATAGGCAAACATAAGAGTGCTTCAGAACGAAACTTGTAGAAAAGCTGCTGACTGAGCTGGTGATTTTATTGCAGCATATACTATAAGGAATCACTTTCAACAGGATGCTACACATTTATGTCAATTTGTAGGCCAATATGACCAAATACCTTATGGCCGCTACTAGGCTGTTGCACTCACAAAATGTAGCTGTCTCACAATACTATCTATCTTCATATGTACTTGCTTTGATATAATAGCACTCACTAATATTATCTACACATTTATGTCAATTTGTAGGCCAATATGACCAAATACCTTATGGCCGCTACTAGGCTGTTGCACTCGCTCTCGCGAGCTTTCGGAAACTAGTTTCCTTCATCAGGCACTGAACAGTTGAAAACCTAGTCCTTAAATAAAAATTCTATGAACAATAAAATCTTGTTTACAATAAGCCTGAGGCATAATTTGGCCTGACACAACCCTTTAGGAAGTGGGATTCTCAAGACGAGGCCTGCGTAAGTTGTTTACTACCTGAAGAAAAGTTTTGAAATTTCCGCGTGGTTGAAGGCAGCTACGCTCTGCCACTGGACAAGTCCAACCCCGGCACAGGGAAACAAGGACTATAAACGCATGATGATGAGTTAAAATATACAACCGGAAATGTACAAATAGGAAGAAATGATAAAAGAGCATACCATTCTCAATGGATTTATGTCTGCATTAGACTTCTTCTGTACTTGAAAAGATGTTTTCCCCATTTCAGATGTATCATTATACTGAAAGTGATTTGTCAGTGGGCCCCTATGATCTTTGGTATTACTTAGTACTGAAAATTGATAGTTTTGTCTAAGGTGTCAAATAATAAGCATAAACAGTAAAAAAAAGGATTTTAGGAACCCTTCCCTAAAATTTTTTATTTCTTTGTTACAAAAGTGCTCCCTCCTATCAGCCCCCTCATCATTTTTTACTTACCATTAATGATAGAACTCCTGCTGATAATTTCTATATAGTTTATAAGATACGGTAAGATAGATAAGTTGTGTGTTACCGGCTCAATTCTGGCATGTTATCAAGCACTGAGGCTTGGAAAAGTCGGAAAAAGTGGTCACGAAAAAAGGTCCGTCAATTATGTTCTTTCTAGGATTAAAATGAAGATTAGTAGCCTGTAAAACTATTCCGCGTGAAATTAGAGTCTAATTCTATATAGTTTATAAGATACGAAGGAAGAGTGTTAAATGTGGTAGTGTTTCTTTAAAAGATGGTGTTTTGTTATTTTGGTGGTATATTTCACCTGGTAAAAGTTGGGATAGTATACAGGTCTGTCAGATTTTTGGTGCTTCGTTTACCCGTGCTTATAACTTAAAAAGGCATATGGATACTACACATCTTGATATAGCTAGCAATACTGATGCAGATGGCATGAGCGATTTTCAAAGTCTTTAGATTGGATTAGTTCGAGATTGGGATTGAGATGGAATGGATTTGAGATTGGAACGAGGAGGAGAATTGGTTAAATTGGTTCTTCATCTGCGAATAGTAATTTTTCGTCAGTATTCAGTAATGGTACAAGAAAAGTAAGACCGAAACTTCCTAAGTTAGAACTGAAGAAGTTTACAGGCAGACCAGAAGACTGGCAAGAATTCTGGGACAATTTTAGACATATTTAAAAGGAATTTTCTATTCAGATTCTGATTAGTAAGATAAGTAGGGCTAAATTCTGTATAAACGAAAGGAATATAACAATAGAGGAAAGGAAAATAAAAATGAAAGGAAGAACGGAGGCAATATTCAAAACATAAATTTATAATAGGCCTATATATATATATCGACATTTTAAATTGAGCTATAGGCCTACATATAAAGAAGTTAAAATCCCTCGGGCAAACAATGACATTCTCGCCGGACTAGAAGTGTCATCAACATGACGCAACGACCGATAGACCCGTGTATCGCAACCTTGTTAGAGTGACTGCAATGAGTTACTTAAAACCTATCAAATCAATTCTTAACACCCTGATATTGATTTGGTTCACACTTGATTTTGATTTGCCAGCTTAAGCTATTTGCTTTAGAAAAGAATGATGGACATTTTATGAACAAAAATTGAAATATTACAGTGAGACTAGTATTGGCATAATTGCAAACACTAAGCATCATTATTTGTACAGTTTTATGCACCTTGAAGATTAATTGGAAAAAAAGGAAAACTTGGGAAAAGGACACAGTTTGGATTAAATAAACATTTTCTAATACTTCGTCTAAATTAAATGTAACTAGTAAAAAGGGCAAAAGTGTTACGTGTTAACAGCAGTCTAAGTAAGAAAATATTGTACTGTTCCAAAATATTTCAGTATCATAACAAATGATAATACACATTTATATAATATCTTCGAAAATGAAAAATAACCTGATGTGCAATATTCTTCTCTATTAAATTATATATTCCTTAGAATATTTAAATCCTAAACGTATTTCTGTGAAAGTGGCATGCTTTCAAAACTGAGAGTGGCATCTTTGATTTCAATGAGAAAAGCGGGAGCACTTAGTCACAGTTTCCATGGTTAGAGGACTGAGATCGAGGTTATTAGATCAGTGACGTTTTATTAAGAGACGATGTAAAACATTAAAATAAGACTGTTTACATGATTGCTAGGCTATCTTAGTAACAACGGAGCATTTAGGCACAGTTTCCAAGGTTAGAGGACTGAGATCGAGGTTATTAGATCAGTGACGTTTTATTAAGAGAAGATGTATGAACCCGTGACGTTTACCTTCCGAACAGTATAACTTACGGAAAGCTTTCAGGAGAAACTCCTTTAGCATGTTGTGACAGCCATGTAAATGTTAAAGCCCCGTTGGAAAAGCGTTAGTCACTTACAAAAGTTATAAAGTTTTGCACCTGTTTGCACTGACTTGAAATTGCAGTTTTATCTATTGCTAATTTGACCATGTCAGTAGAACAGCTGAACAAGAATTTAAGTGCACATTATTAAGTTACTCATTTGGTCAAATTAGCCTTGCAGACACATTCGTAGCGTTTTCAAACAGAGAAAGATGTTGCCTTCGTTTTATGTAATTTATGTCTTTTATCTCAGTGATCATTGAGGGGAATGGAAGTTTGCTACTCTTCAGTGTTATTGTAGCAAGCAGAAAATGGTTTAAAAATATTACAACTTGGCAATAAACTGAATATAACTGACACCTTACCTCAGAATTGACATCATTCAATAACAGCAAAGTAGAGTAGAAATGATATTCAGGTTGATCAGCCAAGAGCGAAATAAGCACTTCCATTCTACGCTTTGTCTTTTTGGATTTACCCAAACCAATATCATGCTTGTCTTTCTTGGACAACGGTTGAAAGAACTTCCCAATTATCCTACAAGGCACAAAAAGGACGATAATAATCGAATGGTACTCATTATAAAAAAACTTTTCAACAATATTCTCTTCTGTTATCTGAAGCCGTTTACTATTGACACCCAGGCTTCCATGAAAGAGCTAGCCAGACAGGCATATGCTCTCTAGAAAACCTAATCACATATAAACGTATTTCCCTATGCAGACACTGCATACATTTGTCCCTTACATTCAAATATATAAATGACAAAAACAGCCAACCTATGTAATGGAATGCGTACATTCCTTGGCGCACAATGCGTTTAGAATAGCACCAAAAGCTGTTTTTAGTGACACTTGCATGCTTAGAATGCGTACAATCCATGGTGCACAATGCGTTTAGAATAGCACCAATAGCTGCTTTTAGTGACACTTGAATGCTTGGAATGCGTACATTCCATGGTGCACAATGCGTTTAGAATAGCACAAAAAGCTGTTTTTAGTGACACAAGGATCTACAAAAGTTAAGGAACTGCTGGTGCCGGAAAGCACGTTATTACTTTGTTCTTTGCTGTTCCTCGAATGTTAATTAGTTTAGCGTAAAACGTACCAATGGCTGATTACTTTACTGAGAAAGGTCCGTGAGGGTTCTCATGGTTTCAGCCCCCCCCATGATTCTGGGGGGACCTAACTTTTTGAAATCTCTTATTTTATGGGGGGACCTACGAGTTACTGACATGCAGTGAATGATAAAGCATTCTGAAGGTGATAATCCATGAGATTATAGTTACATGATATAGTGCATTTTTACATGCTTTCAATTTTTTTCAAGATAAATATTGATTAAGGGCATGCACCGGGTATTAAGAAGACACATCACCTCTGTTGAAATGCTCCCCATTTAACATATTGCCAAAGAACTTTGCGCATTTCATCGTCAGTTAATGAGAAATGTGTATGGCATATGTACTGATAGTGGGGTAGTTGTACAAGGCAATTATGACGAAAAACGAGAGTTCTCACACCAAGGAAACTGTAGGAATACGCGTACAAATGAAATACGATATAAGAAAAGTGCAAGGAACAAACAAACTAGACTCTAGAGTAACAGTTCAAATAATATAGGCTACTTACCAATATCCATGACTACAGATGCTAACGACTGCGCGGGATTTGCCTGCAAGGACTAGTTTCACATTTTTTCCCGTTGTTAGACGAAGATGCATCCTGTCGCATCTAGTGTTTACTTTTAAGATGCTTTTTATGACGCAAAAGATGGTAACTAGAAGCCCGGATGAACCACATTTGTGTCCTATGAGGGACACGAGAAGGGACGCAGAAGGGTTCTGATAGCAGAGGGAAATTCTTAAAAGATAAATATCATATTCATTGTAGATGTAACTGTTCTATCAAGTTCCTTTATTACACTACCCTCCAATTTAATGTAGGTATTACTATCGTTCAGATGGTTTGCTGCCTCGGTGAGATAGTCTTCCCTGTTCTACACCACAACTGCGGAACCCTTATCGGATGTTCTTAAAAGTGCGGACAAAGATCTAACTGCGTGGTTTGCCCAATGATTAAGGAAACGAGGGCTTTCAACACACCAAACTGAATTCCTTACACGTTCCCTACACTTGACAATACCTTGATGTCCTTCGTGTATCTTCGTCAATATTTCACTGCAAAGTAAAAGTAGACCCTGACAAACAGAAAGTTCATCCCGAATTTGCCAATATGGTTTTCTCATGGACGATATTTCTGGTCGCTCATAGCTTGGCCATCCGTCCTGACAGTATTTTATGACATAACTAAGTACGCTGTAGGGTAGTGCTTAGTAGGCGGATACGTTAATGCTCAATAGGTGGATGAGTTAGTGCTTAGTAGGCGGATGAGTTAGCGCTCAGTAGGCAGATAAGGTAGTGCTTAGTAGAATATCGGAGGAACAATTAAAAACGAGGGTAGAAACCTATCAACTACATCATACAAAAACACATCTAGCCTCTTACAACATTCGATCCTGCAAACACGCGAAACATTTTATTTCTTGCAAAAGATGAAAATTTGAGAAAATAAAATTTCTTGCATATAATTGAAGTTTCTTGCCATTTTTTTGCATAAAAATGAATTTTCCTGCTATTTTGCAAAAAATGAAAATTTAGCAAAATAAAATTTCTTGCAAGAAAATGAAATTTTTTGCCATTTTTTTGCAATAAAATGAATTTTCGTGTCATTTCTTGCAAAAAATGAACAGTTAAGAATACTGGAGATATTACAAAAATGATGGATGGCGGTAAGTTTTCTACCAAGTTAACCCTATTTTCCCTCATTTTCTCAAAGAGATATATCGGTACTTGTACACTTTACGTGCCCACCAAGAGAATGAAAAAAATCATAATTAATCTATAATGACACTTATGTTTATTAACTTATATGACACAACTAAGACATGTATGATATTCTATTTATTGTTATTTCTTATATTTAACCCACTAACTCTTCTTTAAATAATTTCTTAAAGTAGCTATTGATAATCACTCAGAGTACTTGGAAAAGTTTTAGCAACTTTCTGGGAGCGCAAAAAGGTCTGGTACTAGCCACCAGGCGCGGTAATACAAGGAGGGGATTTATAGAAGAGTTGATCAGCTACATCATGGTGCTGCCGGGCAGTTTATTGTCCAATAACTTATATTCTGATATTCCTAACCTCTTTGTCTTCGAAATAAGTAGAAAGGAATTCGTGGCATCTGAGACGTAAAGAAGTGAAGTGGCAATTCCTGTTTGAAGCTGTTTTGGCGAAGTTGCACCGATGTTTCTCGAGCAATACTTGATCAGCAGGTATTTCTTTGTTCAATCATAACAGAAAAAAATTTGGGAGGACATTTCAAATTTGGCCCTGGTGTCCAGACCCTTTTTATTACAGCTTTAACATACTCAAGTTTGTTGTACGGATTCTGACAAACTATTGTTATATTACAAGAATAGTATGAGACGCTATGATTCAGAGTCAACAACATCCACGTCGTTTAACGTGAAGTCTTCTCCAAACTTGTATTGACATAAATGCTTCTCTAGAAGAAACTTCCTTTTGTGTACTGCGTATTGTATGGCCTCTTCATAGTCAAAATCATCTTCGTTACATAGACGAAAGCAACATATCAGCAAAGGCTAGTTACCATGAAGACGGTGCTGATGTAAATCCCAGCCATAAAAATGATTCAAATATTATAATTTAAGGGAAAGAGCACATTAAGACACCTTTTACAGTTGAAAAGTAACCTAATTCCATCACTGATTCCTGCTAGTTTGTGAAGCTCTATTTTGTAAAAAATTGTTAATTCATGTAATGAAATAATTAAGATCTTGGATCTTGTGTCGTGTCTTATCATGGATCCAAGGGCGATCTATAAGAGAAGTATCTCTTGAAACTTCAATCTGAAGATCAGTAGCGGATGGTGGGCATTTATCATGGGTGTGCTGCCCATATCTGGGTTTGAGAATCATGTTATTTAATCTCTCCGTATACAAACTACAACGCCCTTCATACTCCTACACAACGTCCTGAAATATGTTATTATTTATCGAATTCATGAAAAACCTCTCGAGTTATAGCCCTTTGAATCAGGGTCACGTGACCAGGCCACAAGCCGTGGCGGCCAAATTTGTATTGTCGAAGGTTTGCTTGATAAAAGTTGGGAAAAGTCGGCAACTTAGAAGAAAATATTCGAAAGTTATTAAACAATATTCACAGCCGCGGGCCTACCTTCATTACTGTCTCTCATGTCAGTGCAAATTTTCCTTGGCGAGATTATCTAGCTTATCACTGTAAACGTACATTCGCCTGTTTGACACATCCAGTAGTTACCATCAGCTGGGTCATATGGCTTCAAGCATTTCCTTGGCGAGATTATCTAGCTTATCGCTGTAAACGTACACTCGCCTGTTTGACACATCCAGTAGTTACCATCAGATGGGTCATATGCCTTCAAGCACTTCCTTGGCGAGATTATCTATAGTCAAGTGTACCGAGTACTCGGCCGAACGAACGAAAAGTAGTTCAAGGTATTTTAATAAATGATCTGCCACTGCCAATTATTCGCCGGCGCATCTTGGACAGAAAGCAAGCTAATAAATGCATTTATGTCAGGGCGATCTTAATAACTTATTAAGATCGCCCTGATTTATGTGTCAATAATTTTTAAGTTAGAGTTAATGAAGTTGTACGTGAAATTGGCCACATCTTTCAGACTTGTGCAAACGATCCATTCTGGAAATATAATTCTTTTAGCCTTTTGTTTATATCATGTCTCACACGTTGCCTCTGTAGTAAAAACCCAGTTATTGTCATTAATTCTTGAGAAAACATAGTGCTGCGCCGATCATTTAGGCTTTATAGCCAGTGAGGGGATTTAGGATTCAAAGGTCTAGTGCCTTCACTTTGAATAAAGACTTGCTCCCTTATATTGACTGTGCTCCTTTGTCATGATTTTTTTGCTCCCTTATCTTGACTGTGCACCTTTATCTTGATTTTTTTGCTCCCTTCTCTGCACTGTGCTTTTTTATCTTGACTTTCTTGCTCGCTTCTCTTGACTTTGCTCCTTTATCTTGATTTTTTTGCTCCGTGATCTTGACTGTGCTTCTTCATCTTGAATTCTTTACTCCCTTCTCTTTCTCAACCAAGATGTTAGAGTAATTTTCTTCATTCAAAACAGTAAATATAGGTTTAAGACATTGTCCACATCTAGTATCTGCTCATTCTCAAATTGTTTTGAGCACAAAATTTCAACCATTTAAAAACGCAAAGGAACTCAGATTAGAGAAGAGTCTGTTTCGGTGCCCATTTCATTATTCTTGACTTCAGCTTGCAACGAAGCTGTAAACTACAAGGCGACAAGTGAGTTGTTACAACTATATTTAGACTTATAGACATGTTGCTGCGATTAGCACCACCTGCACCGGTCTGGATCCGCCCCTGAGTAGAATTTTGACAGGTGCTTTAGCACCGGCAGCACCGGTCTAGATCCGCCCCTGATGTGCCATAGTGCAATCCGTTGTAAGAATTTCCTTTAACGTGTCAAAGGCATCTTGCTGTGCTTCGGTCCACTTCCTACTATCCATTCTTGTGCAGTTCATTGTACTATTAATCGCACAATTAACCATTTAGTAAACCTTTATTGGAATAATTGCAATACACCACACACTGATAAACTCCAAGTGCCTCGGCTCAA
Source organism: Alatinidae sp. Z8VKAUB7J3 (assembly GCA_010016025.2). Taxonomy (NCBI): domain Eukaryota; kingdom Metazoa; phylum Cnidaria; class Cubozoa; order Carybdeida; family Alatinidae; species Alatinidae sp. Z8VKAUB7J3. The sequence continues at coordinate 256,875,719 of JAAAKM020721499.1, forward strand.
GAGATAGAATCAACAAACTGTTGTGGATGGGTATTCTTACGTCAGATTTGTCAATCACTTTTGGAAACGTTGCACTAGCGTTGTACAGCTCCGAACGACCAATGTTTCTGGACTGTCACAATTAAGCTATGATTAGATCTACTTCGCCGCAAAAGTAGCGATCTTTGGAAGGAAATGTTGGAAGGATATCTTTGGAAGGACAATGTTTCTGGACTGTCACACTTAAGCTATGATTAAATCCACTTCGCCGCAAAAGTAGCGATCTTTGGAAGGAAGTTTTGGAAGGATATCTTTGGAAGGACAATGTTTCTGGACTGTACTAGTTTGGATCTGTACTAGTTTGGATCCGTACTAGTTTGGATCCGTACTTGTTTGGATCCGTACTAGTTTGGATCCGTACTAGTTTGGATCCGTGCTAGTTTGGATCCGTACTAGTTTGCATCCGTACTAGTTTGGATCCGTACTAGTTTGGATCTGTACTAGTTTGGATCCGTACTAGTTTGGATCCGTACTTGTTTGGATCCGTACTAGTTTGGAGTTTTATCAGGTGCCCGTCTTCACTATACTTTCTCCCCTGATATTTGTCTTCGAATTTAAAAGTAAATGGTTTAAACCCACGCAGTTGGACATGTATCCCTTGTTATAATTTCCCTCCAAATTTCATATACCTCCAATCCTCTCAATAGCGAGTCACACAATGCTGTGGTATCGTGGTATACTTGTAAAACAAAGAGGCTCAAATTTATGAACAAAGTCATTAAAAGCTACAGCTTGGCTCAGAAACGTTGTCTCCCATTGGCTCTTCCAGGTCACTCTTTGTTTATCGACAACTACACCAGACCTCCAAGCTTGTAGCGGTCATGGACCCAGAGACAAAAAGGCTTAAACTTCCGAAAAGTATTATGGGAAATATTTACGAAGGAAATGACAATTAAAAGCTACAGTTTGGCTCAGAAACGTTGTCTCCCATTGGCTGCTTTGTGCACCATGGAATGTACGCATCTAGTGTATGGAAACTATGTCAAATATGCCTTATCAGACTATTTTAACGCTTTGTGCACCATGGAATGTACGCATCTGGTGTATGCAATTTATGTCAAATATGCCTTATTAGCCCATTTTGTACGCTTTGTGCACCATGGAAAGTACGCATCTAGTGTATGCAAACTATGTCAAATATGCCTTATCAGGCTAGATTGGAAGTGATATATCAAAATTTGCAGAACAGTCGTGAAAAAGGCATTTTGGAATTACCTAAAAATTCAATTAATGAATAGCTAACAACAGAAATAGAGAAGAGAGCACCGGACTACTACTTAGTGTTTAGTTTCTAGTGCAACAGCGACAACATGATCACAAATAAAAGAGAGCACCGGACTACTACTTAGTGGTTAGTTTCTAGTACAACAGCGATTAGAATTGGTAACTACAAATGCTCTCTGATGTTTTCAAAAGAATCGGAAACTCGAAATCACAGAATAATACGTTCGGAAAATCTCTGGAAATTTTAATTTGAGTCCAACGTAGGAATACAAGTTCCTTCCGCTCGTAAAATTTCAAACTTATCATACGTAATACACTTTTCTAATTAGAATAGTAAATTAGATAGTCACTTTCTTTAGTCCACTTTATATGGCGAAGGGGAACCAAAAACTCTTCTTATATTAATCAGTGTTTGTTTGCGCAACTATAAACCAACAGTTTAGGTGCTTATATGAATCAGTGTTTGTTTGCGCAACTATAAACCAACAGTTTAGGTGATTATATATGCCATTTTAAAAAAACTAAAGAGTATTGAACCCTCCACATGATATTGTTGAAATCCATCTATAAGTTCTGAACATTTATGATCATGTGCCACGTACCACTCGTTGAAAGAATGAGACCGTTTTTTATGAGATGCCACGTGACACAGTTTCTTATTATCAAAAAGGATGTATACTATTCATTGAATCTATATCTGTTTTACTCCTTTATATTTAAACTACTGTTATCTGTTGTGATTTAGTTAACTGCTAATGGCATGCATTGTATTATCTACCCGTTTTAAAGAAAGCTGACAACAGTGATTGGAGACAGCAGTAGCCTTTGTTCTATGCCGTCTTCTCAGGCCTAATTAAAAACGCATGCCTCACGTAAGAGACAAGGACAATTGTCTTAAGAACGGGGCACTACACTGTAATGATCTCGTTTTACTTTCTCAGCGAACTATTATCTTGTAAGCCAAAGGCTGACTTGGAAAATGAAATGTATTGACCCCCGTCTACTACTTCACTACTTTCACGTTCCAACAACAGGGTTTGTTCGTCAAAACTAACATAGGCATTTTAGAAACGTGGATTAGCTGTGACTCGTAACGCTAAAGGGTTGTAATAAGCTTGGTAGATTGGAATGATTCCAAAACTTAATAATCTTCCCCCGTTATTAGACTCAAAAGAAAATTCTAACCACCCCCCATCTGTCTTAGAACAGTTACCGTCCAAATTAAGCAAAGGCATCGCTTACTTTCGATTGACACCAATCGTATCGCAGGCTATCGTAGGTTATCGCAGGCTATCGTAGAGTTTTGAACATTTTCAGTTCATTGTGGAATGTTAAGCCAATTATGAATAGGCTGATACTGCGCAAGATCACAATACAACTTACTTGACTGTCGCGTTGGTTACAACTCGCAGCTGCTACCAGCCTTTGGGGTAACTTCAACACGTTCAAGCTTTGATTGTTGCCAGAATATGAATCGGCTTCTGCACTCTTGATGTGCATAATAAGATTCATCAGATGATACACTTTATCGATTTATAAAATGCCATTGAAGTATGATCGATACCAGAATATGAATCGGATTCTGCACTCTTGATACGCATAATATATTTCATCAGAAGATACACTATATCCATTTACAATAAGCCATGGAAGAATGATCGATATAAGAATAATAATCGGATTGGGAAAATTGACATTGCAAATTAAAAGTGCTCAGAATGAGCTGAAATTAACACGCATGAGTGCTCTGCACTCCCTAAGGACCATGACGATCTCAAATCACCCATTAGAGAACATCAGAAAAAAGTGATCAAATGTGCAACTAGGGAAAATTGACATTGCAAATTAAAAGTGCTCAGAATGAGCTGAAATTAACACACATGAGTGCTCTGCACTCCCTAACACTTCCCAAGGTAATTTCTGCAAAGTTGCATCAAAGAACGAATATTTTTGATGTACTCTAATGAGCAATTCGAGACTACCATGGTCTCTAGGGACGACTAAGCAATGTTGTGTGTTAATTTCAGCTCATTCTGAGCACTTAAAATTCCCAAGGCCATTTTTGCAAAGTTGCATAAAGGACCAAATAGTGTTGATGTACTCTAATGAGCAATTTGAGACCTGTTGTTTGTCAAGGGTCCAAAAAGTGTCTATTTTACATAATTGACGGGCCTGAATGGTTAACTCAACTAATCAATAAAATGACCTAAACGATTGAAAGAAAATGTCTAAAATTGGAAACACAACTCTAAACATGTGGAGCATGTGGATTTTTATGTCTGAAGTATGAATGCCGGCGTATTTTTGTTTGGATTTATATCCTATGCATTTATGAGCAGGTCTAATTGTATTTATGGCGTAAGGTTCTGATGAGTGTCATACGAAAAAAGCTTTTCAGCCTACAACATGAGTCGTCTATTCGGATTTTTAGAGGTATATTTAGAGGTCTATTCGGATTTTGTACCACCAACAATCTTTTCAAACAATCAATTGAATTTGACTTTGAATGAAATTTGAAAAAGAAGAAAGAATAGACGCTATTACGACGTCACTAATTAGAGAATAGGCATCAATTAATAGGTATCGGCAAGGATCGAACTATAAGAATAAATAAAAGGCTGGTATCTCATTCTATCGTTTAATGAGTGTATGGACAAGACAGAGACATATACGCAAACTAGAGTGTTATAACTGATGCAGTAAAGGCATCAATTAATAGATATCGGCAAGGATCGAACTATAAGAATAAAGAAATGGCAGGTATGTAATTCTATAGTTCAAAGCCAAGCCACCTGAGGAGGTACACGATTTGCATCCGCCATATAGACGCTGAAGACACGTCACTGGCTCACTCGGTGTGGCTCTCACTTACACTCGCACTCACGCACGCACTCAATCAATCAGTCATTCACTCATTCAGTTTCTCACTCACTCACTCACTCACTCACTCACTCACTCACTCACTCACTCACTCACTCACTCACTCACTCACTCACTGTTTGCGCCACATGGTCTTAACGAGAGATATGTTACGACTTCTTATAATTAAAAAGCACTTTCTTTCCAGCCTCCTGCGTATAGGAGCCTTCACATATCAATCAAAGATGGGTGTGGTCTGAACTTCCAGGGCCTCGATTTCCCATGTCCTTCAGCCATGCTCTTAGCAGTGTGAGCAGCTTTACAGGAATGGAGGGTCCTGGGGGTTCATGCCCTCCCGCGCTATACATTAACAAATTTGACTAGTAATTTAGTAAACACTTAGGTCACAGACAATATACGTCACTGAAGGTATAGGTCACTGAAGGTATAAGTCACTGAAAGTATACGTCACTGAAAGTATACGTCACTGAAAGTATATGTCACTGAAAGTATACGTCACTGAAACTATGCAACGTCACAAGAGACCACTGCGATTGAAATCATTGCGATTACAGGTCTTCAAAGACCTATAATTTGCTTAAAATGCTCTAAAATCACTGGCTGTAAGCTGGAAACATGTTAACAGGTCTTGGAAAGTATGTCAGAACTGGTTTTGATGGTTGTTAAAATTGGACCAATTTTTGCAAAATTAGCCAATGCGCGCCTTGGACAAAACCTCATTTTAGGGTCACTATCTTCAAAGACCTATAATTTGCTTAAAATGCTCTAAAATCAAGAATGCGTACATTCCATGGTGCACAATGCCTTTAGAAGAGCACCAAAAGCTGTTTTTAGTGACGCTTGCATGCTTGGAAGGCGTACATTTCATGGTGCACAATGCGTTTGGAATAGGACCAAAAGCTGTTTTTGGTGATATTTGCATGGTGCACAATCCGTTTAGAAGAGCACGAAAAGCTGTTTTTAGTGACACTTGCATGCTTGGAATGCGTACATCACTATTTGAACATATTGGGAATGGGTTCTGCACGCTGGAATGTGAGCATTTCAATAGTGCCATTGAGCGTAGTTACGCTATTTGAACATATTGGGATTGCGTTCTGCAAGCTGTAATGTGAGCATTTCCATAGTGCCATTTAGCGTAGGTACACTATTTGAACATATTGGGAATGCGTTCTGCACGCTGGAATGTGAGCATTTCAAACGTGCCATTGAGAGGGCAGTTCTTCCTTGGTCAAGTCACATGGCGCAAAGAGGCTAGTCTCCAATTGCGTTGTGTTGGATGTCAATGTCCACCGGTGGATTATTGGGAGCCAACGTAACGACTAGAGAAATAAAAGGATGTTAACATCGGAGTTCACCTACAATCATGGACTTTAATTTATGTAAACAGAGGCCCAACCCTGTTAAGCCCAACCGCCGAATTTGAAAACATTTGTACTGTCCGAATCTTTGCCATCCTGCCATTATTCTTCTGTCAATTTCTTTACTTATATCATTGTCTGAAGTTACCAGCTGTCCTAGATACACATATTCCTGCACTTCCTCAATCAATTCATTTTCAATTCTAATCTCACTTCTCGGCATTTTCTTGGCTAAGCTGTTGCTCATAACTTTGGTCTTTTTCTTATTCATTCTCATGCCGTCCTTTTTGGTAGCCTAAATTGATGGACCTTGCCCTTGGACGCCCAAGCTGCTCTTTATTTATCAGTGAATCGGTTTGGTGGTTTTACGGTTTATTTTTGGTAGTTTCAAAATCGGGTCCACTGCTCATCAGGGGTTTTTGATTGATAAATTGCTAAGGAGAAGAGATGAAATGAAGACGTAGACCTACGGATAGTACCAAAGCAACCACGCCCAACTACTAAAGTTCTTCCATAATCGTTTTATTTCTCTTTTCAGGTCTTATTATTATTATTATTATTATTATTATTATTATTATTATTATTGTAACGGGTATTGTCCGAAAGTAAAAATGTACCATGAGATGAATTGCGTGACGGCTTTGTCTTGATGATGAGGTCAGTGATCATGCTCACGTCACTGATGCTAGCAGGAGGAGCAGGGCGTATCCCAAGATTTACGTCATATACTCATTTATGTTCTACATCTATAACTCATTTATGTCCTTCCTCTGCAACTCATTTATGTTCTACCTCTACAACTCTCCTATTTTCTACGTCTACAACTCATTTATGTTCTGCCTTTACAACTCTCCTATTTTCTACCTCTACAACTCATTTATGTTCTACCTCTACAACTCTTCTATTTTCTACCTCTACAACTCATTAACGTTCTACCTCTACAACTACTTTTCAAGTTTATATTTTCTTGATTTTTCAAGGTTTGTCTGAAAACAAATCGTCAGTTCAATAACAGTAATAGACTTATTGGAACCATTATTATGGCTCTGGAGCACAGAGCCGATGGTATCAAATTCCACGTTTTTAAGTTTTTATTAGTTGGTAAAGACAGGATCAATGCTCTTCTGCAAAACGAGAAAATGTTGGCCGGTAATTTATTAGAAATTGGTTCATGGTGAGCTTCACAAGGACCTCAAAAATGTATGGGACGATCGAATACAGGAGTTGCAGAATTCGCTATTAGAAAGTCGATTCAACCCGAACGAATTTTATGTTAAATCAGACTGGCAACCGCCTAAGGATAACACTGTAATTCCTATTATCCCCTTGAGTATATGTACTGTGTTCCGTTAGCGTATTTAAGCAGGTCTGTAATACTTGTAAAGGTCCAGAGCTTGTTCCAAATTTTTGTGGTAAAGGAGAACAGGTGAAGGGGGCAGCAAGCGTCGGCTAGGGACTGTATGCGGGCAATTTTGTACTGAGCAACCATGTAAAACGCAAAATTTGTACATTATATTGAGGTGCGGTTTCTTTAAAGAAGGGGATCGGGGAGGATGCCCCGATGCTCCAGTTGTTCCGTGCCTTCCGTGCCCATTACAAGACTTGTGCAGGATGACACCCCCTAATTTAAGCCCGTTATGCCCTCTCAGAGTGAAATAAATAGCATACAGGCAAGCGTTGATTCATTACAAAGACATTTGCAGCATGCAGGCAAGCGTCAGCCCAATTTAGTACAGGATGTCGCGAGTTTCTATTTAGGTTTCCTTTCACTGCTCTATTTATTTATATTGGCTGTTGAGTAGGTGTGAAGTTGTTGTTAAACGTTCCTGTATACCTTTTTGTAAGTGAGTACTGGGATTGTATAAGAATAATGACAATAAATTGAAGTTTAAAAAATTAATAACAGTAATTTTCTTTTATCAAAATTATATCTTGTGTAATAAGAACAACCTATTTTCTTTTTGGTAAGAGAAATAATGATTGGCCCAATCCCGAACTTCTTGTATGGTAGTTGTAAAGGAAAACGTACGTCATACATGTACAACAAGTATCCTTTCACTCTGATGTGCAATTATGTTCGTTTGATGTAGTCTCGCTTTTTACTAATGTTCCGTTAGAAAAACTAGTTCGTTTGGTTTTGTTACAAGTACTTACAGGAAACCAACGTTCACTGGACAATCTTGAGATGGGATTCGTTCTGCCCGAAGAAACGCAAGGTGGCTCTTGTCAAATGCCTGATCAGCAGAGCAAAGAAAATATGTAGCTTTCTGTATCACTGGATCTTGATCTCCAATAAATTGAAAAAGAATCACAACATCCAACAAGCGACTAGACCACGGTGAATGAAGTCCTAACGACCTGGATTCTCCGACATAACACCGTGTCTATTCAGCAGCTGCCATCGAACACAACTGACTGAAAGATACTACAAATCCTGCTGTATAAATACAGATTCAGGAATCTCGAATTACACAATAAAAACGCTTTGTGCACCATGGAATGTACGCATCTAGTGTATGCAAACTATGTCAAATACGCCTTATTAGCGTATTTTGAGCACTTTGCGCACCATGGATAATACGCATCCAGTGTACACAAACTGTGTCAATTATGCCTTATTTGCGTATTTTGAACGCTTTGCGCACCATGGAATGTACGCATCTAGTGTATGCAAACTATGTCAAATATGCCTTATTAGACAAAACCCCAAATGATAACAACATCAACAACAACAACATCAGAAAATAGTAAAATAAATGCAAACATAAAGAGACGCTGTAAAATTAGTGGTAGTTCAAGCATGATGGACTGTTCCAATTCTTGTTTCTTCGACAAAATACAAAATAAGTGGATCTTAAAGCTACTTCAGTCATTTTTTGCAAGATCCTGTTTTCGTCCAGTGAGAATTGTTTGAGCATTGAAAGATACTGCTATGTTTAGCGATGAAGGTCAGCAAATGAAAATGCTTATTTCGAATTTTGAACGACAATACGAAAAGGAAAGATTGAAATCTCTTAAGCAAAGAGACATCACATACTTTTTTAAACAAGTCTAACTTAATCTACATGTAGTATTTAAAACCTTTTTTTCAGCAAAAAAAGATTTTCTTCGCATCTAAACTTGAAGCCTTTTACTTGAATTGTCTTTATGATGAATGGTCTTTTTGATGAATTGTCTTTGTGATGAATTGTCTTTTTGATGAGTGGTGTTTTTTATGAATTGTCTTTGTGATGAATGGTCTTTTTGATGAATGGTCTTTTTGATGAATGGGCTTTTTTATGAATTGTCTTTGTGATGAATTGTCTTTGGGTTGAATTGTCTTTGTGATGAATTGTCTTTGTGATGAATTATCTTTCCCCATCGTTATTCATCGACTGGTATCATAGAAACTACTGGTATAAGTTCACCCTTCGTATCTGGTAGTTTTTCTCAGCTTGCTGGATTCGTTTTGGTGTCGCAGGTACATTAATATCTGCTGTAGTTAACTTAAAAAATAGTCCCCTAGTGGATTATATCATCTACACTTGTAAACAAACAGTTAGTAGCAGTTTACTCATAGAAGCTTCATTTGCTGATGCTTTCAAGCCGAGGCTACTTAGACAGCTGCTCACTAGTATATAGCAGACAGTCAAAAACTCATCTCATCTAGCTCATGCCCACCGCTTAAGTTAGAGGCTAGTTAGACGGTCGCTATAGCGGTAACCCATTGATCCAAACAAATACCGACGATCTGTTCCTCTCAAGCTTCTCTGTGTGAGTAATTAAACAGACTTTGAACATTTTCGACAATTGTGCACAAAGCGTTCAAAATAGGCTATTAAGGCATATTTGACATAGTTTGCATACACGAGATTCGTAAATTCCATGGTGTCCAAAGCCTTCAATATAGGCTAATAAGGCATATTTGACATAGTTTGCATACACTAGATGCGTGAATTCCATGGTGCACAAAGCGTACAAATTGTGCTAATAAGGCTTATTTGACATAGTTTGCATACACTAGATGCGTACATTTATTAGTCACATGTTACTTCAGAATGTTCGTGACATTTTGTTGTTTGAATGTGCAGTGGCAAAAAAAGAAGAAAACAGTACACATCATGATGTATCTTCTGTTAAATATTTGTCTCGTTTTGATTTTTGTTTTGGTTAACTAACAATTTTATTATTATCAAACTCACCCTGGGAATATTCTTAAGATATTATTACAATTTAGGCAATTTTCACCCTGATGAGTTGTCTTTGTGATGAATTGTTATTGTGATGAATTGTCTTTGTGATGAATTGTCTTTTTGATGAGTGATGTTTCTGATGAATTGTCTTCATGATGAATTGTCTTTGTGATGAGTTGTCTTTGCGATGAATTGTCTTTGTGATGAATGATCTTTTTGATGAATGGTCTTTTTGATGAATTGTCTTTATGATGAATTGTCTTTGTGATGAATTGTCTTTAGGGTTAGTTGGTGCTCGTGTGTTAGCGCTGAAGTAGAGGGTGGTTGATGAGTTGGTGGTGGAATTATATGATCATAGAAGAGAGTTGATTGTGGATGTGAGGGATGGTTAGGGTTAGTATACAACCATGATGGTGAGAATGTAATTGCGTGGAACTCCTTCCTTTGGTACAAGCCCATCTGGAGATCCTTAGAAGAGAATCCGCAGTTCTGCGTCGCCCAGTTCTCAAGCATGAAAATCTTCCATCAACAAAGGATTCAGCTTACTGACGTAACTATCGTCTCTTTTATCAAATTCAATCATAGCTACCGAACCTTCATGAAGCTACCAAAAGGTGGGAAGGAAAGTCTAGTAGCACATCCTATTAAGATCGCTCAACCTGCAGTGCCAAACAGGTTTTTATCTTACATTCGATGCGAGTACAAAGAAGATGGACTCTGAGCAAATAATGAGAGCGCGATGAACTAAAGTTTTGATCAGGTTGATCTTACGTGTTTTTGGGCAGAACGAATTACAGGAGATATATTGACCGGAAAATGTAGGTTTTCTATACACACTGGTACGGAATTTAGTGCCACCTTTTTTGATCAAAACATCAAGGAACGGTAGTGAGTTGTTGTGTTCCTTCTCAAAAGTAAATTTTAGAGCTTGGTGTTTATTACATTTATAGTTTACACTAATACCTTTTCATCACTGAATTGCAGCCAAAACTAAAAACTGTTTGCATACATTTAGTGGAAATTCAATAGACCTCGCTGTCTGTGTGCGAATTTTTGTCAATACGTAGATTTTTATGGAGAGACTGTCCCAAGAAGACAAAATCCATATCTTCTGTTTTCATATAAATATAGAAGGGGTCTGTAATTAATAGAAGAGACGGCTGTTCAGCGGATTTGGGGGAGTGCCCGATCGCCACTTGTCATGCGGGGTGACCCTTGCGGCGTCGGTTTCCAACTTTTATGTAGGTGTACCTTGATCACCCTCCCCACAGGGGCGGGGCCCTCAAGACGGCGCTACCACATTCTTTTTAATGGCCTGACGTTGCTCGGTCTCTGGTAGGAACCTCAAGACGAGGCTAGCGTCTATCTCATAAGAATGTACACATTCCAAGCGTGCAAGTGTCACTAAAACCAGCTTTAGGTGCTACTCTAAACGCAGTGTGCACTACAGGATGTACACATTCCAAGCGTGCAAGTGTCACTAAAAACAGCTTCTGGTGCTACTCTAAACGCAATGTGCACCATGGAATGTACGCATTCGAAGCATGCAAGTGTCACTAAAAACAGCTTTTAGTGCTATTCTAAACGCGTTGTAGTTACACTATTTGAACATATTGGGAATGCGTTCTGCACGCTGGAATGTGAGCATTTCAATAGTGCCATTGAGCGATGTTACACTATTTGAACATATTGGAAATGCGTTGTGCACGCTGGAATGTGAGCATTTCAATAGTACCATTGAGCGTAGTTACACTATTTGAAGATGTTGGGAATGCGTTCTGCACCCTGGAATGTGAGCATTTCAATAGTGCTCAGCTGGGTTCAGCTGGGTTTCTGCTGGGTTTCTGCTGGGTTTCAGATGGGTTCAGCTGGGTTCAGATGGGTTCAGCTGGGTTCAGCTTGGTTCAGCTGGGTTCAGCTGGGTTCAGCTGGGTTTAACTTTTATAAATTACGTAGTGAACACGCGTTTGACAAATGTTAAAAAGAGCAAGAAAAAATAAAACATAAAACTTGCATAAAATCTTTGAAAATTCCGGTAAAGGTTTATAGAAAGACATGCCAATAACAAAATCCAGCCAAAACAAAGTAAGGTCTCAGCTCTGTCTACGATTCGTATTAATTATGACGATGTAGCACGTGTTTTCAAATTAGCTGCCCAGGAGTCTTGTATTTACTGTATTTACTAAGCTACAAGTTATGGGATGTTATTAGTATTCATCCAACTTTTACGGACTGTAGGTTTTAAAAAGTCTCGTAGTAGTACCTAAAACAAGGTGGCAGACCTTACAAGCATGGCAACACAAATGAAAAGGCACAGAATATAGATGGTTGGATGACATAAGTGTCACATGTACCTGCCATATTATAAGAAAGGACGGGTTGCACACACACTAGTGAGAGTTGGGAGATCAGCATCATTACCTCGGCCATAATATCACGGAATGTGTTCCATTTTTTAATCTTACATCACGCATTGTACACGATGATATATACGCATTCCAAGTATGCAAGTGTCACTAAAAACAGCTTTTGGTGCTATTCTAAAGGCAATGTGCACCATGGAATGTACGCATTCCAAGTATGCAAGTGTCACTAAAAACAGCTTTTGTACTATTCTAAACGCATTGTGCACCATGGAATGTACGCATTCCAAGTATGCAAGTGTCACTAAAAACAGCTTTTGGTTCTTACCAAAACTGAAACTATTTGCCCCCAGCACAAAAATTCAATTCCTTTTTCACCCAAAATGTGCTCAAAATGTCACGCACGTAACAATGGAATGGCCCATTTGTACATTGCCCCAAAGAGAAATAGTGAGGATAGTTTCATTAAGAAGAACTCTCCTACTTCCTTTTCCAAAGCTGATTCTGCTTCATTTAATAGGGGCCTTTTCTAATGTTAGAAAACATAAGCGTGGTTAGAAGAGTAAACGTTCAAGGTTTTCTTTACGTTTCTTTATGTTAGCGTCCTTCTCTTTATCGGTTTAAGATTTTAAGATATTATCATATGTGAAACCGCGTCGATCTAGGCTGGGTACGTTTCGATTGAAGCACAACTTACAACCCACCTGACGGCGTGCAATCAGACTATCTAGCTTCATGTTTACAGGACTATAGACAAGGGTATAGTGCTTGAAGAAATGCCAGAAATCGCCCTACTTTGTCAACTTACATTTATTACCATATCTTCTAAACTACACCGATTTTGGCTCTGATTTCACGCGGAATACCCTTATAGGCCATCAATCTATATTATTAACATATAAACATCAGAATTGACGGACCTTTTTTCTTGACCAAATTTTTCCACTTTTCTAAGCCTTAGTGCTTGAAGAAATGCCAGAAGGGGGTTGTCGCTTTCTGCTTGGGTATCGATTTCCATCGCTCTTGACATCCGAATCCATGACAACAGTTTCATTGTTAAATACATTAGATTGGGCAACAAGTTTAATACTAAAGAGAATTACAAGAAGTTTTGCAATCATTTCTTCTCTCATGAATATGTATCTTAGTGAAGATACGAAATATTGAGACAAAAATGATTGCAAAACTTCTTGTAATTCTTGATCATATTCTACTTTTACCCGTTGTTAGTACACCTAGACCTGTAAAGGCTGTACATTTTAAATGGTGGACTACGTGGACTACGTTGGACTATGGAACTTCCAGGAATTGTCCAAACTTTGTACCTTTATTCAATCAGGTCATGAGTAGTTGAATATTAGGAAAGGTAGGGTTACAGAACTTTGCAAAGTTTGTTACAGATACACTGGTCAAATTATCGAGCAGATGCACCGTTTACATTTGAGGTGTGAGCCATTTAAAAGGAAGTCAGAGGAAAACTGGTATTGCTCCCACAATATCAGAATTTAATTACAACTTTTCTCAAAGCAGCACTGAGAACTTTGAGAAGTATTTTGCCTGACGACCATAGTAGCAGCACACTCATTCGTACACGGGCAACGTTGAGATAAATGGAAATCTCGCAATAATAGGGTACAAAATCATTGCAGTAAAATCTTTTTTGATGTCTTTATATTAACTATAACTAAATTAAACAAAGGACACTAAAAACATTCTCGAGTCCATCAAAATTCATAATGGGGTAGAGGTACGCTTATTGGCTGCCCCCATTGACTGTCCGGTTCCAATAATTGCAGCGCAATCTGATTTCACTATCTTTAACTGTAACTAAATTAAATATACAACACAAAAAACATTTGATCGTTCATCTGGCCAACCAAATGTTACAGTTTCAGCCAGCTTAGACATCACCACATCATCTTTAATCGCATTTCAAATATCAGTTTGACGCATGTCTGTTACAGGTAATAATTCATACACACCATTTACATACATTTCAACTTCATTGTTCAGCTCTTTTGCTGCTGCTTGGTCACACTTGATTGAAGCTCTAGAGAGAGTGTCTGCTGTGAACATTGTATGGATGACTGACTATTATTGTCATTGATTGCTCACACAACTTTTTGTGAGGGGGAGAAAATGCAAGGATGTAGTCACACCTGCCTCAAATCCCGGGAATTAGAAGTTGAGTCCTTCAATGTCAATGGCATATGAATGAGGCATCAATCACACTTGAAATATTTATGTTGCAACATCCTGTGGGCGTTTTGAAACAAAAGGCACTTACTCTTTTTTTTGAACATATTGAGAATGCGTTCTGCACGCTGGAATGTCAGCATTTCAATAGTGCCATTGAGCGTAGTTACACTATTGAACATATTGGGAATGCGTTCTTCACACTGGAATGTGAGCATTTCAATAGTGCCATTGAGCGTAATTACACTATTTGAACATATTTCGAATGCGTTCTGCACGCTGGAATGTGAGCATTTCAATAGTGCCATTGAGCGTAGTTGTGAAAAGTCCTTGAAGTCAACTGTTTGTTTTCTTGTCCAAGCTGACCTTGACTTACGCCATTCACAAAGCAAAAGCCAACATCACCAGTATGATTTTGGTTGGAAAATCCTCTTGTCCTCTGACCTGTTGTCACCATAACATTTACTACGAAGATAGTCATTCAATCACTTTGAAAAGTATGTAGTATTACAATTACGTGGTTTAGTTTTCCAATGCCTTGTAATATATCACTCAGTTCATTTCATGTTTAAGTTATATACTGGCCCTGCTATAACTAATAATGCCTCGTCGTTGTTATTCTTAGAAAGTAAGTCACCAGTCCTGTAGCATCTAATATTTATCAAGAAGTAAATCATTAAGTTTGGAAGAACGCCCTTCATTGCTTCTTCCCAGAAATAGCTGCAAATAGACATGCAACAGAAATAGATGACGGAGTTGACTACATTTGATTGTTCCGGTGTGAAAGTGTGATCGCTCTAAAAGCTTGCCCTCAAAACCGTCAACCAAGGTTAGACCCAGCGCTGGGTAGCTGACCAACGTCTTTTCACCGGAGTCACGGGAACCACCCGGTTCATTTGGGAGAAATTGGGGAATCTCTAAAAGCGCGTTAGAGGAATTGTACCTGTGCTTAGATAGCTCAGCCTTGTCACACTTCTTCTTCTTCTTCTACTACTACTACTACTACTACTACTACTACTACTACTACTACTACTACTACTACTACTACAACTACTATAAGTAATACTACTACTACTACTACAACTACTACTACTGCTGCTACAACTACTATAAGTAATACTACTACTACTACTACTACTACTACTACTACTACTACTACTACTACTACTACTATTACTACTGCTACTACTACTAATAGTTTGGATACACTAGATGCGTACATTCCATGGTGCACAAAGCGTTCAAAATAGGCTAATGACGCATATTTAACAAAGTTTGGATACACTAGATGCGTACATTCCATGGTGCACAAAGCGTTGAAAATAGGCTCATGACTCATATCTAAAATAGTTTGCATACACTAAATGCGTACATTCCATGGTGCACAAAGCGTTCAAAATAGGCTAATGACGCAACCCAAGGTTAGGAAGTAGCAATTGTGAATTAACCGCAAAATCGAAGCGACTCAAAAATTCGATATTTTTCGAATCACGCTAGTATTCTATTTGTTAACGTCATGCTCTCTAAAATTTCAAGGCAAAATCACCTGTTTATGTGTGACTTATTGCGAGGTCTTGAACCCACTTTCGTATCTAAACAACCAAACTATTGTCGCAGTGACGTCAGCCCCGCTAATGATACCAAATATGTCTTGGTACCAATTTATTCCGGGTACAGTCAATTTTGAGTCTAAATCTACCACACTAATACAGATATGTTAGCAGCTGTTGACAGCTCAAAAAAGTTGACTGAGTCAACATGGAAAAAAGTGTATGATTAGTAATGCCTGCAAAACATACGTAAAAACCTGATGGAAAACCACAAGGATTGTTTAATAATACAGATGTAGGCATGGAATGTACGCATTTCAAGCATGCAAGTGTCACTAAAAACAGCTTTTGGTGCTATTCTAAACGCATTGTGCGCCAAGGAATGTACGCATCCCCAAGCACGCAAGTGTCACTAAAAACAGCTCTTTGTGCTATTCTAAACACATCGTGCACCATGGAATGTACGCATTCCAAGCATGCAAGTGTCACTAAAAACAGCTTTTGGTGCTATTCTAAACGCCTTAAAGAATACAAAATTACATTTACAGATGGCAGCATAGATTACATTAAAATTAAAACTGATGTCGATGGTGTTCTACTAATTCTCTTACAATTAGTTGGCTTAATCGCTGATTAGCACTTTATACTGTTCTGTTCTGTATTAGATTGTTATTTTCGCTTGTTAATGATATTTCTTGAGTTTTTTGAATCTCAGCCTGCCTTGTTTCTTAAGTTGTTCGTCTTGATCACTACGAGGAAGTAGTTATTAACCAGGGAAATGAAGATATGCTAATTTCACCCACCAGGGGGGGGGGGAGTTTATCTGTTTTATCTGCTACCTTTATCTTTTTAGCAAGCGGGAAGCATATAAAACTGCCCCACCTCCCATGGTGGGTGAAATTAGCATATCTTCATTTCCCTGGTTAATAACTACTTCCTCGTAGTGATCAAGACACTTAGGGACCAGTGGAGGACAGCAATCCGTAACTCTCGTGTTGGCTGGACCTAGCCTCACGTCCAGAGAGAGAGAGAGATAAAGAAAGTAGCATACGATGAGACGGCAACAGAATTGAGCCAATAATTAGGAGACTATTCTTCTATTCTAACTGGAGGAGGGTAGATCAGACTTTAACCAAACCTATCATTGAACCAATGATTTGCTGCAAACGCTGTTATTAACATCGGACTTGTTCAGAACAAGGAAATCTATTGTCTCGATCTGGAGTTACCAATCCATATGTCAAAGATCCCTGCCTTAAAGGAGCAGTGAAACAATTTATTTATCTCATCCTTCATAACTGAGGAAAACTGCCCCTGCGACCCTCCAATAGCCCTAAGATAATTGCCCCACGGAAGAAAAACATAAAAACTAATACATGGAAAATATGTAATACATAAATAAGTCGGCCTACAAAGGTATCCCTAATAATAAGACTAAGAATACATGCACAACAAACCAACAGAACTCAAATTATATATATTTCACTTACCTCAAGAACCATGGTAAATTCTTGCCAAAAAACCTCCCAAAGTCTCCAAAACTAACACGATATGCTCCTTACGTCTTTCTCTTTAGTTTCTGATGGATTTACTGTGCATATATTTACTATATAAATTTTAAGACAGGATATTTGGCTCAACAACGTTTGTGAATTAAGCTTTATTCCAATACCTGATGTACCAAGGACCGCACAAACCTCAAGGACGTCACCCAATTTGTTTATAGGCCACTCTTACTCTTACTCTCACTCTTACTCTTAAAACTGAGCGACCTTTGTGACTTACTCTTGGGTGCCTAATAGACGGGGGGGTTGGAAAAATTCTAAAAACTTAAGCCCATAAATTGCAAGCTATTGTGGTAACGCTCCACTCTTTGAGAATTATATATAATTGCAATGTGTCTGCTGAGCATATAAAACCTAAAACCACATTAAAATATACAATCAAAAGTACGTAAAATGACTTAAAATGCCATTAGGTGACCTACAAGCTTTCCGTTAAAGAACCTTTATCAAGTAAAGAGATTTGGAACCGTTTCTAAACCGAAAATATGCCTTACGGACCCTTGCCCTTATTGAACTTTAACCATTTTGGTGTCAGTGAAACTTTCCTTTCATAAAAGTTAGAGGAGCGGACCCTTGCCCTTATTTGACTTAAACCATGTTGGTCTGATTGAAACTTTCCTTTAATTAAAATTAGACCAACGGACCCTTGCCCTTGTTTGACTTGGACCATTTTGGTCTGAGTTATACTATATTATCATAAAAGTTAGCATAACAAAGAAAAGCCTTCAAATTTCTCTTTCCATTCGCATAAGCTTCGAAGAAAAGAATCGTCTGATAAAAGATATTGTCCAATCAATCCGAATGTAGATTTGAAAATGTTCACAGCTCAAAGCTTCCTTTTCTGTAAGAGTTCAAATACTTTAGGGAGTGTAGTGAACTTCACACTCTTATGTACGGCAACCATACTGTTTTCTATATATTTTTAGTTATGAAAGCAAGAACCTTTGCATGGATTTGTATTCTAATAGTAACTGCACGATTCATAGTTAAATGCGCAAAGATTGTGTTCGAAACTGACATCAGCGGACAAGCAGCCTGGGAATGATTATGGTTTGCAAACTCTTAATTTTAAGACTGATTATGACTGACTACTCTAGAGGGGTATTGTTGAATAACCTAGGTAAGTGAACTTTGTTGCATGCATTACGTTTCATCTTCATAAAGGCGTCTTTAGGTCACTTGCAAGATTTTTACTGAAAAGTTGCTAAACCAAACTTCCGGCGCCGTCACAATATAGTAGATCAAACACTAAATAAGGAAGCTTTATTGGCAACGTTTCATCTTCTAAAAGATGTCTTCAGGTCACTTGCAAGATTTTTACTGAAAAGTTGCTAAACCAAACTTCCTGCACGGACACAATATAGACGGGGTCGGTGAAATGAGTACCAGCTATGCTGGGAGAAGAGGTCAAAAACTTGACTTGGGATAGGAGTGGCGCCCATCCCTATCAATGTAGTGGTAGAAGCTAAGGAAAGAGAAGCATTCGTGTTGCCTCCGACTGCGGTCGACGGTCTTCTTCTTCTTCATGTCTTCAACATAATTCCTTGAATTCTCCCAATAAATAAAACGGAAAAATGTGCAGATCAAAATGTTGGGCAAATCGGAATAATCATTATGAAAAAACAGCCCTCGTCCTACATCTCAAGGAAATATATATATACCTATTACATAATCATATCCTCTTTAAATCTGAGGTAAGGGGGGGAAGAGCTGGAAATGGACATTTTGGGGGTGATATGACCCCCCTTAAAGAATCCTAGGTACAACAATTAACAATTCCTAGGTCAAATTATCATCTGTGGTTTTAAAAACACCCGGTGTGAGTGATGTCGAGGTCATCACGCAGATGAGGAACATAATTGCTGCAGAAGATAATAGAAGCAGCAAAATCGCTTCTGCTGTTCCAGTCAAAGCTAACATTAAACAGGTAGAAACTGCTGAACAAAAAAAGTCATTGGAAAGACCATTTAAACAAATTAGTTCATGCATACAACTGCACAAAGAATTCATCCACAGGCTATAAGCGGGGTAATAGTTCTATTACCATGTTGTTAAAGCGGGGTAATAGTTCTATTACCATGTTGTTAAAGCGGGGTAACTAATTGCAGATTTTTGCTGTTACTTTATGTACTTATAAACTGCAACATCTTACGTTCCCTAAATATTTTATGCTTGCGATACGAAGTTTTGTTGATTGCTTAATACTTAATACATCACCTTGCACACTTCTTCAAACGTTTACGCTTTGTGCACCATGAAATGTACGCATCTTGTGTATGCAAACTATGTCAAATATGCCTTATTAGCCTATTTTGAAGGCTTTGTTCACCATGGAATGCACGCATCAAGTGTATGCAAACTATGTCAAATATGCCTTATTGGTCTATTTTGAACGCTTTGTGCACCATGGAATCTACGCATCTAGTGTATGCAAACTATGTCAAATATGCCTTATTAGCTTCATCGTATTGGCCTTATTTCAGTCAATGCTCCTGTACGTATGTGATTTAATCGAAAAGGTTTTGGAAATTTGAACCGTTTTAAATTGTCAGTTTACAAGCTTTACTTGGATAACATTTTTAAAAGAAAGGACTATTCCAATCAGGGGGGGACACAGGTACTAAAAAACGGCACCTATGGGTACTTGGCTACATTTTTGCTGAGCCCATACGCACCCAGTTTTTAGGGCATGTCATTCGAAAATCTAGTATGGAAAATTTAGTGTTAACTGGGAAGATGGAGGGCAGGAGAAGCATAGGTAGGCCAAGAGCAACGTACATCAGTAGCTTGAGCAGTTTGTGTGGACTGAGGGGAAACGTGATGTTAGAACTATGTGAAGACAGACAGCAGTGGAAAGCCATGACCGCCAAAGTCCATAATGGATACGGCACTTGAGACCCAGCAATATAGCCCTCTGTTAAACCAATTTCAAGTATGTTTTCATATCATATTATTTACTAATAATTGCTTTTAACCGTTGGCTTTTTAGTCTATTATTATACACGACATGACACAAAAAATGTAAATTGCAAACTTCAGCGATATGAAGTTGCAAAGATGTCTAAAAATGTCGAAGTTTCGATCGTCAGGGATGAAGTCTTACTCTCCATTGGTTGTGCACTATGGAATGTACGCATTCGAAGCATGCAAGTGTCACTAAAAACAGCTCTTCGTGCTATTCTAAACGCTTTTTTTACCATGGAATGTACGCTTTCCAAGCATGCAAGTGTCACTAAAAACAGCTTTTGGTGCTATTCCAAACGCATTATGCACCATGGAATGTACGCATTCCAAGCATGCAAGTGTCACTAAAAACAGCTTTTGGTGCTATTCTATTGTGCACCATGGAATGTACGCATCTAGTGTATGCAAACTATGTCAAATATGCCTTATTAGCTTATTTTGAACGCTAGGTGCACCATGGAATGTAAGCATCTAGTGTATGCAAACTATGTCAAATATGCGTTATCAGTTTATTTTGAACGCTTTGTGCACCATTGAATGTACGCATCTAGTGTATGCAAACTATGTCAAATATGTCTTATTAGCCTATTAATCCTATGGAGTGAAGTGAGGAAGCATCTAACGATGAATTTATAGGAAACGAGAAGGCCAAAACACGTCGTACAAGCTGCCAGTAACCAACTTTTCAATAATTCCTTTGACTGTGACTTCCATCGTCTCGTTTGTGTGGCTGCCTTTCAATACATAGAGTGCAAGCTGGTGGTCTCAATTTGGAAGTGTATTAAATCTCTTAACCATTATATCCTATAGCCTTTAATCACATTCTTTACCATTTGCAATCATAAAATAGTCTAATATCTTCATTTTTTAACATACGTTGCTATTAACCTCGAAAACTAAAACTTTTGATATAGGAAAAGAGCCTTTAATCACATTCTTTACCATGTGCATTCATAAAATAGTCCAATATCTTCATTTTTTCAACTTACGTAGCTATTACCCTAGAAAACTAAAACTTTTGACATAGGTTATCTTTTAATAATAAATTTAAAACTTGAAATAAATTGGCGAGCGAATGAATTTTTATTTGATAAATGCAATAAATCCCAAGTATTAGCTGTTTAATTGTTTGGTTAGACCCTAGGCCGAATAAACTTTTCACTAGACATCCTTTGTGAAGGGACCCTCTTGGTGTGGTGAAAACCCCGCGGACAAAAGCTGTTGTCCAACAATAGCGAGTCTTGTGTTTTAGAGCTTGTACCTAAACAGCAACACCGCCTCTCCTGGTTGAACCATCTTCTTTGCTTCCTCCATTTAGAGCTTGAACCTAACCGGCAACACCGCCTCTCCTGGTTGAACCATCTTCTTTGCTTCCTCCATTTAGAGCTCGTACCTAAACAGCAACACCGCCTCTCCTGGTTGAACCATCTTCTTTGCTTCCTCCATTTAGAGCTTGTACCTAAACACTACAGTAGGGTTCTCTGATACGCTGAATCTGATGGTGTCATTTTCGTTAAGATCCTACGACTTTTAGGGGATGTTTTCCCCTATTTTCCTAAATAAGGCAAATTTTCTCAGGCTCGTAACTTTTGATGACAAAGACCAAATTTGATGAAACTTATAAATTTAAAATCAGCATTAAAATGCGATTCTTTTGATGTAGCTATTGATATCAAAATTCAATTCACTGTTTCAAGCTCTGTCAAACCAAGGAGTAGAGGAGCCATACTTGAACATTCTACATTACCTCTACAGCGATGCAGCTTCTATACTACAACTACACATAGGCCTCAATAGTGAGCAATTCAGACTGCAAAGGGAAGACAGGTGTTATGTTTGAGATTCCTTTAGATTGGAGAGACATTCACCAGACATATGATTCTAGCTTGAGCACAGCCATTATTTTATGTTCATATAGTGGATCGTAGCAGAATAGCACTACTGAAAAAGCCTCTTGCCAACATGTCGAAGGCATTCTCATTATGTTAATATAGTGGATCCTAGCGGAATATCACTATTGAAATTGCCACATGCCAAAATGTAGAGCGCATTTTCATTATGTTCATATAGTGGATCCTAGCAGAATAGCACTATTGAAATAGCCACATGCCAACATGTAGAACCGAAAATCGACGTAGGCTTGCTATTTACATTTCCCGCCATTTCGCGTTATACGTGCAAAGTGACGGCCATTTTTGGTCACGCATGCAGAACAATAGAGTTATCCTTCCAAACTTTTTATATATAGTTCAGTGGTCGTGCCCTACTATACGCAACCTGTTCATTTGATCGTGCCTATTGAACTATGAATAAAAAGTCTGGAAGGATAACTCGATTGTTCTACTATAGCTAAGGCAATATTTTTAATAATATTGCAGCTTTCTACACTATCTTGTTTTATCATTTCTAGTCGTCATGATTTTTGAGCAGCTATTGGAAATTTACTATCGACGTATTTCCTATCTGCAGCTTTACTTGAAATCCAGTCTAGTCGGATAAGTGACTGGTCAAACATAGAATCCTTGAGGGATTTTGAGCAGATTAAAGGCTTTCGTGGGCGGTAGTCAGAATGAGCTGAAATTAACACACAGCATTGATAAGACGTCCATAGAGACCATGGCGGTCTCAAATTGCTCATTAGGGCACAAAAAAGAAATATGGTCTTTTATGCAACTTTGCAAATTGTGCCTTGGGAATTAAAAATAGTCAGAATGAGCTGAAATTAACACACAGCATTGATAAGACGTCCATAGAGACCATGGCGGTCTCAAATTGCTCATAATTTTATCCAGGTACCTAATATGTTTTTTCTAAAAAAGGAATTTGCTTAGTAAAATGTCGGCCAGTGGTGTTATTGGTAATTAAAATCCAAATAAGAAAAATCTGAGAGTATTTAAATTGGAAGACAAATGATTTTGTGCAGGAGATAGCACAATTCACACTATTTCCTATCAATACCGCTCTTCGTATTTATTATTGCGTTCATAGAACCGTAAAGACTAGATCAACCAGTTACTGATATTATGTTTCAAGCACACCTGAAGAGAAAGTATTTTTTAGAAAGTAACAATTCAAACCCTCTCTTCTCGATGATACCTTCTACTTTAATGGGCTTTAGATTGATAACATGCCGGAGGGCACTTCTTCCTTGGTCAAGTCACATGGCGCAGAGAGGCTGGTCTCCAATTGCGTTGAGCTGGATGTCGATGTCCACCGGTCGTCACTTTTGCGATATCGCTCATGTACACACCCGTAAAGTTCTTCATCCTTCTCCCCTATTTTTATGCATTACATAGACTACTTTGAGACTGTTTAAAGCCGTTTTTCTACTTCTTATGTAAAAGTACATTTTAGGGGACCTTAGTTATCGATAACGAGGAGAAAATACAAGGCAAGTTGGTCACATTTCTTTGTCATGCGTCACTTTTGCGATATCGAACTTCTTAGTTAGTCAATCTCTTAGTTAGTCAACTTCTTAGTTATTCAATCTCTTAGTTAGTCAACGTCTTAGTTACTCAACTTCTTAGTTAGTCGATCTCTTAGTTGGTCAACTTCTTAGTTAGTCCATCTCTTAGCTATTTAATCCTCACATTTGATAAAAGCTGAGGGGTAAAGGATACGAGGAGCTTATATCATTTACATTGTAGTGTGCCTTGTAAGCGGGCCGTATAAAAAACGCATGCTCGGGCCGCGGGTTGTAACGGCTGATCACTGTACTGAGTCTAGTGACTATCATGAGCGTATATTCTGGGTGTGCTAGGTGTGCGCCGCACACCCTACGAAAGTTAAGGATATTCTAAGATTTATGCATATTATAAATTTTCCCAGATTTCTGTGTGTTGATTCCAACAAGAAGCCCATTTTGCAACGACAACAGTCTTGGCTCCCACTCTTCCATGGTAGCTTTACTAGCTTTCCCTCGTGCTATCTGGGAGAATATAGCCCACGCCCTGCTAAGTTTCTGCTCTATAGTTTTTTGATTGCAAAGTACTGGCTCCTTCAACTCGCTGTTAGAACCATGGTTTCATCCAGCTTTCCAGGTCCCCCCATAAATTCTAGGTCCCCCCATAATTTTAGGTCCCCCCACAGGAAAATACACTAGATTGGTACATTCTATGGTGCACAAAGAGATCAAAAGAGGCTAATTAGGCATAATTGACATAGTTTGCATGCACCAGATGCGTATATTCAATGGTGCAAAAAGCGTTCAAAATAGGCTTATAACGCATATTTGACATAATTTGCATACACTAGATGCGTACATTCCAAGGTGCAGAAAGCGTTCAAAATAGGGTAATAAGGCATATTTGACACGTTTGGTTCATGTTTCACGACGATGATGAAGTTCTGTGCATTACAAAGCATCGATTCTTGATTGTCGTTTAACCTTTGGTTCATGTTTCATGACGATGATGAAGTTCTGTGCATTACAAAGTATCGCTTCTTGATTGTCGTTTAACCTTTGGTTCATGTTGCACGACGATGATGAAGTTCAGTGCATTACCATGTTTCGATTCTTGATTGTCGTTTTAATCTGAGTGATAGGTTGGATCAACTACTGCTGTCTCCATTGTAACATGCTGAGCTAGGTGTTATCAATCTATAGTCCACTTGTACCTCCTTAGAGAAGACACAAAACTCATACATCTTCGTGAGTCTACTTGCCATGGGACTAGTTGACTTGACTCGGCAGCCAGTTCTCTACAGAAATGGTATGTAGTAAAGTGCCATCTTTACAGAACCAGTTTTGCAAAGGACATATGAACATTGAACAGCCATTCCATGTGATGTCTGGCAGGCAGGCAGGCAGGCAGGCAGGCAGGCAGGCTGGGCTGGGATGGGCTGGGATGGGATGGGATGGGATGCACAGATGGGATGGGATGCACAGATGGAATGGGATGCACAGATGGGATGGGATGCACAGATGGGATGGGATGCACAGATGGGATGGGATGCACAGATGGGATGGGGTATCTATTCTGTTCTATAAACTTGTTTAAGATTGTTTGGTTAAAATAACGTAACGTTTATATTCAGCGGTAAAAAATAAGTTTATCGAAAGCATCCTCACAAGAGCTTACTACGCTCATCTTTGCAAATGTTTGCCCAAAGCGTCACTGGAAAGAATTTTCGTCGAGACATCGAATTCACAGAACAATAGGCTAACAGCGGCGATTCCTGACAATACTAGTTTGTGTTTTCTCTGAAATTGTTCTAACAATTTTGGCGCCTCCAAATTGTTGGTAGGCTTAATGATTGTCCAATTTTTGCTTCAATCCCTTTCTTTGTTTGCAAGTTATCATAAGTGATGCTTGAATGTTTGAACAACTTGTTCTCTGCACGAGCCATTCTGATGAGGGTGCAACGAAACCGGTCAATGGCATTTCACTAATGATTCCGTTATTAAACAAATTATGGGGGGACCTGAGAAAATTTTACCCATGGGGGGACCTAAAATTATGGGGGGACCTAGAATTTATGGGGGAACCTGAAAAGCTGGATGAAACCATGAGTAAACTACCATCTTTAATCACTCCATCTGGAGTTTGGTATTATTGTTGGTTCTGAGTTAATCTAAAAACCACGGAAAGACCTGGATTTGTGTATAGTTTTGTAAAGCATTGGAATTGTAGGTGAGGGGAACATTAACAGTGCCTTGTAAAGGAATTGGAATGGAGCCATACCCATAAACATTTAGGGAGGTTGGCTGTAAATTTAGGGTAGTGACAGTACAAAGACTTGTATCAGTTTGGTTGCCAAGAACATTGGGAGTTGCGCCTGTATCAATAAGAAATTTGTAGGGACGGTCGTAAATCTGGGCAGTTACATAAGACAGTTTCTTGTTAAGGAGAAAACAGCAGGAAATGTTATTGTATAATGAAGATTAGCAATAAAGGCATTGAGTTTAAAATTATTATTATTATTATTATTATCATTGTTATTATCATTATTATTATTATTATTATTATTATTATTATTAATATTATTAATCAGAAATCAGAAAGAAAGTCGTGTGAAAGAGCTGCTAACATCACAAGGCTTTATTTTTAAGGCCCTGATTGAAAGTAGAAATAGGTTGGTAGGGATGTGTAGTTTGACGTAGATGTGGGGATGAGTAGTTCGAGAAAAACAGGGGTAGCTACGTAAATATGGTTACTAGATCGGTAGGGTGGAGTTGTTAGCTGCAGATAGGTAGGATATCTAGTGGTAGTTAGATATGGGTAGGGTTAATTGGTGGTAGATAGATAGAAGTAGGGCAGTTAGTGGTAGATAGTGTAGGGATACTGGAACTTAAGTCCAGCGCCTTAACCACTCTGCCATCCAGGTGCTGATCATCGATTTCATTAGCAGATTTCTGTCACATAAAAATGCCGTCTTACAACTAAAGCTTAATACCCCTGTAATTAAATTGGAAAACGGTCAATTTAGTTTTCCTTTCCTTTAAGTTCACAGTGCACCTCGTCACACTTAAGCTAAATGAATGTTTGTATTTATCAGGAGTAAGGAAGAAACTGTCGCGGGAAGAAACTGTTGCGAAAAGTCGCGAATGCTTTGGTTTTTTTGTGTGTTAACTGTCGCGGGAATTAACTGTCGCGAACGCTGGAAAATTTAATTGTCGCGGGAATCAACTGTCGCCAATTGCTGGGCGAGTAACTTTTTTGGTCTCTTCTCTCCGCAAATGCCGAACCTCAAACAAAACCAAATAATAATTTTTCGAAAATTGAACATAGATATCCTTATCTTCGAAAAGTGAGGATTTGAAATGCTAGTTTTGAAAAGAACACTAGAGAAATAGAAAAGCATGTCATCACCGGGTATCAAACCCGTGGCCCACACTTTCACGGCGTGAGCTCTACCAACTTAGCTAGGTGACCTCCGATGTTAACATACTTTTATTTCTCTAGTCGCCACATTAGCTTCCAATCATCCACTGGTGGACATCATGATAGATGCCTCTTCGATGTCTGCCTTCATTATGACTGCTGTTCTCTCTTTGGCGACGTCTACCTCGCCGTCTTTTACGCCCATCACTTGAACCGTTCTCCCTTTGACGGTGTCTACCTCTGCCTTGGGTATCTTCTCTGATATGGATACTCTTTGTCTCTCGTATGCTATCCCTATTTTCAATTCCCACATCATGTTGTAAGTCTTTAGTTTCGAATTCCTAAGAAGTTTCATTTTCTGTCAGTGCTGGTGCTCTTAGGCTCATGTTAACTTCATATTACTAGAGTTATATATCTGTGACTGTACTGACTGCGCGTAGACTCAAAAAGGACACCGTCGTGTTTATGCATAAGTATAATGAGTGTAGGTATAATTCCAGCGACTCCAGTGACTTCCATAATACATATGATTTACTAAAAGAAACAAACAAATTTCGGTGTAAACCATCAAAACACTGTGAAGTCCATGATAATAATAATAATAATAATAATAATAATAATAATAATAATAAGGGAATAGTTTGAATAGTTTGGTCATGCTATCATTCTACAAGGCATTGAACAAACCGGAGAAGATTACGACACTCCAAACTTATGACATATGGCGCAACATAGTAGGAGACTTAGAGAGATCATACATTGATGCAAATAAACTTATTTTTCTTAATTTGTAAGTTTATACAGTACTCCATATAATGCTTCCGTAAGAAAAGTACGAGTGCAAAATGCAAGGAACTTTGTTAAGGAACTTTTTACATTTGTTAATGATTCTCATTTGTTGGAGATTTTCAACACAAGTGAGTGAAGCTGCGTGTTCCAGTTTAAACTCTTATCCAACAACACACCAAGGAATTGTGCGATCCTGGTACGGTTGGGACAATGGTGTTAAAGGAGAAGAAGAAAAGATTGTTTTTTGTTTGTAGATAGTTCTATTTTCACAAAGATATCGCTACCCCTCCCTTCTCTGTCTAGAACCTGTTGTTGCGTGTCAACAGCTGAAGTACAGCTGAAGAACAGGAATAGTACAAGAAGTTTTGTGATCTGTTGGCTTTGATGATATTTGTTATCAAATCAATTACAAGAATAAGAAATTCTAACACAGTCATAATAGCTTCTGTCTTCCTTGGATTGAGCTTCTGGGATAACCACAAGCATACTCCATATCTTCCTCCAATCCTCTTGCTTGTTTCCGTGATCGCGTCTCATCCATCTGGGATAACCACAAGTGACAATCTTGCTTCGTAATTCTCGATTTCTCTCTTTGTGTACCCCTGTTCAGATTAATTATCTTTCAACCTCTTCCATGCCTGTATGTCAAAAGTTTTACTTTTCGAGGGTAATAGCTACGTATGTTGAAAAGAAGAAGATATTAGACTATTTTATGATTGGAAATAGTAAAGAATTTGATTAAAGGCACTTTTTCTATTTCAAAAGTTTTAGTTTGGGGGGTAAGAGCTACGTATGTTGAAAAAATCAAGATATTAGACTCTTTTATGATTGCAAATGGTAAAGAATGTGATTAAAGGCTCTGATTTGCCAATGTTGACAGCTGCCATCTTCGTTTTCTGCAAGTGTTCAAATACTTTTGGGAGGGTAGTGTATATACAAGGCCTTGATGGCTCAATGGTTAAGGCGTTGGTTTAGTAACCATGAGGTCGTGGGTTCGAGCCCGGTCAGCACCCATAAATTGCAAGCTATGGTGGTAATGCGCCACTCTTTGAGAATTATACATAATTGCAATGTGTCTGCGGCCCCCTCTGTTCCTCCATCCCTGTACGTGAAACACATGGAGTTTTGGTCTTGAGAAGAGAATTGAGGGGCTGCTGGCAATTTTTGGGTGTTTAGCTCTAAGCAACTACCTTGTTTATCAGGGCAAAAGTCAAACCACAGCTGATCAAGAAAGGGTTGAGAATCTTCACACCTAGAACAATAGTCCCCTATTCATTTCGGCGATCGATGTTGAGACGTATACTTTACTATCAAATGTAATAATTCCTGTTAATATCACACACAGATTTCAAACTGACACATGAAGAAATACATGATTATGACAACCAACAAATCACAGAAAGCAAAGTAACTATATCTACTGATTCCGACTGTCAATGTGCAATAGACTAAGAGATCACTTCACTATCACATCTATTAACTTCTGTTAACATCACACACAGATTTCACACTTCCACAGCTGACAGAAGAAGATAAGCGAATAACCAAGCAGGGGTAACTATCTGCCGAAGACCTCCTGCCCTTTTCCAGCCGTTAATGCTTACAGATACATTTCAGTAGCTAAATACATTCGATAAAACTGTTTAAGAAACTTTCCCCTTTGTATAGGGAGAACGCCAAGAAGGAAACTACAATTGTGACAACGTTTCGTCTTTTCTTAAAGACTTCGTCAGGTCCCATGGTGCACAAAGCGTTCAAAATAGGCTTATAACGCATATTTGACATAGTTTGCCTACACTACATGCGTACATTCCATGGTGCACAAAGCGTTCAAATAAGGCTCATAAGGCATATTTGACAAAGTTTGCATACACTACAAGCGTACATTCCATGCTGCACAAAGCGTTCAAAATACGCTAATAAGGCATATCTGACATAGTTTGCATACACTAGATGGGTGCATAAAGGGTTAAAAATATTCTAAAAAGGCATATTTGACATAGTTTGCATACACTAGAGGCGTACATTCCATGCTGCACAAAGCGTTCAAAATAGGCTAATAAGGCATATTTGACATAGTTTGCAAACACTAGAGGCGTACATTCCATAGTAAACAAAGCCTTCACAATAGGCTGATATGGCATATCTGACATACTTCCCATACACTAGATGCGTTATTGCCGCCAAGGAAAATTTTACAGGGGCCCATATTCGTATAAAATTTTGGCACAAATCAACGTTTCAAAAATTAGTGATACGTTGAAATTAATGTTTCAAAAATGAACGTCAGCATCTAATTAACGTGGATTTAATTAACCTTTTTTTAATTCCAAAAACGTTAATTAATGTTCAACGTTAATTTTGTGTATTAAGGTAGCTGATTATGGCGAGATTTGAATCATACTTGTTGACCTTTGTAAGACCATGTAGCAGACCAGGTGGTAAGCCAACTGGTAGTAATTTACGAATGCCGCGTGGCTGTGCTTAGATATACTAGTTAGTTGTTCCGATGGCTCCTTAAGTACTACTTATTAACATGATTGCAGTTAGAATTAACTATCAAGGTAATTCAACTGGCACCATAAAAACTCAAAAGTAATTTGATAACCAATGTTTGATGCAGTTTATTGAGTTGATGGAGTTAATGCAGTTGATGGAATGGGTGCAGTTGATGCAAGGAATGCTTATTACTGCAGATTGATTCAAATGATGCAGATGATGCAGTGGATCCAGTTGATGCAGCTGATGGATTTGGTGCAGTTGATAATGTTGATGCTGTTGAAGCAGTTGAAGGAGATGATGCGGTTGATGCAGTTGATGGAGTCGATTGAGACTCAGCGGATCCATATCAGTAACTGTGCCTACTTACAATGATAAGGCATGAAAAACTAGGCTACAACCTTACTTAACTTTTAGATTTTAACAAACAAATGTTACCGTGAACGTTATTTTAAAGCACTTGTCACCCTCAGAGTCATATTTTAAACTCAAGTAAACACATGCAATAGACTCAGTTGATCCATATCAGTAACTGTGGCTACTTACAATGATTCGTCTGACACTCCTCAGAGTACTAACGTCAGAATGACCGAAATGGAATGCGTGAAAGAGTATACCCAACTGTATTTCAATGTTACAAAGTTTGTTAAATTCAATGTCTCTCTTGATTTTGATGAGATGAGTTTCGACTTTCTCTAGCTTTCTGAATGCGGATTTTCCATTCGCTAATCTACTTAATACAACAAAAGAAAACCACTTTGTTGTAAAATGAGACAGTGACGGTCGTACAAGAATAACATCGATGACTGAGTCTGAATAAACTTAGAATAGACAGGAGTAGAGGACATAAGCAGATAAAGGAGAGTGGTGAATGAGTTCTTTTAAGAGCCCAACATCAATTGGAGTCAAGGGATTGGTAAAGATATGAAAGGGTAAAGATAATTTGTAATCACATCTCTCCTTTATAAAAAGTAGTTATGACTAGATATTGATATACTCCCACTTTTTATCAGATGATTTGCGCAAAGTTGTATTATCAATTCGTTTATTGCTTGACCCGGAATTTATTATTCTACAAGAGAGGCATGCAAGATTATTTGATGAAGTTAAGGTGTATAGAAACTGATACATTCTACTCAGGCCCATGATATACTCCCACTTTTTATCAGATAATTTGCGCAAAGTTGTATTATCAATTCGTTTTGTGCTCTATGAAAAGTTACTTTTGTATTTGATATATTGCTTTATTTGACGATTGATGTGTGCCTCTTTCTGCTGAGCCCTCCAACAATGGCCTTTGACGCTAAAGTATATCAAATTTGACTTCAATTGTCTGTTGTTAAATCTGTACGTTGCTCTTCTGTTTCTAGTTTAAGTCTACGGTTCTGTATTATGCTTTCAATGTTTTCACGGTTTCAAGTTTTTCTCTCGAGGGGAAAAAAGGGTTAAGTTCCAGGTGCTGTACTTTCCGACAATACATTCAGTATATTATACTGAATACTTTCAGTAGGACTCATACCTGCTTAAGCAACGAATCTTTTCCTCGGTTAAGCTACTATATCCATCCTTTGCATCCGAAGAGGTAAACGGATAAGGGTGTTGTTACAAAGAAGGCTACCTAGACTAGGCGCACGAAGGGTCTCTCAATTGTGCCTCGCATCGGGGTAGAAGACGGAAGAGAGGCCAAACCAAGGGGACACACTTTCTGCAGATGACCCTTACGTTGGCATTTATGACAAATTGCCTCTCGATGGCGACATTTCGACTGGAAATGATCGGTTGCACCACAATTGCACCATCATTACATCAGATTGCCTAGCTAATCACAATCTACACATCCAGAATGTTCTTTCTTAGATTTGCTGACTCATCGCTACTTTAGTTCACCGTGCTCTAATCATTTGCTCAAAAAGTAAACTCGATGAGGAATTAGCCAATATTAAAACCATTTTTCAAGAAAACGGCTACCCAGAAAATGTCATGAACATTGTCATTTCCAATCAAATTACCAAGTTTACATCTGACCCAAAATATGGTCCTATGAAGTGCCCAGTATATTTGCGACTACCGTGGATTGGGAATGTTCAATGTATGACTTTGCGGTGCAAAAATAGAGGAAAAACTGTTGTGTCCAAGGCAGGCAAAGTAGCAAAGGCGAAAATTACAATGGAATAGCCCCTTTCGTATGACAAAGATGCAACGGCCTTAAGACAAAAGGAATTCTTAGTTCCAAACATAATAATTTATCTGTTAATCCACAAGGATATATTCATCCTAACACGAGTTGGTTATAAACTAATTTAAAGGGAACCTGAAAGAGACAAATATTAAATATTAGTCATATGCTAAAGAATAATTGTTTTCAAATGATTTAAAACTTAATTACATGTTCCTGAAATTTTTCTCATCCGTGTTGACTCAAAAGGGAATCTGAAAGAGACAAATCTTAAATATTAGTCATATGCTTAAGAACAATTGTTTTCAAATGATTTGAAACTTACTTGCATGATCCTTAAGCTTTTTCCCCTTGTGAATCTTTGGTAATAAATAAAACCTACCTAGCCTAGGTCTATCTACCTTCAAATAGGATCTGATTTTGTGTGAAATTCCTTGATCATTCCTTGATCATTGCTAACCTGTTCTATAACCTTCTATAACCATATAAAATTTTTTCAACATTTTAAGGAAGAAGGTCATAGCGGTTTCTTAAAGGACGTTAGTGTTAGACTGATAGATAAGCTAGATGCGAGGTAAAAATGTAACAGATTATTGAGAAGAGACACTAGAGAAATATACAATGTCATCACCAAGGATCGAAGATGTGACCCACGCTATCGCGGCGTGTGCTCTAACAACTGAGCTACATTAGAGTAGATAATTATTATTCTTAGTGGTATAGATTTCAATTAACAACTCAAGATGCAAAGTAAAAATGCAATAGATTATATATATTGCTTTTATGACACAGGGAATATAAATGACAACCGGGACACTCAAAGAGAAATTACAGACTGGGACACCGGGACACAAATGACGACTGGGACACAGGGAATGTTCGATTAGCAATCAGCATCAACAAAGCTCAAGTGCAATCATTAGAATTATGAGGTATAGATCTGAATACATATTGTTTTTCCCATGGACAATTATATGTTGCATGTTCAAGAGTCGGTAAACCTGACAGCAGCAGATGTAGAGCCGCTCATAACGGCAGACCAACAGTTCGCTTTAAGGTAGTACCAGTTAAAGTTTATGACTGGTACTACCTTAAAGCGGTTACTGGTAGACATGTCATAGTCAACGCATTTCTCGATAGTGGCTAAGATGCCACCCTCTGTACAAGTAAATTAGCCGAACGTTTGGGGACTCCCACCATTCCAATAGAGTACCAAATGGCGAATTAATTTAGTCCACAGGTTAGTCATGATTTGGAATGCAGGTGGAACTCGAAGGTTTTCTAAACCGATTGTGGACACGTCGTGTTGGCGATGTGCCTAGAACTTCATTGGCCATTTATAGATCTTGTGGCATTATCAGCATCCCAACTTTAGAAAAGGGTCTTAAACGTCAAATTGCCTTTTCCATTTCTGGAATCTACTTTTACGTATATTCTAGAGATGATTATCTTTCAATGACATTGACCCAGGGATGGGTGACTCTTTGTAGTGGGGATTAGGGTGTATAATCATTTTACTATGAATTCAGCTTTTAATGTGAATGGCCACTTCTTGAGGCCTTAAACACCCAGAATAAATTTAGGCCTTCCCCTTTACCATCAGGATCACTATGTACTGCTACCACTACTAATAGCTTTACTATTACATATGTTACTACTGCAGCTTTGGTGGGTTTATGTTATGTAACAATATTATTGGTACGCCTATTTTTAGTTGTGGCACGTATGGTGGAAACCCATACGTACCATACGCTACCATATTTCTTTATCCTCGAAAACTAAAACTTTTGAAATAGGAAAAGAGTCTAATATCTTCATTTTTTCCACTGACATAGCTATTACCCTCGAAAACTAAAACTTTTGACATAGGAAAAGAGCCTGGCCGCACGACTTTGAGGTTGGTTGACCGAATTAAGCAGCATGTACCATCGTATATTCGCCAAGCATCTATTCCTAACGGGAAACAACCATCTCGAGTTTCAAAGACCAAAAACGCCACTAAGCAATGTGACTCTACCATATGGCAGCACTTGCTTGAGAACCCAGACTATGCCAAAGTGTACACGGACAATTGCTTCCGTATCATAGGAAAGGCCAGGGTCAAATATGCCATATTAGCCTATTTTGAACCCTTTGTGCACCATGGAATGTACGCATCTAGTGTATGCAAACTATGGCAAATATGCATTATCAGCCTATTTTGAACGCTTTGTGCACCATGTAATGTACGCATCTAGTCTATGCAACTGTGTCAAAATTGCCTTATTAGCCTATTTTGAACGCTTTGTGCACCATGGAATGTACGCATCTAGTGTATGTTCTTTGTCACAGACGTTCATCATTGCAATTGTTTTTGGTGATTTTGAAAGATCCAGTTTTCTGCCTTACGGACTCTCGTAAACGGATTGTGATTTTTTTTATTGTGAATTTTCCAATTTGAAGTATCAGTGACATAACATGCTTTTAATTTTCGAAAAATTATTGTTTGGTTTTGTTTAAGGTTCGGCATTTGCGGAGAGAAGAGACCAAAAAAGTTAACTTCTTAGCTTTTTAAGAAATATTAGTGGTATATTAAGAAATTATCAAATAGTTTGTTTGTGGTACAAAATAAGAAACTCGAGGTGGTTGTTTTCTTTTAGGAGTAGATGCTTGGCGAATATACGATGGTACATGCTGCTTAACACAAGCCACTCAGGCAGTCCAATTTCTGATTGGCTCCTTCAAAATACAGTTGGGTATACTCTTTCACACATTCCGTTTCGGACAATGGAACACAATTTCGCTCTTTCGAATTCGAACAGTTTTTGTCATCATGTGGTATTAACCATATATACTCAGCCAATTACAATCCTGCTGGCAACGGCTGTATTGAGCGAATGAATCGCAACCTTAAGGCCGTTATACAATGAGCTGTACGAGAGAAGAAGCCTTTAGCTTCCCTACTTTTAGAGTATTGTTTTAATTACAACACCACATGAATACACATGAACTAAACGTAAAAGACATCAACATCAGTAGTTCTTCATAACAAAACATGAACAACATCAGTAAATCGCTGTAATCAGCCGTATTTCATGCTTATATGCTGTTTTTGTACATGATTTACAAGCGCTGCAGTGAATACACATGAACTAAACGTAAAAGACATCAACATCAGTAGTTCTTCATAACAAAACATGAACAACATCAGTAAACTCACGATCATATTTTAAACTCAAATAAACACATGCAATAGACTCAGTGGATCCATATCAGTAACTGTGGCTACTTGAAATGATAAGGCATGAAGAACTAGGCTACCAGCTTACTTAACGTTTAGATTTTAACAATAAAAAGGTTACTGTGAACGTTATTTTAAAGCACTTGTCACCCTCAGAATCATATTTTAAACTCAAATAAACACATGCAATAGAAAGTCGAATGAGTTGTATAGTGGGAAAATCCAATCGTTTGGCCACCCTCACTCTACATCACTATACAAGACTAGATTCTCTTCAAAAAGTCTAGTGAAAAGTCGAATGAAAAATCCAGTCGTTTGGCCAGGGCTTTAGATTCTAACAGCGCAGAAACTGAATCTTCGCAGCTTTCACGGTCAGTTGATTTTCATCATATGACCAAGAACGAGGTTTACAATATAGGAAAGGTACACACCTCTTATTAGCATAACACCTTTTGAGATTTTTAAAATAGTTTAAGCATATTCCAAGGACATCCTCTACCACATAATGTTCTTTTTGCGATAATTAAATACCGTATTTCCTCCAATTATAGACCCCCTCCAATTATAGACCCTTTTTCGCATCATGCCAAGTAATTATAGACCCCCTCTAATTATAGACCCCCTCTAATTATGAACGCTTTGTGCACCATGGAATGTACGCATTTAGTGTATGCAAACTATGTCAAATATGCCTTGTTAGCCTATTTTAAACGCTTTGTGCACCATAGAATGTACGCATGTAGTGTATGCAAACTATGTCAAATATGCCTTACTAACCTATTTTAAACGCTTTGTGCACCATGGAATGTACGCATCTAGTGTATGCAAACTATGTCAAATATGCCTTATTTCCAAGTATGCAAGTGTCACTAAAAACAGCTTTTGGTGCTATTCTAAACGTATTGTGCACCATGGAATGTACGCATTTCAAGTTTGCAAGTGTCACTAAAAACAGCTTTCAGTGCTATTTTAAACGCATTGTGCACCATGGCATGTACGCATTCCAAGTATGCAAGTGTCACTAAAGACAGCTTTTGGTGCTATTCTAAACGCATAGTGCACCATGGAATCTATCAGCCGCAAGTTTTTTGGCATAGACTCTTTGAGCAGCTTCCTCGGCTGTTGTCATTGTAGGTTCTTCAGTCATTTTACAATTAAAAATTTCTCTTTCAACGATCTTCTTACAATTTTAAATTTGTCTTTGAACGATTTTCTTAAATACCTGTGTCCTGGTCGTCATTTATATTCCCTGTGTTCCGGTCGTCATTTGTGTCCCGGTATCCCAGTCGTGACCTGAAAGATCCTGATGAATAAAATTTTTGTAAAACCTTAGTTTCGCCGCTTTTTCTACTTGCTAGGTTTTTCCATCGTTTTATGTGGGGAACTTATCCTGGAAACTCGTTCTGACTTCGAGTATTTGGTATGTAACAACCATGGAGGTATTAGGCTGGAGGGATTGGTACCTAATCGTTTCTCTTGTTGTTATTTGTCAAGCATGGACAGCAAAACTAGCTTTTGCTCAAGGCGAGCTTTCGGAATTCTCATTCCTTCTTCTGGCTTCAAACTGTCCAGATGGTTCCTTTCCTAATAAATACGGGTTAAAACAATAAAAATTTATGTACAAGAATTAAAAATATATTTATAAAATAATTCCGGCCTGAAACTTCAACCTTGTGACTGTGTTCTAAAATTTCCACTAAAAAATGCCTTAAATATGGAATGGAATACAAAGCGTTGAAAATTGGCTAATAAGGCATATCTGACATAGTTTGCATACACTAGATACGTACATTCCATGGTGCAAAAAGCGTTCAAAATAGGCTAATAAGGCAAATTTGACATAGTTGGCATACACTAGATGCTTACACTCCATGGTGCACAAAGCCTTCAAAATAGGCTAATAAGGCATATTTGACATAGTTTGCATACACTAGATTCGTACATTCTAACTCCAATCGCTTATTTAACAAAAGGCTTTTGTTACGATTTAAAAGAACAAGTTTTTCGTATAAACATAGGCGACAATTACAGCTATGACTGGGAAAGCGGTCTACTTGTTTAAGAATTTCCTACTTAATAGAATATTCTTTGGACTTAGATTTGAGATTCGAAATGTATTTTGACAGTTCAGTGTCTAAGGCGTATTTTTCATATTTAAATGACTGGCAAGGAATGGATGTAGTATCTGTTCTCATTGATGACAGATGCTTTCCATAATCCATGAGAGGCGGTCCTACTGGGTAGTTGAGCCTGCTTCATGCCTTGCTTCTCTGCCCAGTAGCACAAATTGAGGTTCATCCCCATTGGCTGCCCCAGCTGCCCTTTATTTATTAGTTAGCCTGTTTGGTGGTTTTTCTGTTTATTTAGGGTAGTTTCAATGTCGCCTCCTTAGTTGTGGATCACGCAAGTTTTCCACAAACTGGTCTCGAATAGCACGGTCCATGTTTGGAATTGCGTCATCGTTCACCCTTTGTACTTTCTCTGACAGGCGGCAAAGGGCCCTTCCAAAATCCCGGATTGTCTCTCTTTCCCTTTGTCGTCTGTTGTAGAATTCACGGACAATCTGGTATTCCGACATCCTTGGTCCAAACGAGCTCCGTAGAGTTTTAGTTTTCGAGGGTAATAGCTTTGTCTGTGGAAAAAATGAAGATATTAGACAATTTTATGATTGCAAATGGTGAAGAATGTGATTAAAAGCTATTTTCCTATTTCAAAAGTTTTAGTTTTCGAGGGTAATAGCTACATATGTTGAAAAAATTAAGATATTTGACTATTTTATGATTGCAAATGGTAAAGAATGTGATTAAAGGCTCTTTTCCTATGGCGTGGCTACCCTTTGATAGAGCTTTGTTTGGGAATCCTTAAGAAGCTGCTTTTGTGACGTCATCACTTTACATCGGTGGATTAGCTCAGTAAAGGTAAGATACAGCTGATGAGATGATTGCCGTTATGATCAATACTTCCTTTTTCTTTCGGCAGTCTCTCAATCAAAGACCCCTGATGAGCAGTGGGCCCGACATTGAAACTACCCTAAATAAACCAACCGTAACACGATATGAAATGGAAAAGGAACCACATTTCAAATTAAATGACATTAGGTCTACGACATGTGATAATGTTGGCAATGAATTTCCGGCACTTTACGACATCAGCATTAAGTGCTTAAATTCTTTTGACCCGTTAAGGCGGTGGAAAGTAGTGGCCGAGGGGACTATAGTTCTCAAAAATATTTTGAAACAATGTATTTGTAAAATGTAAGTTGAAAGTCGGGGAAATTGCAAAAGAATTTTCAAATGCACTTTTGAAGACTTCATAACATACATTTGTACCAAAAAAGAGTCCAAAGCAAAATATGCCCGGAAAAACCATTTTCAGGGGGGGGGGGGTCATATTTTGATAACTTTATAGGTTATGTGTATATGTGTTGTAACCTATATATTTGACTTGTACGCGCAACGATAGCGACATGCTGTAATTACCTGGTAACAGAATATCATGTTCGCTACTTTCTTCAATGGGATGGTCATTACAGAGAAACCTTTTTCGACCGAGAATGAGATTGAGATGGACTCCTTTTCAAAGTGTACGGTATTCAGTAGATATGAGAAGGGAGGATTTTTAAATACCTTATTCCTTTCAAATTTCGCCTCCCTATAATTTTCGCTCCCTTTAATTTTCGTCCCTTTAATTTTCGCCCAGAGAAAACTGAAACAACTGGTATCCAGACAACAGAAAGTGAAGGTTGAAAGCAGTGCGTCACTGCTTTCTCAGAAGGAAGGTAGTTTTTTGTGAGTTCTTTAATTTAACCTCAATGATAACGTAGTTCAGTGCATTTGTCGGGAAACTGCTTTTCGCAATAATTTTCTCCTTTCACTCAAACATTAAAATGACAAACTTTTAACAGTGTCTTAAATACCCAGTAATCACCAGTAAAAACAACGAGTGACACACGTTTCTTCACAGGCAGACAACCCGATATGCAAACCCAGCCTCGCTTTAAATCGTATGTGAACGAGACTTTTCTTTTTCGAAAAGGTCTATACTTTACAAAGACCCTGGTAGAACGAAACCAGAAGCTGTTGCAGTGAATGACATCATCATTTCTTCGACTGCTCCGAGCTTCTCCAGTGGTAGTAAATTTCAGTAGTAAAAGCAACGATGGAACGATACGAAACGCCACTACGAATTCGTCTGGGCGTGAAGTAGTAACATGCGATAAATTTTGGATTGCTTTGTCTACAATTGACTTATTTACTATGTACCTGAGTCTCCGATGCTTTGCATAAAAATCCTGGCTGCTTAAAAACGTAAAGCAGTGGCTAGCTGGGGTTCAACCGACGATGTCCACACACTGGATTAATAAAAAGGATAGGGGTGATTAATAAAAGGAAAGGGGTGATTAATAAAAGGAAAGGGGTGATTAATAAAAGGAAAGGGGTGATTAATAAAAGGGAAGGGGTGATTAATAAAAAGGATAGGGGTGATTAATAAAAGGAAAGGGGTGATTAATAAAAGGAAAGGGGTGATTAATAAAAGGAAAGGGGTGATTAATAAAAGGGAAGGGGTGATTAATAACCAGGAGTTCTGTGAGAAAGTTGTAACCTATTGGACCCACTGGCGCACAAAACGTGCCACATTTCGTGACCCCCGTACGCTCTCGTACCTCATGTACGCTCCAGGGCGCAGCATCTCCAGTTCTCAAAGCAACCTTCCCGCTTTCATCGCCAAAGGGAACTTCAGAGCAGGAACACTAACACCATCAAACAATTAGAAATCAATGGAGCAGTTACCTTAAAAGTATTTTTAACGTTAAACAGCCCTATTTACCTCTGTCCTTGATAAGCGTCTACCTCGAATTAGCGTCTACCTAGAATTAGCGTCTACCTCGAATTAGCGTCTACCTCGAATTAGCGTCTACCTCGAATTAGCGTCTGCCTCGAATTAGACCTGAGCCTTTATAAATAAACACTGGGATCAAAGAGCTTTTCTGTAATTATTACTTTTATAAACAAAAAAATTCAATCAGTTAGACAAACAAAACATCCTGATCGAATTTCTCCTAAACAATATCACTTCAAAATCCATTCAATCTTGGCAACCTATGAGCAATACACTTCCTGTCAACATCTTAACCTTCGAAGAGCACTGATCCTCCCTTCCCTCAAACAGCAACCTCTCGACCTGGAAATGTATTTCTACAAAGCTTTGTGGCCTTTGCAAAGTTAAAAACCCAATGGAAGGTTCAGCGAGCGGCATCGGACTGCCTTATCTATACTCGTTACTCTATGCTCGGCTCTCAGTGTCGCTTACTGTTAGATTTATTCGTTTATACGCCAATCACTCATTCTGATAACGAGGTCAATCATCATTGGCACATTGTAAACGCCCACATCCGGGTTATTCATCTAGATATGTAGTTTTGGCTATTGCCACGTCAGTTGACTTGTAGTGTCCTCAATTGCTGGAAGTATTCCCAATGGTGGGTACAACAGTGTCTCGAACTACCACTACCAAGATGTAATATCTATTTTCTTCCTTCAGCCTTCCCTTGCAGTTGGTCTAAACAATGGCCCTCAGCTTGTTGTCAGAATTTTTTGTCTGGATGAAAGCCAAGCAGTTACAGCTGGATAACATGTTGCATATTGACTTGGTCAGTCAAGGTTTCGCAGTTTTATACTTGTTTCGAAAAAAATTCGAAAATTTTACTCGTATATAATAGATAATAAGATCAGCCATACATTTAGACAGCACAACGAGACGGATTTACGAAAAATATCACCGACGAAAAAAAGTTTACCCCAATCTTCCGCGGGGTGGCGTGGAAGCGGGCGAACTCAAAGCAAATCAACTTCCATATTCAGTATTGAATTTTATTCATAACACCCACTTTTTCTCTTACAAGCACTCCCAGGGTAATCTGAAGTGAAGTGGGTCGGTTTGTTATGATGCTGGTTATCATATTTCAAATCAATAAACCAGGCAAGGTTCCATCAAGTTTGGGGGATATGTTAGACAACAGTGATGCAAGGGTAAAGGCCCGGTCACACCGCCAACGATACCGATATCGGGACCTACAACGATAACGATAAATCGTTTTAGGAGCGGTATGAATTGGTAGAATTGTGGCGAGATTTTTGGCACATCAATAGGTATTGTCCATATTTGAGGAAACTAGGAGATACTCACGACTATAGATCTTCCGATGTCTATGTTAAATTTTAAATGCAATCGTAGTGGTTGTCGCGGTCGTTGTTATCGCCGTCGTTGCCCGTTTCTTCTTCTTTGGCATCATCGTAATCGTCGCAATCAATACTATTCAACACTTGGTGCACAAAGCGTTCAAAATAGGCTAAGAAGGCATATTTGACATAGTTTGCATACACTGGATGCGTACATTCCATGCTGCAGAAAGCGTTCAGAATAGGCTAATAAAGCATATTTGACATAGCTTCCATACACTAGATGCATACATTCCATTTTGCACAAAGCGTTTAAAATAGGCTAATAAGGCATATTTGACATTGTTTGCATACACTAGATGCGTCTCTTTATTAAAAGGAACTAATAGTTACAAATATATAATCTAGAAATTCTACAGCAATTTCATCACAGTTCCAAGCACTTTGATTATCAATTTTCGTACACATATACTCTATTGTTTACATTTTATACTTGTTTCATTGTTGCCTATCTAAGGCACTGTAAATCAGTGTTGCTAACAGTTTTATCACATTTACTTTTCTATTTTTGAACTCTGCTTCAGTACTTCTACTCCCATTACTTCTACCTAAAACCCATCTTTTCTTACTTCCACTTGTACTTCCACATCAGTCATTTCTACTTTTACTTCTACTCCAATTACTTCTACCTAAAACCCATCTTTTCTTACTTCCATTTGTATTTCTACATCAGTCATTTCTATTTTTACTTCTACTCCCATTACTTCTACCTAAAACCCATCTTTTCTTACTTCCACTTGTACAAAACATTGAAAATTAGCCCATTGGTAGATATCCTGGA
Source organism: Alatinidae sp. Z8VKAUB7J3 (assembly GCA_010016025.2). NCBI lineage: Eukaryota > Metazoa > Cnidaria > Cubozoa > Carybdeida > Alatinidae > Alatinidae sp. Z8VKAUB7J3. The sequence goes on from JAAAKM020721499.1 coordinate 256,918,561, forward strand.
TTTCTTGACTTGAGTTTGAATCGGCAAGGAAACAGTTGAGCCCTTCGATTGGATTTCTCTTATCTTTAAAGTAAATACCATTACACTGTGTAAGTAGACGGCATCTGAGAGAACATTGAAGAATAGAAGAGACTGTGGTAGAATATATGGACTGTCCTTCATAGTCTATATTCTGGAGGAATGGTGCACAAAGCGTTCAAAATAGGCTAATAAATCATATTTGACATAGTTTGCATACACTAGATGCGTACATTCCATTGTGCAAAAAGCGTTCCAAATAGGCCAATAACGCATATTTGACATAGTTTGCATAAACGCATATCTGACATAGTTTGCATACACTAGATGCGTACATTCCATGGTGCACAAAGCGTTCAAAATAGGGTAATAAGGCATATTTGAGAGTTACGTTTCTTGAAATTTTCATAAGTTAGTTGCAGTCGTATATTTCATGTGGTCAGTTTTGTTTAGCAATGAATCATTCTTTTCAAAGGTAGCTATCAAATGGATAAGTTAACTCTTCCTTACCAAGGCTAGTTGCTAGCTATAACTTTAAGGGGGTAAGAGGGTAAAGGGCTTGTAGTGGCAATTTATTACTTGATGAAAATTGAAAGATCTATTAGACAATTTTATGATTGCACATGGTAAAGAATGTGATTAAAGGCTCTTTTCCTATTTCAAAAGTTTTAGTTTGCGGGGTAATAGCTACGTGTGTTGAAAAAATGAAGATATTAGACAATTTTATGATTGCACATGGTAAGGAATGTGATTAATGGCTCTTTTCCTATTTCAAAAGTTTTAGTTTTCGAGGGTAATAACTACGTATGTTGAAAAAATGAATCCGTGGTGTCGAAAATTTGATATCACCAGGTTCAAGAATGTCCTGTCGTCTCCGTGAGGAAGTTCCCGATGCAGCGAAATGAGACACAGTAAACCAGAATAATTATGGATGATCATGCATATCTGGAAACGTTACGAAGCAAAGAATGCCCTTTTAACGTTCAAGCTGCCTTCTAGAAATACCGTTTATAAATCCTCTTCAACAATCTGACCTTGTTTATTATTAGATTGCTTAGACTAAGGTAAAGTATCAAACTTTGTTACTTTTTGACGTTTATGTTAGAGTAACTAATCTAATTTTTTTCCAAATCTGCCTCCCCAAAATTTTATACCTCTCTACTAAAGCGGACCAAGGGAAGTGGTTGCAATGACACTCAAAGTTTTATACAAAATACAGCTGCTAGGTTATGCTTAGCTTCGCCAAGCGAGGAAAAGTTCTACGATAGCCTGCGATGACCTACGATACGATTGGTGTCAATCGTAGCTAACCTCACACTATACGATAATCTGCGACACCCTACGATAACCTACGATACGACATCGTATCGTAGGAAATCGTATAGTGTGAGGCCGGCTTTATGCAGGTTAGTGCCACTTGCATCTAGATACTTGTATATACAATTCCATGTTTTCTTGTATATGATAAGACAGCTGTCATCTAGTGTATGCAAACTATGTCAAATATGCCTTATTAGCCTATTTTGAACGCTATGTGCACCATGTAATGTACGCATCTAGAGTATGCAAACTTTGTCAAATAGGCGTTATTAGCCTATTTTGAACGCTTTGTGCACCACTGAATGTACGCATCTAGTGTATGCAAACTAGGTCAAATAGGCGTTTTAAGCCTATTTGGAACGCTTTGTGCACCATGACGTCTCTTGATCTCATTTTTTTGAGGTGAGACGGGCGATGGTGGAACGCCATTCTTGTCTGTCCAAGGCCTGTGTTTGGTTCAAATTTCCTTTTCTCAGGTCCTCCTCCATGTTTTTCCTCCAAGTCGTCTTGGGTCGGCCCGGTGGTCATCTACCGGGGGCTTCAACATTCCTTATCCTTCCTAAGGCTTCCTCTCCTGTCCTTCTCTCCACGTGGCTTTAGGACATTGAAGAAAGATCTCACAATGTGCGTAAATGTATGCACAGACTTCTCTATGCGTATTAGGTCCATTTAATGACCATTTACTCTCTATTTTTGCAACTTTTTGCATTTGTTTTTGATAGCTCAAAAATAGCCAAAATATCAAGGCTATAGCCTTGCTATTTTAGGACATTGAAGAAAGATCTCACAAATGTGCGTAAATGTATGCACAGACTAACACTGTGCTGGTCCTAAAAGGGCGGCAGAAAACTAAATAAAAGCCGAAATAAATACCCTTGTCCTTCAGCATGTGTTCTGAGCCATTTACGCAATTTTTTACGTCTTTGAGGAAAACGTACAACCTTTTTGTCAACGATTGTAAGTGAAACGTGTCTACTAACTCATTATGGTAAAGAAGCTACGTTTGAGCCCCCAGGCAGCGACTCATTTGATTGTTGACATGATCTTGCTTTCTAGATTAAAGTTTCGTTTTTGATGCAAAGCATTTTCTATTTGTCTGGGTCTACTTCACCCTTTATAGTATGCATTGAACCACCGCTGTTTTCTAGCCCCCTCTGCCTATTTAACCCCCTTCAATTTGGTACCAGAGAATAAGAAACTGCTAAGAAACTTTGAGGGCTCAAAAGGTCAATATTTTAAGAAAATTCGAGGGAATAGAATTAGAATTCAATTTATCAAAAAACCCACAACAAAAAGAAACGGCTGTCTGTGTGTGATTTTGATCGTATCCAAAATGTGTGTTATGTTTGCCCACTAAACTCAAACGAGGCGTATTAATCTTTATAAATCATTTTCTGGTATGAATTAAATCTTGTCCAAATATGGTACAACATCTAAATGGCCAGACTGAAAGTGTTTTAAACTAGACAAGATGAAATATACACCAAATCTAAAAGTACCTCATTGTTAAATAGGACACTATTTAACGCAAAATCTGATCTGCACACAAATTTTACTTGTTTCTTAATCTAGTTCTGAATTTTCGTAGTTTGGTTTCATTTTGACAATCAGTGGTGACTAGGGCTGTCCAACGAATACCGATTATTCGATTAATCGAAGGATGGGTAGACCTTCGATTATTACTCAAGCAATCACCTACCGCCGAGCATGGGTAATTTACTGACCTACGTTCTGCAGTTTAACTTGTTCACTAAAAAAATTAGGGACTAAGCGTAAGACGCTACATCAGTCTAACACGTACATGTCTATTCTCTCAGTTGATTGAAGTACAGGTTGACAGAATAAACTGTGAAATCCTACTCCTGACACCATTCAGCTAATTGGTACTTTGAAAGGCAGATTCGTAGCTGTTTGAAGAGGACAGTCGCTGCGCGGTAGCGGGCGTAGAAGCAATAACAAAACTCACATCACAACAACAACTTCACCTGTACTCTACTAGTGGAACTGGTCACTCTCTCTCACACTCTGGCTGATACCCTCGCACACTCACACGATCATGGACTTCCACCTTTTCCTATCTTTTGTAGCCATTAACAGCTCTTGCTCTGTAACATTCATCCATCTACTTTGCGTTTAGAATAGCACCAAAAGCTGTTTTTAATGACACTTGCATGCTTGGAATGCGTACATTCCATGGTGCAAAATCCGTTTAGAATAGCACCAAAAGCTGTTTTAAGTGACACTTGAATGCTTGTTATGCGAACATTCCGTGGTGCACAATGCGTTTAGAATAGCACCAAAAGCTGTTTTTAGTAACACTTGCATGCTTGGAATGCGTACATTCCATCATTCCATGTTGCACAACGCGTTCAAAATAGGCATAAAACGCGTATTTGACATAGTTTGCATACACTAGATGAGTACTTTCCATGGTGCACAAAGCGTTCAAAATAGGCTAAAAATGCATATTTGACATAGTTTGCATACATTAGATGCGTACATTCCATGGTGCACAAAGCGTTCAAAATAGGCTCATAACGCATATTTGACATAGTTTGCATACACTCTCCTTCAACTGTTGCACAGCGTATTCATCAATGGGATCTACCATGTACAAAACCTCCATACCTCGCTTCTTCACTCGTTCAACAAAAGCAGAGTTTGCAACAATGTCTTTACTCTCTCCAGTGATGTAGTAGATGTCCTTCTGGTTCTCCTTCATTCTTGAAACGTAGTCCTTCAATGAGGTCATATCATCTCCTGATGCTGATGAGTAGTACCTGTTCAGACCAGAAGGTGTTGCATAATAGCTAAGGTGTATGTCACATAACCAGAAAGGTCCATGTTTCTGGTATGCCAGTGTGGCCTTCAGTAAGCAGCTTTTACCATTTAAAATGAGCCTTTAGTAAGCAGTAAGGTGTATTGAGATCATCATCATCATCATCACCATCATCATCATCATCATCATCATCATCATCATCATCATCATCATCATCATCATCATGGCCGATTTCGTGGACTTTCCATGATTTCTAGGATAGACATATTATGTCAAGTTACAAATTCCAGACGTCATTTTTTAAACAGAATAGATGCCAATGTACAATAAGTTATTCCTTCAATATCCTGAGAAATTTAAGAAACATGAAATAACACTCGAGTGCCAAATAATTGTACACCCCCACTTATTAATTTTTTGAAGTTTATAAGCCCCCAGTTCCTTTATTGACGTCACCATCATATATGAAATTCGTGCATACAAAACAGCTTATTCAGCTACTGACTGCAAGTAATTGGTTGACTATAGCCAACTGTCTATGGCTTGTTTCCATTGATTTTACGTAACAACTAACTTTAAAGAAAAAAACTTTTTGTAAGAAGAGGAATTGTTATTTTCACCATCGTTTGGTTAGGTGCAGCGACAAATGGCTAATAAAAACTGGTGTAAACCTATAGAACTACCCGAACGTGTTTTAAGACCAGTTTCCTTGATTAAAAAATTAAGCCTTGCAATGTAAAAATGTCCTGACGATTCCGTAATGTAGTGGTTATCACGTGGGTCAAACACCAACAAGGTCCCCGTTTCGATCCCGGGCGGAATCATCTTCTTTGTAGACCTTCGCTAGGACCAAGCCTCATTTTTGTAAAAGCGTACATTTAACAGTGTGGAAACTTCAGTTGACTGCCTATTTGGAGGCTCGTGAATTATGGAAATTGTGTACTGGAGAAGAAGTCGAATCAGTTCTACATAATGATGGTGGTGCAGCAGCAACTGCTGCTTACGCTGATTTACTTTCCAAATGTCATGTTCGGGCCGCTCGAGTAAAATCGATTTTGTTGCAAATGGTGTCAACCAGTCAGTTACACGTGATCGCTCGACATGTCAAATATGCCTTATTAGCCTATTTTGAACACTTTGTGCACCATGGAATGTACGCATCTAGTGTATGCAAACTAAGTCAAATATGCCTTATGAGCGTATTTTGAACGCTTTGTGCACCATGGAATGTACGCATCTAGTCTATGCAAAGTATGTCAAATATGCCTTATTAGCCTATTTTGAACGCTTTGTGTACCATGGAATGTACGCATCTAGTGTCTGACCATCTTTTTTGGATGTGTATTAATGGGCGATTTGAGACCGCCATGGTCTCCAGGGACTCCTAAGCAATGCTGCGTGTTAATTTCAGCTCATTCTGAGCACTTTTCATTTCCAATGCATTTTTGGAAAAATGACATAACTGACCATCTTTTTTGGATGTGTATTAATGGGCGATTTGAGACCGCCATGGTCTCCAGGGACTCCTAAGCAATGCTGAACTTACATTGCTACCGAAATACAAAATGGTATTTTATGAAATTTAAAGTATTAAATGTTGGATCTGACTACCCCCTAATATGTGGGGAAGATGCTGTACGTCTTGGCCTCGTAGACATCCATGCAGATGAGGTAAATATTGTCAAAGTTACAAGTCCAATTTAACTGGTGGTTTTATAGGTCGTCCATATCTTGTAGTTTTAATGTCACTTTCTTTATTTGCAATCATAAAATTGTCTAATATCTTCATTTTTTCAAAATACGTAGCAATTACCCTCGAAAACTAAAACTTTTGATATAGGAAAAGAGCCTTCAATCAAATTCTTTACCATTTGCAATCATAAAATAGTCTAATATCTTTATTTTCTCCACAGACATAGCTATTACCCTCGAAAACTAAAACTTTTGACATAGGAAAAGAGCCTTTAATCACATTCTGTTCCAAAAAATTGAACGACTTTTGACAGCTGTACACCGCAACACTATTATCTTTCATCATTCGGGGCGAAGCAATGTTCTCATGACCATTAACGTACGCTCTCTATGGATGCAATCCGGGGTTCGAGTCAGTTCGGTGGGGCACGTTAGAATACGGGATCAAGTCACCAAAGAAATGTGCGACCTCTTCCTGCCACCTTCCCCTCAAGTTTCTTTCATTAGTACTCTGAGGAGTGTCAGACGAAAAAAGCTTTTAAGTACACAATGTTTTCGCTATTTCGTGCAATATTCTTAACAGTAATTTATGCATTAGGTTCGGCACATGAGAAGAGCGACGTTTGATTTGGGGTCGCTCCACTGACGCATAATTCGACTGGAGTAGTCGCTCCTAATACATTCTGCTGCACCTAATACATTTCGTCGAACTTAATCAAATCAAGCTTACTGCCAGTGATTTGAGAGCATTTTAAGCAAATTATAGGTCTTTGAAGGTAGTGACCCTAAAATGAGATTTTCTCCAAGGCGCGCGTTGGCCAAATTTGCAAATATTGGTCCAATTTTTACAATCACCAAAACCAGTTCCAACATGCTTGCCAAGTCCTGTTCACATGTTTCCAGCTTACTACCTGTGATTTGAGAGCATTTTAAGCAAGTAATAGGGGGTGGGGAATTCCCCGTCTCATAAATTTTGGTTCCCCCAGCTAAAACTCTTCTTAAATACTTTATTTGCTTTATTTTTCATTATAAGTTAATTCCTAGATGCTGCCAGTTATTGCAAATGAATCTTTAAATATTAATACTGTCTTACATTATCATACACTATCCACAATAACAATATTTACTACTTAATTCTGATTCTAAAGCTTCATAACCTTTTAGCCTATTTTAAACGCTTTGTGCACCATGGAATGTACGCATCTAGTGTATGCAAACTATGTCAAATATGCCTTTTTTGCCTATTTTTAACGTTTTGTGCACCATGGAATGTACGCATCTAGTGTATGCAAACTATGTCAAATATGCGTTATCAGCCTTTTTTGAACGCTTTGTGCACCATGGAATGTACGCATCTAGTGTATGCAAACTATGTCAAATTTAACCATTGGGCCGCAAAGTTAAGGCGAAGACTATAAGTGTCAATCATTTGCAAATTCTCCTCCACTCAGTGGGTATGAGGAAATGAATAAATTGATATTCATTGTGTTTTGTGAGAGTTCATATGTGTGTGTTTGTGTGATGTGTGTGTGTATGTGTGTGTGTGTGTGTGTGTGTGTGTGTGTGTGTGTGTGTGTGTGTGTGTGTGTGTGTGTGTGTGTTGGGTATACTCTTTCACACATTCCATTTCGGTCATTCTGACGTTAGTACTCAGAGGAGTGTCAGACGAAAAAAGCACTTCAGTACACAAATGTCTTCGCTATTTCGTGCAATATTCTTGTTTTGTACCACAAACAAACTATTCGTATCAGTGTAAGATTCCCATGTTAAACCAAAAGCATACGGGTTTCCGTTTTACGTCTATTCCCTTGGTATTAGGTGTACCAGAGACAGGAGTGTACGAGGAACAAAAGTGTACCAGGAGCAGGAGTGTATCAGAGACAGGAGTGTACCAGGAGCAGGAGTGTATCAGAGACAGGAGTGTACCAGAGATGGGAGTGAACCAGGCACAGGAGTGTACCAGGGGCAGGAGTGTACCAGAAACAGGAGTGTACGAGGAACAGGAGTGTACCAGGAGCAGGAATGTACCAAAGACAGTGAAGGGCAGCATATATGCGTCAGGTGACTTCACGGTAGAAGGAAACCAACTTTTGCATTTCAATAAATCTAACTTCTGATTTGACACTTGCTCATTGGTTGCCCCAGACGCTTTTTTCCTTACAAGTAACTCAGTTCCCTTTGTCTGATAAAATTCACCCTTGTTACTTATAGACGAATCACAACATTCAATTAAATGCTTACTATGAGCCATTTGTTAATCATGTATTAGCATTTTCTTGTATTTTGTGTCATCAGCGGAATGTTGAGCAGCGATTTCTCTTTTTTGAAGCCTTTCTATTTGGCTGACAATAATGTTCTTAACAATGTTATTTGTTATTGCTTATAAGGTAACCAAATCTCTGATCACATTGTACCAAAAACCTATTTAAACAAACGCAATTTTCATAAAAAGGGTCAAATAAGCATAATGGCGAATGTATGTATGTATGTATGTATGTATGTATGTATGTATTTATGTATGTATTTATGTATGTATGTATGTATGTATGTATTTCTTTTGCCACATAAATGAAAAATAGTTACAAAAACAAAACAAAATAATAAGTCAAAATTAAAATTTTTAAGATTTAAATTATTTTGCAAAATTAAACAAAATATTAAAGTCACTCTAAAGAATACAAAATATAAGTAACAAAAATACGCCAATCCGGGATTCTCATGTACCCAGAGAAAACTTCAAGTGGGGGTGGGGTAGCATTATAGTGACGCCATAGTACTTTGTTTTATGCATATCACTGAGAATTAGAGCATAATTGGCGAATGATAGTTCGCCCATAATAGCAGGATAGATTGAGAAGACAATTTGCCGCATAAGTGGTATCATGTATCAAAGCCCTAAATGGATATATCTTAATCAAAATCCGTAGATGTTTATTGACGGTCCGTTGATAATTGTTTGCACAAGGGGGTGTTAATAGAATTGCGATTTATGAAAGGATGTCTGTGCTTTGCAGCACGTGATCGATATTGGCCCACTGTTTTAGTCTTTCCTTTGAAGTACCGAGGCTAGCTGCTCCATACACGACGAAGGGCACCAGTGGAATGAGCCAGTGTTGTCAATAAAATTGCATTATGGTGCACAAAGCGTTCAAAATAGGCTAATAAGGCATATTTGACATAGTTTGCATACACTAGATGCGTACAGTCCAAGGTGCACAAAGCGTTCAAAATAGGCTTATAAGGCATATTATACATAGTTTGCATACACTAGTTCCGTACATTCCATGGTGCACAAAGCATTCAAAATAGGCTAATAAGGCATATTTAACATAGTTTGCATACACACGATGCATTTTGAAGGAGCCAATCAGAAATTGGACTGCCTGAATGGCTTGTGTTTTTGGACCAATCAGCGCCCATTACAACATGGTTAATTGAAAAGGCCTAGCGAGAAAATGAACTCTTTGTGTCTGCATAATAAAGGTTTTCTTGGTTTTATGTGGACTAACTCCAGAACGGCCAAATGAAATGCAGACCTGGCCTTTCCTATGATACGGAAGCAATTGTCCGTGTCAAATATGCCTTAGTAGCCTATTTTGGAAGCTTTGGGCACCATGGAATGAACGCATCTAGTGTATGCAAACTATCTCAATTATGCCTTAATTTCCTATTTTGAAAGCTTTGTCCACCATGGAATGTACGCATCTAGTGAATGCAGACTATGTCAAATATGCCTTATTAGCCTATTTGGAACGCTTTGTGCATCATGGAATGTACGCATCTAGTGTAGGGGGGCAAAGAAAATAATTCTCAAATTTTTTCTTCTCCTTATGTCCTATTTGCAAACGGGAAATTACTCATCTGCCGTTTGGCTGACCGAACGGACTAACAAATTGGAAATATAAAGCGAGGATGAATCATTACAACATTGCCAAAATCAATATTTCTGAAGAAAATTTTATTACGACAAGAAATCTGAGAATTTTCTGGGGATGTCAAGAAATTGTATAAAAACTGAAATGTATTCATTAAAAACCGATTGAGGTCCTGAGGATGCTATTTGTTACATAATTCTTTAGATAAATTATTAGTCTGTCCGAATCCAACTGTACGTTCATGCCCAAACTTATTAAAACCTTTCAACATAAAGCAAAGTCACGGTGCTACACACTTATTCTTTTCCTTCTGTCTGTTATTCCCTTCGTCTTTTCTTCTTTTCTAAATGCTGTTCTTCTACTTGATGTTATTTTTGTACTTTTCTTAATATTCTTACTTCCACTAATGGAGAAGTGAATTATCTTAAAAGTATTTAAATTAAAGATTTGTTCAATGAATGTACGTAAAAACTACAGTAGAATAAATTTCTTGGTCAGCATAATCTCACATCTGCAGACAAGTTCAAAACCATGTTATCACTAGCGGTCATAAATACCAACATAACCAGATGTTAAAGGTGACGTCTTCGTACAGTTGTGTTGAATATATATTTGAGTAGTTGGGTTACAAAAATTGCCTCTAGCAGACCACTTCAGTTCGGGTAGATATCGTACAGCTATAAATTACTTTTAGTTGATATTTTCTGGTTATTACCAGGGGCGTATATTCTGGGTGTGCTAGGTGTGCGCCGCACACCCTACGAAAGTTAAGTATATTCCAAGATTTATACGTGTGAGGAAAAGGCCTGATAGGCACAAAAAGGATCCGATAACGTGTAACTGAGGCTTTTTGTTGTAGGGTTCAACGATCAATGAAGGGCTTAATAAATCATACAAATACTTTAAAGAAAGAAACTGTCGCGGGAAGAAACTGTCGCGGGAAGAAACTGTCGCGAGAATAATCTCGCGACTTTCGCGACAGTTTGCTTTTGGCCCGTTCGCGACAGTTAAGATATCTGCCCTCTGTAACCAATACTTCTTTTTTTTAACTTCAATGCCATTTATTTCTCATACTGAAATTGTACAACTCAACTTTACAATTTCTAAACTAATGACATTCTCATTGTTTTCTCCCGGTAAATTTAGTGGGAACAATGAGATTCTTTGTGTGGATACATACACGTTAACTAATATACAATGAACTATGATGTATTAAGTAGAACAACAGGTACCTTCCATGCTGCACAATTCGTTGAGAAAAGCCGCAAAAGCTGTTTTAAGTGACACTTCCATGCTTGGAATGCGTAAGTTCCATGGTGCACATTTCGTTTAGAATAGCACCGAAAGCTGTTTTTAGTGACACTTGCATCCTTGGAATATGTAATTTCCATGGTACACAATGCGTTTAAAATAGCACCGAAACCTGCTTTTAGTGACACTTGCATGCTCTGAATCCAGCGATCCGAGTTCAAATCTCGGTGGAACCTTGTGCCTATTTTTAACAGACTTGGTTGATAGCGCAACATAATGCTTGCCAGCTTGGATCTGATGCTGATCTGCCAAATATCAGAAGATTACTGCGACGAGGAGGCCGAGTGGTTAAGACGATGGACTGCTAATCCATTGGGCTCTGCCCGCGTGGATTCGAATCCCATCCTCGTCGCTGCACTACAAGTATCTCTAATTTTAAGGGAAGACTTTCCTAATTGATCCAAAGTAGAATATCTCAGGTTCAGATCCCTACCTGATATAAGATCAGATTAACAAGTTGATATTTTACTGGGCATCACCTGTCAACAGCAGTAGCTGAGACACCATTTTAGTGTAATTTAAAGTTCTTACAGCCCATTATTTCTTATTTTTAGATTATAACAGAGTAAGGATTGAAAGGCAAGTTCCTAATATTCAAATAACGGGGTCTTAATAAGTGGATTTAGTCTTTACATTAAATATAGGAGGTTGGTGGAAAAGTGCTTAAAAAGAATAAGAGGGGGAGGGGGTCTCAAATAGTTAGTGAATAAGGGGTTAAGCATGGCTTTACTGCATCATAATTCAACTTAAAAGAATACCCAAGTCATGGGGCCTCCCCAGCAGAATTTACAAGCTGAAGAAACAACTATAAACTAAAATGACTACTGAACTATATCTACCTCCCGACTATTAAGTCCCCTCGGCGCAAAATAATATAGTTAGATAGGTAGTTATAGTTACAGTTCTAGTTCTAGTTCTAGTTCTAGTTCTAGTTCTAGTTCTAGTTAGGTAGATATAGTTCAGTAGTCATTTTAGTTTATAGTTGTTTCTTCAGGAGTCAGGTAGTTTCTAGTATCTCGAACTTTCTCTATCTCGAACAAATTTTTTGGTCCCTTGCGAGTTCGAGATAGAGAGAGTCCACTGTATATACATATATTCATATATACATATATATATAGATAGATAGATATTCAAAAGCCTACGTCCTCCTATGGGTATAAATATAATATAGAACTCAAAAAATACACATTTTCTTCAACGTTTCGATATTATCTTCGTCAGGTATACTTTAACAAAGGAAGGAATATGTACAATGAAAAATGGTTAAAATAATTTGCGATTAAAAGTTGGTAGCTTAACAAAACTTAAACAGAGCTCTCATATCAAAATGTAAACAGCCTAGTTCGAATGCTGTCCCAATTCTGTAATAAGTGCGTTCCGAACAAGAAATCCTAGCCAATCAATGACAAGATACAAACAATACAGGAGTTCAATGCAACAACAACGGTTATTTTATCCTATTTTGAATGCTTTGTGCACCATGGAATGTACGCATCTATTGTATGCAAACTATGTCAAATATGCCTTTTTAGCCTATTTTGAACCCTTTGTGCAACATGGAATGTACGCATCTAGTGTATGCAAACTATGACAAATATGCGTTATTAGCTTATTTGGAACGCTTTGTGCACCATGGAATGTACGCATCTAGTGTATGCAAACTTTGTCAAACCGATCAACAACTGTCTCAGTATAAAATACTTGTTAATTTTTAAATATATATTCCTTTCTGAAACAATGTACTTGTTACCATAGGCAAAGTTATTCTAGTCCATGTGCTAAACTTATGCGCATTTCATCAAACTGCCCACACACTCATACGCAATGAGAGAGGTGTGCCTAGCCAAAATTTTGATCAATGTCAAAATGAAATTAAGTAATAGAATATAAAAGCTTTTAAGTACACAATGTTTTCGCTATTTCGTGCAATATTCTTATTTTGTACCACAAACAAACTATATAAATGTATATTTTTGAATTTAATTTTTAAATGTATATTTCTTATTGACATCATTTCGATTTGGCAATTCTCACTTAGAGAATGCCATTTCTCTCTATTAGTAGGAAATTGTTTATCATCGTTGTAAGATTTATTGGCAAGGGAATGGCTCAAATGGTTGGCGCACTTGTATGGTGACAAAGTATAAAAAGCCTAATGGTGAAAAATTAAGACCACGAAGAATCGAACCCCGTCCTTCAGTGTTGCAACACTGATGTGCTACCATTACACCATGGTCCCATAGCATCGAGGAGAAGAAATCTGGGATGTGATTTGTTTCGGTTGACGTCACGACACAGCCAACTGCTAGAGGTCAAGACATTAGGAAGTGTAGGCAAACTAGGTCAAATATTCCCGATTAGCCTATTTTGACGCTTTGTGCACCATGGAATGTACGCATCTAGGGTGTGCAAACTATGTCAAATATTCCTTTTACGTCTATTTTGAACGCTTTGTACACCATTGAATTTACGCATATAATGTATGCAAGCCAGGTCAAATATGCCTTTTAATTCTCTTTTGAACGCTTTGTGCACCATGGAATGTAACTTTTTAAAGCCTGGCCCGATTGGCACGAAATTTGGTGACTTTTCATAAAATTTACTGGGAAGTCTTATGATGAAAAAATGTTTTTGAAATTTTTCTGAAATTTTGCGATATTTGCGTTTTGTTCACCTATAGTGCAGTATTTTGCCTTTCTGTTTTGTTACTTTTCTTTAAAAAACATGATAATTATATCTTTAAACTTAGGTTTTCATTTCTGAAAAGCAGAATTAAGTCAGAACAAAATGCACAGCAACCAAAAGTAGTCCTGGTCTCAGGCTCTTAAATCAAAGCTTCCCAAATTCCATTAAGCAAATGGTTACTTTAAGGTTACGTTAAGGGTAATGTTAAGCAAATTGTTACGTTAAGGGTAAGGTGGTTCACAAGGGTTCCTTATGTCCTCACTATTATAAAGACGAATCAGAAAATGCTTTGACAGTTAAATTTCGCACTGTAAGGCCTTGTAAAGTTGGTTACCGGATACCATTATGGACCCAGTTTTCGATAAAAAGGCTAACACAACATACGTTTTCGGTTTAGCTGAGTTGCTATTCCATAGGTTGAAGTTCTATGATTAGCTAAGTTCAAAGCGTTTCCGAGCCAATGGAACGTTCCAATCTACGCCAGAACTCCTTGTTGGAGTAGACAATTTCTGTAAATGCGTATCTCTGTGATACTAATATGGACTAATCGTTGATTATTGGAGTGATAATAAGTTAAACGTATTTCATTACCCTTAATACAGTGAAAGCCGGGGTATGTCGTCTACCCCCTTTGAAGGAAGACTGATACTGTTTGTTAATCGTCAAGATATATATGTTGTTCGTAAAAAAGCGTCATTAAGTGGACATTTGAGTTGATAGATGTGAGAGCGTATCTAAAGCCTTCATGAATGCCCCTAAGTGATGTGGAAGCCAATCTAATTCCTTGTCAACGTTTTCAATGACATCATTCAGTGGGTAATGTTCATTTTCAAACTGAGTGACTATTATCTCATCTAAAATAATCTTAGCTGCTGTTGCCATGATTCGATCAGCTTCCAGTTCAGTCTGCTGCTCCCGTGCCAAATACCATTTATCATTGATGAGGTAACTGGCCTCATACACTCTTGCTCGATGTCTCAGGAGCACTCAGCGATTAACTTGGAGACTGGAGATCTCAATGGCCAGATTGAAGGTGTTTTGCATGTAGTCAAGTAAGAGTTGCCATTTTGCACACAGGCACTGTTGCACAAATACCTAAAGGGGCCTTTCTGCTTAAAAACTCAAGAAATAGGAAATCCTTTGACGTTTTTGCTTGACCTTAATTCGATTTGGTTAATCTTGATAGCTACCTTACTTTTTTACCTGATAAATTGAGATGAAACGGATTAGTAAAATCTTACTGTAATAACTCACTTTCAGAATAGAGCCTAGTTTAACCCTTGGACCAAGGGTGGTGTACTTTCGTGGCGTCGTTATCGACTCGTGAGGATGATATGCCTAGTGTAACGTATACACGCGTATAGAACTGAACTTCCAAGGGACAGCCCCGCTCTTTTAGACGCTTTGGATTTGAGACTAATTCAATATTTTGATGTCGACGAAGATTCTGTAAGGTTTTTCCATACACAGTATTGTTAAGCAGCTTGAAGAAATATTTTTGCGAACGAGTTTGTAGCATGTGCACGCATTCTAGTGTTAAACTCAATATATGGTTTCAACCAAGCACTTTGTTTAAATGACAATATCCTATAAATTTTTTTCAAGATCATTCTATATATATATATATATATTCTCAGCAGACACATTGCAATTATATATAATTCTCAAAGAGCGGAGCATTACCACAATCGCTTGCAATTTAACGGCGCTAACGGGATTCGAACCAACGACCTCATGGTTACTAAACCAACGCCTAACCATTGAACCATCGAGGCTCAAAAGCTAAGGTGAAGATTTTAGTGTCAATCTTTCGCGAATTCTCCTCCAGTCACTAATAAGGAGCGGGGAGGTTTATAAATTTCAAAAAATTAATAAGCGGGGGGTACGATTATTTGGCACTCGAGAGTACAGTAGGGTGTTGAGAAGTGCTGCGATAAACGGAATATCTCGAGTTGAGTTGACTTCAGAAAGGGAGAGTTAATTTCGGGTAATAAATAAATAAAGGCTACTGGTATTTCGTACCAGCTTTACACGCAATCTTATGAGATAGGGCTCTTTTCCTATTTCAAAAGTTTTAGTTTTCGAGGGTAATAGCTACGTATGTTGAAAAATGAAGATATTAGACTAGTTTATGATTGCAAATGGTAAAGAATGTCATTAAAGGCTCTTTTCCTATTTCAAAAGTTTTAGTGTTCGAGGGTAATAGCTATATATGTGGAAAAAATGAAGATATTAGACTATTTTATGATTGCAAATGGTAAAGAATGTGATTTTGCCTAAATCTGAGCACTGCTAGCGCTTGCACCTCTACGAAATTCACGGCCTACCATTCGCGCCGCCTTACAACCGGAAAGAGAGGAGAGGTAGTCAGGAGTGGCAGGTACCAGTGTGCTGTATGCAGTGATGGAGAAGTCAACTCCATCTTGTGTACAGTTTGTGGCTACTGGTGTCACAAGAGGTGTTCAGGACTAGCAAGGCTGCAAGGACTGAGACAACGGGAAGAAATACGTATCTGCCGCAGCGACTCCATACTAAATGGAAAAAGCTTGCAAAAGAAGAAGAAGACGAAGAAGAAGAAGAAGAAGAAGAAGAAGAAGAAGAAGAAGAAGAAGAAGAATAATAATAATAATAATATTTTATTACTTCTTACGATTTGTGACTTGAAATACTTTCCAGCCAATATTTCTTAGTGACTCAGTAAGTGTACATAACACAAAACAAGGGAACCTGTTAATACTTTCGGTGCCGCTTCAAAAAACGCAGCACTTTATCATGCGGCAGTAAAAATACACACACCGCACACACACTGTACTCGGACAGACAATGTTCGCTCCCTAATAAATGTTCTAAAGCGAGCCGAAAGTTGTCTTTACAACAAAGCCGATCCTCCCTTCTGGTCAGAAGGACGTACTGCCTACCCATCAAAGTCAGATCTAAATTCTATGAAAGACACATTGCACCTCCGCTTCAAGTATCGGAAAAGATTCCTGGTACTACAAAATTTGTAGATAATATTTAATGACAGAATCATTAGTGAAAATTCCTCCAAATTGTTGATAAGTCTTTACGATTGTCCAATCAGCGGTCGACAAATTTTTACTTCGATCCCTTTCTTTGTTTGCGAGTTATCATAAATGATGCTTGATCGTGCTCAAACAGCCACAAAACGCTTCTGGAGTGCCTGAAGTTGATAAACGGGGTGCCCAAATAAACGGAGGGGTCAGAACTACAGTCTCAGTTTCGAGAAAATTTTAAGTAAACATGACACACTATAAGACAAATAATCGCACTAATTGACTAATTAGAAACTATTTCAGGGTCAAATTTTGCATGGGAAATTATTCAAGTGTTTTCAGACATCATTTCAGCACCATTGCCCTGAAATGTCACTTGATTATTACTAGGTTGGAGTCTGTATGCAAGGGATGATCTAAGGTTACCTTGTGGCTTGTGGAGAGTTGGACGCAAATAATTTGGCCTACGTGCTGAAACACTGAGCATAGGTCTAGGTCTTGGTGCACAATCTCCCTCAACAACCTCATCTTTGATACAAATGGCAAATACGATGTGAGTTGCTAGACCCTTGGAATTGAAATAGATGACCCCAAACCAATCTCTATGATGCTCCCCGCCCCAGGGTAACGGCTTTCCCTTTTGGAAGGACAAACCCCTGGGGAATGGCCCCACTGCTTATCAGGGGGCTAAACTGAGAGATTGGCAGGACGTTCCACTTGACTTCACTCAACATAGTGCTACAGGTATTCCGTAAAAATCCCTAAAGAAAATATCCCCCTAGGAAAAAGGACGCTACAAACTCCAAAACAAGATGTGTAGTGCCAACTCGACACACTTTATAAAGACAACACAAGGAAAATTTTTTATGCTAATGTATCTTAAGGCACTTGAAGATCAGAACATATTAGATCTACATGAAGATTAGGACGCATCTGAGAGAATCATAAATGAGGCTGCAGAGGGAACAATTCTAAAATCGCAAAAGAAGAAGACACAGAAAATGATGCGCGGCGTGCACTCTCCCAACTCAGCTAGGTGACCGTCCGATGTTAACATACTTCTATTTCTCTAGTCCTCTCATTAACTCCCAGTCATCCACCGGTGGACATCGAAATCCAGCTCAACGAAATTGGAGACCAGCCTCTCTACGCCATGTGACTTGACCAAGGAAGAACTGCCCTCCGGCCCGTCATCAACCCAAAGCCCATTAAAGTTAGAGAGTATCGCCTTCTAAAGCATTTGTTGTTCGCGGCAGATTGGCCAAGACTCGATCATTTACGTTCCATAGCGAATTTGCAAACATATATATATAAGATCTAAGTTCCTATTGCATGGTACTGGCATGGTCTTGATGTACAAGTAACTAAGCTAGAAATGCAGTAACTGTGGGTTTCAATGACTGGGATCGTATGAGGCAGTAATAATTCCGTTTCATCAATTGACACTTATTTGCCTGATGTTATAGAGGCTATAGAAAGCCTTGGCACAGATCCTACTGATATGGTCATCCATTGAGAGATTTTTATCAAACAAAACTCCTAGATTCCTGGTTTTACTCGCTGGCAGAATGGTTTCTGAACCCACTGTGAGGGATTCAATGTGAATCTTTTTTAATTGTTGGGTGGATCCTACAAGCATGAACTAGGTCTTAGCCATGTTCATCTGCTCGTGCTTGCCTGTAAGAGACAATTCACCAAGGACGTTCCAGGCAAGGGAGGGATTATGCAAAGGGCGAAAACTAGGATTTTAGAGAGTAACGGATTCATTTTGCTAAACGTTTTCGCCATACACTGATCACAGCAATCGTTCTTTACCTTCCTTACGTTTAAATTTAAAAGGTCATCATGAATTCTGAGTTTTTTCTTTTCTCCGAACGTTATTTATGTAGGCCTACCTGCATTAGAGTATAAGGATCTCAACCTCTAAAGTGAAAAACATTTTAATACTTTTTCATGCATAAACTGAACTGCTTTGATGGCTACATCCATTAAAACCACATATTTCAGTCTTAACTGTTTATATTGATGTTGTGTCCTTACAATCCGCTGGAAAGACGTAGCACGCCAGATAGTCCACGAACGGATGACACAAGTAAGAGTATCTTCAACTTGAGACAGTGTAAACTTGTGAAGGACGTCACGAATAGTCGGCAAACTAAAGAATTTCTCTGATCACAGCGATAGGACCTAAATCTCAGCAAAATATAAACAAAAAGTTTTCATTTCTATCGCTTTCTGGAATACAACCAATCGCTTTAAAATAGACCCCCTTTTAAGCGATAGATTTTCCCGCTTTCGTGTCCACTGACAGCAGTTCTATTGCCTCTTTAGAAAATACCATAGGGAATTGTTGACTTGTTGATTGTTGACAATTTGCGAAAACATTCGAGTTGACATGTTTGAAGATGCTATAGGCAATTGTTGACCTGCTGATTGCTGAGAATTTTCGAAAATATATGAGATGCCTCTTTAGAAAATACCATAGGGAATTGTTGACTTGTTGATTGTTGACAATTTGCGAAAACATTCGAGTTGACATGGCGAGAGGCAGTCGTACTGAGCGGTTGAGCCTGCCTCGTAGCTTGCTTCCCGGCCGGGTATATAAATTGAGCTCTTGAACGCCCCAGCTGTCTTGTATTTATTAGTTAGCTGGTTTGGTGGGGTTTTTTGGCTTATTTAGGATAGTTTTAGTACGTGACTAAACCGGACATGCTTGTTTGGCCATAACGACCTTGGTTACATGGTAGCAACGGCATTCTGTGTTCTTTATGTATTTTTATCAGGACGTATTAGATGTTACAGTAAAGTAATCCAATTATTTAGTCTGCGCGTTGATTGTTGTAATGCGAACATATTGTTTCTGTGCATTTCTAAGAGTTGTTTGTTATTATAGTAATGAGATTTTTGATATGGCAGTTTGTGTTATTTGTGTAATTTTATCAGTAAGTATAAGATATTACAGTAAGGTAATCCAATAAAGCAGATGGAGGGTAATGAGCCAAACAATTGGTAACGGATTAAGAAAGCTACCCCTGGCCATGGCCCTTACACATTTCTAAACTTGTGAAAATGTCCCCTCTATCTTTTCTTTACTTACATAAGTTTGTTTTTGGTTTGTTGCTTATAGTATATCTGATCCTCTACGTATAGTACCGTCTGTTCGTTTTCATAAATTTTGTGCGCTATTTTCTTGAGTTTGATTGTTGTAGGTTGTGATTGACAGTATCGGACACTGGCTGTACGATATAAAAACGAAACATGTATTTTTTCAACATCAGAGTATTGTATTTCCAATACAACATTTTTAATTTCCAACGCCACACTGTATGGGAAAGATGGCCTTAAGTTAGGCCCTGCTTGAGCATTTTAAAGTTTTAATGAAACCAGCTCTATGAGAATTTCGGTTCTCTTAGAGAGTTGGTAGCTGACAAACGCGTATTCCCGTATACTGTCCATATACCGTTGCCAATTTTGCTCCATATATAGTCAAGGATACTAACTCGAATCCTAACTTAGAAAATCATCACTTATGCATTAACGTACACAACGGTTTCACAGCTAACGTGACCTTTACCTTGGAAAAAGGTACACTCGCAAGGTCACGAGTAAAACGAACTACGAACCTTTACCAAAAGTTAGACATCTTTACTTAGTTTATCTCTGCGTTGAACTATTGCGCTAGCACGGGGCCAACAGGATTAGAAATCCAAAGAGGCAGATAAACCATATAGTAATTGAATGATGTCTGAAGAAAAAGGATTGCCGTTTGAGAAACTGAAAGGCGAGGAGAACTGGGCGATTTGGAGTGATGCTATGCAAACCTATTTGGAATCGATGGATTGCTGGAGCCTAATAATACTTTCTTGTTAACCTCAAGGCTTTTCAATTGAATTCAGGCTTTCTTCATCTAATTTTTAAGGCTTTGTGAAGGGTTTTTAGAATTTTAAAGTCCCCTTTGTAAGGAAACTTGCAGAAGAGAATACAAATCCTTGGCCTACAATGGACCTTTATCACACAAAAATCCAGAACGAGGCCGGACCCGCAAAGAACTCGTCAGGCCGTAGGTTTATATTGACAGATGCTTTCCATAATCCGCGAGAGGCGGTCCTACTGGGCAGTTGAGCCTGCCTCATGGCTTGCTTCTCTGCCTTGTAGCACAAATTGAGGGGTGTCACCCTTGGACGCCCCAGCTGCCCTTTATTTATTAGTTAGCCTGTTTTCTGTTTATTGAGGGTAGTTTCAATATCGGGCCCACTGCCTTTGGTTGAGAGATTGCCAACTACCACCGAAATTTCTGTCCTTGGCCCAATATTATATCTAATGTACAGTGCTCCACTCGGTGAAATATTTAGAAAACATCATGTCTCCTTGGATTATTGCAATTCCTTACTACATGGTGCGTCAAAGTCAATAATTAATAAAATGCAAATGTGTCAGAATGCTGCAGCTCGTCTGTTAACCAGGACAAGGAAATATGACCATATTAGACCAGTTTTAATGGAGTTGCATTGTATACATCGCAACTCCCCCTCCTTTGCCTTTATTTCGATTTTTCTTGATGAAGGTAAACCCAGGAATCTCGTACAGATTCTATGTAGACTTCCTCCCATAAATGCAAGCCTGTTACAAAAATTCCTCCTTCGTCTTATTTATAACCTTTCTTTTCAAATGAACATAGTTAACCTACAGTAGCCTATTCTTCTTATAGCTGAAATCCACTGGTGGTTTGGTGCCAAGTTTACGTCTGACCCAAAATATGGTCCTATCAAGTGCCCAGTATATTTGCGACTACCGTGGATTGGGAATGATTCCTTGAGTTTTGACAAAAGAGTAAGAACGGCCGTGACCAACAGTTTCCCCACGTTACAACCGCGTGTTGTTTATTCCACCCAAAAGCTGCTGCCTGTTGCCCAAAAAGACGCACTACCTGTCACACATAAAAGTTTATTAGCTGTTGTATTACAAAGAAACTCCAAAATAGGCTATTAGAGGGTTATCCTTAACCCTTTAAGGACCGAGTTTTTTTTACCAATTTTTTTAAAAATAAGGTCTCCGAGTCTGATTACCCATAACTCAATACTGGTAAATGCTAGTGTGACCGAGTCGCAAGATTCAATTATCCACAACACAAGGTTGTTGGTGCAGCTTTAAGCTTTACCGGCTTGTGTTACGTATAACCGGTACCGCTTGGTAATCTTTAGTCGTATGTAAACAAGTGTCTGTCCTTTTTGCTAAGATTATTAATTAAGTTATTTGTTATTACTTACGAATGTTCACAAATTTGAAACCAAGAATCCATCCGGGTCCTTCTTTTCCCACAAACTCATGCAATTCAAAGTGCTTTCCTCATTTTTACATTCCCAGTTTCATTGTTTCCTCATATTCGTATACAAAAATCAAAATAAGACTGAATTAGAGAAACGATAATTCGAAATTTAATGCGCATTCAGCTTCAAGATGTGATAATGAGATACTTGCAAATGTACAGGAATTGTGGTTTTATTATTTAGTTTATACTAAATGTTTTCGGATCTGGCCATACTATTCTAAGTCGTCAGATGTTACTTAAGGCCTTATACGGCAATGCAGAATCTACAGTGTAGACTTAATAAGGCATATTTGACATAGTTTGCATACACTAGATGCGTACATTCCATGGTGCACAAAGCGTTCATTATAGGCTCATTAGGCATATTTGACATAGTTTGCATACATTAGATGCGTACATTCCATGGCGCAAAAAATGTACAAAATAGGCTAATAAGGCATATTTGACATAGTTTGCATACTCTAGATGCGTACATTCCATGGTGCACAAAGCGTTCGACTGACTCACTTACTCACTGAGAACAATTTGACTGACTGACTCACTTACTTACTGACAACAACTGACTGACTGACTAAATGAGTAATGAACTGGCTGCCGGACGGACTGACTGACTGACTAATGGCAGACTGATCAGCTGGCTGACTGACTGAGCGACTGACGAACTGACTGACGACAGTTTGATTTGCTGACAGGCTGCCTCCTTGGGACACTGTCTTTGCCCTAGAAACCAAAGCTACCACCACAGGAACTCAAGTCGTTGGTCATTTACAACGAGAGATTTCTCGTTTCTACACGTATATTTTTGACTACGGAGAACTATGGAGACTCCGAGGTATTAAAGATCCCCAATCCCTCAAGGAGGATCGGATATCCCAATCACGCTCACGATATTCAAAGAAGACACTCCTGACAGCGAGTTTAAAGAGATAAGAGATCCCTGGGTACCTTGACTGTTACTACTGGGGCAGCCGCTGTGGCTGAAAGCATCCTTTCCTGACTTTGGGCCTGAAGACGGGTTTCCAATTCTTGGAGTCTTGCAACCCATTCCGCAATCTCGGCCATCCTGACACATCTGGCACCAATTTGTAAGGGCGGCGGCGGTCGGGCGCAACAGCAAAACGATCAAATGACACAACTTTGCGATTAGCAGTTCACGCATTTCAAGTATGCAAGTGTCACTAAAAACAGCTTTTGGTGCTATTCTAAACGCCTTGTGCACCATGGAATGTATGCATTCCAAGTATGCAAGTGTCACTAAAAACAGCTTTTGGTGTTATTCTTAACGCATTTTGCAACATGGAATGTACGCATTCCAAGTATGCAAGTGTCTTTAAAAGCAGCTTTTGGTGCTATTCTAAACGCATTGTGCACCGTGAGTTTTCATTTGAAGATGACATTGTTTTATGCTCCTTTGACGTAGTGAGCTTGTTTACCAACGTTCCATTAGACTGTCGAAATTTGCGTTCAAGAACTTTATCATAGTGATATGCCTCCACCCACAATAACTGAGGGTTTTTTTCGTGAACTTATCTTACTAGCAACTAGAGGAGTTGAATTTAGTTTTAATAATGTTATGTACAGGCAGACTGATGGTTCAAATCCGGTCAGCGACCTTATTTTGCAAGCTATTATGGCAATGCTCCACTTTTGGAGAATTATATATAATTGCAATGTGTCTGCTGAGAATATGTATCTCTGGCACTGGTGAAGGCTCAAAGCTGAAACAAAATGTGATGCAGAGATTTGGTCAAACAACCTTACATTGCATCAAAGATCTAGTGATGTTGTCCTCCAAAAGATAGCCACACATATCTCCTCCTAAATACCTCGCTCTTTATGCTAAAGTATTTTTAGAACCCCTCATATGCGTAATAATCTCTGTGCGTTTTAAGTTTCAATGCTACTCCTTACTGTGGAGTAAGGAGTAGGGAGTAGGAGTAGTGGAGTTACTGTGGAGGGTGTGCCACATTTTCTGCATTGTTTGAAAAATAATCAAAAATTAAATAAGAAATAAATTATTTGCAGCTGATGGACAACGGGTATTCACGGGTGGCAGTGATTCGTTAGTGGCGGTTTTTCGCGGGCGGCGGTTATTCTTGGACAACGCTTATTCATGGATGGCGGTGATTCGTTAGTGGCGGTTTTTCGTGGGCGGCGGTTATTCATGGACTACGGTTATTCATGGGTGGCGGTGATTCGTTAGTGGTGATTTTTCGTGGGCGGCGGTTATTCATAGACAACGGTTATTAATTAAATTGTAAAGCGCTTAGAGATATCAACTTGTATTAGGCGCTATATAAGAAATATATATTATTATTATTATTATTATTATTATTATTATCAGTTTGCAGATGATGCTACGGTCCTAACAGGCCAGGAATATGAACATGAGATCCTTTTGAATGCCTTCTCAGCCTGGTGTACCTGGTGTCGCATGAAGATACGAGTCGATAAATGCATGTCGTTTTTAGAAGCGGTTTTCATCAAAACCCGGGATCCTTTACTTTGCCGACAAAAGAAGTTTGTGTTTTCTCTGAAATTGTTTTAATAATTTTGGCACCTCCAAGTTGTTGGTAGGTCGTAACGATTGTCCAATCAGCGGTCGACAGATTTTTGCTTCAATCTCTTCCTTTGTTTGTGAGTTATCATAAATAATGCTTGAATGTTTGAACAACTCGTTCTTTGCCCCTTGCCATTGAGGCATAGAAATTTGGAATGTCATTTGTTTCGGTTGACATCACTACAGGTGCACTTTGATTGCTTTTGGCACTACTTCTATTGGCAATACGTCTTGTAGCATTACCTCTTGTGGCATAACTTCTTGTGGCATTACTTCTTGTGGCATTACTTCTTGTGGCATGTCTCATACCAAAAGTTCAAAACTTGGTTAGGGTAAGGATAATTAGTTCCTTTTTGAGATACTTCATTAATGAATTTTTACCATGTGGCCTTTTCTCATTTTTTACAGGATAGTCATTGACGATGGATTTTGCAATAGTTGACCTTTCCTTACCTCGGATGGTATTCGCAATACCAACTGTGATTTTCTGTTCTTCTTCTACTTCTGCACGAAGCACTTTAAGCATCTTCTCCACATCTTTACTTATTGCATCCTCTTTAAACTTGTAGAAAGTGTTAATGATGATACAAAACAGTCACCTAATTACTCATCAAAAAAATATTGTTATCACCTAGAAACTGTGTACATACAAAGAGGGCACACCGATTAACAGATTTAGACAAAGAATGGAAAAATGAAATAACGGAAGAAAACTATAGGTACGAACAATTGACATTAATTAAACAGTTTTAACGGAACGGATCCGTCCTGTCCATTTAAATTAAAATCTGGGACAATAAGTTGTAACAATAGCCTATTGTTAGCTTCCAAACTAGAGATTATTCTTCCAACTATGGTTCGACGATGGAGCGGCTTTGGAGCGACTCTGAATCAAACGTCGCTCCTAATGTGCCGCTCTTAATAGAAAAATAGTCACGACGCCACCACAACAATAGCACATTGACGAGTGTACGATCAGTGATGCAATACGCAGTAAAATTTCGTCATGAGCCTATTTTGAACGCTTTGTGCAACATAGAATAAACGCATCTAGTGTATGCAAACTATGTTAAATATGCGTGATGAGCCTATTTTGAATGGTTTCAGCAACATGTAATGTACGCATCTAGTGTATCCAAACAACGTCAAATATGCGTCATGAGCCTATTTTGAACGCTTTGTGCAACATAGAATAAACGCATCTAGTGTATGCAAACTATGTACATGTTTTGCTAGGTATAATTGCCCGAGTATTATCTATATTCCTTAAAATATCTATACATATTAATTTCTAGCTTACGTTTCTGATTTCTCAACTGATAAAGTTACAAATGTCTCGGCTTTATTGTTGTTTATACTATTAACAACAATTAATGCAAATTTTGGGCAACTGTCCCTATATTATTAAATGTCTTCTAGCACACGCTTTTTCCCCTTTTCCAAAAGCTTGATTGCTTTAAAGGAACAAACTGTCGCGGGAAGAAACTGTCGCGAGAGAAATCTAGCGAGTGACATCTTTGATTTTGGCCCGTTCGCGACTGTTAATTCCCGCGACTTTTAAATTTTGTTAGAAAAATTTCACCACAGTTATTAATGTTTTAAAAATTGTGTGGGTCCTTCAGGTACAAAAGGAAATTTCTAAGACGATTTTCGAAGGCATAAAATTGGACAAAAGTGAAAAAGAGTGGACATTTTTTAGCGTTTTAAAACTGATTGGGCATCCGACGATGGACCCTCCTTAAAATTCGTCGAATCTTAACGAAAATCACAAAATCAGGTTCAGCGTATCAGAGAACCCTATTGTTGAAGTTTCAAGCTCCTATCTACAAAAATGTGGAATTTTGTATTTTTTGCCAGAAGGCAGATCACGGATGCGTGTCCTTTTTCTGGACAGGGCCTCACTGAAAACCACCACTGAGTGATGTGGGCACCCTGTTTAAAGATTGTTAATAATAGTGACACTGTAGTTGAAACGATTAATGATAATAATCTTCAGTTTACAATAACTGTTGTCTGTCAAGCCCATAGAGGAAGAAGACTGGGCTAGAGCGCTTACTTAATCACGTGACACGCGGAAATTAGAAACTACCAATATGGAATATGAGTCGTACTTGTTAGTACTATTTTTTGGATTTCAGCCATAGAAGGCCGGCCAGGAATTTTATCAATATGTTATTATTCAATTTCGCACAGCTTTGATGTTATTGCTGGTTTTCACGTGACACCAAGCGACTTCCCACCACCTCAGGTGTCAAGGACTTTCCTCAGTATCCTTGCTGTTCCTAGGATACATGCCTGTTGCATTTTTCCAATTAGCCATGGTGCACAATGCGTTTAGAGTAGCACCAAAAGCTGTTTTTAGTGACAGTTGCAGGCTTGGAATGCGTACATTCTATGGTGCACAATGCTTTTAGAATGGCACAAAAAACTGTTTTTAGTGACACTTGCATGCTTGGATTGCGTACATTCCATGGTGCACAATGCGTTTATAATAGCACCAAAAGCTGTTTTTAGTGACACTTGCATGCTTGGAGTGCTTTTCTTTGTTATGGAAACTATTGCTTAACTTTCCCCCGGTCTTTCCACAAACACTTGCTCACTATCAAAATCGCAAATTTTAATGAAGGGAGGAGAAAGAAAGGTTGTTTTCAATGTTATTGACATGTGGAATCCACACTTTTGGATTTTAAAATTGTTTCAGGAGCAGTATCAACATAACTTAAGGATAACGTTAAAAGTTTTGCAGCATTTGGATTTTGTCACTTTCCAGTACGTATTGATTTGCCCTTAAAAGTTCACCCCAAGTAAGTAGTTTATAAGTTGCTTAAATTTCAGTACTTTTTGGGATGGTTGTTTATTTTTTGGGTTGTTTATATAAAAAATGAGTGTATATTCCAAAAAATCTATGTTAAGTTATCAAAGCTGAAAATTAAAGGACTTGCTGTAACTCATATTTTAGCCCTACTTCTTTTTGTTTGCATACACTAGATTCGTACATTCCATGGTGCAGAGAGCGTTCAAAATAGGCTAATAGGGCATATTTGACATAGCTTGCAGACACTAGATGCGTACATTCCATGGTGCATAAAGCGTTCAAAATAGGCTAATAAGATATATTTGAGATAGTTGACATACACTAGATGCGTACATTCCATGGTGCACAAAGCGTTCAAAATAGGCTAATAAGGCATATTAGTGACACTTGCATGCTTGGAATGCGTACATTCCATGGTGCACAATTCGTTTAGAATAGCACCAAAAGCTGTTTTGAGTGACACTTGCATACTTGGAATTTTTACATTCCATGGTGCACAATGCGTTTAGAATAGCACCGAAAGCTGTTTTTAGTGACACTTGCATGCTTGGAATTCGTACATTCCATGGTGCACAATGGGTTTAGAATAGCACCAAAGCTGCTGTGACTGCACGTCTAAGAACTGCACGTCTGTACAACTGCTTGCTAGGTTTTTAATGTTTTCACGAGCTTTCCTTTTTTTAGATTCGATTAAATTCAGATCAGCTCAAAATCTTATTTTTTTTAGTTCAAGGTATCAGCTGCTGTGACTGCACGTCTAAGAACTGCACGTCTGTACAACTGCTTGCTAGGTTTTTAATGTTTTCACGAGCTTTCTATTCTAACACTTTTCAACTTAGATGGTAGAGTTTATTATGTCTTGAGTCTCTATCTTTTCGCGAGCTATGTTTTCGAGAAAAACTTCTCCGAAACTTCTCCGAAACTTCTCCGAGAAACTTCGATGATACTTTCTAACTGAATGGGCTTTGGACTGATGACGGGCCGGATGGCAGTTCTTCCTTGGTCAAGTCACATGGCGCAGAGAGGCTGGTCTCTAACCACCAGGGAGGGCTTACAAAACTGCCTCCTTTTCGACTGAGCTAGGTGGCGACCGTGGTGCGGGTAGCCACACAGTGACTGACGGCACACACCACAGTCTCAGCACATGCACAAGCCCTGTCCCGAAGGACCACACCACTTGAGTTTATACTTGCCAGAAAATTTACTGTCGTAAATTACAAGGCATACACAACATCGACCGATAGCAGAGACTCGCCGGTATTGCTTGTTATTTTAAACTCTTCTTGCTGCAGTTGCCCAACTTTTGCTTTGGTTTCATATGCCAGTTGTCCACACTTTTTCAATGCCCTATCATACCAATTAATTGAAGCCAAGTGTTTCCTTGATCACGTTAAATTTTTGGAAAGACTATCGGCTTGATCAGGCGATTGGATGATCAAGTAACATTTTTGTCCCAACCACTTTAGTGAGATCGTATCTTGACTAAGATACATAATCATGAAAGAAGATTAATGAAATTTCATGTTGTTTATAGTTACTTTCGAGTTACTACTCGGTGCTAGTGCTACTAGTGCTACTCGGTTACTTTGTTAATTTACATAAATTGTCTACTCTAACAAGGAGCTCTGGCGTAGATTTGAACGTTTCATTGGCTCAGAAATGCTTTGAACTTATCTAATCACTCTTTTGTTCCTTTTTAGCCTATTTTGACCGCTTTGTGGACCATGGAATGTACGCATCTAGTGTATAGAAACTATGTCAAATATGCATTTTTAGCCTATTTTGAACTCTTTCTGTACAATGGAATGTACGGATTTAGTGTATGCAAACTATGTCAAATATGCCTTTTTAGCCTATTTTGAACGCTTGCTGCACCATTGAATGTACGCATCTAGTGTATGCAAACAATGAGGCGTTGAATCACTTAAAAAAACGGTAGACTGCGAATTAATAAAGCTTGAATTACTTACATTACTTAAACTCACATACTGTCTTGTTACATTCTGAATCGTTCCAGTCTTTTTTACATCATCTTCAACCACTTGCGGATGTGGGATGTGTTAACCTTGTCATATCATCCAGCACTTAATGGAACGGTAAACAAAATTATTTCGGATAATTTTAATATATGGGAATGTTCATTTATTACACTGCAACACTAACCTAGCTGGTAGTAGAAAACAAAATGAGACCCCAGAGTCATATCATACAAACTTGGTACTCTGGTGGAGTCTGAAACCTTATATATGTGGCATCCATGAACCTTGCGATTTTCACGAAAAATTTCAGTATATATATATATAGTTAAAGAAATGATGGAACAGTACGAAATGCTACAATGAATATGTGGAATGCGTACATTCCATGGTGCAAAATGTGTTCAAAATAACCTAACAAGGCGTTTTTAGTGACAATTTCATGCTTGTAATGCGTCCATTCCATGGTGCACAATGTGTTCAAAATAACCTAACAGGGCATTTTTAGTGACATTTGCATGCTTGGAATGCGTACTTTCTATGGTGCACAGTGTGTTCAAAATAACCTAACAAGGCGTTTTTAGTGACAATCAATGTTTAGAATCAACTGTAACTCCCCAAACGTAAGGTAATACAACACAAACAATAGTCAGTTATTCGAGGTCATGGTAGTCTCCTGCATTCCAAGATTTTTATAATGTGCTCCTCGTCCTCCTGCTCAATAACAGTATTGTTGCTAACATGTGTAATGTCCGTCTTCACACTTCTTCGAGCCTCGTAAAAGGCCACCGTCATCTTTTAATGTAGGATTTCCTAAAATCTCTGAGCATGTAACATGAACTGTATTTGGAAGGAGAAAATCAGAAATTGGACTGCCTGAATGGCTTATGTATTTTTGACCAATCAGTTTGGTATACTCTTTCACACATTCCATTTCGGTCATTCTGACGTCAGTACTTTGAGGAGTGTCAGACGAAAAAAGCTTTTCAGTACACAATGTTTTCGCTATTTCGTGCAATATTCTTGTTTATTAGACTCGGTGAGTAGAGAAATTGAAGATGATGCAATAGTGGAGATGGGAGGGAGAGTTCCTGAAGATAAACAAGTTGAAATTCCGCAAGGAGTTGAAAATTCTTCAGAGGATTTAGAGGCCTCATCTCCAAATAATGCCGAAGAGATGAAAACTGGATCCACTGACTCCAGTACAGATATTCAGGGGGCTCAAGCTGAACCCCTCTATCCTAGGCGACTCCTGTATACCAATCCTGCTGTCCCATGTACTACGCCAGGTGACAACAGCGGGAAAAGTTTTTGTAAAGAGATCAACAATAAAGGCATTGAGTTTAAAAAAAACAAACTATTACTGTTATTATTATTGTTATTATTATTCTTCTATTTTAGTCCAATAATGCTTCTAAATTTGAAAAACCGTTAGGAAAATATGATAGTAGGAGAATCGTGAATAAAGACCATGGTGTTCTTTACATGGCATAGTAAGAAACGCCATGATTGTGATGCATTCACAATACGTTTCACTATCAGATGCCGAGCCTTGCTAATGTAATTAGTGGAAGATTTTGTGCCATGTTGTTTGTGTTAACTTGAAATTTTCATGATTGATTTTCTTACTTGTCATTCTTGTTCAGGTTGAAAACCTTACTCGAACACATAACGCTGTCTTTCAATGCGTTTTTAGTGACAATTGCATGCTTCGAATGCGTACATTCCATGGTGCACAATGTGTTCAAAATAACCTAATAAGGCGATTTTAGTGACAATTGCATGCTTGGAATGCGTACATTTCATGGTGCACTCTGTGTTCTAAATAACCTCACAGGGCGCTTTTAGTAACAATTGCATGCTTGGAATGCGTACATTCCATGGTGTACAATGTGTTCAAAATAACACCAAGAGTTGGGATACTGAAGTAGGTGCAAAGAAAGAAGCAGAGTGGAAGAGATGGATAAGCCAGCTGAGGGATGCTAAAGTCCATAGAAGTATAGTAAAAGATGGTAAGAATGTGAGAGAGGTGCGGTTACACTGTTTTGCAGATGCTAGTGCCAAGGCTTGTTGCGCAGTATGTATAGCAGTCATCAAGGGAGTAGAGAGTGATGAGATGGGGTTTCTGAGGAAGAATTATCTCGAAACGTAAAAATGGAGTTTTTCTCTTTGAGTATTATATGTATTTGATAAACTGGTAGCTCATTGATAGATTGTATATATATATATATGCCTGATATATGACTTGAATGTGCCTGTCTTGTCGGTAGTAAATGAGCCCTTAGTTGCAACCACTGATAATTTGGAACCATTAGGTTCTCGTGTTAAAGGAACCTTTGTTTCGTCCAAATAAGAATGATAAACCCATGGATCCCAAAATAATGAAACGAATCAAAAAGAAGCACAGAGCCTGGCAGAGACTTAGAACATCTGGGAATTGCACAGCGAGCATCACCCTCGTGTAAGTAACTTCATAGTAACTTTAATAGTAACTTCATCATAGTCTGATTTATTCACATACAAGTCTGTGTGAGAGAGGAGGTCCTTTCGGAACCTCAAAATATTGTGCCCCATGGAATGTACGCATTCAAAGCATGCAACTGTCACTAAAAACGCCTTGTTAGGTTGTTTTGAACACAATGTGCAACATGGAATAAACGCATTCCAAGCATGCAATTGTAGCTAGAAACACCCTGTTAGGTTGTTTTGAACACATTTTGCACCATGGAATGTACCCATTCCAAGCATGCAATTGTCACAAAGACGCCTTGTTAGGTTATTCAGGTCCCGGCGACCAATATCTTTCCATGTTGACTTTTGGCATAAGGACTTTAACTGTGCTTTCAAACGTATCTTTTCAAACGTGTCAGACAGTTTGTTTAGTTCTTCACTTATTTTGGTCTGCCTCCACTTCTCTCGTACCCACTTTACTTGGTTTTTTCTTGTGTGCCTCAGCTCCCTGTATCCTTGTATTTCCTTAGCATCGTAGGCAATTTACGTAAAGAGAGGGGAGAAGGAGGCAAGAAACACCGGAAGAAAGTAGTAAAGAGAACAAACGGCACAAATGAAGAGTGGCACAAATGAAGAATGGCACAAATAAAGAATGGCACAAATGAAGAATGGCACAAATAAAGAATGGCATAAATGAAGAATGGCACAAATAAAGAATGGCACAAATGAAGAATGGCACAAATAAAGAATGGCACAAATGAAGAATGGGGCTGGATGAAAACTCATAAAAACATAATTTGTTGCGCAGTGATTTACAACAAAATTAGTTCAACGCCATCAATGTCTCCAACTCTTATGTAGCACATCGCTGAATGAACTTTTGTACTCTCCGAGTTTGTTGCTGCAGTACATGATTTCCCCCTCAAACCAACCATTTTCATACAGACCCCCAACTCGTTTGCCTACAAGAGGCAGCTGTCGTAAGAACAGGACAGATGCTGCACTGCTTTTAAATATGTTAAAATGTCAGTTTCACCTAACATAACTGATGTAAAAGACTGCAAGCGACACCGATTGCCAACCATAGAGTAACAAGGATAGATAAGGCAGTCCAATGTCGCTCGCTGTGCCTCCCACTGGGTGGAACTACTACTA
Source organism: Alatinidae sp. Z8VKAUB7J3 (assembly GCA_010016025.2). Lineage (NCBI taxonomy): Eukaryota > Metazoa > Cnidaria > Cubozoa > Carybdeida > Alatinidae > Alatinidae sp. Z8VKAUB7J3. Next base: position 256,951,541 of record JAAAKM020721499.1, read on the forward strand.
AGTTACTACCAAAATAACATGTTACTCAATAACACATTAGTGTCATCTTCATCAGCGTAGTTTCACTATTTGAACATATTGGCAATGCGTTCTGCACGCTGGAATGTGAGCATTTCAATAGTGCCATTCAGCCTAGTTGCACTATTTGAGCAGATTAGGAATGCGTTGTGCCCGCTGGAATTTGGGCATTTACATAGTGCCATTGAGTGTAGTTACACTATTTGAACATATTGGCAATGCGTTCTGCACGCTGGAATGTGAGCATTTCAAATCGCCTAGTTTGAGGTTGACGAATATGGGTAAGATAGCAGCCCCAACTCTAACACTGAGATTGCCTAATTGTCTCTAAACGACGTTTGAGGAGGCTTGATCCTTCAATGGCAACACAATACGAATAGTGTTATTCTGTTCAGAAGGGGAGAGCTTCTCTCTTTCAGTAACTACTTTACCATCAATATAATCATTACAATACCATCACTAAATTGCTTTGAATTTAAGGTAAGAAATTACGCTAATTTACGTCAATGAAGAAGAGGGGATTCCTTCGATTTGCAGATACTACAACACCTTAATTTGAGAGGATCTGTGTTGTGAAAGGCAAGCAGATAATTTGTACGATAAATATGCTGTCAAAGTTATGAAAAATACAGAAACCGTCGGTCATGTTTCTAGAGTTATATCCCCGTATATAACGCAAATTTTGGCAAAAAATGGAATGTGTGAAAGAGTATACCCAACTGTATTTTGAAGGAGCTAATCAGAAATTGGACTGCCTGAATGGCTTGGGTTTTTGGGCAAATCAGCGTCCATTACAACAAGATCAATTGAATAGGCCTAGTGAGAAAATGATTTCTTTTTGTCTGCATAGTAAAGGTTTTCTTGCTTTTATGTGGACTGACTCCAGAACGGCCAAATGAAATGCAGACCAGAAAATGAGATAATAAAGATACTTCTCTGTCTCCTCGTGCTATATCCAGCTGTCTTCTCAACGCAACGTGCAAAAGAGACTTCTCACGCATGCGCGCTATCTCATGTTGCCTGCTCCTCCGAAGCGGGAGCAGGGAGATGGAATAAGAGATACCTACCATATTGGGTGAGACCAGATAATTAAGGACTGGATAATCAAGGAAGTACTGTATAGAGAACAAACTTAAAAGTTCTAGAATATCTATTAAATCTATTTGAATATCGGCCACCTAGAGGCCTAGAGGAAAATATTTTGCCACTAGTGTTTATTAGCTAGTATTAGAAAGTACTAGTATTAGAAAGTACTCATAGAGTTGCAAGGCGTCATTTTAGAAGTAGAAGTTTGATTCTAGCTAGTCTAGCAAGTTTGATTTTATTAAAGTTTGATTAGTGACCCGGGCAACTCCAGGCCTGATTTTGGAAAATTGCTAAGCAACTCGAGGCCTGACCCCAAAAATGGAGTTGCTTATAAAAAATAAAACGTGTACCTTAAAGGAAAATCAAGGTATGTAATATGAAAAGGGAGATATGAAAAGGGAAAACGGAACGTAAAGAGTGGATTAGATAACAACACTACACCATCATGCTACGTGCTTTAGTTAAGAAAGTGTTTGTTTTATTAATATTTATTGTGTTTCGGCTTTGAGCCTTCATCAGTGCCAGACATATACATATTCTCAGCATATATATATAACTAAAATGCCTGATGGCTACAAGCGAGCTTTCGGATGAGTAAAATCCTTTGTCGAGCTTACAGAGAGTGGAGTTTCCATGGGCTTATATTCAAGAGAAAAACAGCAATGCTAAAAATTTGGAAACATAAAAGCAAGGAACAAAATTCTCATTATATTCAAATAGTGTATGTATGCAGAATGGCACTAATGAAATACTCACATTCCATCGTGCACAACGCAATCCCATTATATTCAAATAGTGTATGTATGCAGAATGGCACTATTGAAATATTCACATGCCATTTTGCACAATGCATTCTCATTAGATTCAAATAGTGTATGTATGCAGAATGGCACTATTGAAATACTCACATTCCATCGTATTAATGGATACTACAAGACCTAGAAATTAGCCCGTGCTTAGAGAGAGTTGTACCATTAGCAGTGCTTTTGGCTGTGGCATCAAATAAATGGATACCACAAGACCTAGAGATTAACCCGTGCTTAGAGAGAGTTATACCATTAGCAGTGCTTTTGGCTGTGGCATCAAATAAATGGATACTACAAGACCTAGAGATTAGCCCGTGCTTAGAGAGAGTTGACTCGAGGTGGTTGTTTCCTTTTAGGAGTAGATGCTTGGCGAATATACGATGGTACATGCTGCTTAATTCGGTCAACGAACCTCAAAGTCGTGCGGCCAACGTAGCCAACCTCACACTGGCACGAAAATTGGTAAACTACAGAGCTTGAATTTGTGGAAGGCACACGATCTTTGTGGTTGGTTGAAAGTGCTTTTTTGGTTGTATAAACTACGCGTGGACCGAGTTTCTGTCACACACGATGTCATTTTATTTCTGTCATGAAATTGTAAACAACACCACATGAACGACCGTTAGTTGCCAATAAAGTTGATTCTGCGCATGCTTCGCCTCGTTTCAAACAGAAATACATTAACTATGATATATGCATTAGGTTCGGCGCATGAGAAGAGCGACGTTTGATTTGGAGTCGCTCCACTGCCGCATAATTCGACTGGAGTGACTAAATTCTGCCTTCTCTAATAAAAAACGCTCTAACCTACCCATAAATATGTTTGCATATGCTGGAGCAAACTTTTTGCCTATAGCTGTACCTAATTTCTGCCTATAGATCTGGCTATTAAATTCAACAACGTGTATATATATATATATATAATTCTCAAAGAGTGGAGCATTACCACAATAGCTTGCAATTAAACAGCGCAGACCGGATTCGAACCGAGGATTTGAAATGTTAGTTTTGAAAAGAACACTAGAGAAATAGAAAATATGTCACCACTGGGTATCGAACCCGTGACCCACGCTTTCTCCGCGTGCGCTCTACTAACTGAGCTAGGTGACCTTCGATGTTGATATATTCGATTTCTTTTCTATTAAGATAGACCTTTGTCAAGAGTTCTGTTAGACGTCTTCTGATCTTGCTACGCTGACATTAATAAACTCTTTGTGCCAGCCAGAGAGTGAGCACTCAATTGCCCCTTCTTTTACAAGAACATCATTACCGTATTAGTATGCCTTACTCTCCCTGACGCTATACTCTCTGAGACTCCCTGAGTTTCTTGAGAAGTCTCGACGTCTAATCGTTCAATTGTGACAACTGTATAGCAAAGGGGTGGCCAATCTTTTTTGCGCAGTTGACCGCTAATGCCAAAAAAATTCATCTAAAGATGTGATTTTCTTATAATCATTTTGCATATATTGTTATATAAGATTCTCTAGCAAACTTCACCTTATTTGCACAACATATTTTTTCATGTTTTGCGGAATTTCAAAGAATTTTGCATTTATTACTTCAAATTGTGATACTACGAAATCGTCAGTACAAATTCAGGAAAGAAAACCTAAGTTTAAAGATATGATAATCATGTTTTTCAAAGTTCATAATTTTTCTCGATTGTGTCTTGATCGATAATCAATTAATCATTCTTTTTCGTCTTTTTTCCTCTTCTTCTTTAAGTCTGTAAGAGGAATTGCATCTACTGCCAACTTGTTTACCTTGTTTTAAAGTCGTTGCAGATTTAAGACGTCTCTGAATCCACAACAGTCCTCTTCGTAACAATATCAAAAGTGAACTTCGAGAATGCAGTCATGCATGTTCATGTTTCGGTTTCAAATTAATGTTGTGACTCGCCTTTCATTTTTACCTGATGATTTGTTTGCTCATAAGCTAGCACATAACACTCCAGTAAGTTCATCATACACAACAATTTTCAGAGAAGTTCTCGTAGGATTGCAAGAATTCTGCAAGAATTTCTTCAGCATCCCCACCTGAATATCAGTAATGAAGAGTTGTATGCAGCGGACTATTAATCAAGTTTTAGTGACACTTGCATGCTTGGAAAGCGTACATTCCATGGTGCACAATGCGTTTAGAATAGCACCAAAAGCTGTTCTTACTGAATCTTGCATGCTTCGAATGCGTACATTCCATGGTTCACAATGCGTTCAGAATAGCAGAAAAACCTGTTTTTAGTGACACTAGCATGCTTGGAATGCGTACATTTCATGGTGCACAATGCGTTTAGAATGGCACCAGTCTTTTAATCCAGATATGAAATAAATTTATCAGACCTTGATAGCCAAACAGCTTTTCTATTTCGATTAAGAGGCCAAAACAAAGTACACAGCATGTGACGTGATTTATTTTAAGTAAGTGATGTATCATTCTCGGATGGTAAGTGATGTATCATTCTCGGATGGTACCCCTTCGTCATAATTGAATCTTTCTAAAGATTAATGGAAGCATCGGAAGGCTCATCAAAATTCAAAACGAGATTCTAGATCATAAATACCTTACACTGGTACATTGCAGTAAACAAATCACCAGTAGATCTGCAACAATCATATTTCATGGCACATGAGCATGCTATCAAGGGTGACTGTAGTTTCTATCTTCTCATCAAAATTCAAAACGAGATTCTAGATCATAAATACCTTACACTGGTACATTGCAGTAAACAAATCACCAGTAGTTTCACCGACCCCGTAAGGATGGAAGGCTGAGTGAACCTTGGCACCACTGTCTCGAATCGAACTCCAGTCGCTCGATCTGTAATGCAAGACCTGTTTCACTGGACCACCGTGCCAGTATTAGGATCTACTACTTCGAATTAATGTTAACTGAGAGGGCACACTGTTAACTCCAAATCTTCTGGCGGGCAAAATTGGCCACGTAAACAAAGAAACCACGTTCAGGGTGTGCTAAAGTGCATCAAAGTTGCTTAGACTTGGTTCCTTCAGCATTCAAGGACGCATCTTTAGCAAATATCTCCCTTCAAATCGGTTTCTGTCAGTGGAAACGTTTTCAATCCCTGTCCACGTTGCTCGACCACGTTTTACTTTATATCGTTATTGAAAGGTACCCCGCCAGGTGTTTTGAGGCGATCTCTTTCCCATCTACTGTCATCAGTTATCTATCTATCTATCTATCTATCTATCTATCTATCTATCTATCTATCTATCTATCTATCTATCTACCTATCTATCTGTAATGACGTAATGATATATTTAGGACTAGAGCCCAGTGCCAAGGAGAGCGCGCAGGAGTAAGATATAGATTTGATGTATCACTCGAAATAACAGCTTGTGTCTTCATATATATTATTCTAAATGCGGGCAAATCGTTAGAACAGCCTATTAAAGGCCGTATCTGTTTGGGTGGGGCTGTCACTTTTAATGTGGTCGACAATCTTGGAGAGGTATGGATCCCAACTCACACTTTTAATGTGGTCGACAATCTTGGAGAGGTATGGATCCCAACTCACTGCATATATTGACCACTTTAACTAGCTGGTTCAGCTTCATGTTTACAGATCTTCTTGTTTAATTCATCACGTCTACGAAATTTGGATAGTGACCCTAAAATGAGATTTTGTCCAAAGCGTGCGCCTTGGCCAATTTTGCAAAAATTGGTCAAATTTTGACAGTCACCAAAACCACTTTCAACATGCTTACCAAGTCCTGTTAACATGTTTCCAGCTCACTGCCACCTATTTTAGAGCATTTTAAGCAATTTATAGGTCTTTGAAGATAGTGACCCTAAAATGAGATTTTGTCCAAGGCGTGCGCATTTGCAATCATAAAATAGTCTAATATCTTCATTTTTTCAACATAGGTAGCTATTACCCTCGAAAACTAAATTTTTTGACATAGGAAAAGAGCCTTTAATCACATTCTTTACCATGTGCAATTATAAAATTGTCTAATATTTTCATTTTTTCAACATACGTAGCTATTACCCTCGAAAACTAAAACTTTTTAAATAGAAAAAGAGCCTTTAATCACATGTGCACCATGGAATGTACGCATTCCAATTATGCAAGTGTCACTAAAAACAGCTTTTGGTGCTATTCTAAACGCATTGCGCACCATGGAATGTACACATTTCAAGTATCCAAGTGTCACTAAAAACAGCTTTTGGTGCTATTGTGAAGGCATTGTGCCCCATGAAATGTACGCATTCCAATTATGCAAGTGTCACTAAAAACAGCTTTTGGTGCTATTCTAAAACCACTTTGTAACATGATAATCAGATCTCTTTGACAGAACCAAAACATGGAGCCAATATTGACAAATCTTTTAACCCTTTAACGGCCGTCGTCGCCGTTTGGCGACGAGAGACCTTACTTCAAATTTGGCGCTCGTATGTCGTTTCCATTCCCCTAAATTACACGAAAGATGGTAGACTTTGTGCTACGAACTCTGAGGAATCGAATGATTACAAAGCATGAGATTCTGGCATGGGATTTGGAGGTTTGTATTCCCGAGACCAGTGGCGGTTTTAGAGGTGGTAAACAAGGCAATTGCGCGAGGCCGCAACTTGGGAATCGGTTTATTTATTTATGAAAAAGATGTTTATTTATGAAAAGATTTAGGCCGCTGTCACCCCAGCATGGGACAGCAGTAATTTGTGAGTCCTTCTGCTTCCCTTGACTTGGTGGTGTTTCTGGTGGTGTAAGAAGTGGAGAGTTTCTTTGATTTTCTGGTGGTTCTGTTGATGTAAGGAGTGGAGAGTTTCTTTTATTCTTCTGGTTGTTGTGGTAGTGTAATGAATGGAAAGTTTCTTTGCTTTTTAGGTGGTTCTGCTGGTGTAAGAAGTGGAGAGTTTCTTTGATTTTTAGGTGGTTCTGGTGGTGTAAGAAGTGGAGAGTTTCTTTGATTTTAGCAGCCAAAAATGGATGATTTTTATGATTTGGTGATGGTTTTGTATGGTGATTATTAGTTCATGTTTGCCTTTTTCACCACATGTCTCATTTCTGAGATTTTTAATGGGACACTGGTGTCCCTGTGGTAGGTAAGGGAAATAAACGCGAAAAAAATTCGAACGGGAGAGCAACATGAGAAAATTATTTCATGTAATTTATTTCAGAGAGATAAGTAATTGTATTACTGTGGAGATACAGAAGATAGAAAGATGAAACGATTTGGGGCAAGAATGATCGATTACAAACGGAGGAGAGTATTCCTTTGGATACGTCAGTACCTTTAGCATAGTACCTTTAGCATAGCTTAGTTGCTTGACTGGATGGACCATTCTCGGCAAAAGAAAAGCACAAGGTATACGAGACATTACGTGCTCTTGAAGTACTAAACGTGTGACAGAACCTGATTTGGTCACGTTCCAGAATATTATAAAGACAAAGTGTGCCAAGATCAGCTCTCTTAATGACGAAATCCTAGATCTTCTTTAGGAAGAAGCCGATATAACGCAGAAGTTATTTCTTCATGTGAATTTGATATTACAAAAATTGATAGACAGTTGCAGATATTTATGCCTTGCATTGCTCCACTCAACCCCGATGACGAGGATGAAGTTTTGTCCAATATGTTCAAATAGTGTAACTACGCTCAATGGCACTATTGAAATGCTCATATTCCAGCGAGCAGAACGCATTCCTAATATGTTCAAATAGTGTAGCTAAGCTCAATGGCACTTTTAAAATTCTCACATTCCAGCGAGTGGAACGCATTCCAAATATCTTCAAATAGTGTAACTACGCTCAATGGCACTATTGAAATGCTCACATTCCAGCGTGCAGCCTTTAAAATGCTGTTAATACATCTCTCCTTTTTTCTCATTGTGCCAATTATCAAGCAATTACATTTATCACATAATGTTATAAGTTTACCAAACTCTTGCTTGAGGCTTGCCTTAATAGGGCTGTAAAATCAAATGCCTTAAAAATGCTGTTAATATATCTCTCCTTTTTCTCATTGTGCCAATTATCAAGCAATTACATTTATCACATAATGTTATAACCATAGAATGTACGCATTCCAAGCATGCAAGTGTCACTAAAAGCAGCTTTTGGTGCTATTCTTAACGCATTGTGCATCATGGATTGTACGCATTTCAATCATGCAAGAGTCACGTCAAACAGCTTTTGGTGCTATTCTAATCGCATTGTGCAACATGGAATGTACGCATTCCAAGCATGCAAGTGTCACTAAAAACAGCTTTTGTTGCTATTCTAAACGGATCAAACCGGAGACCCACGCTTTCGCGGCGTGCGCTCTACAAACTGAGCTAGGTGACCTTCGATGTTAACATACTCTATACAATTAATTTTTATTTAAAAAATGGGTGTCCACAAAAGCCAAATGTGCGCATCAGTATCCTGTGCCTTCTAGGTACATACGATGCATACATACCATCAACGTGATAGATCCTCACTTTGTGTGTCACATACTGAACTTTTCAATATATAACTTATTAACGGTCTTTAACTGAGAGACTGCACATTCATTATTGCCCGCCCATGGCGACAAGCTTATGTGCAAGTGAAAGCTAACGCGAATTTTAGCCTCGCTTTGATTCAGTTGCAGTAGAGTGCATAGCATGGAGGAATTAGGCTGGAGAGATCGCTCCAATGAAAAGACGTGACCATTTTTAAAAATCCATAATGGTAGCACACTCTGCTAACTGACCTTCCACACACTTTCTGGGGTGCCACTAACGCCTTGGAAGCAGACATTAATGTCATGCAAAATTATACAATGGACGTGAGAGAGAGAACTCGATCTGGACAACAAATTGTATGTTGAATACTTGGAAGGTGCTTGTGCACAAGTTAATACTGCCATTGAAGAACTTAATGGCATATTACATAGTCCTAGTAAAGAAAGAAATGTCTGTGAAATCAGGGTGTGCTAGACAAGGGGGACTTTGCATGGCTGCTTTTAACTGCTTAAAAGCACCATCAGCTTCTTTTGACCAATTAAATTTTACGTTCTTACTCGTCAGTTGTGACAGTGGATATGCCACTGTGGACAAACGTTAACGGCATAGCCCACGAATTTGTGAAGCAAATATCAACAATGGCTTCACCTACTACATGCAGCGGATTTCCACTAGGTATTTCAATGAGAGTTTGACCATGATTGGGCCCGTTCCTAGAAAATGTGTCCGCTATTACCAGGTGTCCGCTATGTAGCATGTCCACTATAGAAAGGTTCGACTGTCGTAATAAAACTACAGCATGCTACATACAAATAACGTTGACGAAAGAATGTAAACATTACATCAGGGGGCACACAAACTAAGATCATGTGATAACGGTAGAAGCATAGCGGTCGTGAAACCTACTCTTTATACCTGGATCAGCAATCGGCAGTCAGGCATGAGGACGGAACAACGGAGTTGTTCAATTTCAAGAAAGGGGTAAGACAAGGGTGCATATCTTCCCCATCATTACATCTGTATTGAAAACGTTTTACGAGAAGTGAGGAGTAGTGGTCGAGTTAAAAATTTTGACTTTCTCCATGTAGGAGGAACATCATTAGGCGAGCTCCCATAGCTGGCACCCTGGACAGGTACTCACCCTCCGGGTCAGGGGGCGCCCGGGAGCAGTGGCAACAAGGCTGTGAACCACCCACTCTTTACGAGTCAAGCCACTGGATGCAGTTTAACGTCATAACCCAGGACATCAAACATAAAATCAACTAAGCCATTTACTATTTGTGCAAGTACCAAGATGAGATTCAAAGTGCTCTGTGGTTTCACAAACATGTCATAATTCTTTGGGTTCATAAAAATGACCTGGCCCCTTATACCTCAAATAGCTACCCCTCCAAGTTTACCACAAAACCATTCTAGCTACAAAAACTTTTCTGTAAATTAATTGCACACATACATTAGACATGTGTACACAGGTAAAATATCATGCTAGATATTTCTGCCCCAGCTTTTATACAGTGAGTTGGCACAAAAAGAAAAGAATTCATGTAGGAAGACGGACATGTGAAATTATCGACACCTACCACTCTCTGCAGTCCAGAACACTTTTTATGGCACCATTTCTGACATCTCAAGCACAATATTGAGTTGATACCAACTCCTCGTCCACAGACAGCACATGGATATTTTCCAGCTTCTTTCCGGTGACCATTAGTTTCGTCTTTTCCATGCTGACCCTCATACCTCTACTTTCCATGCTGTCACTCCACTCATCAGGCTCTCTCGTCAACTTACATTTCTTACAATATCTCTTTAACTAGTGACAATTACACTCTGATTTCACGCGGAGTATTCTTGTAGGCCATCAATCTACATTATAAACACATAAAGATCAGAATTGACGGACCATTTTTTCTGACCAAACTTTTCGACTTTTCCAAGCCTTAGTGCTTGAAGAAATGCCAGAAATCAGGCTCTCTCGTCAACTTACGCTTCTCATGATCAAGCCTTTGATCGGATCAAGGCAGAGATAGCTCATTGTACAGCTCTTCGATATTTCAATCCAGACAAGCAATTGGTCCTACGAGTAGACGCATCCTACAAAGGCCTCGGTGCACCTTTACTGCAGGATGGAGCACCCATAGCTTTTAGCAGCAAATCATTTTCTGACACAGAGTCACGCTATTCCAATATTGAAAGAGAAATGCTTTGGTGCACAATGTGTTCAAAATAACCTAACAAGGCGTTTTTGATGACAATTGCATGCTTGGAATGCGTACATTCCATGGTGCATAATGTGTTCAAAATAACCTAACAAGACGTTTTCAGTGACAATTGCATGCTTGGAATGTGTACATTCCATGGTGCACAATGTGTTAAAAATAACCTAACAAGGCGTTTTTAGTGACAATTGCATGCTTGGAATGCGCTGACCACTGCCTTTGTTCAAAGCCATCAACAAGAGGGACTTTAAAGTCCCGATGGGAGTTACCGGGAAAAATTGAAACAGAGAGAGAACTATGGCAACAAATGTATGCCGGGACTTAAAAGTCCCGTTGGGAGACAAAGGGTTAATGCCTAATTCATTTACTCAAGTAACTTGTTTCTACGTAACCCACCGTGCGGAAGAGAGGATTTGAAATTATCGTTCGAAAAAAAACTGTTCTCGTTTTCAACCAGTTTCAGAACGAGACTGGATTTGCACATTTATTCAAGGGCACAGTATATGCTACCAGCAGTTTAGTATTTCTGTCCATTATTTTTCTCACAAACTCGTCAATCTTGGACAGATTTATACTAGACATCATTCTACACAAACTGTACAGTAAGGAGAACGTACTGATTGCCATGTCACGTCTTGACGTTACAGACATATGAGATGAGTAGTTTATCCTAAAATATCAAAATTCTGTTTCAGCATCATTATATTGCATTCCCTTTACCCAAGACGAAACTTCTCACTAGTATCGCAGGACTTGTTTTTTTTACATGAAACAGACGTCCTATCCTAGTCTTGATAGTTACGATATAAAAGCCACAGTTCACAGAGATCTCTGACACATTTGCATCTTGACTGAGTGAAGCAAGGCCAATTTCTATCATATTTTTGTCATGTCAGCATAATTGCAGCTCTTATAATCTTGACTGGCTCCACATTATACTCTTGGCCAATACTTTGATAAATATATGCCATCCCACTATTATTTCCTTATTTATGTTTGTGATCATATCACCTTCATTTTGCCTTAATTCTACCATATCTTTGTTCTGTGTGTTCACATGCAGATCACATAATTTTGATTGCATGTGTAATGCCTAATTTCACTAAATGCCTGTAGCATATACGTATCAAAGAATATGCACTTAAAGTTATGTGCAATTAATATATACTTTGATATCTGATGCGCTGAGTTCTTCAGATTTAAGTGAAATATGATAAGATAAAGGTGTATCAGGACATCAGGAAACATGCGCGTACTCAAGTCTTATTCCTTGGAGTTACAAGGGGTGCTTATTATTATTTGTACTATGGCCCTCAACATCTCCCTATGTTGTCTGCCTTTCTCGATAATGGAAAGTCTACCCTTCTATTTTAAAATCAGAAGCCGTTAATACCTCATTAATGGTCCCTGATGATAAAAAAACTGCCCTAATAACTCCTGGCTCTGAATAATTTTTTTTGTAATGCATTGGTACTATGAGATATTTTTCACGAGGTCTTAAAACTTGTTGGCAAAAAAGCAAAGGGTTTACCAAAACTACATCATCGTTTAGTTTGTATTTATAAGGCTACAATTAACTCTAAGGACTAAATAGGAATTTCAGGACAACTCGACGAATCCTGCAGAGTTTGTGAAAGTCGGTTCTTCGATACGGTTCTTGCCGGTGTGAACCGTTATAAAATTTACAACGGTTTTCGAAACCGTTTTAAGCTTTGGTGTGAACGCGGCTTTAGAGATATTGTCTATAGCGGACACCTGCGGTTCCTGAAAAAAGTGTCCGCTATTACCAGGTGTCCGCTATATAGAGGTTTTCAACATTATATCATTACGGTACGTGCACGAAGTCTGATACCAACCTAGACATAATGAAATGGGCCTTTAGTTACCTAATACAGTCGAACCTGTCTATAGCGGACACCTGCGGTTCCTGAAAAAAGTGTCCGCTATTACCAGGTGTCGTGAATTAAAATGCTACAATTCCTTTTTTCCTTCACAAAAACGGCCGAACACAAACGTCTTTTTAAAACATTTCCACTGAACACATCTGCTTTGAAATCGGAAATGAAAATTAAAAAACCCTTTTATGAGTATCCTTGGCTATTACTTGAATGCTCAGAATGAAAATCTCACGATTTATCTGTCTGTGGATGAGAAAACACCAGAAAGAGATACATTGTCAGAAAATGAACCCTCACGTCAAGAGACTTTTCGCAAACGATGACTGCTGAAACCTCCATTACTGTTTAATTCAGATCTCATCCTCATATTGATACAGGAGCTCAGCGATATGCAGGGATACACATTTTTGTGGTCATGTTAAAACAGGGATCTTTGACGTATGGATTGGTGACTCCAGATCGAGACAATAGATTTCCTTGTTCTGAAAAGTCCGATGTTTTGAATATGAGAATCCCTTGAAGGTGTTCAAAACATGATATTGTGTTTCAGGGATCGTAAGTTATCAATATTAAACTGAACAACCCTACCAAACCTAACCTGAAATACTATGGATCTCAATCAAGCTGCTTTCAATGACACTTTGAATATGAGAATCCCTTGAAGGTGTTCAAAACATGATATTGTGTTTCAGGGATCGTAAGTTATCAATATTAAACGGCCGAGGTTCCCAAGTGATCGGCTAGGCGCCTTTGAAATTGGCGAGTCGTCTGACCCAAATACGTTGCGCTACAGCTTTGCTATTCATTACCAAATTACGTTTTCCGCCTGGTAAATCAATTGCAGATATAGTTACTAATAGATACAATACTGGAGCATTGGCTTGCTTCCGAAAATTTCAACGTTTGGATTATAAGCGTGGAAAAGCACTGCTGGACAATGTCTTTGTTGATTCCAGGCCAGATATAGCGTTGAGTGATAAGGTGCTGGGTAGCTCGAATTCCAGGGTGGGAAGTCTTGAATTGCTTTGACTTTGCTTGGTAGAGGGGAAATACCACCAGAAGAAATTTGATGTCCAAAGAATTCTAAAGTGGAAACACCAAAGGTACAGTTTGAAGAGTTGATAATAACACCATATTCTGATAATTGTGAGAAGATGCAAACTATGTCAAATATGCCTTTTTAGCCTATTTTGAACGCTTTGTGTACCATGGAATGTACGCATCTAGTGCATGCAAATTATGTCAAATATGCCTTATTAGCCTATTTTGAACGATTTGTGCACCATGGAATGTACGTATCTAGTGTATGCAAGCTATGTCAAATATGCCTTATTAGCCTATTTTGAACGCTTTGTGCACCATGGAATGTACGCAAATCTTTGCTACTTTGACCTATGGCTGATGAATCATTATGGAATGTCTGCCTACACATTCTTCATGGGGCTGACACTTACACAGCACTTGAGAGAATGAGTGAGTGCATGAATGAAATCTCACTCAGAAATAACCTGCCTTTATTAGAAGTGTCAAAATTCACAGGTGATCCATGTGATTATTTTAAATTTATAAACCGATTTCATGAGATGGTTGGTCGTTCAGCTGGGTTCAGGTTTTCAGCTGGGTTCAGCTGGGTTTCTGCTGGGTTTCAGCTGGGTTTCAGCTGGGTTCAGCTGGGTTCAGCTGGGTTCAGATGGGTTCAGCTGGGTTCAGCTGGGTTAAACTTTTATAAATTACGAGGAAAATAGATCAAAAAGTGGTATTGTCTTAGTTTTGGCTGCGTCCAAAATCTAATTTGAAAACAGGAGGTATGATCGGGACCGCCGATTTGCTGCCGACGGCATACGTAACGAAGCCCGTCGACTTCGAGTCTCTGGGCGGACTGATCGAGAAAATCCTCCGGGAGAACAAGCCGTTTTAGGAACTTAAGCTCGGTCCGGGTTGCTATTCCACCGCACCGTATCCGCCGCCGCCGGGAGTCTCGACCACAAAAACATCGCCGGCATCCATCTCACGGCGATCGGTTCCGGTCATCTAACAAAACTCAAAACTAGAAAGGGGGCGTTTCAGCCAAACAAAAGATATCGCAAGTCTGCTTAAGTTCTTCATGTCGGAGACTTCACCCGAACTGGAAGTTGAGGTTGGTACCGTAGCCGAACCATCAACATACTGGAAAAAATCAAAACTTTTGAGATACAGTCGCATATTAAACGACCATGTTCTATAATTCTCTCCATTCAGTTTTGCAAACTTTTGCTCTTCTACACGCCATGACCGTCCTGTTGCCACGCTAATTCAAGTGTACATCGTTGGGGAATCGATCTTTGAGCGATTTTCCCTAAATTCATCGTAATAGCTTTCTAATTTCACTCCATACGATTGCTGTGATCAGTACATGGCGAAAACTTTAGCAAAATGAATCCGTTACTCAGCGCAAGATTCTAAAAAGCAAGGAGATATTTGGATGACATTCGTGATCGTATAGTGGTTAGTACATTGCGTTGTGGCCGCAATAACCCAGGTTCGAATCCTGGTCACGGCAACTGTTACTGATGGCGTTATAGGGTCAGCACAGATTTTTCAACTTTCGTTTTGAAGTTTCGAAATTTAGGACAAATATGTCCCTTTCCCAACGCCTTTAAGAAGTAAGCCGTGATCGTATAGTGGTTAGTACATTGCGTTGTGGCCGCATCCGTTAGGAAAGTTGCACTAATCCGTTAGGAAAGTTAGGAATGTTAGGAAAGTGAGCGCAGTCCATCCGCAGGGAGCGGCCATCGCAGCTTGCATTACAAGAGTGTGCATTTTTGACTCGGCACACGCGGACCCCTTAACTTGGTTCCATTTTGATCTTTATGGTACGCTTATGGAAGGAATAAGGCTACGCCAAGCTAGCACCGTCTCAATAGTGCCTAACTTGTCTTGTTGGTTTCGAGTATATGTCACCTAATCACAAGGGCTCCTTCAGACAACGATTCTGAAGTCTTTGCTACTTAATACTACTTGATATAAGTTTCCTGTTTGTTAAAACGTCTACATAAATTAGGTGTCTGGGGTTTAAGACCCTGTTTACACGGGTACGGATCCAAACTGGTACGGATCCAAACTGGTACGGATCCAAATCGATCCCGTCGCTTTGTGCACCATGGTATGTACGCATTTAGTGTATGCAAACTATGTCAAATATGCCTTATTAGCGTATTTTGAACACTTAGTGCGCCATGGTATGTACGCATCTAGTGTGTGCAAACTATGTCAATTATGCCTTATTAGTGTATTTTGAAGGCTTTGTGCACCATGGAATGTACGCATCTAGTGTATGCAAACTATGTCAAATATGCCTTATTAGCGGCTACATAAAAGGGTTATAGTAGTGAGTGTGGCACTTGCTGTTTACAACACAGCCACTCTTCTTAACGTTTTAGGACGGTACGTCTGCTGATTGACTAAAAATACTGCAAATATTGTGTCAAAGTAGACTAGAACAAAAAAAATTCACTAAAATTTTCCGTTAGTTTGCTTTTCATTTACTTTCACAAATTCATTATATGCATTATCCATTTATCACTGTAAAACAATCGGTTATTAGCTACTGCCGATTTTCAACATAAATACATCTTTGTAAGCTCTCAATCAATTAAAACAACTATTACAAATGCGCCATCCTTTGCAACATGGAGTTTGGCGGCAAACAGATTGCGTTTAACATGGATAAGTAAGACTAGAAATGCTTACGTTTTCAAGGTTTTCGTTCAGTTTCCAATATTATATCGCTGCAAGTTAAATCATGGGGGCCAAGCGAGGGGCCAAGTAAAATTCTGGGGGGGCCATGGCCCCTGTTGGCCCCCCCGTAGAATCGCCCCTGTAGGAAACGTTTCCACTGTTTCTATTCCTGTCAGCGACAGGAATAGCCTTTCCTTTTCATAGGATTTACCCTACGCTATTCTTGTACAATTGATAAGGATAAAAATAGGTTTTTAAACTCGATTCTTTTATTAGAATCCTGACTTTGCAGACACTAGATACGTACATTCCATGGTGCACAAAGCGTTCAAAATAGGCTAATAAGGCATATTTGGCATAGTATGCATACACTAGATGCGTACATTCCATGGTTCACAAAGCGTTGAAGATAGGCTAATAAGGCATGTTTGACATAGTTTGCATACACTAGAAGCGTACATTCCATGGTGCACAAAGCGTTCAAAATAGGCTAATTAGGCATATCGACTAGTCGACCATTGTTTATTAACGTCTCTAAAACAAAGGGGAGTGGCTTACTTGAGTGGAGCCCAACCCCCTTGCTTTTTTTTAAAATATCTATAAGGCCTCCTCCCACTTAGCCTTTTACTAGTAAGCGTGAAGGGGCCTCTGTAGCCCCCATAAAAATTGATACCTTAAAAACTTAAGAGTAGAACTCTCAAAAATGTAGATAGTTAAAATGTAAACTACGCTCAATGGCACTATTGAAATGCTCACATTCCAGCTTGTAGAACGCATTCCCAATATGTTCAAATAGTGAAACTACGCTCAATGGCACTATTAAAATGCTCACATTCAAGTGTGCAGAATGCATTCCCAATATGTCCAAATAGTGTAACTACGCTCAATGGCACTATTGAAATGCTCACATTACAGCGTGCAGAACACATTCCAAATATGTTCAGTTGGAAAGTTTAATAATCTTTTGAGAGACTTCATTAAAGGTGCCCTCAGGATTTTTTTCCTGGGGAAGGAAACACACCTTTCCCCCCTTTGATATCACCTGTGAACACCCATGAATTATATGCTGCCAATGTTAATTTTTCAAGCCACAAAATTTACAATCAACCTTCTTCAATTCTCGTTTCAAGGTCAAGTATCCATAGCATTAACTTAAGTAGTCCTATGGGGGGACCTAAAATTATGGGGGACCTAGAATTTATGGGGGGACCTGAAAAGCTGGATGAAACCATGAAGAACACTCTCAAGAACTTCCTTAAATCCCTTCACTGAACCCTCACACCTGGGAAAAGCAGGCCTGCAGCAGAAGGCCTGTGACAGAAACTCCTGGCACTCCACTATTGTAAAAGTTGCTGTAGCAAGGAGAAATGTTCTGAGACTACGCATTCCCAATATGTTCAAATAGTGTAACTACGCTCAATGGCACTATTGAAATGCTCACATTCCAGCCTGCAGAATGCATTCCAAATATGTTCAATTAGTGTAACTACGCTCAATGGCTCTATTGAAATGCTCACATTCTAGCGTGCAGAACGCATTCTCAATATGTTCAAATAGTGTAACTACGCTCAATGGCGCTATTGAAATGCTCACATTCCAAAATATGTATTCCTCCTGGGACTGAATAATTCTTCACAGTTGGCACTAAGACTATGTTTATAGAGTTCTGTACACAGATGTTTGAGTTCTTTTTCATTTAAAGATTTGCAAAAGTGCTTTTTATTTACCTTATATTCATTCATCAATCATCATCATCATCATCATCATCATCATCATCATCATCATCATCATCATCATCATCATCATCATCATCATCATTGCCAGCCTATCTCTGTAGGGCATGCTTGTTACCTATGAGCATATTTTAGGGCATGCTTCATAAATTTAAGGCGTAAGGGCCAGCCTATTCACCAATTAATGTAATTTTTGTGTAACCCCTTCTGGAAAATCGGTGAACCCCTTTAAGTTTGGTGTGACATTTGTCGATATATCTCTGCATTTAAGAATCATTTTAGAGTTATTTTGAGAGCTCTAACGCTGTATCTCCCTTGTACTGTATCGCCCTTGTACTGTATCTCCCTTGTACTGTATCTCCCTTGTACTGTATCTCCCTTACACTGTATCTCCCTTGCACTGTATCTCTCTTGCACTGTATCTCCCTTTCACTGGATCTCCCTTTCACTGTATCTCCCTTTCACTGTATCTCCCTTTCACTGTATCTCCCTTTCACTGTATCTCCCTTGCACTGTATCTCCCTTTAAAACTATTTCTGTAGCTGCCGACAAACAAAATTGCTTTATTGTGCTGTCTGCTGCGCAGCTTTGACTTTCGCGAAATGTTTGCAGGACCCAAAATGGTTCCCATTGTCCTTGTGTGACGTCATAAGGCAGGAAGTGTCATGACTAGGGCTGTCCATAGCATAACATTCTACTATTCGAATAATCGGTGGAGATTTTTCCGATTAATCGATTAATCTTATGAGCGGGTGATGGGATCTTAATGAAATTTGATGTTTGGAATGATATTGTGTCTCAGAGCTCTTATTTTAAATCTCGACCGGATCTGATGACATTGGGGGGAGTTGGAGGGGGAAAACCTAAAGTCCCGGTTTTGCTATTTTAGGCACTTCCAGGTAAGCTAGGACGATGAAATTTGGCAAGCGTATCAGGGACCGGACCAGATTAAATTAGAAATCTTCCGTTGCCGCCATATTTGGTTACGGGTTCAGAGCGCGACTTCTCGTTCCAGTCCTTTATATAGAGTTCACTGGTTTTGGTTGATTGATGCGAGCTCAACCTCGTTTTGAGACAGGATTGCGCAATTGTGATAAAGGTCCATTGTAACTATTACTACAATTTTGTCCCAGGTTGATACCTAATTCATTCTAATAATACTACAGCTTATACACAATTGCATTTGAACAGGAGGACCTCCGATTGACGCTGGGTTTTACGTCGCTCCACTAACACACCTCAAAAAACTTACTAACTAGATCAAGAATTTTGTTCTGTTAGATACTCCTGCTTCTGTAACCTACTCTCGAGTCCCGAATAGGTGTCCCCCCCCCCTATTGTTAATTTTTTGAAAATTTTCCACCCAGGACATTCTTATTGCAACCCCCCCAATTATTAACAAAGCCGCTCCAACGTCGAACCTAATTGTATTAGGTTCGGCGCATGAGAAGAGCGACGTTTGACTTGGGCCTTACTGTATCTTTTTCAAATAGTTTGTTTGTGGTACAAAATAAGAATATTGCACGAAATAGCGAAAACAAATTTTGGCACAGTCTGGGTTCTCAAGCAAGTGCTGCCCTATGGCAGAGTCACATTGCTTAGTGGCATTTTTGGTCTTTAATATATAAATCCAGGGTACTTAAGTTTCCAAAGAAGACCCGCGTAACTTGCAAGAGTCGATGCACAGTGCAATTACTCAACTCTGCCACTGTAATAAATGGCGATAAAACGTAACCTGTAAGTGTTCCTGTAAGTTTCACGCCCTCAACTTGTGACACTTACAGATTCCTACACACAGTACTGGTATACAAACCTCTAAGATTAAAGAAATACATAATTGTACCTTGAGCATTACAAAAGCTTTTGACTCAGTCATTCCAAATGATGGCAAAGATCATCCTGTCCCGAGTCTCTGCCTTTTTGGTCTTATTTCATAGAGTGCAATAACAGACTATGCAAGTCTCTCCAGGGGATCGGCTTTTTGCCAAGGAATGGATGTAGTATCTGTTCTCATTGATGACAGATGCTTTCCATAATCCGCGAGAGGCGGTCCTACAAGAAGAAAGCATGGAAAGCTAGGAAGAGAGCATGGAAGAGAGCTAGGAAGAGAGCACATGTCTCTAGCTAGGAAGAAGGCACAGTATCTTGGGCTAGAAAGCATTTATGCATACCAGCTGGAATGAGTGAGGTCAGAATTTGGTGTGTGTTATGTGTTATGTGTTAGTGTTAAAGAAAATGTTAACAGCCTGTTAACCTGAACTCGAAATCTGGGGCTTGCAAGTTATGTACTGGTTTTTCGTGAGATGTGGAGGATATGGTTTACTAGGTTACCATTCGATACCAAAGAGATATAAGAGATAACTGATCTCTGTAGCAACTAACTTATAATACGAAGTACTTAAAGAGTAGGGTGCAGCAGCGACTTTTAATCATTACTTAATCTTCAAAGCGTTTTCCCTATCGCTCTGATTAGTATAACTTGACTAAGCCTTGTTAAATATTTTGTGCAAGTTAGAGGACCTAGGGAAGTGCTTAACTAATAAATGTAAAAAGGTACCGGCGATATTAGATTATACGGCTCTGTTGAAGGGTGGGTTAAACCATACTATATTTCTCCTTCTAGCTTTCCGTCCTGTACTTCCCAGTTCTTTCTCTAAATAGACAAGCTTTTTTCAGAATCCACTTAATCTTAACGCTTGCTGGTAATCGGCTGCTATAATGCGGACTGTACTACTGACTATAATGCTGACTATAATGCTGACTATAATGCTGACTATACTGCTGACTATAATGCTGACTATACTGCTGACTATACTGCTGACTATAATGCTGACTATAATGCTGACTATAATGCTGACTGTAATACTGACTATACTGCTTACATTCCGTTAATTTTGAATCCGTTAATTTTAAATCTCTGTGCTTTTTAACATATAGGGTTCTGGTAAATTAATCCTCAGTTGAAAAGAAACCGAATACGATTATCGTATCCGTTTATTTTGACATACTTTATTTATCAACTTGTCAACAAGACAAGACCCAAATTACACGGTGCGCTGAGGTACAAATCATATTTATAAGGAACGTTTCTGATTGTGCGTTCTGTATTCACGATTTTAATGGATACTACTTCGGTTTTCTGAGATTAGCCATGATTATGAATACCGGACTTGGGATAAATATTGCGGGAGCCTGTGACTGATTTTGCTTAGTCATGGCAATTAGGACTGGACTTGGGATAAATATTGCGGGAGCCTGTGACTGTTGTTGCCTAGTCATGGCAAATAAGATCGGACTTGGGATAAATATTGCGGGAGCCTGTGACTGATCTTGCTTGGTCATGGCAAACAAGACCGGACTCGGGATAATTATGGAATGTACGCATTCCAAGCATGCAAGTGTCACTAAAAACAGCTTTTGGTGCTATTCGAAACGCATTGGGCACCAAGGAATGTACGCATTCCAAGCATGCAAGTGTCACTAAAAACAGCTTTTGGTGCTATTCTAAACGAATTGTGCACCTTGGAATGTACGCATTCCAAGCATGCAAGTGTCACTAAAAACAGCTTTTGGTGCTATTCTAAAGGCATCATCGATAAGTTTAAATTCCCAGTCTAACATTCCCCTATGGTTAGGTTCTGAGAAATGTTCGAAGAGTCCACATTGTGGAACCGTTTTCTTTTCTCCACCTTTACGCCTAGTGAAGCTACGATATTGCGATTTGTAATTACTGAATCTTGTACGAAATTGAGTGGTCGTACTACCAACGTATTGGAGATTACAAGATTTACATTGTAGTAGGTACACCCTAATATGCTCCTAGGGATGACAATGTAAGTACGTCAAACTACTGATGAAGCAGAAAACGTTGGTATCATGATTAAAAAGAGACAGAGTAGGAGATTCCGAGAAGCGTATCTAACCCATCCTGACTTTGTAGATGACATAAAAATTACCCTGTAGTTACTCAACGTAGGTAGAAAAGGTAGCTGATACTATTGTATTGAACATAAATGTCCTATAACATGCGGCCATAGTGAAGGTAAATGTCATATTGAAGATAGATGATACCGCGAAGATGGATGCCACAGTGAAGGTGCGTGCTACAGTCAAGGCGCATAACACAGTCAAGGCGCATGCCACAGTCAAGGCGCATGCCACATTCAAGGCGCATGCCACAGTCAAGGCGCATGCCACAGTCAAGGCGCATGCCACAGTCAAGGCGCATGCCACAGTCAAGGCGCATAGACTTAGATCAAAGTTGGCGAGTGAAGATTAGGAAATGCCATAAAAACTACGTATTTGGGTGAAATGATCGTACTAATCTTGATTTTGATGTCAAACAAATGCGACAGCAAATATGAGCCAACGGCGGCTAAATAGAAATCATTCTTTGATTCGCCTTGGTTTCTTAGCCAAGCTAAAATGTTACTTTGCCGCAAACGCTTCATGTGATTGTAATGTGTACACATTACGAAGAAAACACGCTTCTAGGATTCAATAGTATATCTTTTAATAAGAGAGGCCTAGTCTTGGCTCAAACAAGTGGGCCTTCTCCATGAAAAGCTCACGCAAATGAGTTGTCACTGTGTTTTGCAACGAAATTATACACATTACGAAGAAAACACGCTTCTAGGATTCAATAGTATATCTTTTAATAAGAGAGGCCTAGTCTTGGCTCAAAAAATAGGGGTAATCGGGACGTTTGAGCATGTTAACATGTAAACCTTTCAAAGGTTTTGGTTCACTTGATAATGGTTTATAACCAAAACCCGGTAGCTCGCCTCGAAGCATTCTAACTTATTATTTTTTAAAGTACTCAGCATACACAAAGCAATTCTTAATCCATCATGAGTGGGGCATTACCACAATAGCTTTTTTTCACTAAGGGAGCTGAGGGGATAAGTATGCAAGTGTCACTAAAAACAGCTTTTTGTGCTATTCTAAACGCATTGTGCACCATGGAATGAACGCATTCCAGGTATGCAATTTTCACTAAAAATAGCTTTTGGTGCTATTCTAAACGCATTGTGCACCATGGAATATAAGCATTCCAAGTATGCAAGTGTCACTAAAAACAGCTTTTGGTGCTATTCTAAACGCATTGTGCACCATGGAATGTGGAAAAGGTTGCACAGTATCCACCGTTAGAGTAGGGGCAAAAATCCTTCTGAATTTATCAACTTACTAAAATGACACAAATAACTGGTAAAGACAGAGGCGGTTTGTATGATTATCTTGCTCATCGGACACAAGATGCCAAACATCTAGCAAGCTTACCCAGGTTTTTTATCGTACATTTTGTCAATTATTAACCAGTTTGGGTGATTTTTGCTCTTTGCTGATGTTGCTTAGTCATGGCAATTAAGACCGGACTGGCGATAAATATTGCAGGAGCCTGTGACTGATGTTGCTTAGTCATGGCAAATAAGATCGGACTTGGGATAAATGTGGCAGGAGCCTGTGACTGATGTTGCTTAGTGATGGCAAATAAGACCGGACTTGGGATAAATATTGCGGGAGCCTGTGACTGATGTTGCTTAGTCATGGCAATTAAGACCCGCATATGTTACTAACACCTCTCAAAACATAGTGTAGAAGCCCGATTCTCTAAAGATATTTTAAGTACAGCTTTCTTTTCTCGTTGTATTACCTGAATTACAGTTTGGCATAGGTGCAGCTTGAACGCATTAATTTACTAACTGTTAAATTTCGCCGAGTCGCGCAGAGTTTAGGAACATATAAATATATCACAAGATATCTTCAAACATAATCAATGAAGGATAGTCATAAGGATAGTCATAAGGATAGTCATAAGGATAGTCATAAGGATAGTCGTAAGGATAGTCGTAAGGAAAGTCGTAAGGATAGTCGTAAGGATAGTCGTAAAGATAGTCGTAAGGATAGTCATAAGGATAGTCATAAGGATAGTCGTAAGGATAGTCATAAGGATAGTCATAAGGATAGTCATAAGGATAGTCATAAGGATAGTCATAAGGTAGACAAAAAAAAGCACGGGTCCGCGGAAGTAAGAACACTGTAAATGTTCCAAAAAGTTGAAATCATCCACTACACATTCTATACGTAAACAGTGATGATGTGTTTTTAAAATTATGAAGGTGTTGGAATCAAGGATCATAGAATACGACCCAGACGCTTTTCCATCAGAGAAATTGTTCCGGAAAATAGACTGCTAGATGCACAAGATGTTGAGCTAATGTTAGATATGCGTCATTAGCCTATTTTGAACGCTTTGTGCACTATGGAATGTACGCATCTAGTGTATGCAAACTAAGTTGGATATGCGTTATTAGCCTACTTTGAACGCTTTGTGCACCATGGAATGTACGCATCTATTCTATCCAAACTATGTTAAATATGCGTCATTAGCCTATTTTGAACGCTTTGTGCACCATGGAAGGTACGCATCTAGTGTTTTACAATAAGAAGCGCAATTTTAAAAAATGAATAACTGCATTGAATTTTTTCTGACAAAATTTAAAAGTCGCTTGAATTAACTGTCACGAACGGGCCAAGAAAAGATTTTCCTCACGACAGTTTCTTCCCGCGACAGCTTCTTCCTTTAAAGTACTATTAACTCCCCACACTATCTAATCTTTCTCTTTGGAAAAAGATTGATAACAAGCAATGCTTTCTACTACTACTACTACTACTACTACTACTACAACAACTATTACTGCTACTACTACTACTACTACTACTACTACTACTACTACTACTACGACGTGTACTAGTACTACAACTATTACTGCTACTGCTATTACTACTACTACTACTACTGCTACTACTACTACAACTACTACTACTACAACTATTACTGCTACTACTACTACTACTACTATTACTACTACTACACAGCTTAAGTGTAACTGGTTTCGTAAAGTCCCTTATGCTACAGTTGAAACTAACCGATGTTGATGTAAACACAGCTTAAGTGTAACTGGTTTCGTAAAGTCCCTTATGCTACAGTTGAAACTAACCGACGTTGATGTAAACACAGCTTAAGTGTAACTGGTTTCGTAAAGTCCCTTATGCTACAGTTGAAACTAACCGATGTTGATGTAAACACAGCCGTTCTGCACGCTGGAATGTGAGCATTTCAATAGTGCCATTGAGCGTAGTTACACTAATTGAACATATTGGGAATGCATTCTGCACGCTGGAATATGAGCATTTAAATAGTGCCATTGAGCCCAGTTACATTATTTGAACAGATTGGGAATGCGTTCTGCACGCTGGAATGTGAGCATTTCAAAAGTGCCATTGAGCGTAGTTACACTATTTGAACATATATTTGAACATATTGGGAATTCGTTCTGCACGCTGGAATGTGAGCATTTCAATAGTGCCATTGAGCGTAGTTACACTCTTTGAACATATTGGGAATGTGTTCTGCACGATGGAATGTGAGCATTTCCATAGTGCCATTGAGTGTAGTTACTCTATTTGAACATATTGGGAATGCGTTCTGCACGCTGGAATGTGAGCATTTCAATAGTGCCATTGAGCGAGGTGTCAGCTCTCAAAAAGGTAAGGGCGAGAAATGGTAGGGAAATACTTCGTAGTGGAGCCACTGATCTCAAAAAATGACTGGATCGAGCAACTCGATCTCATGAGTGTAACGATCGCAAAAAAAACAAATGTGCTCTGCTGGGACCACTGAACTATATATAAAAAGTCTGGAAGGATAACTC
This sequence comes from Alatinidae sp. Z8VKAUB7J3, assembly GCA_010016025.2. Classification (NCBI taxonomy): domain Eukaryota; kingdom Metazoa; phylum Cnidaria; class Cubozoa; order Carybdeida; family Alatinidae; species Alatinidae sp. Z8VKAUB7J3. Next base: position 256,977,180 of record JAAAKM020721499.1, read on the forward strand.
TATTGTTCTGCATGCGTAACCAAAAATGGCCGTCAAGTGTCTCTAAAAAGAGCTTTTGGTGCTATTCTAAACGCATTGTGCACCATGGAATGTACGCATTCTAAGTATGCAAATGTCACTAAAAACAGCTTTTAGTGCTATTCACAACGCATTGTGCACCAAGGAATGTAGGCATTACAAGTATGCAAGTGTCACTAAAAACCGCTTTTGGTGCTATTCTAAACACATTGTGCACCATGGAATGTACGCATTCCTTTTCTTATGAAAACACAATCGTAACATGATATTAGTGTCATTTATGGGTATGAAAATTAATGAAAAATTCATATCCCTTGAACACCAATTTAACCAAACTGCCTACAAACATATTTTAATGTACATATAAAGTTTATCTTAAATTTTAAAAATGCTTTCGGAGATATCTCTTAAACAAATGGATGCCAGGCAAAATCCCAAACTATGAGTAGGCGGTCTAAAATATGTCCATTCCTCACTTGTTCCAGATGCAGAGATGACTGGGTGCTTCACCTTCTCAGCTTTGACCCCTGTAGCCATAGGCACTGCTGTGGGGGCAGGAGCTGGATGTGTGGCCTCTCGTGAATGTCGAGAAGTCTGAGAAGAACTTCAGGAGCTGTGGTTGAGGGCCATGTGACGTCACACTGTGGTGCAGGGCATCTGATGTCGTTCATACTGAGCTTTCTTCACTTCATCTCTTTTACAGCTGGTAGGCTGCCTTGTTTTCTTGCGACCGACTGGTGACTGAATCACCAGTTCACTAATGTCATCAAAAGTATCCATAATTATCTGGTTTTCAAATCATAGTCAAAACAAACGTGGCAACTGAGCAAACAGATAAGAGAAGTCTTGTTAATGTCACGTGACTTCAGAATCGAACACTGATTGGATCAATGTCTGATGTTTGGGGGTTCTAGTCCGGGCCGTGCCTCGGTTGGAACCCGAGTCGTATCCATGAGGGAGATATGCCCTCCTTTATGCACCGTACCAATGTGTAAAATTGGGACGTGGCTTTGATGGTAAACACACAGATGTGTGGTAAAAAATTTGCATATAGCAAGGAATGCTCTAAATGTTTTCATCATGTTCCAAGTTTTTAAGAAATGTCCAAGACTGTATGAGACACAAGATGAATTATCGTAGGGCTAAAGGGATACCCAAGTAAGGTGGGGTAGGTACATGACAAAGGGAAGTGTACCAGGGTTACATTAATATGATTTAAGATGTATATTACCTCTGTAAGTGGAATTTAAAAAATTCAGGGACTCCACTTGTCATGATCGATGAGTAGCATGGTCATGCAGGGATGGTGGAACCTAAAGGCTAGGAGAATATTAGACAAAGAGGTCGAGATTGGAAGGCAATCCCCACTTAAACGGAGGACTGGGACGGAATAGAGAAGAATTATAAAAGAGAGAACACTGAGACTGCAGTATCTTTGCGTTGTCTAAGAGCGTTGATTGCCCTATCCATAATTAATAAATCCTATCATCCAAAGTTGCCTCTCTTAAAACAAATCCTAGCACTTATGTATGATAAAGTATACAGTGACAAGATGCTACTCCAAAACTTTCTGCTTTCATCAGCATTGGGTACGTCACCTCTTCCGTTTGTACCTCCATTCAGTTCCATTATTATTATTATTATTATTATTATTATTATTATTATTATTATTATTATTATTATTATTATTATACGAAATACCTCGAAGACATGCTGTGATTCCTTACGGAAAGACAAAGAAGAAGACGTCTGGAAAAAATTCACCCGGTCTTCATGTCACGCTGCTGAGCAAGTAACCTACGGTAGCTATTCATGGGATAGATTTGCAGTAAGTCGTCATTTAATCGTCATTCCCGTTTTTGTTTAGTATCCATTTCCTCTTCTTTATATTCAAGGCAGTTTTTATGTCCATGTTATTACCATTCCTGTCCCTAGTTTTCACAAAATAGTTTCTTAACGGCACGTGTAAGTGAGACACATAAGCGAATTGTTATTAACAGTGAAAGTGCTGTCAAAGTTTGGCCATTTCAAAGTTAATCTACCATTTAATCCACTTTAAAAATTTTAGTTTGACTATCCTTTGTCTGGATAGTCCAGAATTCTGGACTATTGGCCCTGCAAAGATTTTTCTGTTATTAACAGTGAAAGTGCTGTCAAAGTTTGGCCATTTCAAAGTTAATCTACCATTTAATCCACTTTAAAAATTTGCTAGTACAAATCCGTACTTCCAAATTTCGCTTACCTAGTCTAGCCTGTAAGTAATCATCCATTACTTATGAAAAAAAGAGAAATCGGTCCTCTATTGACAGTAAGAATCCAATGCGCCAACGTCTTTCGCTTCTCGGCCTGTTGGCAAGGAATGGATGTAGTATCTGTTCTCATTGATGACAGATGCTTTCCATAATCCGCGAGGGGCGGTCCTACTGCCATTAACAGTAACGATGGTGGTTCCTCTTCCATCGTGGAGTGTGGCACCACCTATAAGCGATAGCTTCAGACATCTGGCTTGGAGGTGTGAACACCTAAGGAAACTACTATTGGTAGTCATTCAGACACCTTAAAATTGTAGCATCTAAATTTAGGACCCTTAATATGAGATAAAAACCTAATCTGGAATTTCTGTGCTTAAAATATTTGTTGAACCTAAATCAAAAGGATGGGACATATGTTCTATATATCAACAAGCCCCATGATACTAGTGAAGAGTTTTCATCTTTGATAGCGAGAATGTGATTTAATGAAACACAACTTTGATATTTTAGGATAACTCCTTGTATAAAATGGACACCTTCATACTGCAAAAAATCAGTCAATCAAACTAATGACAAAGCAGGGTAGCAATCATCATTGCATGAACCAGTTTGCATTAACTAGTTCAATATTATACAATGAAATGGCCGTCTTTCTTCCGGAATCACAAGCAAATCCTACAAGGCCTCCAAGAACGTTCTTCAGAAACGTCCAGGCGTTCCACTTGTTTCATACTAATATGACGACTTCCTGGTAAAATACAAAGTACCGCCGTGTAATCAGTGACGCTAACAATTCTCTACAAAGTGATATCTTACCTTGGGCCTTTCCGTGAAGAGCAGTCGGCCCGACATTGAAACTACCCTAAATAAACAGAAAAAACACCAAACAGACTAACTAATAGATAAAGGAGAGCTGAGGCGTCCAAAGGCGACGTGCCTCAATTTGTGCCACCGGGCAGAGAAGCAAGCCATAAAGCAGGCTCAACTGCCCAGTAGGACCGCCTCTGGCGGATTATGGAAAGCATCTGTCATCAATGACAACAGATACTATTTGCAAAAGTACGTGTCCATTGCTGCACAGCTAATTTCGCTCGTGTAATTTCATCAACTGGAATGCCAATGTCAGGTTATTCGGCTATGTTGAAATTATAAAAATCTATAAGGGAGTGCACGTATTCCTTGCATGAGCCAGGCTGTCTCCTCTTAGAGAAAGGCTCTAACCAAAGTTCCCATGGAATTTTTTTATTAAATAAATTAGTAAGGGAGCCACCAGATACAATCGTTTATCTTGGCATCGCCGCAGCTGTCCTCATCGTTTCTAAGTCTAGAAGTACAAAGGGTAAGGTGGGTACTGCACAACTGTTTCATATTTGTTTTTGAAACGAACACTAGAGACATAGAAAAGCATGTCACCACCAGGGATCGAACCCGTGACCCACGCTTTTGCGGCGTGCGCTCTACCAACTGAGCTAGGTGACCTCCGATGTTCACAAGAAGAATCTATAGATCTGAGGACCGAAGGAAAACTGGTTTTAGAGTCATAGACGTTGGTCTCATTAACGATGCAGACGTCATCACAGCGCTTTTATTTCCAAGCCTTAGCTTGGCCTAATTTACGATGCAGACGTTGTTACAACGCTTTTATTTCCAAGCCTCAGTTTGGCCTCATTTATGATGCAGACGTCATTAGAACGCTTTTATTTCCAAAGGTGCGTACATTCCATGGTGCACAAAGCGTTCAAAATAGGCATATAACACATATTTGACATAGTTTGCATACAGTACATGCGTACATGCCATGGTGCACAAAGTGTTCAAAATAAGCTTATAACGCAAATCTGACATTGTTCGCAAACACTAGATGCGTACATTCCATGGTGCACAAAGCGTTCAAAATAGGCTAATAAGGCATATTTGACATAGTTTTTTTTAAATGTTTTTTTCCCCTTTTCTAGCGTTTCCTTGGTTCTCTTTGTCATTAAGAAAGCATAACCGCGCAAAAAAGGAGGAGGGCGAAAGCCCTCAGGCCTGTTTGTATTTTTACTGATTTTACAATCGATATAAAAGTTTTTTTAGCGCGATTTTTGAAACCCATGTCGATGTATCGAATAACGTCAGTTTACATGTCCACAACTACACACAAACATGTAGGCAAACGAGTTAGGGGTCTGTATGAAAATGGTTGGTTTGAGGGGGAAATCATGTACCCTAACAACAAACTCAGTGAGTACAGCATTTCATTCAGCGATGGTGACTGGACTACATAAGAGCTGAAGACATTGATGAAGTTGAACTAATTTTGTTGTAAACCACTGCGCAACAAATTATGTTTTTATGAGTTTTCATCCAGCCTGGTGTTGTTCTAAAATATGTCACCACCGGGGATCGAACCCGTGACCCACGCTTTCGCGGCGTGTGCTCTACCAACTGAGCTAGGTGACTTCAGATGTTAACATACTCTATTTCTCTAGTCGCCACATTAGCTCCCAATCATCCTATGGTGGAAATTGACATCCAGCTCAACGCAATTGGAGACCAGCCTCTCTGCGCCATGTGACTTGACCAAGGAAGAACTGCCCTCCGGCCAAATGTACTTGGAAAAGGCCGCAGAGTTAAGACTAACTGCAATTATATAAAAAAAACAACATGATAAGAGCTACATCAAGACGCCACGCAAAGTACCACTGTGCAAGCAAGTTACAACTGGCAAGGAACTACTCGTCCGCTACTTTCTTTTCTGTCTAAACTTGAGCTATTAACCATTCGAAAAATCTGAATTTACATTTACAAACACAAAATGTCCAAAATTAACGTTGAACATTAATTAACGTTTTTGGAATTAAAAAACGTTAATTAAATCCACGTTAATTAGATGCTGAGGTTAATTTTTGAAACGTTAATTTCAACGTAGCACTAATTTTTGAAACGTTGATTTGTGCCAAAATTTTATACAAAAATGTAAAATTTTCCTTGGCAGGATGTTGATATCTCAAAGGGAAACATTCGGTTATTTTGCAGTGTGCAATTGATTGAAACTTCGGGCAACCCATTGTCTATTACACTTTGCATTGTTTCAATCAGGTTTCCATGGTATCCGAACTATTTTTACTGTGATGTTTGAGTTTGTATCAGAAGCGGCACATTAGGAGCGACGTTGGATTCCGAGTCGCTCTATCGCCGCTCCAACGTCGAACCTAATTGTATTAGGTTCGGCGCATGAGAAGAGCGACGTTTGACTTGCTTGCATACTTGGAATGCGTACATTCCATGGTGCACAATGCGTTTAGAATAGCACCAAAAGCTGTTTTCAGTGACACATGCATAAGTCGAATGCGTACATTTCATGGTGCACAATGCGCTTAGAATAGCACCAAAAGCTGATTTTAGTGGCACTTGCATACTTGGAATGCGTATATTCCATGGTGCACAATGCGTTTAGAATAGCACCAAAAGCTGTTTGGAATGTGAGCATTTCAATAGTGCCATTGAGCGTAGTTACACTATTTGAACATGTTGGGAATGCGTTCTGCACGCTAGAATGTCACCATTTCAATAGTGCCATTGAGCGTAGTTACACGATTTGAACATATTGGGAATGCGCTCTGCACGCTGGAATGTGAGCATTTCAATATAGCCATTGAGGGTAGTTACACTATTTAAACATATTGGGAATGCGTTTAGAAGTTTCAAGCTCCTATCTACAAAAATGTGGAACTTCTTATTTTTTGCCAGAAGATCTATCACGGGTGCGTGTTTATTTGTTGGTTTTTATGGCACTTGGTATTAACCAAGTGACATATAGCCATCGCCAATTCTGTCGGTCTGTCGGTCCCGGTTTTGCTACTTTAGGCACTTCCAGGTAAGCTAGGACGATGAAATTCGGCAAGCGTATCAGGGGAGCATTACCACAATAGCTTGCTTTCTTTTTTCACTAATGGAGCTGAGGGGATTTGAACCCACAACCCATTGGTTTGTATATGTCTGGCACTGACGAAGGCTGAAAGCCGAAACACAATAAATATTGATTAATTAATTTCCCTGTACCCACTGACTGGAGGAGAATTCGCAAAAGATTGACACTAAAATCTTCACCTTAGCTTTTGAGCCTTGATGGCTGAAATTAATAAATGAAAGAACACCGCAGCCTAATATGTAAGACTGAAGTGCTTGAGAAGATAAACAATCAGTTGGAACGGAATTCTGAAAGAAAGTGTGATCGGCTTCTGAAAGTGTCAATGTCCATTCTAAATGAATGAGACTACAAACTATTTGCATTTTGAGACATTTTCAGTTGCTAACAGAGAATCACCTGTAACATGTATCTTTATTCACCATAACAAATGTAGTGACTAAAAAGCCAAGTCAATCTATTCTAATAGATATAGTGACTAAAAAGCCAAGTCGATCTATTCGAACAAATGTGGTGACTACAAAGCCAAGTCGATCTATTTGAACAAATGTGGTGACTACAAAGCCAAGTAAGACGTGACAATCAATCGTCAATATATAGAAAGGCTTCAACTAAAGATTATAAAATATGGAGGACGCTTTCATAATTTTCCGGGAGGGAATTATACGGTGGGAGTTTTCCGGGAGGGAGTTTTCTGGGAGGGAATTTTCCTAGAACCATAGACCTGTCATGCTTTCGAACAAGCACATAGACTAATGAGAGAAACGATATGCAGTTGCATTTCATAATAATAAAATCATAATATTGCTCAGTTCTGCCCTTGAGCCGAAAAGTACATTAACCAGTAAACATTGGGTTCTAAAGCTTGGCCTTTAATGCGTGCGGAGAAGGTTCTTGCTGGTTCATCTCTGTCTTGTCGCATTTGCTGAAGTCGCAATCGTGGTGCAGGGCATCTGATGTCGTTCATATTGAATCTGTATAGATAACTACGAAAGTATTTGTCTTGGAATCAATCTTTATTTCTCTGACAATACAGATTCACGCTTGATGCAGGTACCTGTGAACACATACAATTACATGATGCTTCTCACAAATCTACAAAATGAGTATTACATGGCTTATCATGTGTACAGCAAGAGCGGAGAATCCGATTATTATTTTGGCATATGTCTTTATTCAATTGCTTCTTACAAATTGATAAAATGAGTATTCCGTGGCTTATCAGATGTTCAGCAAGAGCGGTGAATGGGATTATTATTCTGGCATATATCTTTATTCAATGGGTTATTACAAATCGATAATAGAGCGACAAACCGAGATTCTCAACAATTTATACGTACATACACTTGACCTAGCTACGTACATGATGGGGGCACGATGAACACTACAGAGAGGGTTAACTTGGGGTGGCTGCTCTGAATAATTAGGTGAGAGATTGACAGCGGGACCACTAACACAATGCCAGTAGGTCTTTTGACGTTGACATAAATTTGGGGTGAGCTAGTAACAAATGAAGTGGATATACCAGCTACTCAAGCTGGCCAAACATAATCCCAGTCTCCCCAAAATATCTAATTAAATAATTTCATTCCCGTAAAATGGAACTATTTTAGTATTGATAATCACTAGGGGCGTTGCAACCAAAAGAGCAGGGGGAGGAGGGCTTAACCCTTTCAGCCCCATAAGGAAACCAGCAGCCAAAAATGGATGATATTTATGTTTTGGTGATGGTTTTGTATTTGCCTAAATCTGAGCACTGCTAGCGCTTGCACCTCTACGAAATTCACGGCCTACCATTCGCGCCGCCTTACATTTGTAAATGAGTCAAATGATTAACTGATTACCTTGTATGTTTAGCTTCTTGTTTTCAAATTATTCATGCAGGTTGGTCATCTATTATTATTCAGGCATCATGTGCTATCCACATAGTTATAGGACTTGCACAGGCTGATCTTTTTCAAATCGCTACTCTCCTCGTGAAATTCGCCATCTCGATTTCATCTCACAATTCACTACAGACATCCGCCATGTTCACAGTAAAGACAATTCTGTAGCTGACGCCCTATCACGCATTGAAATCAACTCTCTTCATACATCTTCTTCTATAAAGCTGGCCGAAGTAAGTTTGAGATGTAAAGAATTCAAAATCGATTAAACCTCAAACGACGATGCAATTCCGCGCATGTGGAACATGTCGAAGATTCAAATTGAACATATAAAACGATATATTTGGTAACCAAGCTTTCGATGTATTGTTACATCATCCTCAGGGTATAACAAACATGAACAGTAGGTGCGATTTATAAGGACACAGTGGCCTCGTTTTATATGTTCAATTTGAATCTTCGACATGTTCCACATGCGCGTTCTTTGCTGGGCTTTGCTATTCATTACCAGCTCGATCATTTCATTTTTGCAAAAACCGTTGCGTCATTTCTACAGCTCTAAAAAGTCATGCGACTAAGTCTCTTAATGCAGTTGCAGTTAATAGATAGCCAAATGGTCTCAAAATTATTTTGTGATAATATGAAGCCAACCTCTATAATTGGCAGTAATTCAAATTTTGTTGTAAGAGTTTGCAGTAACTTATCATCTGCCAGACAAAATCTTAAAATAACTAACATAGTTAGACACTGAGTGCTGCAGGAGCAGCTTGTAAGTATGGTTCATATTTGTTGCGGGTGGCATGGTTTCAGTTGTGCAATATTTACCAATGTTTCCTGCAGTGCAATGTGCGTGCCTGGACTGAAATTAAGAATTTTCTGAGCACTCTCGCTCCGAGTTTGATGGCATTGTACCCAACGACCCTGATGTTGTTGCAATATTTTATTCTCTGCTCCTTCACATTTCCTTGATGAAAACGGATTTCCAGACAAAACTACTGCAGCCACTGTGCTATTGAGTATTTTTTTCCTCCATGAAAACAACCACGCCAAAAGTCCTGGATGCAAACGTCCTGGATGCAAACGTCCTGAATGCAAACGTCCTGGATGTAAATGTCCATATATTACCATTGTAATTTGCATTTACAAGGAATAAGACCTGGTTCAGGAAAAGGTAATAAACTGTTATGGCTTCATTGAAACCAGATTTCATTAACAGTACAGAAATAGGGTTAGCATTAAGAGATGCTGGCAGCGGTATATGTCTTCAATTTTAGTTATACGGAGAGACGACCAATCTGACTTACATGGATGAGATTCATTTGGGCTAAATGACATGACACGATTACGTTGGCTCTACTTAGAGAAACAACCAATGAAATATAAATGTTACATTTTTTGGCAGCTGGGGTGCAACAATAGCTGCAACTGCTCTGTCCTCTTTCGCTGATCCATCAATGTGCACTTTCAATAAAATTTTCTAGTGTGATTGATTTCTGGCGACTGTATGGACAAAGCATCTGGGAGCACATTACATTTTTTGGCAGCTGGGGTGCAACAATAGCTGCAACTGCTCTGTCCTCTTTCGCTGATCCATCAATGTGCACTAGTAGTAGTAGTAGTAGTAGTAGTAGTAGTAGCAGAAGTAGTAGTAGTAGTAGTAGTAGTAGTAGTAGTAGTAGCAGCAGCAGAAGTATTAGTAGTAGTCGTAGTAGCAGTAGTCGTAGAAGTAGTAGTCGTCGTCGTCGTCGTCGTAGTAGTAGTAGTAGTAGTAGTAGTAGTAGTAGTAGTAGTAATAGTAGTAGTAGTAGTAGTAGTAGTAGTAGTATTTTGAACGCTTTGTGCACCATGGAATGTACGCATCTAGTGTATGCAAGCTATGTCAAACATGCCTTATTAGCCTTTTTTGAACGCTTTGTGCACCATGGAATGTAGGCATCTAGTGTATACAAACTATGTCAAATATGCATTATTAGCCTATTTTAAACGCTTTGTGCACCATGGAATGTACGCGTCTAGTGTATGCAAACTATGTCAAATATGCCTAAGTTTCGTGTCAATCGTGCCAGCCTCTTAAAAGTTATGAGCTAAAATGTGTAGCCGCGGGCCTACTAGGCCCCCCCCCATGTAAGATAGGGTTAACATCATTTACTGGCATTTTGTTTGCTCTTAATTTTGCCAGTCGTACAATAACGGTTACTAAATACAGTAACTATAACAGTTTTTAAATATAGTTACTATTCTTGAGCCTCCGTGGTCCAGTGGGCATGGAATAGAGCATGCTCCATTTTTCCGCTTCTGTACGCGCCAAATTGTAAACAAAGTAGCTGTAAGCTGATCAAGGTTTGATTTACCAACGTAGCAAAGTTATCGTATTCGGTGTGTAACTGGATAACAGAAGGGCCACGGAATAACAGACTGACGATGACAGTGAACATGTTTTGTGTTTGTACACTTCCTGTCTTGTGTCGTCTACTTCCCAGCACTACTGCATGGGAAGACATGGTTCATTTGTTGTTTACTTGTTTCTTGTTAACTATTTTCAAGGGAAGATCAAATTCATTTGTTGTTTACTTGTTTCTTGTTAACTATCTTCAAGGAAAAACCAAATCCATTTGTTGCTTATTTGTTTCTTGTTGACTACTGCATGGGAAGACATAATTCATTTGTTGCTTACTTGTTTCTTGTTGACTACTGCATGGAGTAGCTAACGTCTGATTACTTTCATTCGTAAATACATACTATATGCTGAATGAGCCTGTATTGGTATGTCTTTGCAATGTAAAAACTTTCAAGACGGAAAAGAGGAGAGCAATGTTCAAAACAATGCATTTAGAACAAAGTGCATTGTGAGCATTGTCACGCAGATAACTTATTAGCAGCTCTTTAATCGGAAGAAATGACTGGTCAAGAATCTGCTAAGGATCGACGTTCCATTTACACGGGACCTGTTGGATCTGAACTCATTTGCAGTCTCTCTATCAAAGACCCCTGATGAGAAGTGAGCCCGACATTGAAACTACCCTAACTAAACAGAAAAACCACCAAACAGGCTAACTAATAGATAAAGGGCAGCTGGGGTGTCCAAGGGCGACGCCCCTCAATTTGTGCTACCGGGCAGAGAAGCAAGCCATGAAGCAGCAGCCCTTTAAAAGTTATGAGCTGAAATGTGTAGCCGCGGGCCTACTAGGCCCCCCCCATGTAAGATAGGGTTAATGAATCATGAAATTACCATAGACCGTCCAACAATACCAATTTATGTAATGAAAGGTTCTTAGTCCCCCGGCCACGATTGGGATTGCAAGCCCATACTGTCAGTAAAAGAAACGTTAACTAAAGTTGTAATTGTAGTTATGTACTTAATTTCTTTGTGTAAAAGTTTTATTTAATCGATCCGGTTGAAATGTAAAGTTCATTACTGAGGAAGAATTATCTCGGAACATCAAATATGAAGTTTTTCTCTATGAGTATTTTATATATATATATATATATATATATATATATATTCTCAGCAGACACATTGCAATTGTATAGAATTCTCAAAGAGTGGAGCATTACCACAATAGCTTGCAATTTAACCATAGTTGAAGATGATTGGATCCAGTTTAAAATAGCATCTTGACTGCTGCAAAGGAGGTATGTGGAGAGCCGAGTGGCGCTAGATGTATCAGAGATAGGGAAACCTGGTGGTGGAACTCTGCAGATAGTTGGAAGTCTCCCGTTACAAAGGAAAGGGAGACGCCCTTCTTTGTGGCAAGCACAGAGGACTCAGACTGTTAGAGCATGCGATGAAGATTTGCTTTTATGTGGACTGACTCAAGAACGGCCAAATGAAATGCAGACCTGGCCTTTCCTATGATACGGAAGCAATTGTCTGTGTACACTTTGGCAGAGTCACATTGCTTAGTGGCGTTTTTGGTCTTTAAAACTCATCGTGGTGGTTTCCTTTTAGGAGTAGATGCTTGGCGAATATACGATGGTACATGCTGCTTAATTCGGTCAACCAACCTCAAAGTCTCACCCTAATGATCATTCCCCGAGCCTTCGAGCCAGGACATGCCCCATAAATATCTCACTGAATGTTTACTTTTAACCTGTTTAACTCACCGGACTTCTTTTCTTTGTCATTCACATATCCACCAGCAACCGCTTGTACAGTGCGTATCGGCTCGAAGAAGAAAACCAATATTCCTGCCCTCTCTCATCAATTGTCGTCTTTTTTCTTCCATTTCAGTTTCATGTGGGTTGGTCATCTATTGTTACCCAGGCATCATGTGCCATCCACATAGTCATAGGACTTGCACAGGCTAATGTAGAAACGGTTTTTATTGGCTACAAACGACCTCAGGTCACCTTGATCCCAACTCATGATCTGGTTTTTAAGGGACCATTATGGAAACAAGGTCTTCTGAACCTTTTTAATGCTATCCCTGCCAACTTTATCAATAGAGGTTTTTTGGCTATTGAAACGACCTTAGACCCAACGTTAAGAGCTTTTAGTCGCAGTTTAGCGGACCCCTGCAAAATTTGGCAATTGAAACGACATTAGACCCAACGTTAAGAGCTTTTAGTCGCAGTTTAGCGGACCCCTGCAAAATTTGGCTATTGAAACGACCTTAGACCCAACGTTAAGAGCTTTTAGTCGCAGTTTAGCGGACCCCTGCAAAATTTGGCCACAGTTCTTCTTATCAATCTTGGCTATATTCAACTGAAACTGGGTTATGCGGTTGCCCACATGCCCTGAGCCACCTTGTCTACTTTCATGATTTCCTCGAAGAATGGTTATCCTGCCCACATGCCCTGAGCCACCAAAAAGCAAACACTTTGCTAGATTCGGTTTCATTTTCGGGGAAAATATAAACAAGCCTCTTGAAGCTTACCCGGATATCAATGAGGTATTAAGGTGAAAAGGAGGTATTCACGTTAATACCTCCAATGTACAAGGACCTGACGAAGTCTTTAAGAAAAGACGAAACATTGTCACAATTGTAGTTTCTTTCTTGGTGTTCTCCCTATAGTTTGCCGGTGTACTTGTCACCTTAGTATATAAAATTGCTTTTCCTACTCTCCAGTTCAGATATCAGGATATAATATATGTAGGAAAATGGAGTGCACAGGTTTTCTCAAGTGTTATGTTGAAGGTTCATTGGTAAAACCAGTACCACCATACTCTCTTTAAAGTGCCCCCAAAAATATGATGGCAAAATCAAGTGACACAAAGTGTAAAACACCAATTCTTTTTATATCGTGAAAGACCAAGACTGTTAATATCACAACACACACCTACAAAAGTATAGAAATGCTGTATGTAAGTTGCATTTTACGCTCTTCGAATACGGATTGTTTTTCCCATGGACAATTATATGTTGCATGTTCAAGAGTCAGTAAACCTGACAATCTATTTATATTCACAGACAATGGGACAGCGAAGAATGTTGTATATTCGCATGTTTTACGTAGTTAAAAACATATATATCTATCTATATATATAAAAATAAGTTGTCTGTCTGTGTGTCTGTCTGTCAGGTGACGTCATGTTTCTGTGTCGACGTCTGGGAAAACTATTGTATTCATCAATTCACAGTCACTGTTGTATTCACAGTCGCTTTGAAAAAAAGAACCTCTTCGCTGAAGAATCTTAGTAAAACTGACTTCCCTGAGATATAAAATCTTTGATCTTACATACCCAGTGAGGCTGTTTACTTCGTTCTTGCGGTAAACATCTATTCACTTTAAGTCTCGTTAAAGCTGCAATATCGAATTTCTCTCTTAGACTCTAATTTCACGCGGAATAGTTTTGCAGGCCATCAATCTTCATTATAAACCTATAAAGAACATAATTGACGAACCATTTTTCGTCACCAATTTTTTCGACTTTTCCAAGCCTTAGTGCTTGAAAACATGCCAGAAATGAGCCTGTAACACACAACGTACCTATCTTACCGTATCTTATAAACTATATATAATTAGACTCTAATTTCACGCGGAGTGTATTGTTTATTTGCCGTGTTTTGTTTAGTTTGTATTTTAACTTGTTATAACCATTATGTCTAGTTTTATTGTGGGGTTTTTTGCTGTAAATAGAGTAACGTGTGTCAATAATTTAAACGTAAATAAATTGTGTAGAACGTTCTTGTAAATTAGTTTCAACTGAAGATGGATAGAGGATATCCGAAACATGTCTTGGAAAATTAAATCAATAGTCGTGGAATACCTACATCATAGCTTGCAACATAAATACAGTGCAAGATTCTTTGGAGTTCAGATCATCAGCTACCTTTTTGAAGATAACTGGACAGTGTTAGCTGACGATTCAATTATCAGAATGTACACAATCCTTGCAACAATCGCCATCTTCTGCAATTGCATCAACTGGGTCAATGGACATGGCTACCTACTTAAACCAATCAGCAGGAATTCACTCTTTATGGCTCAATTTCCTTGACCCTGACATCTGTAGTTGAGAAAAAGATTGATGGTTCATTTACAAGAATGCTAAGAGCCGCCTTAAACAAATGATAGGCTGATAACCTCACCAATGCTGAACGTTATGGTAATATACCGCCTGTAACTACCACCATTCGCGAACAAAGACTACGCTTTGCTGGTCACTGCTGGCGCAGTAAAAATGAAATCTGCTCTGAGTGACTTGAAAATTTCTCACCTTAATTACTGGGCCTTGATCGTCCAATGCTTAAGGTGTTGGTTTTCAAACCAATGGAGCGTGGGTTCGAAAGAAAGCAATCTATTGTGGTAATGCTCCACTCGATGATATATATATATATAAATAAGGCCGAAACTAGTCGGTCAAAAAAAACCTGTCTCCTTACTTGGCTTACACATCTATAGCGATCGTCTACCACCTTACATTTGGCTACTTGACAAGTTTGGCTGCTCAGTTAATTTCTGAACATTTTCTTCTCTCTATTCGCTGTTTATATCTAGCGTGGATGCTAAAGTTTAGAAAATATCTCCAGTTTCTGTATATTCAAACTTCATTAATTTGACCTAAGCTAAACTGGTCTCTTTCATGCCTATTTCCAAAGCTTCACACACGATATCCTTGTCTATCCTGTAGTTTGAAACTATCGAGAGAGGATAGGGGAAGAGGTGTTTGTAAAAGAGCGTACAAGTGATATCATATCAAGCTCAGTATTTGGAGAACATAAGAAAATTGAGAATGTGTGTACTTTTCAAATGGTTTAAATGTTTATAAAGAAAAGCGCTTTACCTCCTTTTAACGTATATCAGTACAGATGAAATTCAGGTACGATCCCTATAATACTTGTGGTATATGTTGGTATTTGACATAATTTGCGTACACTAGATGCGAACATTCGATGGTGCACAAAGCGTACAAAATAGGCTAATAAGGCATAATTGACATAGTTTGCATACACAAGGTCCGTACATTCCATGGTGCAAAAAGCGTTAAAAATATGCTAATGACGCATATTTGACATAGTTTTGATACACTAGATGTGTACATTCCATGGTGCTCAAAGCGTTCAAAATAGGCTATTTTATTTCAAAACTCAAGGTAGGCAAGTTTGTCTTTTTTTCAAATTACAAACAAACAAAATTCCACAGGTCCCCATTCTTAGAAACACAGCAAATTAATGTCGTATGCTCTAACGTTTCACACTTGCTTGTTAGAATAAAACATATCTAATCAGAAACCTTCCTCTTAACACACTTAGACATCAATTTGCAGATTTTAGTTAGATGTACATACACACAGCTTTGTGCACAATGGAATGTACGCATCTAGTGTATGCAAACTATGTCAAATATGCCTTAATAGCGTATTTTGAACGTTTATGCACTATGTAATGTACGCATCTAGTGTATGCAAACTAAGTCAAATATGCCTTATTAGCCTAATTTGATCGCTTTGTGCACCATGGAATGTACGCATCTAGTGTATGCAAACTATGTCAAATATGCCTTATTAGCCTATGATGCTCACTTGAAACATTCGCAAGATATGCTAGGCAGAATTAGGAACGTACCAATGAGGAACAAGAAGATGGCCAACTTTGATTTAGAAGAAAAGCATGACCATACGAAACCGACAGGAAAGCGTCAACGAAAATAGGCTGGGAAGCAGGAGTGTATGAAATACCATGTGGTGGATGTAGCCAGGTCTACATAGGCGAAACAAACTGTTTTTCTAGGGCACCTGTCATCGTCATCATAGAATTTCCGCGTCAGAACAAAAGAGGCACCAGCAATTCAAGTGATAGTCGGAAACCTACAGAGAAAACTCTTCGGAAAAGAACAAGATTTTCTGTTACTTTCCGACGACTTTTGCTTTGGAATATGTTAATCAAATTTTAACTTTCACAGCCAAGTAGTAGCGTTCGCATGCAAGAAAACCTGCCTTTAACATGCCAGAGAGCAAGCAAAGAGTAACTGTGAGTAAGCAAAGAGCAACAAAAAGCAAGAAAAGAGTAACAAAGAGCAACAAAGAGTAACAAAGAGCAACAAAGAGCAACAAAGAGTAACCAAAGAGTAACTATGAGTAAGCAAAGAGTAACAAAGAGCAAGGGAGAGTAAGCAAAGAGCAACAATGAGTAAGCAAAGAGCAAGCAAGAGCAGCAAAGAGTAACAAAGAATTTGGGGCTTCTTTCCATAGATTATGTTTACTTCAACCATTAATGCTTCTCCATTGGTATGAAATTCTTCCTGTTTGCATTAAGGATCCATTGGTGTAGATCACAAAAAGCAAACGTTTTAAGTGTTTCCTATGTATTCATTATTAAAGTTTACGTAATAAATATATTACTGCCAATTTTGCATTTCTGCAAGGTATGTTTAGTAATAGTATATTTCGATAGCTTATTTTGAAAGTCTTGCACAGTATTGGATGTACGCATCTGGTGTATCCAAAACATGTCAAATATGCCTTATTAGCCTATTTTGAACGTTTTGCACACTATGGGCTGTACGCATGTGGAGTATGCAAACCATGTACATTATGCCTTAATAGCATATTTTGAAAGTTTTGCACAGTATTTAATGTACGCATCTGGTGTATTCAAACAATGTCAAGTCAAAAACGTTTCTGTCGTTGTCAAAGGCATCCTCAAGAAGGTCTACACTCGCATTATTTGCATTGCTACAGTCTTTGCCCCTGCAGTTTCGACAAGCCTAAACACAGTGAATTCCATTCCATTTGCAAGAGCAAGTGTTGGTACTGTGTGGGGCTGGGAAAGTGAAAACACCTGGGAGACCAGTTAAGACGGGGTGTTTAGGGCCCTTTGATGCTGTTTGGGAGCCTGACATTGCAACTGTTTTAGTAAAGTTAGTAAAGCCATAGATAGCTGAATCTTGAGACGATAATTTTCGGGGAGGGGTGGATGAAAATCTAAAAGAATCCTAAGAAGGCAGATAGGGACTTGAGTGACTCTTATGATACAGTATTGGAACCTCAATTACCTTTTGGTGTGTAGGGGAGTATTGATAGCAAGTGTGGTGGATTTTCTGACATCTCCAAGTCGAGGGAGATGTTGCGTATGCAATAATTATGTTAATTTATTATAATTCATGACTTGCTCAAATTAGTACTTGACCGCATTACTTAATCATGGGAAATAGAGTCAGATTTAGACCTGATACTTCGTGCATGCTGAACTGTGTGTTCTCCTCTTTGTGTAGCTATACGACAGACTCCTCGTCGGTTCCTGTTTGATTTGATCAACAACTGTCCAGGATTTTCAAACAAGTAGGCACTAATAGCCGAACTGGTCTGCCTGAAAGAGTCAATTGCCAATTTGGGTAAAGACGATCCTCTTTGTCGCTTACTTTGCCGTATGTCAGAAGAAACGTGCTGTTTGACCTACTCAATGAGTCTTTAGGACGTTCTACCCATGTAAGTGGCATCACACCTGCATTTAAATTCATTTACGAAATTTTCTACATGTATCAACCTGAATTCTTGCTACTCTCTTCGGGTAGTGGTTTACCCCTTGCCTAAAACAACAGAATTTAAACCAAAATACTGGGTTCTTAAAGGCACATGGGATAAATTGACGAGCCTCGTGAATGTACCGTACAGCTTCCAGCATTGGCTGAAGATGTTAATGGATGGTTAGCAAATGCATGTCAATAGCATGAAGCCCTGTTGCATGTATTCCCTCTCCTTTTGCCTTTGTTCCATGCCGTCTACGCAGGCCTAATTAAAATCGCCTGCCTTATGTAAGAGACAAGGACAATCGTTTTAAAGTGTACCTCCAGTGGTCAGAAATTTTTTGATATTTTGTTCGTTTTGTCTCGAGGAATCGAACTTCTATTTTGGTTTTCGCCGTATGCGCACCTGTAAGTCAATATACGTGATTCTTTAACGAAGTTCTCCCAAAACGAGGCTTAGGTATACAAAGCCGGCTCTCTAACAAAATGCTCGTTCAGAGATTCGAAAAAAGCAACTTACAGAATGGAAATGGCAGTGCCGAGCATGCGAATTGGCCTGTGCACATCATGTAATCATTATTACCTGCTAGAAAACAATACTGGCATAAAGATTTGATCGTCCTTGCAAATATTTGTTATTTCGACCTTTTGTACAATTTGCTGGTTTTAGTTTATGAAGAAAATTGGCATCGGGTGCTGGAACACGAACCTGATAAAACATACTTTCTATGTCCCCCATGATTGCAATATTTGTGAGATTTGGACCTTGCAGCAACTGGTCGTTCAAAGACGTTCCTTGAAAACACGCTCCACAATCAAACACAACACGCAGCTTCTTTTTCCTTGGATGGTAAATTCCGTGGTGTGACAGGTACCATACATTGCCTTCTTTTTAAACTGGTTCTGATAACTAAGTTATATCGTAGGCCTATAAGGTCATTGAAGTGATTTGTGAGTATTCACATTTAATATTTAACCTTATAGAGGTAGCAATTATCAAATATTTCATCAGGATTTCTTTACAAAACCTCTTCAGAAAGTATACACTGCGCCTACCATATTTTGTTATGCTAGAAGGAAGTCAGTGCAACTCAAAATTATATTGCTTGCAGATGTATTCTCCAGGTGTTAGTTTATTGCTATACAGAGCATCTGTACAACTTGGAAATACATCTAAGCCTGTTGAAAAAAATCATATATAATAAACAAATGTTTTAAAGGCTCTTTACCTACATCTACATATTAACGTATACACTAGAGCCGCCGTGGTCCAGTGGATAGTTCACTTGCCTTCTATGCTAGAGGGTACGGGTTCGAATCCCAGAGGGGCCAGAGCATTTCAATAGTGCCATTGAGCGTAGTTACACTATTTGAACATATTGGGAATCCGTTCTGCACGCTGGAATGTGTGCCTTTCAATAGTGCCATTGAGCGTAGTTACACTATTTGAACATATTGGGAATGCGTTCTGCATGCTTGAATGTGAGCATTTCAATAGTGCCATTGAGCGTAGTTACACTATTTGAATATATTGGGAATGCGTTCTGCACGATAATGTATTCGTATTTAAATAAAATTTATAGGGTATGTAGTTTATTCTATCGGTAATTTAATGAAGTCTAATTGGTAGTTGTCACGTACGTTTAATTCTAAATACAGCCGTTTATATATACCCTTGTTGCAATTAACGATGCAAACACGAACGCGACCGATTCCACGTTTATCCACCAAATGTGATAGTATTGTTCACCCTGACGAGGGCTAATCACAGTAAAGTAAGCGAGTTTAGCTACAGTGGTAGCTCTACAGCAGTAGTTGGATTTTTTATAACATTCAGTTTCAGAGTATTCTTGTAATATTGGCTTTGGACTGGTAAATTACCCGTGTAAATACTTTTATAATATTGGCCCCAGGTGCCTCGCTATTTATCGCCATCTTCATTCAAATGTTTGTACCGGCTCGACATCACGTGACACGTTGATCAAGGAGGCCTATTTTGAAGGCTCTGTGCACCATGGAATGTACGCATCTAGTGTATGCAAACTATGTCAAATATGCCTTATTAGTCCATTTTGAACGCTTTCTGCAACATGGAATGTACGCATCTAGTGCATGCAAACTATGTCAAATATGCCTTATTAGCCTATTTTGTACGCTCTCTGCACCATGGAATGTACGCATCTAGTGTCTGCAAACTATGTCAAATATAGTAACGGCCGAGGTTCCCAAGTGATCGGCTAGGCGTCTTTGAAATTGGCGAGTCGTCTGACCCAAATACGTTGCGCCACAGCAACGACACTGAAATCTATAAACGACGCCAGACCGCAACAACTTGGCAATCCTGTCCTTTAAGGCCGGTTTCCACTTCCTCGATCACCCCTCGATTCGATCGCGGGCGACCGAGCTCGACCGCCAGCTCTAGTCGACAAATAAAAATATTAAATAAACAAGAAATAAAAAGTAGAAAAAAATGAAAATAACAGCAGAGGCATTTAGACGACAGGCAAAAACAAAACAAAAAATAGACAATATAAAATATTGAATTAAATTCCAGCTTATAAACGTCAGCGTGTGGTGTAAAAACAAATAAATGCTTATCTGTAGTTATAAAACAGGATACGGCTAACAGTAATAGAGCAAATCAATTCTGCAATCTTCGTTCAATAGTAGCAGTGCGGTCATGTGCGTTCACGTCACCGATCTTCAAGAATTTTTCTTTGTCCGCCAGGATGTTTTCCATTTTCTTCTTCCTTTTCCACGAAAACAGTAGGGTAATTCCATGGTAACAGAATTACATTTGGGAGAAAATTTGATACACAATCTGGGATATTGTACACTGATAGATGTTTATTTCCCAAATATTTTGTGGACATCGGATACCGCTAACGTTCGCATCGAATGAGGCAAATTGAAGGGGGGAAAGAAGAAGGACAGGGATAAGAGGGCAAAGTAGAGGTGGAAAAGGAGGGAGGAGAACAACAAGGACAGAAGATGCATATGCAGATATATGATGATGATGATGATGATGATGATGATGACGATGATGATGATGATGATGATGATGATGATGATGATGATGATGATCGAAAACATTGTGTACTTAAAGCTTTTTTCGTCTGACACTCCTCAGAGTACTAACGTCAGAATGACCGAAATGGAATATGTGAAAGAGTACAACCAACTGTATTTTGAAAGAGCCAATCAGAAATTGGACTGCCCGAATGGCTTGTCTGCATTTCATTTGGCCGTTCTGGAGTCAGTCCACATAAAAGCAAGAAAACCTTTACTATGCAGACAAAAAGAAATCCCTTGGGGACCGTTTGAGAATTTAAGAGGGTAAAATCGAGGGAAGTGGTATTAATATCACTATTGACGGTCGTCGTACTTGTTTAAAATCGATGAGGAAAACGATACTCAAATCTTGGGAGTCCGTCATCCTCTACTTAATGACAGTGTTATTGCTAACATCTGTAATGTGCGTCTTCACACTTCTTTGAGCCTCGTAAAAGGCCACCTTCATATGTTTGAAAACCGAAACCTTAACTATTGGACCATCAAGTTCAATAATTAAGGTGAGAAATTTTCAAGTCAATCTTGTCTTGTTTTATCCTACACTAAGTGAGTATGGGAAAGTATATTAATTTTCATTATTTATTGTGTTTCAGTTTTGAGTGCTCCTTCAGTGCCGAAGATAGGCCTATATAAGTACTCAGCTTGTGCAGTTTGCAGTATGATCATCGATAGAGCTTGGAATACTGCTCTGTGCTTGATGGAATCGAAGGCTTTTTCGTAGTCTACGAAGGCCATATGGAGCGGTAAGCAACTTTTACGAAACAAAAAATGTTCGTAGTTCACTGATCGCCATTAATACGATGCTATGACCCTTCTTAAAGTTAACGTAATGAAGATCCAGCGAGGCCTGCATGACAACATGTTTGTCATCGATGGCTCCGTTGTCGTCCTGCCATTGATAAGAAAACGGATTGTAACAATTTGACCGGTGTTGTATTTACGATTTTAACCACGGAATCAAACTTCAGACATATTTGTGGTGTAACAACTTAAATTCAATTAAAATGTTGAAAAGATACTGTATTCTGAACATGTTCTACTATAATTGTTGCAGGTACATCGGATCCATCCCTGGAAGTGATCAGTTTAATGAGAGTTATATATTTTTTTTAGTTAACATTTTTAAACAGCAACATTTCTTTTATCTATTGTTTACGTTTTAAATTCTTGTAGGAAATTTTTTTTAATTGTTTTAATTATTTTAAATTAGGGAAGGAACTTTCGGTACAGTTTTAGCCAGAAGAAAGAGTTTTATTCCGAAAGCTCGCCTTGAGCAAGAACCTGTTTTTAACGTTTTTATATTTCTCTTTTAACATAGGTTTTTATCCTATTTTGAACGCTTTGTGCACCATGGAATGTACGAATCTAGTGTATGCAAACTATGTCAAATATGCCTTATCAGCTTAATTTGACCGCTTTGTGCACTATGGAATGTACGCATCCAGTGTATGCAAACTATGTCAAATACGTCTTATTAGCCTATTTTAAACGCTTTGTGCACCATGGAATGTACGCATCTAGTGTATGCAAACTATGTCAAATATGTGCCTTATAAGCCTATTTTAAGCGCTTTGTGCACCATGGAATGTACGCATCTAGTGTATGCAAACTATGTCAAATATGCCTACTTAGCCTATTTACACCGCTTTCTGCACCAAGGAATGTACTTATCTAGTGTATGCTAAGTATGTCAAATATTCCTTATAAGCCTATTTTGAACGCTTTGTGCACCATGGAATGTACGCATCTAGTGTATGCAAACTAAGTCACCAACCAATCGGTCACCAATCAATCAGTCATCAAACAATCAATCACCAGCCAATCAGTCACCAACCAATCAGTCACCAACCAATCAGCCATCAACCAATCAGTCATCAATCAATTAGTTATCAAATAATCAGTCATTAATCAATCAGTTGTCAAATAATCAGTCATTAATCAATCAGTTATCTATCAATCAGTCATCAACCAATAAATCATCAATCTCTTTACTCTCTTAAGTCACTTGCGTATCTCTTTACTCTCTTAAGTCACTTGCGTATCTCTTTACTCTCTTAAGTTACTTGAGTATCTCTTTACTCTCTTAAGCCACTTGCGTATCTCTTTACTCTCTTAGGCCACTTGAGTATCTCTTTACTCTCTTAAGCCACTTGAGTACCTCTTTACTCTCTTAAGCCACTTGCGTATCTCTTTACTCTCTTATTGAAAAAATTAAGATATTAGACTATTTTATGATTGCACATGGTAAAGAATGTTATTAAAGGCTCTTTTCCTATTTCGAAAGTTTTAGTTTTCGAGATTTTATGACTGCACATGATAAAGAATGTGATTAAAGGCTCTTTTGCTATTTCAAAAGTTTTAGTTTTCGAGGGTAATAGCTACGTATGATGAAAAAATGAAGATATTAGACTATTTTATGATGGAAATTAATAAATTAATATTTATTGTGTTTCGGCTTTGAGCCTTCATCAGTGCCAGACATATACATATTCTCAGCATATATACATTTGCGTCCAGCCGTCGGACTGGATTGAAATGCCCTTATTAACAAGCTAGCCTCAAGATGAAGATTTTGAATTCTCATCTCAACTCTTATTATCAAATGCATTTGTGTATTATATGTAATTTTGGTCATAGTGGAAAGAAAAGTAGGGAGAAGCTGACGAAAAAGAATAGTAGGAAGAAGGTGACGAAAGAGAAAAGTAAGAAGAACATGACGAAAAAGAAAAGTAGGGAGAAGATGACAAAAAAGAATAGTAGGAAGAAGATCACCAAAAAGAAAAGTAGGAAGAAGATGACGAAAAAGAAAAGTAGGAAGAAGATGACGAAAAAGAAAAGTAGGGAGAAGATGATGAAAAAATTCTTGGACATTGTCATAGAACGTACAGTTAATGGTTTTAACACTAGTGTTTATCGTAAGCCTTCATTTACTGGTCTTTTTACTAATTTTAATAGTTGTATTCCCTTTTCATATAAGAATGGTCTTGTTAATTGTATTTTACATCGCTATTTTAACATTTGTTCTAATTATCATTATTTTCATCTTGAAATTGAAAAAGTCCGCAAGCTATTACTTCGTAGTAGTAGTAGTAGTAGTAGTAGTAGTAGTAGTAGTAGTGGTAGTAGTAGTAGTAGTAGTAGTAATAGTAGTAGTAATAAAGTAGTCGTACTAGTAGTAGTAGTAGTAGTGGTAGTAGTAGTAGTAGTAGTAGTAGTAGTAGTAGTAGTGGTAGTAGCAGTAGTAGTGCTATTAGTAGTAGTTTACATCAATGATCCGACCACGGGGAAAAACATTACACGTAGTAAGAAGACGTAGTAAGAAGACGTAGTAAGAAGACGTAGTAAGAAGACGTAGTAAGAAGATGTAGTAAGAAGACGTACTAAGAAGAGGTAGTAAGGAGACGTAGTAAGAAGACGTAGTAAGAATATGTAGTAAGGCGATGTAGTAAGGAGATGTAGTAGGAAGACGTACTAAGAAGAGGTAGTAAGGAGACGTAGTAAGAAGACGTAGTAAGACTTGAAAAAGGTTTTTAAACCGAAAGCTTGTGAGCTGGCCTCTAGGCATTTTTTAGTTTTTATATTTATATATATATATATATATATATTTATTTATCACGGAGTGGAGCCTTACTACAATAGCTTGCTTTCTTTCTTCGATTTTTCAAGTCAATCTTGCCATGTTTTTGCCTCACCTCAGTGGGTAAGGGAAAATTCATTAATTATAATTATCAATTGGGTATTCTGTACTAAATAATATGCTGAGCAATAAGCTACACACTACCAGTTTATCAGATTTATATATATTCAAAGAGGTCGAAGCAGTATAAAGCAAGAACATTTGTATTTGTTGGTAATTTCAATTACACCTAAGTTGCCGATGAGATCGATTTTGGAGTGTCTTGCGCCAAAAACGCGAATTCAGCTATTCTACTAAACCAGCGATTCTCAATCTCGTTTGGACAAATGTAAGTTGGTTACAGAGAAAGCAAGTATACATTTCCAAATTTCAAAAATATCTGGGGGGGCCAAGCAAGGGGCCAAGCAAAATTCTGGGGGGGCCATGGCCCCTGTTGGCCCCCCCGTAGAATCGCCCCTGCTTATATTCCTTAATTTTAACTTTAGCACTTACCAAATATTTACGTAGAAAGACTTGATATTTAGGGAAAAGCTCTGTTCATAACAAAACATGAACAACATTAGTAAATCGCCATAATCAACCGTATTTCATGCTTATATGCTGTTTTTGTACATTATTTACAAGCGTTGCAGTAAGAACACATGAACGTAAGGTAAATGACATCACCATCAGTAATTTTTCATAACAAAACATGAACAACATTAGTAAATCGCCATAATCAACCGTATTTCATGCTTATATGCTGTTTTTGTACATAATTTTTCCAATTTAATCGTCCCCTCACTTCCCCCCTCAAATGGTCGAATTGGGGAAACGATAATTTCTAATTTAATGTGGTCTGGTTCCTGATACTCCTGCTAAATTTCATCGTTCTAGCTTACCTGGAAGTTCCTAAAGTAGCAAAACCAGAACAGACAGACCGACAGACCGACAGAATTTGCGATCGCTATATGTCACTTGAAAGATACCAAGTGTTTTAGTGACACTTGCATGCTTGGAATGCGTACATTCCATGGTGCACAATGCGTTTAGAATATTACCAAAAGCTGTTCTTAGTGACACTTGAATGCTTGTAATGCGAACATTAAATGATGCACAATCCGTTTAGAATAGCAGCAAAAGCTGTTTTTAGTGACACTTGCATGCTTGGAATGCGCACATTCCATGGTGCACAATGCGTTTAGAATAGCACCAGTATGCGTTATTTGTTAAGATATGTTTATTGTTCGTAAGAAAGCGTCATTAAGTGGACCATTGGGTTGATAATTGTAAGAGGGTATCTCTGTTATACCGAAATGCACTGATCATTGATTATTGGAGTGATAACAGGTTAATTATTTCATTACTATTAAAACAGTGGTATCCGGGGTATGTCATCTCACCCTTCGGAAGAAGACTGATAGTATGCGTTACTAGATGCGTGCATTCCATGGTGCACAATGCGTTCATAATACGCTAATAAGGCATATTTGACATAGTTTGCATACACCAGATGCGTGCATTACATGGTGCACAAAGCGGTCTAAATAGGCTAACAAGGCATAATTGACATATTCTGCATACACTAGATGCGTACATTCCATGGTGCACAAAGCGTTCAAAATTCGCTAATAAGGCATAATTGACATAGTGACTGCCACTGCTGCCGTCGAGAGGAAACGGTTGGATGTTACCATTGAGAAGAGGTAGTAGCTACACCTGTTCAACCTGTGGGAAGATATTCGGCTCGAGGATTGGCCTCTTAAGCTATGAACATAGCCACAGGCTTTAACGACATTCTTCGACCCCGAAGAGTCAAGCCATCATCACACACAGAGCAGGTCACGTACCAGATGATGAAGTGAAATATTAGTAGTAGTAGTAGTAGTAGTAGTAGTAGTAGTAGTAGTAGTAGCAGTAGTAGTAGTAGTAGTAGTAGTAGTAGTATATCGGCAGCAGTAGGAACAGTAGTTGTAGTAGTAGTAGTAGTAGTAGTAGTAGTAGTAGTAATAGTAGTCATGGTTTCATCCAGCTTTTCAGGTCCCCCCATAAATTCTAGGTCCCCCCATAATTTTAGGTCCCCCCATGGGTGCCTTATTAGTCTATTTCCATCGCTTTGTGCACCATGGAATGTACGCATCTAGTGTATGCAAACTATGTCAAATATACCTTATTAGGCTATTTTAAACGCTTTGTGCACCATGGAATGTGCGGATCTAGTGTATGCAAACAATGTCAAATATGCCTAATTAGCCTATTTTGAACGCTTTGTGCACCATGCAATGTACGCATCTAGTGTATGCAAACTATGTATTTTGAAGGAGCCAATCAGAAATTGGACTGCCTGATGGCTAGTGTTTTTGGGCCAATCAGCGCCCATTACAACTTACTTCCACAAATTCAAGCTCTGTAGTTTACCAATTTTCGTGCCAGTGTGAGGCTGGCTACGTTGCCGCACGACTTTGAGGTTGGTTGACCGAATTAAGCAGCATGTACCATCATATATTCGCCAAGCATCTACTCCTAAATGGCAAGAGGCTGCAATATCTGAATCATATTCATGAAGGACATTTGAAATCTAAAGTCAGTTGTTGATTGGCAGTTTTTTTCGCTCAGTACAGTTTACCCAGGTAGTAGCTCTGTTGGGTATCAACACATGTTTTAGGAAAAATTCTTTAAACAATGTAAATATGTTTAGCAATACTAAGTGTACAAAGTTGTATTATATATTGTATGTAGAGTTACTTCCAAGTCAAAATCCCAAACCCAATCATCATCGCTATCATTTTCAGTTTTGATATGTTTTGACTCTCGCTTTCCAGGTCGATTTTCATCTAACTGCGCGGTTGATTCCTCGGCACGCTTTCTTTTCTTACTTTCTCTATCAGAAGCAAGTTTTTTGGCATAGACTCTTTGAGCAGCTTCCTCGGCTGTTGCCATTGTAGGTTCTTCAGTCATTTTACAATATTCTCCTCCAGTCAGTGGGTACGGGGAAATTGATTAATTAATATTTATTGTGTTTCGGCTTTGAGCCTTCATCAGTCCCAGACATATACATAGTTACATTTTGAGCCTCGATGGCTCAATGGTTAAGGCGTTGGTTTAGTAATGAGGTCGCGGTTCGAATCCGGTCAGCGCCGTTAATTTGCAAGCTATTGTGGTAATGCTCCACTCTTTGAGAATTAACCCATACCCTCACAACACATACCTATACCCATACCCTCACAACACATACCTATACCCATACCCTCACAACACATACGTATACCCATACCCTCACAACACATACCTATAACCATACCCTCACAACACATACCTATAACCAACCCCTCACAACACATACCTATACCCATACCCTCACAACACATACCTATAACCATACCCTCACAACACATACCTATAACATTTAACATACTTTGGATACACTAGATGCGTACATTCCATGGTGCACAAAGCGTTCAAAATAGGCTGATACGCATATATAATATAGTTTGGATACACTAGATGCGTACATTCCATGGTGCACAAAGCGTTCAAAATAGACTAATGACGCAAATTTAACATAGTTTGCTTACACTAGCTGCGTACAATCGATGGTGCACAAAGCGTTCAAAATAGGCTAATTATTAGCCTATTTTGAACACTTTGTGCACCATGGAATGTACGCATCTAGTGTGTGCAAACTATGTCAAATATGCCTATTTAGCCTTATTTTGAGTGCTTTGTGCACCATGGAATGTACATATCTAGTGTGTGCAAACTATGCAAATATGCCTTATTAGCATATTTTGAACGCTTTGTGCACCATGGAATGTACCCATCTAGTGTATGCAAACTATGTCTTTCATTTCATGGTGTACATATTCAACAAACCTCACAAACAGTACATCAGGGAGATCCTTGAAAATCTTGACCTCAAGCTTTAACTGGCTGAGTGTTATTTTCAAGAGTTGAACAAATTGTTCATGGACACAGTTATTTTTTAGATGAAGGGGCTCAGCCTTGGCATTGTCAATAAACTTACCTAGCCTTGGATAGAATTCTTGCCTACTGCCAATTGAGGTGAAAAGCTGCAGTAAATACAAAGAATGAAATGCAGGAGTAGCAGGTACATGCTGGCAGCCATGAGATAAATGTTGAAAGATAATTGTGTTCAATTAAACTGTGTGGGTGAACACTGTCCTTATATACCTGTAGGGGGCCCACCACTTTTTATCAAGCTGGTGCACAGAAAATATTCAGCTTATATGTACTCAGTGTCTGTTGATAAAATCATTGAGTTTCAAATCCTAAAATATCCTTCATATGTCAATGATCACCATGGAGTCATGAAGTATCCCTCATTTTTATTTCATAACTTCCAAACCCTGACATATCCCTACTATATCCATGATTTCTTTTAACCCGTGACATATCCCTTACCTCTTCATGAGAAGCACCCACCCCTGACATATCCTTACCTTGCTCTTGATTACTTTCAAATCCTAAAATATCCTTCAAGAGGCGCAGTTCCCCACTCTTCTTCCTAACCAGGACAATTGGAGAGGCATAATTGCTGTGGCTTTGCTTGATAATGACTTTGTCCAGCAAGTCTTGCAAGTGTCTGCGCACCTCTTCTATTTGGTGTGGTGGAATCCGCCGGTTGGACTGGAATGTTGTCAGCAGTAGGGATTTTGTGCTGGATTGTGGGTGTACATCCAAAGCTTTCTCCATCCTTCATGCTACAATAGGACGTAACGGAGTATCCTTCTTATGGATTTTGGGTAGACCATAAAATTTTGGGGCTGAACAACCTTTGGGGTAAAATTTTCTGTACATTTGAGGGGTGATTAGTCTATTGTCTTTTAAAATTTCCAATTTTTTTCTCAACTGCTTGGTGTATTTATCTGTGGGATCAGTTTTTATTTCTTTATAAGTATTTTTATCCAATAAAAGGGATATGCTTGATTTCTATTAGTTTATTTACAGATAATAAGGCTTGTTTTGACCTTGTGCAAGATGCGTGACATTCGAAATTTGAGTCATTTGAGAAGCTGAATAAAAGTCGTTAAGGAGAAAAGGGTGATCACGGAAGTGGATTAAGTGTTTAAAAGCATTCTAAAGTGGACTATATGTTCATTGGGTTCAGACAGACAGAAATACAGCTATTTTAAAATTATGAAATTCCACATTTTTTTAGATAGGAGCTTGAAATTTTTGCTATAGAGTTCTCTGATATGCCAAATGCGATAGTATGATTTTCGTTAAGATTCTATGACTTTTAGGGGATGTTTCCCCCTTTTTTCCAAAATAGGGCACATTTTCTCAGGCTCGTAACTTTTGATGACAAAGACTAAATTAATTGGAACTTATATATTTAGAATCAGCGTGAAAATCGTTAGTGCGGTTGATCAAGTTGTCGCCAAAAACCTATCCCAATGAGCCCGCTTCCCACTAGGCTGTCTTATACAGTCCATACAGTTGATCAAGTTGTCGCCAAAAACCTATCAGAATGAGCCCGCTTCCCACTAGGCTGCTTTATACAGTCCATACTGTTGATCAAGTTGTCGCCAAAAACCTATCAGAATGAGCTCGCTGCCCACTAGGCTGCCTTATTTGACATAGTTTTGATATACTAGATGCGTACATTCCATGGTGCACAAAGCGTTCAAAGTAGGCTAATAAGGCATATATGACATAGTTTGCATAAACTAGATGCGTACATTCCATGATACACAAAGCGTTCAAAATAGGCTTATAAGGCATATTTGACATAGTTTGCACACACTAGATGCGAACATACCATGGTGCACAAAGCGTTCAGTATAGCCTAATGGTGCACAAAGCGTTCAAAATAGGCTAATAAGGCATATTTGACATAGTTTGCATACACTAGATGGGTACATTTCATAGTACACAAAGCGTTCAAGATAGGCTAGTAAGGCAAATTTGACATATTTTGCATACACTAGATGGGCACATTCCATGGTGCACAAAGCGTTCAAATAGCCTGATAAGGCATATTTGACATAGTTTGCATACACTAGATGCGTATTGTACGTATTCCAAGCATGCAAGTGTCACTAAAAATAGCTTTTTGTGCTGTTCTTAACGCATAGCGCACCATGGAGTGTACGCATTGCAAGCATGCAAGTGTCACTAAAAACAGCTTTTGGTACTGTTCTAAACGCATTATGCACCATGAAATGTACGCATTCCAAGCATGCAAGTGTCACTAAAAACAGCTTTTGTTGCTATTCTAAACGCATTGTAAGGGCTTTTAGTATCCCTAAAGTATTTCTAAATGTATACGTTGCATTTAGGCAAGATATTTTAGATTTTGAGAAAAAAATCTCTAGCGAACTTCACCTTATTGCACAACATATTTTTCATTTTTAAAAAAATTTGCATTTTCACTTCAAACTTTGATAATATAAAATCTTCAGTACAAATTCAGGAAAGAAAATCTAAGTTTAAAGATATAATAATCAAAGCGTTCAAAATAGGCTAATAAGGCATAGTTGACATAGTTTGCATACACTAGATGCGTACATTTCATGGTGCACAAGGCATTCAAAATAGGTTAATAAGGCATATTTGCTATAGTTTGCATACACTAGATGCGTACATTTAATGGTGCAAAAAGCGTTCAAAATAGGCTAATAAGGCATATTTGACATAGTTTGCATACACTAGATGCGTACATTCCACTTAGTTACATGTTAATCGTGGTTACATTTTAATCGTAGTGACATTTTAGTCATAGTTAAGTTTTAGTCGTAGTTAAGTTTCGATCTTAGTTACAGGTTAATCGTAGTTACATTTTATCGTAGTTACGTTTTAATTTTAGTTACGTTTTAATCTTAGTTACGTTTTGATCTTAGTTACATGTTAATCGTGGTTACATTTTAATCGTAGTGACATTTTAGTATAGAAATCATACAGGGTAGATTGCACATGACAAATCTTTTACGTATGTTATACTATCAACGTCCACAGTTTTTTTTACTTGACATGATAACCACAACACAATGAGACGTCGAGTTTCAACAATACGTAGAAATTAGCCTTTCTCTCTCTCTCTTGCAGTTTGTAACAGATCTTTTTTATCTCTTTCCTAGATAAATAAAAGAGGACTCTTTTTTACCTCTTCAAATAGTGTAACTACGCTCAATGGCACTATTGAAATGCTCACCATCCAGCGTGCAGAACGCATTCCCAATATACTCAAATAGTGTAACTACGTTCAATTGCACTATTGAAATGCTCACATTCCAGCGTGCAGAAATTATTCCCAATATCTTCAAATAGTGTAACTACGCTCAATGGCACTATTGAAATGCTCACATTCCAGTGTGCAGAACGCAATGCGATCAAAAGAAGTTCATTCCGCTAAATTTCCACTTATGTGCGATCAAAAGAAGTTCATTCCGCTAAATTTCCACTTATGTGCGATCAAAAAAAGTTCATTCCGCTAAATTGCCACTTATGTGCGATCAAAATAACATTCCATTAATTTTTTAAGGGTTTAATATGCATCTGTTCTTTGCAATTTTCTGAATAAATTAATATTCCAAGAAATACCAGCAAATGGTAAAGAATGTGATTAAAGGCTCTTTTCCTATTTCAAAAGTTTTAGTTTTTGAGGGCAATAGCTACGTATATAAATATAGAACTAATATCTTCATTGTTCCAACATACGTAGCTATTACCCTCAAAAACTAAAACTTTTAAATAGGAAAAGAGCCTTTAATCACATTCTTTACCATTTGCAATCATGAAATAGTCTAATATCTTCATTTTTTGAGCATTTTAAGCAAATTATAGGTCTTTGAAGATAGTGATCCTAAAATGAGATTTTGTCCAAGGCGCGCGCCTTGGCGAATTTTGCAAAAATTGGTCAAATTTAGACAATCAGCAAAACCAGTTCCAACATGCTTGCCAAGTCCTGTTAACATATGTCCGGCTTACTGCCAGTGATTTGAGAGCATTTTAAGCAAATTATAGGTCTTTGAAGATAGTGACCGCATACCATAGGATATGACAGCAAGCTAGCGCTACGTACCTACCGTAGGACACGATAGCAGGAGAGCACAACGTACATACCTTAGGATACAATAGCATGACAGCCCTTTGGTTACTTTGATTCATGAAGGATATCTCTGATTCCTACAGCATCTGTAAGCGCTATTATTATTTTGCAGTTGTCTTTCATTGTGGTTGTTTTTATATAAACCATATACTAGAATAGCAGTAAAAGCTGTTTTTAGTGACAGTTGGAGACTTGGAATGCGTACATTCCATGGTGCACAATGCGTTTGGAGTAGCACCAAAAGCTATTTATTGTGACACTTGCATACTTGGAATGCGTACATTCCATGGTGGACAATGCGTTTAGAATAGCACGAAAAGCTGTTTTCAGTGACACTTGCATACTTGGAATGCGTACATTCCATGGTGCAATGAAATACGGTTCAATACAGCGATTTAATGATGTTGTTCATGTTTTGTTACAAAGAACTACAGATGTGCAGGTTTTTTACCTTTAGTTCATGTGTATTTACTGTAGTGCTAATATGTTATGTAGGTAAACAGCATATATGCATGAAATACGGTTCAATACAGCGATTTAATGATGTTGTTCATGTTTTGTTACAAAGAACTACAGATGTGCAGGTTTTGGTACGAAGGATGTTCTTCAACTTCGCATGTTCATCGGCAAGACGTTCAGGTGAGCAGATCTTGTTAGCTCGGTTTGCAAGACAGGTGACAAGTGACAGCTTAACCTTCCGTGCACAAAATGAGTCCCATTTGGTATAGAGACCTTGTCATTTCTAGATGTACTTGTTGAAAAGTCTGACTCCAGTTTTATTACCAGTGTATATAGGAAGCCGACGTTCTGAATCTTTTCAATTGCCTTGTTGCAAGCGTGCTTGCTTCATAGCTAAGATTCAGTCTCTTCACTCTGTGCTGCACTAATGAGCCCACAAAGAGCGAAACAGTACTGTCTGCAGATTGAGTATATCTATATATATATATATCTATAAAATGCTAAAAACTGCGATTATTGGGCACTAAAACTATATAAAAACTAAAAAATGCCTAGAGGCCAGCTCACACACTTGCATGCTTGGAATGCGTACATTCCATGGTGCACAATGCGTTTATAATAGCACCAAAAGCTGTTTTTAGTGACCCTTTTATGCTTGGAATGCGTACATTTCATGGTGCACAATCCGTTTAGAATGGCACCAAAAGCTGTTTTAGTGACACTTGCATGCCTTGAAGACGTACATTCCATGGTGCACCATGCCTTTAGAAGAGCACGAAAAGCTGTTAAATAATACATTATAGGCCTATGCCTCTACTCAAACAAGTACCCTTCTCATATTCCTAAGTCATTCTACAATAAGTACACTGCAAATCTTATAAAAAACGAACACCTCAGCCTCTCTCACCATCATTTTAACCACTGACTATCCATCGTATATTCGCCAAGCATCTACTCCTAAAAGGAAACAACCACCTCGAGTTTCAAAGACCAAAAATGCCACTAAACTCAGTGGATCCATATCAGTAACTGTGGGTACCTACAATGATAAGGCACGAAGAACTAGGCTACCAGCTTACTTAACGTTTCGATTTTAATGAAAAAAATAATACCGTTAACGTTATATTAAGGCACTTGTCACCCTCACATTCATATTTTAAACTCAAGTAAACACATGCAATAGACTCAGTGGATCCATATCAGTAACTGTGGCTACTTACAATGATTTGGCCCTCCTGATTGACTCGCTTTTGAACAATGGAATCGGGCCTAGTTCTCACTCTAGCGAAGCTATTATTAAATATATGGGTGAAACCATGGACTTCTAAATAATAGCATCTGATGATGATGATGATGCTATTATTTAGTCGTAATTTATAAAAGTTAAACCCAGCTGAACCCAGCTGAACCCATCTGAACCCAGCTGAACCCAGCTGAACCCAGCCCGTCAGGATAACCTTGTTGAAAAATTTGTTGCGGCCAATTGCGCAAAAAGATTGGCCACCCCTTCGCTATGTAGTTCTCACAATTGAACGATTAGACGTCGAGACTTTTCATGAAATTTAGGGAGTCTCAGAGAGAATAGCGTCAGGGAGAGTATGGCATACTATAACGGTAATGATGTTCTTGTAAAAGAAGGGGCAATTGAGTACTCACTCACTGGCCTTATTAGCCTATTTTGACGCTTTGTGCACCATGGAGTGTACGCATCTAGTGTATGCAAACTATGCAAATTGAGGCCTATTAGCCTATTTTGAACGCTTTGTGCACCATGGAATGTACGCATATAGTGTACGCAAACTATTTCAAATATACCTTATTAGCCTATTTTGAACGCTTTGTGCACCATGGACTGTACGCATCTAGTGTATGCAAACTATGTTTAATCGATTAATCGGAAAAATCTCCACCGATTATTCGAATAGTAGAATGTTATGCTATGGACAGCCCTAGTCACGACATGCACCAAATATCAAACAAAGGAAATTTAATACTGATCTATATCAGTTTCGAAGCACAAGTCCAACATTAACAGATGATGATATTAATAGAAAAGCGATTTATGAAAGCTTACAATTTATTGTAGCACCCCATATGTAATTTGATACCATAGCATAAAATGGATCTACGCATAGAATAATTCTTTGATCAAGTTTTGCAGAAAGGTGGCATTTATCGCCTCCACGTCCGGTATTTCACCGGTCAGATATTGAGCAGTCTATATTGTTCATCGTTCAAAGCTTGTTGTACCCTCCTGCTTACTCGGAGTCACTCTGCTGACAATAGAGTACTAAAGTGATGACGTCACTAAAAACGGTTTTTTATCATATTGAAGCCAAAAGATGCTGTAAGCAAAGTTGGAGCGTGTGTGTGTGTGTGTGTGTGTGTGTGTGTGTGTGTGTGTGTGTGTGTGTGTGTGTGTGTGTGCGTGTGCGTGTGTGTATCCCTTGGGAGGGGCCAGGCTCATTCTGCAGTCCATTACTCTGAGATTCTACTTTCTCATTGTTTAAAAAATTTAATCGCTATCTAGCACACACTAGGTATTTACTGGTTTCAATTTTATTTATCAGAATGTTCATAAAAATATCACAGAACCTCGTCAGTTATTGTTTCTAAGATACATCGTTAAGTCTCGTAAAAGTCCGCATGATCTCAGCACAATAAACGGCAGGGACGTGCCATCAGTGAATGCAACGCATGCATTGCATGCCTTGAAATTTTCATAAAATTGAAAATTGACCTAAGCTAAGCCCCAAATACATCGACATCCAGCTCTACGCAATTGGAGACCAGCCTCTCTGTGCCATGTGACTTGACCAAGGAAGAACTGCCATCTGGCCCGTCATCAATCCAAAGCCCATTAAGTTAGAAAGTACCATCGAGAAGAGAGGATTTGATAGAGTTGGTAGAGCGCACGCCGCGAAAGCGTGGGTCACGGGTTCGATCCCCGGTAGTGACATACTTTTCTATTTCTCTATCGTAAAAGGCCACCTTCATCTTTTAATGTGTGATTTTCTACTTGCCCGCCAAAGTACTTGAAAAGTTAATTAGCGGGGAGGACGTCTATTAGGCACCCAAGAGTACCTTTTAAGCGCTTCCATAATAGGGCGTCCAGCTTCTAAGTATGATGCGTTATTACCACCAAAACGTACTAGTCACTGGGAGTAAGAAATGACACAAAAGTTTGGGCAATATGGCCTATTTTGAACGCTTTGTGCACCATAGAATGTACGCATCTAGTGTATGCAAACTATGTTGGATACCCGTCATGAGTCTATTTTGAACGCTTTGTGCACCATGGAATGTACGCATCGAGTGTATGCAAACTATGTTGGATGAGCGTCATTAGCTTATTTTGAACGCTTTGTGCACCATGGAATGTACCTATCTATTGTATCCAAACTATCTCAAATATAAGGTTGTGATTTTTTCTTGTAAATTTTAAATCGTTAATTCAGTATAAATAGGGTCTGTAACTACAATTGCACAGTAGACGAAGAGTTGATCGAAACGTAACTTCACGTTTGTTTATTTCTTGTGAATCTATGTATATATGAAGACCATGAATACGGCATAAGGCCGAAACTAGTCGGTCAAAAAAACCTGTCTCCTTACTTGGCGATCGTCTACCACCCTTGCTATGTCACAGTCTTATATGTGTTGTATTATCAGTCTTTGTTGTATGTGATAGTCATGTTATGTCTCCTTGTGATTATGCGCAACATTGACAGTCCATAACAAGGTAAATTACTGTACGCTTCTATAATGTGTTGCCTTTTATACTGATATATATTTTACTATGTGAGAATGTTGTCTGTATGTTACTATCAGTCCTTGTTCTTTGTGACAGTCAGAAGCTCCCATTTTGACAAAAGTTGCATTAATCTCCAAGTAAGCGATGTTCTTATCTGTCGAGTGACGTTTTACAACCATGTGATAGTACACACAATGTCCGATGCAAGTTAAGATTTTTCTCCAAAGGTAGAAGGAAATTTGGTCCATTTTTCTCATTCTAAAACCATCAAACCATTGAAAATCTGCTTTTAGGGCGATTGTTCAAACTTGGGATAATAAATGGTATCAAAACGAAAACTCATCCACACAAAAATGCAATTTGACGCCTTCAATTAAGCACAGAGTACTTACCAAACCCTATGTAATATGCGTATGGTGGCATTGGCATATTATGATTGCCACATAAATGTTTGAGTTAATATAACCTCTTACTACTGTAAACAAGTCTGGACCATAACATATAATTCAATAAAATATCTTAGTTGCAGAAAAGACTAGCATTTGATTGAAAACCCGTCATGTGCTGACGACTATCAAGAGGATTTGTTTAGGGTATTAGCGAGAGCCAGATCTACTTTTCATCTTGCCGCTTTGGAGGCAGCATTTATCAAAATAAGGAAGCCGGTACTCTGTCGACAAAAAGAATTTGTTTACAATATACGCCTTTTTCAATAACATGAGTGGCAGAAAACGTGTCGCTCTCGTGACCGTTATTATTGTGCGTATCTAGTATATGGAAACTGTGTCAAATATGCCATATCGGCCTCCTTTGAACGCTTTATGCACCATGGATTGTACGCATCTAGTTTATGCAAACTCTGTCAAATATGAATTATTAGCCTATTTTGAACGCTTTTTGCACCATGGAATGTACGCATCCAGTGTGAGCAAACTATGTCAAATATGCCTTATTAGCCTATTTTGAACGCTTTGTCATGAGAAGATCAGCTTGGATACGAGAACAAACAAAATTACCAGATGTCATCATGCAAGTGAGAACGAATCAACATCAATGGGCGGGCCATGTGGCAAGACTAACAGACAACCGCTGGACCATACGAGTAACAGAATGACGTCGAGGCCGCCCCAGAACAAGATGGCATGATGACCTACTCCACTACATTGGGCCAACGTGGTCCAGAACTGCAAAAAACCTTGTCAACTTACATTTATTACCATAGATCCTTAACCAGGACGAATTTGACTCTGATGTTACGCGGAATACTCTTGGAGACCCATCAATCTACGTTATTAACACAAAAAGGTCAGAATTGACGGACCTTTTTTCGTGACAGAATTTTTCCACTTTTCGAAGCCTTAGTGCTTGAAGAAATGCCACCAATCAGCCTGCCTTGTCAACTTACATTTATTATCCAATCCTGTCAATAGCAAGTCACACAATACTTTGGTATCACGGTATACTTGTAAAACAAAGAAGCTCAAATGTATCAACAAAATCTATAGATGCTCCAAAATAGTGAAAGTTCTTTCTGTGACATTTCAACATACTGCCGCTGTTGTGTCCTAACTATCTGCTGGAAAAGCGTAGCACGCCAAAGATCCACGAACAGATGACACACGTAAGTAATTTCATGACAATATTGTGACCCAGCTCTTCTCACACCTGTGGTAATTTCACCCCGCACTATGAGTTACTGGGAGTACTTCAATAATGACTAAAAGTAGAGAGTACGCAGTAATCCCCCCTTTGTTAAAATATCTGTTTACTCGTAGACTTGTTTTCACATAGTTTCTCATCGTGACTTGTTTTCACATAGTTTCTCATAGTGACTTGTTTTTCACATAGTTTTCCAACATGAAATCCAATAAATTCATTAAAACGCAAATGCTTGACAATCAAGCTGCACCAAAAAGAAGAAGAAGAAGCAATGTGTATTTCCCAAGGGCCAGAAGGTGGCGTCTCCACTCTCCACTTTAAGAAATCGCACCCCTGCCTCAAAGTTGGCGCCCATTTGGCCCGGTGTGCTGTGTTTTCCAACGTCGTTAATTGTTTTTGCTTCTGTTTAGTATGGGACCAAACGTTTTGTTCGAGATGGAGAGAAGTTCGAGATAGAGGGTAGTCGAGATAGAGAGTGTCCACTGTAGCTGTCAAAATTTGCACCTGTCATCGTGATCATAGTATTTCTGCGTCAGAACAAAAGAGGCGCCAGCAATTCACGTGATAGTCGGAAACCACTAGAGAAAACTCGTCGGAAAAGAACAAAATTTTTTGTTACTTTCCGACGACAACCCCCATGAAAATATCCCCCTGGGCATTAACCCTCCGGGCAATATCCCCCCGGACAATTACCACCCTTGCCAATAGCCACCCTGGACAAGATCCCACCGGACATCAGGCGCCCGTGCCAATAGCCCCCAGTCATTTATTCTTAGTCTTTGCCAGGTCAGTCCGATCTGGTGTAGCGATTCATTATGACTCCCTCCCCTCTTGCCACAACAAACCAAATCATGTATGGCGGGTCTTATATTGCAGCTATGTTAACAGTACATTTTCCTTATTAAGATGTTTACGTGGTTTTCCCCCCACAGTTAAAATTTATCGCTTCTGCTGTTTAGTGGAGATACTTTTCTGCCTTTTCTCACTTTTCCTGTTCATGCCGTAAGGGGAAAAAATCTGTTGTAGTTGTTGTGGATGATCATGCAAAGTTTGCAATTTGGATGTACGAAAGAACGCAATAATGTAACAGCAGCGGCAGGATAGCTGCAGAGGCCGCATTGCTCAGTTAGGTGAATAAAGAAGGGCTGCCCAAGATATGTACAGAATGGAAGACTACGTTGGTTTGGGCCGGTGCCGCTTTTAGGGGGTGCCGGCTCATTGAAGCAAAAAAAGGTTTGACATGCTTTTGCAAGGACTACATGAAGGGCCCCCGCATCACTTTATGACGTTAATGTGTACCTTATTTTCTGTAGCATATCGGACGAGCACTTTGTCTGTAGAAATGAACAGTTGTCAAAGATCCAAGGGCTTGTAGATTACCTGAGTTGGTATCTTTTCAAGCAACTAACTGGTGGCAGTAAAGAGAGGCTGCACAGTGAATTAAACTTCCGCACACAAGCCTAACGAACTTTGTATAGAGGGAAAAGTTTGTAAGCCTTGGCTGCCATTATAGGTCTTTGAAGATAGTGACCCTAAAATGAGATTTTGTCCAAGGCGCGCGTCTTGGCCAATTTTGCAAAAATAGACCCTTTTCAAAAGTTATTCATAAATTTCCAAGCGAGGCTAACTCGGCAAATTTTTCATCGACCAATGGCGAAGCTGTGGCAGTGTAACCTTCTAAGCTCATAACCTCCTCCAAAGCTCTTGATAATGTACCAGTATTGAACTTAGATTATGCTGATGATTTAAGCATATTAGATGAAAGTGTGAGCAAAATGAATGAATTTTTAGAGGTTTTACGAATTCAGGGTGCTAAAATAGGCTTGAAAATCAAACAGTTCGTGGTAACGAACTGTAGTAAGGAGCTATCCGGCTCAATAGTAACCAAAACTCTAAAAAATTGAATTTTGATATAAATAGCTACATCAAAAGAATTGCATTTTACTTTGAGTGTCGTCATTTATTTTTTTCTTTTTTAGTTCTTTTAGTTTTTACCTTTTTTAGTTTTTTTTTTGTTTTTTGTTTTTTTTGTTTTTTTCCTTTTTTTTGTTTTTTTTGTTTTTTTGCTTTTTTTTTTTTTTTATTTGTTTTTTGTTTTTTTGTTGTTTTTGCCTTTTTTTTTAGTTTTTTGTCCTGGTCGCTTTCTCTTTGAGTGTCGTCATTCCCCCGTCTATTAGGCAGCCAAGAGTAATCTCACTCTCAGAATCTGGTAAACGTCTAAGGGACCTAAAGCGAGAATCCTAAGACATGAAAGATGCACATAAGTCAACGAAGGTAAGAGCATTCCTTGATGTACAAGTGTGGTTGGTTAGCCCGGTGGCCAGCTCAGTTGTCTTCCTCCAAGCACGTGAATATGTAGATGGTACACCGACTGTGCAGCATTCCAATTCGTACTCAAGCTCATTTAACTTGCCAGAAGCACTGAGGGTTCTGACATTCCATGTTCCAATAGCAGTCTCCTGTTTTGCCAACCTCAATTTATGTTGCTTACCAGTAGCAAGCTTTTCGATTCCCCTACCCTGGTAAGCTCCAGTAAGGGTCGCGGTCGTTGTTATCCCGGGCCTCGGCCGATCCGGTATGACTTGGTTCAGGGTTGATATCTCTAATGAGCAATTTGAGACCGCCATGGTCTCTAAGAACGCTTAAGCAATGCTGTGTGTAAATATCAGCTCATTCTGAGCACTTTTAGTTCCCAAGGCCATTTTTGTAAAGTTGCATAAGAGACCAAATATTTTTCATGTGCTCTAATGAGCAATTTGAGACCGCCATGGTCTCTAAGAACGCTTAAGCAATGCTGTGTGTAAATATCAGCTCATTCTGGCAATTTGTTCTTCTAACCCTCCCTCCCTTTTAGTGGTAGGTTTTATAGTTGTATTGTAATAATAACTTTTGCTTTTTAGGTTGTCCCTTGCGCGTATTAGTAACAAGGTTTGTAATTTTGTAGTTCTACGCGTATCTTTAAGCAATTTGTTCTTCTAACCCTCCCTCCCTTTTAGTGGTAGGTTTTATAGTTGTATTGTAATAATAACTTTTGCTTTTACACTTGCATACCTGGAATGCGTACACTCCATGGTGCACAATGCGTTGGGAATAGCACCAAAAGCTGCTTTTAAAGACACTTGCATTCCTTGAATGCCGACATTTCATGG
Source organism: Alatinidae sp. Z8VKAUB7J3 (assembly GCA_010016025.2). Taxonomy (NCBI): domain Eukaryota; kingdom Metazoa; phylum Cnidaria; class Cubozoa; order Carybdeida; family Alatinidae; species Alatinidae sp. Z8VKAUB7J3. The sequence continues at coordinate 257,018,935 of JAAAKM020721499.1, forward strand.
TGCACAATGCGTTTAGAATAGCACCAAAATCAGTTTTTAGTGACACTTGCATACTTGGAATGCGTACATTCCATCGTGCACAATGCGTTTAGAATAGCACCAAAAGCTGGAAAATTGTAGAGGTGATAACACTGTCAATTAGAGTTCTTTTCCGGCAGCAAGAAGAGAAAATTCACTTCATTCGCAACAAAGCCAGAATTTCACCATCCAGTCAAGATCTGATTTCACATTTTGAAGAAATGGCTGTTTTGAGAGCCAACAGTTGAACAAGTGACTCTAAAGTACAATCATGAACAAATAGAACACTGTGGAAAATAAGTTCTTGATGTCTGCCAATCTGAAATTTGATGAAAACCCAGTTGAGAATTAGTTCTTTATCATTACTAGAGTTTACAGCACAGCAGAGTTTACAGCACAGCAGAATTTTACTCACCAATATTTTGGGATTCATGAGACTATTAAGGTATTTATACCTCATCAAAACTTTAGTTCATCGCGCTCTCATGATTTGCTCCGATATAAAATTAGAATCGGAACTCAATTTTCTTTCCCAAATGTTCAAATAGTGTAACTACGCTCAATGGCACTATTGAAATGCTCACATTCCAGCGTGCAGAACGCATTACCAAATGTTAAAATAGTGTAACTACGCTCAATGGCACTATTGAAATGCTCACATTCCAGCGTGGAGATCGCATTCCCAATATGTTCAAATAGTGTAACTACGCTCAATGGCACTATTGAAATGCTCACATTCCAGCGTGCATTGAATTAAGATTACGTTGGTACTGTTAGTATCACCATATCCTTTCAGATAGGGATGTATGCATCGTATTCCGTCCCTTATTATCCTTACGGTTGCCATACCGTTGTCAGCGAGATATCACCTTGTCGCTTGGCCTTTACAGCGTGCCATATGCAACGTACTACTTACCACCTACAAAGCACAATTTTTGTTTGCAAACTATAAGCATCATCAGATTGGTCTGTCCTTGAATTTTCCCCCCGAAATTCCTATGTATATCTTGTCAGTACTGTCATCGTTTGTGCTGACCGTTGCCTGGTAAACTAACCCTTCCATTGGCATTGTCCGTCTAAAGGGCAGTCTTTTGGTATTTTGCAATTGTATTTTGGAGATTTTGTTGGATTGTTTGTCTGTTTATGTTTGTCTAAGGTGGTTTTGTTGTGTCCGTTAATGACCGTCCTTTCTTGGTAGACCCAGCCATCCAGACAGACCCAGCCAAAAATTGTTAAATTTCTACGTTGTAAATGTCAAGAACTATTGAATTGTGTTTTAATATTCGTAGGTAAGTTAAGTTAAATAACAGAATGGAACAAACTCACCGAATACTGTGTTCTTTCAGTTGACGTGCGACAGTGCTGCTTTTTCTTCTTCATCAAAACTCTAACTCGAAACTTACAACTAACAATAGCATCCATTCAATTTTATATCACATTTAGTTACATCGATACAAAAATGTCAGAGGTGGGTAAATTCAAGTGAAAGTGGCTTTTTATAGTCTAAACTCTAGCTGGGACAAGCTAAGCCATTGGTTGAAAGTCACGAAAAAGTTTGTTCCTTAAGGCCAAAAGACACAATTTTTGTGTATTTCTGAAGTTATATCTCACGGAAGGCAACGCACATCACGAAAACCAGATCATGAGTTGGGCTCAAGGTGACCTGATGTCGTTTGTAGCCAATAAAAACCGTTTCTACATGAGCCTGTGGAAGTCTTATGATATGTGGACGGCACATGATGCCTGGGTAACAAAGGACGGCCAACCCACATGATCAATTAGACAACATCACGAGCTAAACATACGAGGTAATCAAGTAATCATTTGACTCCTTTACAAACAAAAACTGACATTTCTGAGGATTGATAATAATTCCGTGTTCTGATAAGCGGGCAAAGAGAAGTTGAAGATGTTCAAGATATTCTGTTTGTGAAGAGCTGGCAATGAGAAGATCGTCAAGATATGCATAGACAAAGGGCAATCCTCGTAATACTTCGTCGATAAATCGCTGAAATGTTTGTGCTGCATTGCGAAGGCCAAAGGGCATGCGAACGAATTCAAAATCATAAAGGGTGACTCCAAGTATGTTCCTGAGACATTTCATTTCGAATGCATGTAGTTTTCTTTCGTCATCCGCAAGGATTGTCCAAGTGTCGCTGCGATAAATTGCTATTGGTATGATTAAAGCGTAGTTACGTCGAGTCTTCAGTGGGATTGGGATGTTCATGCTCCAAATCTTATCTTTAAGGCGACCAAAAGCAGAGGCAGCTAATCCCATTCTTGTACGCATTCCAAGCATGCAAGTGTCACTAAAAACAGCTTGTGGTGCTATTCCAAACGCATTTTGCACCATGGAATTTACGCATTCCAAGCATGCAAGTGTCAATAAAAACAGCTTTTGGTGATATTCTAAACGCATTGTACACCATGGAATGTACGCATTCGAAGCATGCAAGTGTCACTAAAAACAGCTCTTCGTGCTATTCTAAACGCTTTTTTCCATGGTGCACAAGGCGTATAAAATAGGCTCATAAGGCATATTTGACATAGTTTGCATATGCTAGAAGTGTACATTCCGTGGTGCACCAAGTGTTCAAAGCAGGCTAATAAGGCATGTTTGACATACTTAGCTTACACTAGAAACGTACATTTCATGGTGCACAAAGCGTTCAAAATAGGCTAATAAGGCATATTTGACATAGTTTGCATACACTAGATGTTACTTCCTTTACATCTACATATTTTTTCATTTATACTTAATTTGTCTCCATCTTCCCTGTATTAACTTTTCTACCTAGGTTTCCATGTTCGCTTGTTTATACTTGACCTTTATTCCTTTTACTTCCTTTACATCTACATATTTTTTTCATTTATACTTAATTTGTCTCCATCTTCCCTGTGTTAACTTTTCTACTTCTGTTTTCATGTGCGGTTATTTTTAACATACTTTGCATACACTAGATGCGTACAATCCATGTTGCACAAAGCGTTCAAAATAGGCTCATGACGCATATTGACATAGTTTGGATATACAAGATGCGTACATTCCATGGTGTACAGAGCGTTCGAAATAGGCTCCCGACGCATATTTAACATAGTTTGGATACAATAGATGCGTACATTCCATGGTGCACAAAGCGTTCAAAATAGGCTAATGGGTAGACTAAATTATTTACGAGTGTATTTGGTCACGGCAGTCCTTCTATAGGTCATGACCTTAAACTTACATATTCTCAGTATCTTGGGGAAAACAATCAGCCAAGGACGTCGTTGCCATCACGTAACCAAGGCCGTTCTAGCTTCGGGTTTACTCGCGTATAGGGTCAATACGCAACACTCTGAATAAATAGGGCTTGGCGTCATGGATCAAGTTACCGTATTACAGACGAAACTGGTTAATGGAATATCCAATTTGCCAGACATTTTAATGCGATTATCCGGTTTATGCGATTAACCGAAAAGCTTTGAAGTTTTTCGTGACCAGACTGCTATGCTTTTTAAAGAAAAACTCATTGGCAGAGACTGCGTCTCATTTAATTGGGGCACAGTGCGCATTTAAGAAGTGTCTCTTCAATCACCTTCTGTATTAAATCTAGGTTTAAAGTAAATTTCGGACAACCGCGATTGACAGTTGAAGAGGAATTGAAAGGTAAGTCCTATTGGCCCCTAGTTGTAGTGTTTTTTAGCTAGTCTGTTACTTTGTTTTTGCTCCTGATGTTTAAGCGATTATTGACATAGCCTCTGAAGTTTTTGGACCATTAAAACATGCCATTTGGTCCCAGAAAGGAGATATCAATACATATGAAACTTTGACTTGCAAGAAAATGAAATATCTTACAAGAAAATTAAATTTTTTGTCATTTCTTGAAAAAAATTTAAATTTTAGAAAATCAAATTTCTTGCAAGAAAAAGAAATTTCTTGCAAGAAAAAGAAATCTCTTGCAAGAAAATGAAACTTCTTGCAAGAAAAAGAAATTTCTTGCAAGAAAATGAAACTTCTTGCAAGAAAAAGAAATTTCTTGCAAGAAAATGACAGATAGAGCCATCGCCCGTTTTTGATATATTGAAAGAACTGGTTAACCGCCGTTGTCCTATACTCACGTGTTACTCAAGCCGTGTTGCCGCGCCCCGACCGTTCGTGCCGTATCTCTCATATTGGAACATCTTAATACCATATTTTAGCATCGAAGTTAAAGGTGTGCGATGAAAAATCCTTAATTTGGTTATTTGCCTTAATTACATTTTCTCATATTGTAAACAAACACCTTCTATTGTGTTTGATTGATCCCATGAACATCATTAGCACGTGTATGCAATGGACAAGCCAGGAGGAAAACAAATTCTTAATTTTAGATAAGTGACCCGCACAAGGCGCGTAGATGAAACATAGTTACTAAAGCCTGGTTCACATAGGAGTAAAATCCGTCGCCAGACAAGCGTCTGGCATGTTAAAGGCAGGTTTTCTTGCATGAGAAATGATCATGTAGCTTTTGCATATCATTTGTAAGTAAATATTCTGATTCATTGGCACGACAAAGACTAAACCTTATTTGTGTTTTGATAAGATCAGTACTTACCAAACACAAAGTATTATGCCCTTTATTTAATCTCTAGATGATTTTGCTAGAAAAAAGGCTCCACACAGGACTGTTCCCGAACTTCCCAAAACCCAAATCTTTGTAATTTGAGTATAGACGGCCATTTGGTGTGCATAATAACAATTTCAGCTGGGATATCAGAAGCTGAAAATGTGGGGAGTCATGAAAGATATCCACTGATCTACAAAGCTAATCCGAACTGGTTGAGTCATAAGCACTGACAATATCAAATATATCTTGTAACTGTGTCCATTTGCTGAGCAAGCCATTTTTTGTAATGAAAATTTATTTTTGTTATCTCCATACCATTTCGTATATCTAGGAGATACAATCTATTTTAATAAAAAAATAGATTTCATTATAATTAAATTGAAATTTTCCAGTCGTCTCCTAGAAAATCCCATGATGTATGTTGCAAGATAAATTTGTACTGAATCTGTACCTATCCCCAGGCATTTGCCACGACAGGGCCCAGTATTTTAGAAAGATAATAAGCGCATGCGCTGCTGGAAGCACTCCCTTCTACTACCGTTTTCATTGGACGGGGTGTGACCCCATACAGTTGGTGGATGAAGATTGTTTATGGCGTTGACTTTATTTTGGACAAGTTGTTTCAAATTCTTACTAGAAGTAAGCCAAAAAAGAGCTATCTCAGAATCAGTCCATTGGTGAGTGTTAAATATATAAATCGCTAGTTGCCGGATAAATTGGCGCAGTTACTTGTGAGTCAAAATCAGAGAAGACGCATCGTCAAATATGCCTTATTAGCCTATTTTGAACGCTTTGTGCACCATGGAATGTATGCATCTAGTGTATGCAAACTATGACAAATATGCCTTATCAACCTATTTTGAACGCTTTGTGCACCATGGAATGTACGCATCTAGTGTCTGCAAACTATGTCAAATCTGCGTTATTAGCCTATTTTGAACGCTTTGTGCACCATGCAATGTACGCATCTAGTGTATTCCTTCTGCTGTTATTCTGATAGATTTTGATGGTTTTTGATTCTGACAAGACACTATGACACCAATAAGGATCTAGTCGTAATGCTGGTTGTGTTGGAGTTGAATGGGGTAGGGAGATGGTGTCTTGAGAACAAATCATCATTGGCTCTTTCCTCTTATGTCTTGTAAGATGCCCCACGTGCCAACAAATTAAGCACTATAATATGTTTTCTACATATTTGCACATTCAGTACAGCAAAAAAGAGTCAACTGAGGACTACATCAGCAATTTCAGTTGCTGGGAATCCAGACTTTATTGGAAATATGCCTTTAGGACCTTTGAAGAAAGTAAATATCTTTATCAAAGTAGCTAAATTTAATGACTTTAATCAAAGCCGATGGAGGAATTGTCTGGAATCGACAGCATGTGCTCAAGAGCATGTTATTGTTTAGTATCACGTATTTGATCGATAGGTTATGGTACATGTCTTGGAACTACTTTAGTAGTAAATGATTTTTGCATTGGAATATGGAACCACTCAAATTTTTTATCATCGGTTCACCTTCCAGCCATTGTGAGCAGTCTATGTTGCCATTTGCAAGTGCTTCGAAGTGATTAATTACTTTATCGTTGTGTTTCAATACCACTCTTACAGAAATATTATCTATTATTGCCTGCTTACTATCGCTATAGAAGACTTTTTACAAAACGGTTCCGGTTGGGTGTTGAATAAAATCCTCAAACTAGAAGTTGGTATAGTTAAAGTATCACCACTGGCTGGTTCCTCTTACATACCACTTCCCAAAAAGCTATAGGATAAAAAAGGCGTTGTTAAACATCCAGAACGACGATGATAAGTGCTTTATCTGGTGTGTATTGGCTGCACTTCACCCGTCCCTCATCCCCCCTAGTTTACACTTCCAAGCTATTTCGCTCCTATGTGTTTTCAAACGTCACTTTCGCAAGAGTATATGTAGTGTAGCGCGTTGTAACGCAGAAAATAGATATAACGTACTGTTACTTATCTATTACTAAATGATGAGAAGCGTGGATTCTGACAAATAGAGAATTTACAGGAGTATATATACAGGAGGAAGTTACATAATGAATCATGCGTATGCAAACTATGTCAAATATGCCTTATTAGCCTATTTTGAACGCTTTGTGCACCATGGAATGTACGTATCTAGTTAATCCAAACTATGTCAAATATGCCCTGTTAGCGTATTATGAACGCTTTGTGCACCATGGTATGTACGCATGTAGTGTATGCAAACTATGTCAAATATGCCTCAATAGCCTATTTTGAACGTTTTGTGCACCATGGAATGTACGCCGTTCCTCACCTTAAAGAAGTTTATCCGAAGACGAATGTGAGTTAAACAATAATTGCTTGCTCTGAAGTACATATTTATGAACTTTGAAAGGAGGGACGTTACTGTTGATAATTTTTGTACATAGAATTGTGGATAATAATTTTGAAGCCCCTCGGCCAGCTTGGCAACAGTTTGATAGAGTCGTTTCATTGTTAAAGGACAAAATTATTCCATGAGTTTGCAAGGCAGGAAAAGATGTTTTGACTCCATAGTTTTCACTCTCTCTATGTAAACAACGTTAATTTTTCTATCAGAGAGTCTGATATTTATTAACGTACTAGCAAAATCGTTGAAACGTTTTTATGTATCCACTAAATTATCATTTTTATATGATATTACTCTCTGTCACTTTACTAGATGTTTCAATGACTATTCCGATCCGACATGACTTTATGAAAAAAAGAAAGCAAGCTATTGTGGTAATGCTCCACTCCGTGATAAATATATATATATATATATATATATATATATATCATTGATATGACATATATCTTGATATATATATATCATATATATCATTGATATGATATATATCTTGATATATATATATATATAATTCTCAAAGAGTGGAGCGTTACCACAATAGCTTGCAATTTATGGGCGCTGACCGGGCTCTTTAAAAATTTTGGTGTCGTTGCTGTAGCGCAACATATTTGGGTCAGATGACTCGCCAATTTCAAAGGCACCTAGCCAATCACTTGGGAACCTCAGCCGTTACTGGCAATCCCCTCTCAACTCCACCCTTTTCTAACAATCACTCTCATTCCCTTCAACACTCTCATCCTTTTTCTGAATCTGATTTCACATTCTTAACTTCTGCCTCTTCTGAGTTCTGTTCATAATTTTATGAACTGAGCAAAATTAACAGTGTTTCCTTAAGGCCTTTTCCAAATTCAAACAGCCGTTTCTCACAGCTGGTACGAGACTTGATCGCAATATTTAGTTTACGGGCATTTGGTGGTAGTGTTAACACTGGGATATAGTTATATTTGCGATTCCTCGAAAAACGTTTTTTGTGACGTCATCACTTTAGTACTCTATATATCCAAATCTTCTGCCTAAACTACCTACTCTATCTGCCTAAACTACTCTATCTGCCTAAACTACTCTACCTACATAAGCTACTCTACTTACCTACTTACACTACTCTACCTAAGCTACTCTACCTACCTACTAACACTACTCTACCTAAGCCACTCTACCTATCTAAACTACTCTACCTGCCTACTTACACTACCCTACCTAAACTACTCTACCTATCTAAACTGCTCTTATCTTGTCAACTTACACTTATTACCATTTCTTCAAAACTACACGGAATTTGACTCTGATTTCACGCGGAATACTCTGATAGGCCATCAATCTACATTATAAATATATAAAGATCGGGATTGACGGACCTTTTTTCATGACTAAATTTTTCCACTTTTCTAAGCCTTAGTGCTTGAAGAAATGCCAGAAATCGGCCTACCTTGTCAACTTACATTTGTTAAGGGACTACGGAGTTCCGTTTGACGCCTACTCCCTTGGTTATGGGAATCTTACACTACGAGATAAGTGTAGTAGTGATAAGATGGTACTGTCATACTCATCTTAACACTTTACTTATTCGTATTATTGTACGATTCACACAGTACCAAGGGACTACGGTGTTCCGTTTGACCTCTACTCCTTTGGTTATGGGAATCTTACACTACAAAATAAGTGTAGTGCCGAGTTATAATCTAGACCCATTTGTCTAGCCATATTTGCCTAACCTCGTTTGCCTAACCTCGTTTGCCTAACCTCGTTTGCCTAACCTTGTTTGTTTAACCTCGTTTGTCTAGTTCAAGGACAGAAAACCAAAAGTTAAAAATCTAACCATCATATCATTATATGTTGGGTCACGCTTATGTACTTATTCCAAATTTTAGAGGAAAGCGTTCTTAAGTTATTTTGAACACATTGTGCACCATGGAATGTACGCATTCCAAGCATGCAATTGTCACTAAAAACGCCTTGTTAGCCTATTTTGAACACATTGTGCACCATGGAATGTACGCATTCCAAGCATGCAATTGTCACTTAAAATGCCTTGTTACGTTATTTTAAACACATTGTGCACCATGGAATGTACGCATTCCAAGCATGCAATTGTCACTAAAAACGTAGAAAATGTCTTTATTAAAATATGAAAATCACACATTAAAAGATGACGGTGTCCTTTTACGAGGCTCGAAGAAGTGCGAAGACGAACATTACAGATGTTAGCAATAACACTGTCATTGAGCAGGAGGACGAAGGGAGCATCTTTGAAATCTTGGAAGGCATGTTGGAGACTGCCATGACTTCGAATAACAGGCTATTGTTTGTGTTGTGTTACCCTACTTTTTGGAAGTGTTTTAAGGTGATAGTACGAAACAAAGGGCTACTGGTTTGGAATTTACCTCTTTACGTCCGCAGCACCTGGGAGACAAGTATAAACTGTCTCGTGCAAGGTTAAAAAATTTTTATAAGTAATGATTATTGTCGACAAACCAGTTCAAGTATTTTTAATCATGATTAAGTTCATAAACAAATGTAAATGCCGATGCGAAATGTTCGTTTACACGGCAAGAAAGGTGTCACCCTAAAAGGGAGTTTTAACATAGAATTTCCATTGGTCGGTTCGTTTTCGAATATAATCACAACATTAAGAAACATTGAGGCTGAACCCTCAAACCGGGATTGTAATAAAAAGAAAATATTGTGCTGCAAAAATGTCCAAAATAAGGTCAAAATGACAAACGTTTGAAATTCCAAACTTTGCCAAATGCATAGGGACATGCCATTGAACAGTGCATGCACTCTGTAAAGCTGGTCATCTCCACTTGGCGCATACTTATAACCTGCCTTTCTTAGACTCCAAAGTTGTTCCGACAAATAGAAGAGAGAGAAAGTGTGTGTGTGCGTGTGCGTGTGTGTGCGTGTGCGTGCGTGCGTGCGTGCGTGTGTATGTGTATGTGTGTACAAGACAACGTGTAAAATGTCAGTTTTTACAGTCTGATGATGAGGAAATCGTTCCGATACATGAAGATAATATGATTAACTTAAGACTTGCCTCATCGAAAATCAATGCTAAATTTACCCTTATTACACTCTCCCCCACTTTTGCTGATCATACCCTTATGCCAGCTAAACAAATAGGGAAAGTCCAGTCTCTTGTCAGCGAACGGCTGATTTGGGTAAATTATAACGATTGCTGTGTTTACCAGCGGTTCCTCGGTTTTAACTACATAAATACGTTAATGGCGAAGCAATGTGTTGTGTCTATGCAAAAAAGCGATTTTTAAAAGCATTGCGGCAAAAATAATGGGGTTAAGTGGCGCGGGGGCAAAGTCGCACGGGGGGCAAATCGCACAGGGGCCAAATGTCCGGGGGCTAACTATCCGGGGGCTAACTTTCCGGGGGCCAACTATCCGGGGGCCAACTCTCCAGGGGCCAGTATGCACGTAATGCATCATGGAAGTATATACAAGGACAGCATATTGCATTTAGAACAAATATGGCCCATAAAAATTTGAGAAAAAACCTGTTAACTTGGGAAATTATGGAGACTTTGACATGCTCCACCGCACTCCATGCTCAGCAGATTGTAAAGACAACAACCATTGAGCGTTACGTTTGAAAAATGGGATGGAGTTAAATAAATCAGGACAAGATGACGATAACCTGTAGTGATACCTAAGCAACTACTTAAGCAACTCCAGGCCTGATTTTGGAAAATTGCTAGGCAACTCGAGGCTTGATCCCGAAAATGGAGTTGCTTATAAAAGAAACAACGTGTACTCAAACAAACACAAACTTTGAACAGAGGTATCTTGTAAAGAGCAAATATATAACGATCGCATTTAAATGGATATGGTACTCAGAGATGAATATGCCTCGTTCTAGCATAACTCCGCTAAAGAATCACGTATATTGACTTACAGGTGCGCGTACGGCGAAAACCAAAGTAAAAGTTGGATTCCTCAAGAGAAAACGAACAAAATATCAAAAAATTTCTGACCACTGGAGGTACACTTTAATAGCTCCCCTGTATAATGAAAGGTCATTGGTCACAACTCGTCGCTTGAGCACGCACTTGATATTTTCATAGTTCTCCTAAGCTGATTTCTTGCCCCAAATTGCCCCCCGTACAATTTCTTGACATCCCCAGAAAATCCTCAGATTTTTTTGTCGTAACAAAATTTTCTTCAGAAATATTGATTTTGCAATGTTGTAATGATTCATCCTTGCTTTGTATTTCCAATTTGTGAGTATGAGTAATTTCCTGTTTGCAGAGAAGAAAATAAAAGAGAATTATTTTCTTTGCCCTCCTTAGTCAGAGTGGGTCTTTAATTAGAGTGGTCTATAATTAGAGGGATCTTTAATTAGATGGGTCTATAATTAGAGTAGCTCGTCAATTAGAGTGGATCTTTAATTAGAGTGGGTCTTTAATTAGAGAGGTCTTTAATCAGAGGGGGTCTTTAATTAAAGTGGGTCTTTAATTAGAGGGGGTCTTTAATTTCCAGAACAATGTTTTGACTTATTTATCAAGCTACGTGCCTAGTTGGAGCGTATACATGCAATAGGAAACATACGTGTTATGGAATATTTAGTATTAAGTGTCACATGAGCCAGGATCATAGGGTGGAAAATATCTAATAATCGTTAAGAAGCTGCCAAGAAGCTGCTGTTAAGAGGCTGCCAAAAGCTTTTGATTTACCTTGTTTGCCCAAATGTAACTATCGTGAGAGGATAGGGGAAGAGGTGCTTAACGTTGTCAATAAAGTTTCTATATTTGGCGTTTTACTTTTGATAACTTGTCGGTGGACTATTCACCTTTCATTTACTTGCTCCTCCTCTCAGACCTAGCGACAGATTTTACTCCTATGTGAATCAGGCTTTAGTGCCGCCTCCTGATAAGCATAAAACTGCAGATTTTTAGCGAGGAGTTATAGCTGACAGTACATCCAGTTGAATACTCATGTTTAAAGCTTTCTCGTCTTTGACAGTGAGGGCCCAGGCTTCGCAACCATAAAGCAGCACGCTTTCCACAGTAGCCACAAACATTCTCCGCTTCAGGTTGTCGTTCATGCGTGACTTCCACACTATCATCATATCATATTATAATCATATCATATTATAAACTCAAATAAACAAATGCAATGGACTCAGTGGATCCATATCAATAACTGTGGGTACTTACAATGAGGTCTTCTTATGGAAACAAGTTTTTATACTGACCCTTGCTTATAGAACATAAAATTCAACTTTCCACAATATTCCCGCAATATTCCCGCAATATTCCCGCAATATTCCCGCAACATTCCCGCTATATTGCTGCTGTATTCCCGCAATACTTCCACAATTTTCTCGCAATTTTTCAGTAATTTTCCCTCAACATTCCGTTGTATTCCCGCTACATCCCGGACAGCAAGCATACGTCAGTTTCAGTTGTCGAATAAAGCAGAACAGGAGGGCGAACGGTATGAACGGTGACAGTGTTTATTCAGATAATCAACGAAACGAAATGATGAGCCGATAAGCCATTAAAGATATATTTTCGTAACAGCTTTCTTTCAATTGCAGCAACATAGGTGTGAGATACTAACGGTGTGTGACCTGGTGATCCTCTTGTCACACGACCATAATCCCTTGGGGACCGTTTGAGAATTTAAGAGGGTAAAATCGAGGGAAGTGGTATTAATATCACTATTGACGGTCGTTGTACTTGCTTAAAATCGATGAGGAAAACGATACTCAAATCTTGGGAGTCCGTCATCCTCTACTCAATGACAGTGTTATTGCTAACATCTGTAATGTGCGTCTTCACACTTCTTTGAGCCTCGTAAAAGGCCACCTTCATATTGATGCATAGGCCTACCTGCGTGTATTCATAGAAACAATGTTCGTATTGTAATTGTAAAGCTCTCGACCTTTTACAAGCATAAGGTTGGTTTGGGGTAATTTGGTCCCTCTAAGGCTTAAGTGTAAAACCAAATGACATTGCTGTTACGATCATGGAGGTATTAGGCTGGAGGGATTGGTACCTAATCGTTCCTCTTGTTGTTATTTGTCAAGCATGGAGCAAAATTTTCAGACTTCTAACCTAACGTACTGTCTCTCATGTTCCTTGCCAAAAGTGGGCAAACTAAAAGAATATTCACCCATTAATGCCTTCACAAGAGCGTACACTACCATGCAATTTCTACAACTAACGAAGTATTAGAACATGTGGCAACCTTCGATAAGTCAACCTCACTTCTGAATATGTAAACAATTTCAAGACAAAAGTGTCAGTTTTGTAACGTATTTAAAGTACACTTTTGTAAAACAGCAAAATTTCTTAATTCGAATTCTTCAACCATCAATTTGTAGCGATGATACAGATTTCACTTTATGAAAAATAATGAAAAGGTGAGATGTTCATAGGCCTGAAGGTGACAATAATGTAACAATACAAATAATATTTTTTCTCATGATATTGTCACTCTCGTTCAGGAACGTAACGTTTCAACTGCATAGGTTTTCCTGTTTGAATATAACGAGAATGCGTTGTGCACGATAGAATGTGAGTATTTCTATAGTGCCATTCTGCGTAGCTACAATGTTTCAATATAATGAGAATGCGTTGTGCACGATGGAATGTGCGTATTTCAATTGTGCGATTCTGTGTAGTTACGCTGTTTGAATATAATGAGAATGCGTTGTGCACGATGGAATGTGCGTATTTCAATAGTGCCAGGAAATACACTTATTTTGCAAGTTTCTTTTGTTGGTTTTTACTTGTTTCCAGTGTTACGAGTTTTAGCTAAGCTCAAGTGATAACAGTGTTAATGGTAAGAAAGAATTTATGTTATATTTGAAAAAGTTGGGTTGCGGTACAAAGCTTGAATATTGCGTTGAGTAACGGATTCATTTTGCTAAACGTTTTCGCCATACACTGATCACAGCAATCGTATGAAACTTTTGACATAGGAAAAGAGCCTTTAATCACAATCTTTACCATTTGCAATCATAAAATAGTCTAATATCTTCATATTTTCCACAGACACAGCTATTAGCCTCAAAAACTAATACTTTTGAAATAGGAAAAGAGTCTTTTAGCACCTTCTTTACCATTTGCAATCATAAAATAGTCTAATATCTTCATTTTTTCAACATACGTAGCTATTACCCTCGTCATATCATCATTCCAACAATGAAAGTGCCTTGCACACACCTGGTCATGAACATGCAACTCCTCTAACAAAGAAACAAGACTTCTCACGCAATTTTTCGCACTTGTCAGTAATGGCATTAACTGGCCCTGGTTTAAAGGTTGAAAGACTGAACTATTGATTGGGTTTTACAAGCATCCGAAGTAAGCCGGTTAAAAATACAAATTCCTTATTGTATGGTTTTGAATAACCATGATGGTTTATTTCACGTTCAAATTGATGAAAAATATGCTGCTGTCGTACCAAATGGCTAAAATAGAGACAAAGAAAAACAGAAATGGACATGCACCGTTTAACGAACATACATGTTACATGAGAAAATAAAAATGAAAGCGATCCCACTCGCAATAAAATTCTGCCGCGCATAAACAGACACCATTATGTAAACGAAGAAGTTTTTAACAGTAATTTGTATGAGTCTGCAACTGTAAATTTTGATGGGTTTGCAACTGTACTTTTTAATGGGGTTGCAACGGTAATTATTAACGGGTTTTTAGCAGTAATTTTGGTGGGTTCGCAACAGTAGTTTTTAATGGGTTTGTAACGGTAATATTTTAATGGGTTCCAACGGTAATATTTTAATCGGTTGCTACAGTATATTTTTTTGATGGGTTTGCAAAGTGTCGACAAACTGGCTCGTTAAATGGTCGACTCCCTCGGTACAGTGCTTCATAAAATGTCCATCGTTCTTTTCTACTAGCTTAAGCTGGCAAATCAAAATCAAGTGTGAACCAAATCAACATCAGGTGTTAAGTAGAATAAATAGGTTTTAAGTAACTCATTGCTATCACTCTAACAAAGGTGAGATCCACGGGACCATCGCTCTTGCGTCATGTTGCGATATGCATATCTTGCTGTGAATGTGACACAATGTCTGCCGCAATCAATTTCAATTTTGATAAAGCTGAAAAGTGGCCACGGAAAAAATTGACATTTGGCAAATCTTTTGGGGGGCATAGCCCCCTCTCCCCCTGTTCCCCCGTCCCTGATCCAGTGATAAAGATTACAAAGTTGCAGTTGCACAGAACATGTAACAAATTTCGTAGAGAGATAGCATGACAGGTAGTACGTCTTTTTGGGCAACAGGCAGCAGCTTTTGGGTGGAATAAACAACACGCGGTTGTACCGTGGGAACTGTTGGCCACGGCCGTGTTTACTCTTTTGTCAGAACTCAAGGAAACATTTCCAATCCATGGTACTCGCAAATATACTGGGCACTTCATAGGACCATATTTTGGGTCAGACGAAAACTTGGCAATTTGATTGGAAATGACAATTCCTGAAATTTAATATGTTGAGATGGATGATCCTCGTGAGGTCCATCCTCTCTGGCGGATGACACCTGTTGGACTTCTGAAAATGCAACAAAAGTTTGAACGTAGAGTTCAAATAAAACTGCAATTAAAATAACACAGACCGTATGATCCTAGCTTACTTATTATTTACATGTACAAATGTTAGACAAAACTAAAATTAGAATAAAATTATCTCTTGGTATTGAAATACGCACATTCCATCGTGCACAACACATTCTCATCATATTCAAACAGTGTAACTACGCAAAATGGCACTGTTGAAATACGCACATTCCATCGTGCACAACGCATTCTCAATATATTCAAACAGTGTAACTACGTAGAATGGCATTATTGAAATACGCACATTCCATCGTGCACAACACATTCTCATTATATTCAAACAGTGTAACTACGCAATTCTTTTCTATCTACGCTACCCTAGCTGCCTATTATATCCTACCTATACTACCCTAGCTACCTATTCTACGCCACCTATACTACTTTAACTGCACTACCCTTGCTACCTATTCTACTCTACCTACACTACCCTAGCTATCTATTCTTTTCTATCTACGCTACCCTAGCTGCCTATTATATCCTACCTATACTACCCTAGCTACCTATTCTACGCCACCGCGCCGTTTAATTGCAAGCTATTGTGGTAATGCTCCACTCTTTGAGAATTATATATAATTGCAATGTGTCTGCTGAGGATATATATATACATACATGTATATATACTCAAATATCCAGCATTCTTTTATGTACTATTGATGCCGTCGCAAGAGTGCTAAATACAGCAAGGTGGAGCCTAATGTAAGATATAAGAGTAAGCAAGGGTAATAAAATAACTAGGGACATTTCGCAAAGCGTAAGTCGCCCAAAATGACACGTGTGAAAATGAGACGTCTTCTGATATATCGTGTAATTGAAGTCTCGTACGTTATAATATGTAGGAAAGGGATGACTTATATTACTCGCTGCCAATATTGCCAATGTCAATGTCCACGAGAATGAGAGTCCTGCAGAGCTACGTATTATCAACCTTGTTGTATGGGTCAGAATGCTGGACACACTGTCATGGATTCATTGAATTTTAAAGTTGTGGATATTTCTATTGCTACGATAAAAATAGAAAAAGCCAAACGTCCCCTTCTTAGTTATAAAGTCTTCATTCATCTGTTACAGTCTATCAATCAAAGACCCCTGATGAGTAGTGGGTCCGACATTGAAACTACCCTAAATAAACAGAAAAACCACCAAACACGCTAACTAATAAATAAAGGGCAGCTACGTGAATTTATAAACTAATAAACTTTTATGTGTTACAGTTCGTACGTCTTTTTGGGCAACAGGCAGCAGCATTTGGCTGGAATAAACAACACGCGGTTGTACCGTGGCAAAACTGTTGGTCACGGCCGTTTTTACTCTCTCCCAATCCACGGTAGTCGCAAATATACTGGGCACTTCATAGGACCATATTTTGGGTCAGACGAAAACTTGGCAATTTGTTGTGCACCATGGAATGTACGCATCTAGTGTATGCAAACTATATTAAATATGCCTTATTAGCCTATTTTGAACGCTTCGTGCACCATGGAATGTACGCATCTAGTGAATGCAAACTAGATCAATTATGCCTTATTAGCGTAATTTGAACGCTTTGTGCACCATGGAATGTACGCATCTAGTGTATGCAAACTAGATCAAATATGCCTTATTAGCGTATTTCAAATATGCCTTATTATCCTATTTTGAACGCTTTGTGCACAATGGAATGTACGCATCTAGTGTATGCAAACTATGTAAAATATGCCTTATCAGCTTAATTTGAACGCTTTGTGCACCATGGAATGTACGCATCTAGTGTACGCAAACTATGTCAAATATGCCTTATTAGGCTATTTTGAACGCTTTGTGCACCATGGAATGTACGCATCTAGTGTATGACTAAAAACAGCTTTTGGTGCTATTCTAAACGCATTGTGCACCATGGAATGTACGCATTGCAAGCATGCAGGTGTTGCTAAAAAAAGCTTTTGGTGCTATTCTAAACGCATTGTGCACCATGGAATGTACGCATTCCAAGAGTGCAAGTGTGACTAAAAACAGCTTTTGGTGCTATTCTAAGCGCATTGTGCACCATGGAATGTACGCATTCCAAGCATTATGCCTTATTAGCTTGTTTTGAACGCTTTGTGCACCATGGAATGTACGCATCTAGTGTATGCAAACTTTGTCAAATGTGCCTTATTAGTCTATTTTGAATGCTTTGTCCACCATGGAATGTACGCATCTCTATGTCAAATGTGCCTTATTAGCGTATTTTGAACGCTTTGCGCACCATGGAACGTACGCATCTAGTGTATGCAAACTATGTCAAATATACCTACGGGCCTACATTTGTTGCTCCTCTACTTCACAAAGCCACCTACGGGCCTACATTTGTTGCTCCTCTATTTCAAAAAGCCGGCTACGGACCTACATTTGTTGCACCTCTACTTCAAAAAGCCGGCTACGGGCCTACATTTGTTGCTCCTCTACTTCACAAAGCCGGCCACGGACCTACACTTGTTGCTCCTCTACTTCACAAAGCCGGCTACGGGTTGTGCACTATGGAATGTACGCATCTGCTGTATGCCTACCGTGTCAAATATGCATTATTAGCCTATTTTGAACACTTGGACGACTATGAAATCAAACCACCTGGTATGTGCAAACCATGTTACTTATGATTGATAGCCTACGTTGAACGCGTTGTGCACCATAGAATGTAAGCATCTAGTGTATACAAACTACGTCAAATATGCCTTATTAGCCTGTTTGAACTTAGACGATCATGGCTTTGACAAGATTACGGTCCGAAAATGTTTCGCGTAAATTGTTCACTTTCACAAAGCTTCTTAAATGCCCCACAAAATGTCTTCCATGTACTTTCTGCCGTGGCGCATACAGAACTAAAGCCTCGATTTCTTTTTTCCTAGTGACATGGCCCACAAAACTGATTTGTCGATTTCGAATTATTTTCAAAAGAGATTGTTCGGCATCTAGTGTATGCAAACTATGTCAAATATGCCTTATTTGCCTATTTAGAACGGTTTGTGCACCATGGAATGTACGCGCCTTTTGTATCCAAAACTATGTCAAATATGCCTTATTAGCCTATTTTGAACGCTTTGTTCACCGTGGAATGTGCGCATCTAGTGTATGCAAACTATGTCAAATATGCCTTATTAGCCTATTTTGAACGCTTTGTGCACCATCTATTTCAAAAGTTTTAGTTTTCGAGGGTAATAGCTACGTATGTTGAAA
This sequence comes from Alatinidae sp. Z8VKAUB7J3, assembly GCA_010016025.2. Classification (NCBI taxonomy): domain Eukaryota; kingdom Metazoa; phylum Cnidaria; class Cubozoa; order Carybdeida; family Alatinidae; species Alatinidae sp. Z8VKAUB7J3. The sequence goes on from JAAAKM020721499.1 coordinate 257,037,708, forward strand.
AATTTTATGATTGCAAATGGTAAAGAATATGATTAAAGGCTCTTTTCCCATTTCAAAAGTTTTAGTTTTCGAGAGTAATAGCTAGGTCTGTGGAAATTTGAAGATATTAGACTATTTTATGATTGCACATGGTAAAGAATGTGATTAAAGGCTCTTTTCCTATTTCAAAAGGTAATATAATAGACGCGTAGGATGGAGCCTTCAAAGGGTTGCTGAAGTAAGATAACAACAAAAAACCCTTAATGAACTGAAAGCAAATGAAGTATTGACCACTATTAAAACAACAGCTGAAGCTTTAAGAACGCTAGTAGTGTGACTTTCTTTGGTACTGCATCACTTCAAAATGAAGAGCAAATGAAGAGCTAAACGTCATCATACCAAAACGAGGCCATTCTTTACCATGTGCAATCATAAAATTGCCTAATATCTTCATTTTTTCCACAGACAAAGCTATTACCCTTGAAAAGTAAAAATTTTGAAATAGGAAAAGAGCCTATAATCACATTCTTTACCATTTGCAATCATAAAATAGTCTAATATCCTTCATTTTTTCAACATACGTAGCTATTACCCTCGAAAACTAAAACTTTTGAAATAGGAAAAGAGCCGAGCAAGCACTGTACCTTAGAGAGTGTAAAAACAATTTAAATCCACCTGATGTGATTGTACTTCTAGATTTTTCAGAGATCCCTTGAAAAATAGCTTCTAACTGCTGTCTATTTGTTTCAATTTTGCAGTGAAGAAATAAAGGGAATTACCATGTACTTTCTAAGGCATGAAGATATTCTTCAAGCCCGAAATTTCTTGACTGCATGATATGCAAAAGCTGTATGCAAACTATGTCAAATATGCCTTATTAGCCTATTTTGAACGATTTGTGCACCATGGAATGGACGCATCTAGTATATGCAAACTATGTCAAATATGCCTTATCAGCTTACTTTGAACGCTTTGTGCACCATGGAATGAACGCATCTATTGTATGCAAACTATGTCAAATATGCCTTATTAGCCTATTTTGAACGCTCTGTGCACCATGGAATGTACTACGTATTGGAAAGATAACGCTCAATTAAGTAAAATACACGGTAATACACGCACCTACATATCGGAAAGATAACGCATAATTAAGTAAAGTACATGGTAATACATGCATCTACGTATCGGAAAGATAACGCTCAATTAAGCAAAATACACGGTAATACACGCACCTACATATCGGAAAGATAACGCTTAATTAAGTAAAGTACATGGTAATACACGCATTTGTGAAGTTCACCACAGGCGAGACTGATTTGTCAACAACTGTTCGATTGAGCCTCACCTGTCACCTGTTTTATCACTGATTGTCCAAATCAGTTCTAATGTTGGCAGTTCTTATGAAAATTGTTCTAATGGTAGCAGTTGTGATGGGAAATGTTTTGATGGTAGTAGTTCTGATGGAAAAGGTCCGGAAGGGAATATGTCCGGGGATGGGACACGACTGAGAACGCGGTTCGAATCCGGTCAGCGCCGTTAATTTGCAAGCTATTGTGGTAATGCTCCACTCTTTGACAATTATATATATATATATAATATAGACTATCAATAAATAAACACTAGCATGATGACGTTTCGAAGTAATTTTTTATCAAAAACTTTTCGATTGTGCTACATGGACCGTCTTAAATACTGATTACACTGATAACACAAAATAACAAACAAATAGTATGTTTCTTCTTCTACCTAGGCTTTTTACTTGCCTTATTAATGCCATCCTTTGCAGTGAATTTTAACTCTTCGAACGATCTAGTTAAAACATCTCCCTCTCTCCCTCTCTCTCTCTCTCTCTCTCTCTCTCAAGTGCCGTATCTATTAAGGACTTTGGCGGTCATGGCTTTCCATTGCTGTCTGTCTTCACATACTTCTAACATCACAGTTCCCAAACTATGTCAAATATGCCTTATTAGCGTATTTTGAACCCCTTTGTGCACCATGGAATGTACGCATCTAGTGTATGCAAACTATGTCAAATATGCCTTATAACCATATTTGGAACACTTTGTGCACCATGGAATTTACGCTTCTAGTGTATGCAAACTATGTCAAATATGCCTTATCAGCTTATTTTGAACGCTTTGTGCACCATGGAATGTACGCATAGATAAAAAAGCAGCATTCATGTTATCTTTAAAATGCTTTCGAGTATCTACTTCTTCCTCTTATTATCCTCCTTCTCCTTCTTCTCCTTCTTCTTCTGAGCAGATATATTGCTCTATGTATTCTTTGCATATTTTGTCCTTTTGCATTTACCATACCTAGTACTTCTTGTGTTCTGAGCACATTTGTACTTCATGAGGAATTATACTGTAGCCTCATCATATCGTGACCAAATTTTTCCACTTTTCTAAGCCTTAGTGCTTGAAGAAATGCCAGAAATCGGCCTATCTTGTCAACTAACATTTGTTACCATATCTTCTAAACTACACGGACATGGACTCTGATTTCCCGCGGAAAACTCTTATAGGCCATCAATCTACTTTATAAACATATAAAGATAAGGATTGACGGACCTTTTTTCGTGACTAAATTTTACCACTTGTATTAAGACTGTCGTTGCCACCACGTTACTAAGGTCGTTATGGCCTAACGAGCGTTTCCGGTTTAGTCGCGTATTAATCTATTCGGCCATGAAGATGTATCAGAATTGCAGCCCGGTTCAACCACCCTCCTTACCCTAGCGCTAAACTTTTGAGGCATTTTTCGATATAATGCTCTATCAACCGAATGCAAAATCCTTTAATGGAGCCCGGAGCTCCTTGAATCTGAGAGGTAAATCAGTAAGCAGTCTGCTTACTGTGGAGGTAAATCAGTATGCAGTCTGGCCACGTTCTCAACAGGTACATCAGGCCTCTACCATTTGGATTCTCAGCTTGGTGGTATTATTTTGGTCGGAACCTCTTGAATCTGAGAGGTAAATCAGTAAGCAGTCTGCTTACTGTGGAGGTAAATCAGTATGCAGTCTGGCCACGTTCTCATTGTTCCACCAACCCCGTTTATTCCATTCCACCCCAAACCCCGTTGATTAGAGGCCAAAGAGTAGTGACATACAATACGTAAACATTAACCCGTATCATGAACATCGAATATGAAAACTTTGCTACGTTGGTAAATCAAACTTTGATCAGGTTGCAGCTACTTCGTTTACAATTTGGCGCGTACAGAAGCGTAAAAATGAAACGTGCTCCTGTACGCTAGTTTGTACAGTTTTATTGTTTGCCAATGGTAATATACCTCTTCCTTAACTGCATGGTTATGTCATTCACATGGCGGAGTTTTCTGGAAAGAGGGGGTATAAATTGATATGTAGAGAATCATACGTCTGCAAATTAAAATCTTTAAAATCTGATTCGGTCATTGAAGCAATGGGTGGCCAACCATTTCTGCCTCGTGGTGCAGATTTTGATGATTGGAGTAAATCGATCAAAATAGGCTAATATGGCATATTTTACATAGCTTGCATACACTAGATGCGTACATTCCATAGTGCACAAAGCCTTTAAAATAGGCTAATAAAGCAAATTTGACATATTTTGCATACACTTGACACGTACATTGCATGGTGCACAAAGCACTCAATATAGGCTAATAAGGCATACTTGACACAGTTTGCATACACTAGATGCGTACATTCCACAGCTGATCATCTTTCTTGCCAATACTTGTGTCATTCCTCTTGCCTCTGTACCATAGAGCAGTACGGGTCTTATGCAGGGGCGTATATTCCGGGTGTGCTAGGTGTGCACCGCACACCCTACAAAATTTAAGCATATTCCAAGATTTATACAAATTATACATTTCCCCCAATCTTTATTTGTTAATTCCATCACGGAGCCCATTTTGCAACGAGAACCAGCTGAACATCAAGAGACATCAAGTAAAACCGGACCATCTCAAGAGGTGAGTGAATAATTCAGAAAGTACATTGGATGTTGCAGATTGCAAAAGTAATTATCTTGGTACCAAGAATCAAACATGCAATCATTGGATTACTAAACCAGTGGCTTTATTATTTAGTTCTCAAGTGCAAAGATAGTCTTGTTAAAGACATCTTTTGAAGAAAAACAGCTCTTTCTACAATTTTGTATTGAGCACTCTGGTAACGAATGCCATATACAGCATATTGTTCTACGCTATATATACATATATAGAAATATAGTGCTCGATACATAGGAATATAGAGCATATAGATTGCAGAGAAAAAAAATACTAGGATGTTTGAGCTACTTCAAGTAGCTTTTTACATTTATTAGTTAAGCACTTCCCTAGGTCCTCTAACTTGCACAAAATATACATCTTACCAATGCACGGGAATAGTTCGCGGACATGATGCACAGAAATAATGCACGCCAATAATGCATGGGAATAACGCTCGGAAATGATGCACGGAAATCTTGCACGGGAATAATACACGGGAATAGTGGATGGTAATAATGCACGGGAATGATACACGGGAATGATGCACGGGAATGACGCACGGGAATGATGCACGGGAAAGATACACGGGAATGTATTTTTAGTGACAATTGCATACTTGGAATGCGTACATTCCATGGTGAAAAATGCGTTAAGAATAGCACCAAAAGCTTTTTTTAGTGACACTTGCATACTTGGAATGCGTACATTCCATGGTGCACAATGCGTTTGGAATACCACCAAAAGATGTTTTTAGTGACACTTGCATAGTTGGAATGCGTACATTCCATGGTGCACAATGCGTTTAGAATAGCTACTACTACTACTACTACTACTACTACTACTACTACTACTACTACTACTACTACTACTACTACTATTACTACTAGTATTGCTACTATATTATTAGTACTACCATTACTACTACTACTACTACTACTACTACTACTGCTACTTCTACTTCTACTACTACTACTACTATTACTACTACTACTACTACTACTACTACTACTACTACTACTACTACTACTACTTTTTTGATCTGGTTTTCAAAACGAAGTGAAACGTTTCCATGCCACGGTAGTTTTAAGTAGACAGGGCGTTTTTGAGGTCCGAAGAGTTTTTCTTTGGAAAACTGTGAAATTTTAAATCTAATAGTGCTGTCAACGATGTCTTGGGATAGCCATTAGAAAGAAAAGTTTGCTTTAGAAAATTGAGTTCCAATTCTAATTTTATATTGGAGCAAATCATGAATTTATATTCCCTGTGTCCCGGTCGTCATTTGTGTCCCGGTGTCCCGGTCTGTAATTTATCTTTGAGTGTCCCAGTCGTCATTTATATCTCCCGGTCGTTATTTGTGTCCCAGTGTCCCAGTCTGTAATTTCTCTTTGAGTATCCCGGTCGTCATTTATATTCCCTGTGTCCCGGTTTTTAGTTTTCTTTTTCTCCTTTATTTTTCAGTTTTTTTCCTTTCCCCTTAATTCCAGGGTATAGAATTTTCATCGATGATCTTTTAGTTGTATCCGCGACCACGCGGCTTCTTGAAATCATGTTGAAGATTACTGTTGTTATCCTGAATCTAAAACCTATTTATTATCAGAATGAGTGTAACAGAACCTTACCTATTAGATCTTCAAGTATTCTAAATTTTCTACTGGTACCAAAGTTCTTAAATTCGAACGTACAGTATGACAACACTTCTTGTTCGAGGGAAACGAGAACTGTATGAATTTCAATGAACAACTCATGATGGAAGGTTGAAAACCTTTTCCTTTTCACTCTCGCCAGAACCTAAAGTAAAAAAGGAACACTGTTACAGAGGAAGCGCAAGCAGCTTCTCGGCCTTTTGGCAAGGAATGGATGTAGTATCTGTTCTCATTGATGACAGATGCTTCCCATAATCCGCGAGAGTAGTAGTAGTGGTTGAAGTAGTAGTAGTAGTAGTTGTAGTAGCAGTAGTGGTTGAAGTAGTAGTAGTAGTAGTAGTAGTTGTAGTAGTAGCAGTAGTTGAAGTAGTAGTAGTAGTAATATTAGTTGTAGTAGTAGTAGTATTAGTAGTAGCAGTAGCAGTAGTAGTAGTAGTAGTAGTAGTAGTAGTAGTAGTAGTAGTAGTAGTAGTAGTAGTAGTAGACTATTTTATGATTGCACATGGTAAAGAATGTGATTAAAGGCTCTTTTCCTATTTCAAAAGTTTTAGTTTTCGGGCATAATAGCTATGTCTGTGGAAAAAATGAAGATATTAGACTATTTTATGATTGCACATGGTAAAGAATGTGATTGCAAATGGTAAAGAATGTGATTAAAGGCTCTTTTCCTATTTCAAAAGTTTTAGTTTTCGAGGGTAATAGCGCACGCCGCGAAAGCGTGGGTCACGGGTTCGATCCCCGGTGGTGACATACTTTTCTATTTCTCTAGTGTTTTATTCTTGCATTTATACAGCATGATCGGGGAGGCATTTATTTATCTGTGTACTGCAGCTGTAACACTTCTATGAAAGACAGCACCGCTGCTAGCTGGATCCGTCAGACACGGCATTCTTTGCTGAATCCCTTTTTTAGGATTTCGGTGAGAGCGAGAAGAATCTAACGTCTTAAAATACATACTTTCTCTTAAAAGCTGTATGTTTTAAAAGAGTAAAACCGCCATAAAAAGGACTCAAAATAGGGGGTTCAAGGCTATGAATTAGTAAAAATTGCGAAATTTTCCGTACCCCTAAGGAAGGCCTTACAATGCCCCCAGACACCCCAGCTGTATAACCACTCACTATGCGAGTGGAGGTGCTCGCTTAAAAAACTCGAAGGGCTCCTAACTAACAGAAGGGGTTGAGTGGAATTCTTAACGTTTCATTCCTCACTAATATTCTCTTAGGTCTTATTTCAAACTTTTTAATGCTCTAATAATTTGTTATTCTGTTAAGACGCCTTTCTAACCAACATTTTCTTTACTTTTGTTTCAGGATGGTTATCAAAAGTCTGCCAAGTTGAGTGGAAGCTGGTTTGATTTGCGATTTTCCCAACTGATATATAATTCTTTTTTATTTTCATTCGAAGGGTACTAGCAGTATCATCTAGTATGGTAAAGCACTCTTCATCCAAGACTAATGTCTACAGCTTTCACTTATGTAAACAGAATAATATCCTGCACATGAAAAGTTGTATACAACGCATGATCGGAGTGTCTAAGGGATAGAATGTTGAGGGCTATGAGGTTTCTTGATCTCAAAAAACATTTTTTTGTTAAAATCTAAACGTTAAGTAAGCTGGTAGCCTAGTTCTTCGTGCCTTATCATTGTAAGTACCCATGGTTACTGATATGGATCAACAGAGTATATTGCATGTGTTTATTTGGGTTTAAAATATGATCGTTATGGTGACAAGTGCTTTAAATTAATGTTCACGGTAACATTTTTTCGTTAAAATCTAAACGTTAAGTAAGCTGGTAGCTAACAATTTGATCATGGCGTCTAGAAACCTCATTCTTGCTTGATCTTTCTCGATTTACAGCCTTTTGACTCCCTGTGTTATCAATAACAAGGAAATTTTAAAGTTTGATACGTTACATAATACCTATGAGGGTCCTGGATTTGTTCCAAGTTTAGCTGTTAGTATGAACCTGTTCTAAAAATGTGGTTGGCCTTTACCAAAACAAGATAGATACTTCAAAAGCCCATTTAATGCCTGGATCACCAAGATAAATGTGACAATGGAATTTATGGGCACTTTTCACAAATGGTGTCATATTATGCCTCTGACGTCTAGCAGCCACAAACATCGATTTCTTTATGTAGAAACATAAAAACGTGTCCATGTAGAGACTAGTGCTGTCCATCTGCGATTAGTTTACTAGTCGACTAGTCGATCAAAATTAGTCGACCATTGTTTTGGTTTTTCTGTTTATTTAGGGTAGTTTCAATGTCGGGCCCACTGCTCATCAGGAGTCTTTGATTGAGAGATTGCCAGCTTCATGGCTTGCTTCTCTGCCCGGTGGCCTAAATTGAGGGTCGTTGCCCTTGGACGCCCTAGCTGCCCTTTTATTTATTAGTTAGCCTGTTTGTTGGTTTTTCTGTTTATTTAGGGTAGTTTCAATATCGGGCCCACTGCTCGATTATTAATAAAAGGAAAGAAAAGGTAACCCTCCCTGGGTTCGATCTCACTCCGAGTATTTGCAAAAAGAACGAAGCGAAGATCCACCATGCTACACCTTCCTCTCTTAACCTTTTTGTATGCTTTTCTCTCTCTAATTTTACTTCTAAGGTTCTAATGTCTCCTTTGATTATTTAAGGATTCTCGTGTAGCACTTACGTTTGCATATTTCTAGACGTAGAACACGGTTGTAGTATTTTCAAGACGACATCTTGAGTAGAAAGTTCTCGTAATGGAAAATCTAAAAACTGCAAGAACTTGAACTCCAACATTTTTCAATCTTTATAGAATTCAGATCTCTTTGTAACACGGTCAAATACTGGTGGAAGAAGTTATCATGACGTGAGTCAGTTAGTTTTTCAGCAACGTTTCGAGAGGTACTTCTCCCATCGTCAGTGTTAATTTCAGCTCATTCTGAACACTTTTAATTCCAAAGGCATTTTTGGCAAAATGGCACAAGAGACCATCTTTTGGGGATGTGCACTGATGGGCGATTTGAGACTGCCATGGTCTCTAGGGACGCCTAAGCAATGCTGTATGTTAATTTCAGCTCATTCTGAACACTTTTAATTCCAAAGGCATTTTTGGCAAAATGGCACAAGAGACCATCTTTTGTAAGATATTCTTACAATTTAGGCAATTTTCACCCTGATATTCTTATAGAAGCTATTCTTATAAAAAAAAAGCGTATATTGCGGACCACCGCCATGGATGACCTAGTTTTTATATTCATAGTTTGGTCGTCTAGACTTGTCACTTTTTTTCTTTTTCTTTTTATATTTACATCTACATTTTTTCATGAAGGGAGATGAAGAGCCAATGTAATTTGGAAAGTTATTAACATGCCAGTATAATATTTTACTATTATGTCGTCTAGCCGCATCTTCCAGATCCTCAGCAATTTTATCCATGGCCTCAACTTCACATCTCCTTAGTTCATATTTTGTTCAGCAACTTAGTTCAGCCACTTCACAATTTGTTTTTCTGAAATTATTCCATCCATCTTCCACATTGTCAAATTTTAAACTCTCAAGTTTAGTATTCAACTGTTCCCACCTGATTCTATTTTTTCATTCTTAAGGGTATCTTCAAGGGAAACTGAGTTAACATCATCAGCACGTTTATAAAATGTTAACGTTTATCTTGTTTCTTAGACCAACTTGTTTTGTTATAATTGTCAGCTTTACAAATGTAGTGTAAGTTTTATTAATTAAGAAAGATATTACATTATTCTAAGTAGCCGACAGTATTAAAGACAAAACGAAATATTCTCTAGCGAGAAAACGAACTCTTTTTGTCTGTATAGTAAAGGTTTTCTTGCTTTTATGTGGACTGACTCCAGAACGGCCCATCAAGATGAGCGCAGTCGCTCCACGCGCAGTTTATACAACCAAAAAAAGCACTATCAACCAACCACAAAGATCCTGTGCCTTCCGCATATTCAAGCTCTGTAGTTTACCGCACGACGTTGAGGTTGGTTGACCGAATTAATTTTGCTGATTGCATTTACAAAAAGTCCAAAGATATTTGCCTACAAGCACAATATCCTTAAATTGTTTGTTTCTTCTAAGCAATCATTTTGTTGGCAAGGATGATAAATGAAACTCTATAAAAGAGTCTGTCGTCAAAGCCTTTTTACTTTGTTCCTGTGTTCCTCCAAGTTAGCAGTTTCCTTGAATCGTCGCGAGCTCCAAAGATGAAGGTGTTACTGTTATGAACTTACAGTTCAGTTAACCTTTGCAACGAAGCTGGTGAGTTGACTCCGTACGGATCTTCGAACACTTTCTACGAAAGCACTTACATTATTACATTATTAGCTGCAAAGCTAATTAAATTAAAAATTGACTTAATACTACTCCACTTTCAATTCCTGAAAGTATTTATAACCATAAGCGCCCCACAACACAACAAATCCATTCAAGGACATCTATAAGAATGCCTTCACTAATCATATGCTAACTAAGAATACCTTTACCAAGAATGCCTTCACTAATCATATGCTAACTGAGAATACCTTATCCAAGAATGCCTTCACTAATCATATGCTAACTGAGAATACCTTTACCAAGACTGCCTTCACTAATCATATGCTAACTGAGAATACCTTAAATAAGAATGCCTTCACTAATCATATGCTAACTAAGAATACAAGTAAGTTTTTGTGAAAGGACATAGAATTGTTTGAGGCGGTTTGAAATATATCTTTTGTGTAGATTATGAATTACAATTCTTGGTAACTTCTTTCAACGACATCGATTGTCTTTTAACAGTTTAAAAATTTTTTTGTATCAAATGATGTACTTTTTTACGTAAATAAAACTTTAGCTGATCAAGTAAGTTTTTGTTTGAAGGGGTTTGAAATATATCGTTATGGAAATGAACAGTTTTAATGCATGAATTACATTTCATTAGAACAATCTATTGATGTTTTACATGTCTTGTTGCTGAAAACTGCTGTTAGTTATGTCTTTTAGCTTTACTTGATGTTTATTTCTTGCAGCGCTTTAAAGTTATGGAAATGAACAGTTTTAATGCATGAATTACATTTCATTAGAACAATCTATTGATGTTTTACATGTCTTGTTGTATGACTCATAGAAATAGTAGATAGACTAGCTAGAATCAAAAGATTAGAATTCTAGAACCATATGCAAGACGTCACAGTTTTTATGATTAACTTATTTTGTCGTTAGTTTAGATATTTTCGCGCTGTATTCTGTTTCTGTGAGTGCTTGTAATTTGTACTGTTGTTTAATTTTCTTGCTTGTGTGTTATTTATTTATATTGTTGTGTGTATATGGCCCTATTTTGAGTTTGTAGGAATCCTTTCCTGTATTAAGAAAGAAACAGCAGCGATTAAAGGATTTTCCAACTGCACTGAAGGTCCTTGTCAAAAGTGTTCATTAAAATCATGTTGCTTTGGGTTTTTTACGTTTATCCAAATGTAAGGGGTGGCTTGCGGCAGGGGCGCTCGGCACAGACTGGATATAATTGACGAAACTTCCTTTACAACACTCAGCGTCGTCGATAGTCTGATATTATGGTAACCTTGTTTCATCAATAAAGAGAAGTCAAGATCCATTTGTAAATGGTTGCTTTGAAAAATGGTATACGTCAAAAGCGATTTAAATGTGCATCGAGTGGTCCTAGTTGTAGGATCGGCAGTTCCATGGTTTCATCCAGCTTTTCAGGTCCCCCCATAAATTCTAGGTCCCCCCATAATTTTAGGTCCCCCCATGGGAATACTAAAGATAGTGTCTTGAAACTTGTTAAACGTGTTGTACAGGTTAACCCATCTCCAAAAGAATGCACCCAGTTAAAGTTAGCTCCCGTTTTAAGAGATTTCACTTTCGTAAGCCAGCCCAAGGCTTTGACGATAATTTTCTTGAGAAGATTAAGTTTATTAAGTACCAGTTATTACAGTTAAATGTAGTACATCTGACAAAATTACTCAAAACCGACATATAGAAATTTGGCTGCAGATTACATATAAGCAATTAAAACTAGACAATTTTTATTAAACATCGCAAACTGGCAATTAACAAGAGTACCAAAAGTGGTAAAAAAGGGCTGCAAAACCAGCAAAGACCAGCAAATAGCAACCAGGAGCATAAAAGAGCAAAAATGATCTTTGCTACGCTTTTTTACCCGTTTTGCTGCTCTTTGTTACTCTTTGCTGCTATCGTAACTCATCTCAATGTAATCTGAAATTATTGCCAAGTATGTTTACAAATCACATCAGCTGTGACGCAGCATTTTAATTGTTACTAAAGTTCGCTGTGCGCCACTGTCAAACAATGAATACAATAGAACTCACACAACAATAATAGTGTATGTAGAGATGATCCCTAACTTTGTATTCACTTGTGTGTTAACTTTGGGCAATATGTGGCATGCATTTGCCAATTTTGCTCCATATATAGTCAAGGAGACTAACTGGAATCGTAACTTAGAAAATCATCACTTGTGCATTAACGCAAACAACGGTTTCGCACCTAACGTGACCTTTACCTTTGAAAGAGGTACAATCGCAAGGTCAACAGTAAAAAACAAACTACGAACCTTTTACCAAAAACGGCGAATTAAAAAGCCTTACTTTAAAAACAGTATTAAGTCAAATTACAGTTGATTATCTTGTTGAGCCCCAAAAAATTCTGGCAGAAATTATGAGAAGCGGGCAAGCCAATACCCTAGCCCCACTTGGTAGTTCACTACCACAGAAGTCACCCATTATGCATCACTCAAAGTATGAGCTGAATCCACCCCTGACCATCATTATGTGTGCAGAATTTCCCTCCATGTAAGGGGGTTAGACTTTTCAGTTGTGTGTATGTTACTTTCCCAAGAGAGCTTCATTTACGGATTGAAGCATCAAGAACTGTGTATATATTAGCCTGCTATTATAGGGATTCATTCCTCAAGGCTGCCGACTATATTTATGTAATCTTTTAGTAAAGTATGCATGAGATATTTGGGTCTTAGGAACTTCTCTCTACGTGACTAGCAATCGGTTTTGTAGGAAGAGAAGCTTAAATTAACAGACATCAATGATCAAAACAACATTAGTGATTATCACTTCCAAGAATCAAGACAAAGCAGTGCCTACTTAAATATAATTATCTAAAGATTGTCCTCTTTCAATTCTAATCCTTGCACAAACAAGAAGATTTTTTTATTTTTAGTTAAGCAAAGTCGAGGGTGGAATTACAAAGTTAATAGGTGCCGTATAACCTGATATACAAATACAATACGTCCTGCATTCTCACGATCGCAGCTTAGTTTGCATACACTAGATGCGTCCATTCCATGGTGCACAAAGCGTTCAAAATAGGCTAATAAGGCATATTTGACATGGTTTGCATACACTAGAAGCGCACATTCCATGGTGCACAAAGCGTTCAAAATAGGCTAATAAGGAATATTTGACATAGTTTGCATACACTAGTTGCGTACATTCCATGGTGCACAAAGCGTTCAAAATAGGCTGATAAGGCAATGCTTACTGTGAGTTCCTTAGTAACCTATATCATGCAATGCACAATAAGTGTATTTGAAGGCTCACATGCAGTGTTGTGTCGTTAGGACATAATAGCTGACTTCTCATTTGTTTTACCCTCAGGCAAAACCATCAGTGCAGATGCTTACTGTGAGTTCCTTAGTAACCTATATCATGCAATGCACAATAAGTGTATTTGAAGGCTCACATGCAGTGTTAAGCTGACATAAGTGTTGAACTACTCCATGACTTTGCCTTGCACCCCTGGCTAACTCAAGAAGAATTATGCAGTTGTGATGAATTTACGATGACTTCATTTAAGGAAAACAGTCCAGGTACGACAAATACTTTCTCTGCATCTGGGATAGTAGGGACACTGGTCAGTACTACAAAATAAATGACTAACCTTTACAAGAGGAAATGGTACCTTGCAAAGCGTAAAGACCATCGCCAAGTCAATAAAACTAAATGGGTCCTAAAATCAGGTAAAACAATAGGATAAAACTATATAGGTTTAAACTAGTTGCAAGTTTGTCTTCCCTTGCCCCAATTTAATGTATTCAATGAACTGAAGTTGATGTAAAGACCATCGCCAAGTCAATAAAACTAAATGGGTCCTAAAATCAGGTAAAACAATAGGATAAAACTATATAGGTTTCTATTTAGGTTAGTTTTGTTAGTTGGGCTAGTTGTTTTAGTTGTATTGGTTAGGTTAGTTGTTCTATTTAGGCTAGTTGCTGGTTAGGTTAGTTGTGTTAGTAAGGTTAGTTGTGTTAGTTAGGTTAGTTAGGTTAATTGTTCTATTTAGGTTAGTTTTGTTAGTTGGGCTAGTTGTTTTAGTTGTATTGGTTAGGTTAGTTGTTCTATTTAGGCTAAAATAGTGTAACTGCGCTCAATGGCACTATTGAAATGCTCACATTCCAGCGTGCAGAACTCATTCACAATATGTTCAAATAGTGTAACTACGCTCAATGGCACTATTGAAATGCTCACATTCCAGCTTGCAGAACGCATTCGCAATATGTTCAAATAGTGTAACTACGCTCAATGGCACTATTGAAATGCTCACATTGCAACGTGCAGAACGCATTCCCTGAAGATATTAGACTATTTTATGATTGCACATGGTAAAGAATCTGATTAAAGGCTCTTTTCCTATTTCAAAAGTTTCAGTTTTCGGGGGTAATAGCTACGTCCGTGGGAAAAATGAAGATATTAGACTATTTTATTATTGGACATGGTAAAGAATGTGATTAAAGGCTCTTTTCCTATTTCAAAAGTTTTAGTTTTCGGGGGTGATAGCTACGTCTGTGGAGACATATGACTTAAGTAACCGTCTGGCTGCGGTTAATTCAAGGGCGGCGGTTATTCAAAGTTGTGGTTATTCAAAGTTGCGGTTATTCGAGGGTGACGGTTATTGAAGTGCTGCGGTTATTCGAGGGCGACGGTTATTCAAGGGCGACGGTTATTTAAGTGCTGCGGTTATTCGAGGGCGACGGTTATTGAAGTGTTCCGGTTATTCGAAAATGACGGTAGTTTTACACCTTTGTAGCTTTACTCCTTGGTAGCTTTACACCATGGTAGCTTTACTCCTTGGTAGCTTTACACCATGGTCGCTTTACACCTTTCTAGTTTTACACCCTGGTAGCTTTACACCTTGGAAGCTTTATACCATGGTAGCTTTACACCTTGGTAGCTTTACACCATGATAGCTTAACACCTTGGTAGCTTTACCCCATGGTAGCTTTACAAATTTTGCCTCCCTATAATTTCCGTTCCCTTTAATTTTCGTCCCTTTAATTTGCGCCCACTGATCCTTCGTTTTGTCTCCTTTAATTTTCGCCTCCCCCGGGAGAAAATAAGAGGCAGACAAAACTTAGGTGTACACTGTAGTTCTTTGCTTGTTCCGTACGTTTTTGAATTTTCCTTTGGTGAAGAAATATTGCAAAACGGCATACCCCTGCAAACCTTCTCACGTTTATGGGTGGGATTTCTGTAGTAGAACAATCTCAATGAAACGAAACCTTTTGCATCCGCACCCTAATGGATTGTAAAAAGGAGGGCTAAATATAGCAGAGTACTATACCATAATCTGCCCAGCAAAGAGTACTATACCATACTATATCAATGTCATGTCATGATAATCATCATTGTCATCATTATCGTCATCATAATAATTATGATAATGAGGACAGCAGGAACACTCATTCCATTGATGTACAGCTTAGGAAGAAATTGTTTTGAAAGGGTGCCAGATTTTGCTATTTCGAAAGTTTGGCATTTGTCAACTCTTAGAGTCGTTCTGCTCCAAGTACACCATGCACTGAACGCATTGAGCTGTATCTGGTTTTCATGTTCTTGCCCAGTAAGCACTGAAGCATCATCGGCGAACTGATACCAGTGACGAGAGCCTTTGGCTTACAAGATACTAGTTCGCGGAGAAAGTAAAACGAGATCATTACAGTGTAGTCCCCCGTTCTTAAAATGATTGTCCTTGTCTCTTACGTAAGGCAGGCGGTTTTAACTAGGCCGGAGTAGACGGCATAGAATAAAGGCTACTGCTGCCTCCACCAGCCAATCGTATGGCTAAATCAGCTCGAATCCGTGACGTTGGTCAGGCCGAATGTCCAGAGTTTAGTGTTTTATTGTATATATATTTTTAACTTTTATGGTTTAGGGATCTGTTTTTAGTTGTATATATATACATACATATATATATATATGTATGTATATATATGTTTTAAGAAGCACCAGCGGAAGAATTGCCGCCAAAAAACGAAAGGAGGTCACCAAGATTTTCCAAGACCTCGGCTTAAAGATCACTGCCACATCTAACGTTACAGCCATGAATCACAAAGGCCGTAGAATAAATAGTTGAAATTACTAAAAATACTTTAGCGTAAAGAGCGAGGTATTACGAGAAGGTAAACCCCTCATATGCGTAATAATTTCTGTTCGTTTTAAGTTTTAATGCTGCATCTCACTTTCAGTAGAAAAAACTTTGCATATTTATTTTTTCATTGCTTTTTTTAATAATGCTAGAAAATCCTGCGCCCCCTCCATTGTTTCATAGTTCAAAACTTTATAACGAGAATTTTGAAACCGTCCTACCTTGACAGAACACCGTGGTGGATCGTTTACTGCCGTTTTGGGCCATGAAAGATCAATTTTTGTCCAAATGGGATCAAAATGTCAGAGAAATCGGTTTTTCATAGTTCAAAACTTTATAACGAGAATTTTGAAACCGTCCTACCTTGACAGAACACCGTGGTGGATCGTTTACTTTTTATATTTGGCGTAAAAGTAGAATTTTAAAATGTTAAGCAGGCCACATACGGCCTACGAGACGCTGTTTGGGCACTACTGATTTAAGACTTTGGGACAGCGTTCTGATGGACTTGGGGAAAATAAGCTTTACACAATAATACTGCCTCCGCCCCTGCCCTCCTAGAGTTAGCCCATTGCAGTCTATTTAGTACAAATACTCTAGTAATTTTGTCAACTTGAACGCAACCAGTTATATAATGTCAGTAAGAAGGCGCAAAAAACGAAAATTTGCAATTATTACAAACGATGATTCACTAATTTGACAAGGAAGGGACAAGGAATTTTGACAATTCGAAAACCTTAAAAAAGAAAACCTTTTTGAACGCAACCAGTTATATAATGTCAGTAAGAAGGCGCAAAAAACGAAAATTTGCAATTATTACAAACGATGATTCATAAATATTTTGGATATCTACATAATAATTGTCATCATTTACATCAACATCTAGTGGATTCTTCAAACCATTTACATATTCTACCTCAAGAAAGTTCTTGGAGAGAGTTGCAACAAGTCTTTTTTGTTTCTTATTTCAATGTATGGAAAAGGGGGACTGTGAGTGGAAAAGAGTATTGAAGTTGGTCAACATGTCCAAAACATAGTCCATGAACATCATATAGAATATTAAAATTACGCAAATTTGAGTTTTAGAAATAACTAGTAGAACGTTTAGTTTCATGGAACTTCATTTTCTGCATGTTTACTTTTTTCCTTTTTTCCTTTTACTTGCTATTTCTAAATGACTGTGCATGGTTTGATTATCTTGGCAACTGGGAGCTTGCTTAGCCCTTAATCGCTTCAAAGGCAGCTGTTTTGCTAAAAGACGTAATTAAAAGGCGTCCCTAGAGACCATGGCAGTCTCAAATTGCTCATAACAGCACGTGGAAAATATTTGGTCTATTGTGCCACTTTGCCAAAAATGCCTTGGGGATTAAAAGTGCTCAGAATGAACTGAAATTAACACACAGCATAGCTTAGGCGTCCCTAGAGACCATGGCAGTCTCAAATTGCTCATAACAGCACGTGGAAAATATTTGGTCTATTGTGCCACTTTGCCCAGAACCTCAGTCAGCTGAAACCCCAGGGCCAGTTTTGCCACTGGCATATTTGCCATTTGTCAGTCAGACAAAAGTCAGGATATAACAAGAAATAAAAAAAATATTCGACGGAGTATCCTAGTTTACCTTCAGCTATAGGCCCAGAACCTCAGTCAGCTGAAACCCCAGGGCCAGTTTTGCCACTGGCATATTTGCCATTTGTCAGTCAGACAAAACGACTTTATCAAGTCAAATTGTGCAGCTCCCTGACACGCCTATCAATTTTCATCGCCCTAGCACGTCCAGAAGCACCAAACTCACCAAATCACTGAACCCTTCCCCCCAACTCCCCCAAAGAGAGCGAATCCAGTACAGTTACGTCAATCACGTATGAAGGACATTTGGTTATTCTATCCACCAAGCTTCATCCCGATTCCTCGACTCCAAGTGTTTTCAAGTTTTGCATGTAAGCAGCATATATGTATGAAATACGGTTCAATACAGCGATTTAATGATGTTGTTCATGTTTTGTAACAAATAACTACAGATGTGCACGTTTTTTACCTTTAGTTGATGTGTATTTACTGTAGCGCTTGTAAGTTTTGCATGTAAGCAGCATATATGTATGAAATACGGTTCAATACAGCGATTTAATGATGTTGTTCATGTTTTGTCGTTCAGTGCACCGCAAGGTCTATGTATCATATTTTGTACAATAATATCATGTAACCCCTTATCGACATTTTCATCAGGTATCTCAGCGGAAATCACATCATCAATTTCGTTCGAAGTAATTTTTTTATGTAGCCAGATTAGTATATGTGCCTGTGGCAAACCTCGTTTTTGCCATTCCACTGAGTACATCCAGCATCGCACTGACCCAAACACTTCAAAAGGGCCGTATCTGCCACTTTCTGTCAAGTTCTTAAAGGGCCGTATCTGACACTAAAGGACCGTATCTGTCAAGGGCCGTATCTGACACTTTCTGTCAAGTTCTTAAAGGGCCGTATCTGACACTAAAGGACCGTATCTGTCAAGGGCCGTATCTGCCACTTTCTGTCAAGTTCTTAAAGGGCCGTATCTGACACTAAAGGACCGTATCTGTCAAGGGCCACTGGAATGGTCCAAAATGATTGTGAACCCGATCTACAAAAAAGGAAACAAACTATATCCGTCAAACCACAGAGCTGTTTCACTCCATTCAATACCAGGAAAAGTATTTAGTCACATCCTTCTTCAAAGATTAAACAAACATAGCGAAGATTTTATGGCAGATAATCAGTTTGCTTTTCACCTGAATAGAGGAACCATAGATGCAATATTTATTATACAATTTTATCTAATCGCCTTGTTATGATTAGTTTTTCCTCAGCACAGATACTGATCTGATTGTCTTCAGTTTTATCATTGTAGAGGGATAGCCCTCTATTTTGTAGAGGGCTAAAATCGAGGTAAGATCTCTGCTGCTGACTTAATTTTATCTAATCGCCTTGTTATGATTAGTTTTTCCTCAGCACAGATACTGATCTGATTGTCTTCAGTTTTATCATTTTTGTATGGCAAAGTAGCAGCACATTCACAGTTTTGCCAAATTAACAATGGCAAAAACTATGATTGTTGCATTTCTTGCGCAGCATTCACGTTCCTCCAACGTTATGAATAATTTCTAATTTTCAAGTCAGTTATTTCTCATTTTGTATGGCAAAGTAGCAGCACATTCACAGTTTTGCCAAATTAACAATGGCAAAAACTATGATTGTTGCATTTCTTTCAAAACATGATATTGTGTTTCAGGGATCGTAAGTTATCAATATTAAACAGAACAACCCAACCTAACCTAACCTGAAATAATATGGATCTCAATCAAGCTGCTTTCAATGACAGTTTGAATATGAGAACCCCTTGAAGGTCTTCAAAACATGATATTGTGTTTCAGGGATCGTAAGTTATCAATATTAAACAGAACAACCCAACCTAACCTAACCTGAAAAAAATGCAAAATTCCACATTTTTGTAGATAGGAGCTTGAAACCTTTACAGTAGGGTTCTCTGCTACGCTGAATCTGATGGTGTCATTTTCGTTAAGACCCTATGACTTTTAGGGGGTGTTTTCCCCTATTTGCCTAAATAAGGCAAATTTTCTCAGGCTCGTAACTTTTGATGACTAAGACTAAACTTGATGAAACTTATATATTTAAAATCAGCATCCTTGTGACTAAGTCACCTTGTGACTTTAGTCACCTTGTGACTAAGGAAAATAATGCTTACTTTTCCTGAGTCACAGTAGTGCTACAAATTAAGATTTTTCATCACGAGACTGTTTCGTTTAGAAACACATTTTGAAACTTACCTTGTGACTAAGTCACCTTGTGACTTTAGTCACCTTGTGACTAAGGAAAATAATGCTTACTTTTCCTGAGTCACAGGCTATGCACCCCAGCCATGTTGAGTACCGATTAAGCAAGCCATCAAACTTTGTCTTTTTAATGAAAAAAGGGCTATGCACCCCAGCCATGCTGATTACCGATTAAGCAAGCCATCAAACTTTGTCTTTTTAATGAAAAAAGGGCTATGCACCCCAGCCATGTTGAGTACCGATTAAGCAAGCCATCAAACTTTGTCTTTTTAATGAAAAAAGGGCTATGCGAAAGCACAGGATGGTTGGCCCCCAACCCCCCATTGCACTTCCTGGCTGAAGGGCCAAGAAACGGAGGTCAGCACCGCCGGTAGGGACTGTAAAGTCTAATGCCGCATCCTTTACCTTTTTTTTACCTTTACTAACAGTGCAATTGTAAGATAAGGTAGCATATGTCACCAAAAAATAGACTTTTTTATGCTAACTTTGGAGCATGAAATCTTTTTCGAAATACGGTTCAATACAGCGATTTACTGATGTTGTTCATGTTTTGTTACAAAGAACTACAGATGTGCAGGTTTTTTATCTTTAGTTCATGTGTATTTACTGCAGCGCTTCTAAGTTCTGTACAAAAGCAGCAAATATGCATAAAATACGGTTCAATACAGCGATTTACTGATGTTGTTCATGTTTTGTTACAAAGAACTACAGATGTGCAGGTTTTTTAGTTTTATGTGGTTCATTTTTGGATTGCAGCAGGATTTCAGCCTCGTTGTTTTAGTGATTCATGTGGTTCATGTTTTACGTGGTTCATTTTTGGATTGCAGCAGGATTTCAGCCTCGTTGTTTTAGTGATTCATGTGGTTCATGTTTTATGTGGTTCATTTTTGGATTGCAGCAGGATTTCAGCCTCGTTGTTTTAGTGATTCATGTGGTTCATGTTTTAAGCAGCTGCCTCAGCAGCTGCCCTAGCAGCTGCCTCAGCAGCTGCCCTTGCCTAACTTTAAGCCTTATGGTTAGGGTGCCTGAGCAGCTGCCCTAGCAGCTGCCTGAGCAGCTGCCCTAGCAGCTGCCTGAGCAGCTGCCCTAGCAGCTGCCTCAGCAGCTGCCCTAGCAGCTGCCTCAGCAGCTGCCCTTGCCTAACTTTAAGCCTTATGGTTAGGGTCATATTTGACATAGTTTGGATACACTAGATGCGTACATTCCATGGTGCACAAAGCGTTCAAAATAGGGTAATGACGCGTATTTAACATAGTTTGGATACACTAGATGCATATATTCCATCCTGCACAAAGAGTTCAAAATAGGCTATTGACGCGTATTTAACATAGTTTGTATACACTAGATGCGTACATTCCATGGTGCACAAAGCGTTCAAAATAGGCTATAATTAACCTAAGATTAAGAGCCTTAAGTTCATCGGAAAACCCAGTGGTAAGGATTTCAAGAAAACAGAAAACGATATTCTATAATTAACCTAAGATTAAGAGATTAAGTTCATCGGAAATTGAACTTATTCCGATATTCTATAATTAACCTAAGATTAAGAGCCTTAAGTTCATCGGAAAACCCAGTGGTAAGGATTTCAAGAAAACAGAAAACGTTTGTTATTTATTTATATTTTTGTGTATATGGCCCACGGGTTTTTGAAATACACTTATCTATCTATCTATCTATCTATCTATGCTATTTTACAACTAGTGGTGAAATTTTGAATGTTCTCTTGAAACAGAGCCATATTTGTTGTCCTGACACTGAGGAAAATGACTTCTAAGTTCCTCTTATTAAGAAAATGATGATTTTTTGTTGTTATATTTCTTACTTGTTAAAAAATTCTACGTGTATTTACCTGCACTGTAATAGAAAGCAATTGTTGTCGCAAGACAGTAAACAAGAAAAGAAAAACATTTAATAAAGGTTAATTTTGTATTAAAAAACGTTAATTTTGCTAAACGTTAATTTTGTTGTTAAAAAATTCTACGTGTATTTACCTGCACTGTAATAGAAAGCAATTGTTGTCGCAAGACAGTAAACAAGAAAATGAACAACTTCAGTAAATCGCTGTAATCAACCGTATTTCATGCATTTATGCTATTTATGTACATGATTTACAAGCGCCGCAGTAAATTCTCATGAACTGAAGGTAAAAGACATCACCATTATCAATTCTTCATAACAAAACATGAACAACTTCAGTAAATCGCTGTAATCAACCGTATTTCATGCATTTATGCTATTTATGTACATGATTTACAAGCGCATAGCATTATACAAAGCAAAAGTAGTGTTAGAAGTACAATTCATTACTATATTCTTTTGAAGGAGATGTAATTTATGGCCTTACATAAAGCAAAAGTAATGTTAGCAGTACATTTTATTACTGTATTCCTTTGAAGGAGATATCATTTATAGCATTATACAAAGCAAAAGTAGTGTTAGAAGTACAATTCATTACTATATTCTTTTGAAGGAGATGTAATTTTTGTCGAAAACAAGGTCCCAGATGCGTGTTGATTTGTTTCTTTTCCCCATGGGTGATTGCATCGAACCATTGATCTTAGATTATTGGAAGAGGGTTCATTTAATAGGAAATGGAAAGACCTAGTCTCAAAGTTGTCTTTTCAAAATTTTGAGATAGCCATTTTGTTCAACATGGTCTAAAGATCTATTAATTATAGTTTTGAGGATGATTTGACCCTAATACCCAATACCCAATACCCAAATTCTAATACCCAATACCCAATACCCAAATTTCAATTTGACAGTGTTGTCTTCATTTTTCCTTAAACGAGCCCTAAAAGGTACGATTTTCTGTCTAAATAAATTTTAGATAATTTTTTTAATACCCAATACCCAATACCCAAATTCTAATACCCAATACCCAATACCCAAATTTCAATTTGACAGTGTTGTCTTCTTCTATTCTAAGACTTATTTCTATTCAATTCTGTTTCTATTCTATTCAACTATTCTAAGACCTTTGCCGTTGAGAATTTTGATCAATTATTGACCAACTAAAAGAGATTAATAATTGGTCAAAGAAGATAATTGGTCGACTGTTCTATTCTAAGACTTATTTCTATTCAATTCTGTTTCTATTCTATTCAACTATTCTAAGACCTTTGCCGTTGAGAATACATTTTTCCTGGAAAACACACAGCAATCAAGCCCCATAAAAAATTGAACTTCACGTTTGGACTTGGTCAAACATCTTTCATAGTACAGATCCTGAAACAATGGCTAAAGCTCTTCAGCCCCACATCATTTGTTGTACTGTTACATTTTTCCTGGAAAACACACAGCAATCAAGCCCCATAAAAAATTGAACTTCACGTTTGGACTTGGTCAAACATCTTTTGAAGGTTTCATCTGATTTCCGTTGGATATTTGTCATACTTTCCATATTTTACGTTTCTCATGTTTTGATTTGAAGGTTTCCTCTTATTTCCGTTGGATATTTGTCATACTTTCCATATTTTACGTTTCTCGCGTTTTGATTTGAAGGTTTCATCTGATTTCCGTTGGATATTTGTCATACTTTCCATATTTTACGTTTCTCATGTTTTGATTTGAAGTGGTTGAAGAATCAGCAAAATAAAGATTCTATTACACCAAATAGCTTAGGAAGATGGAGCTTTCTTTTGAATGAAAAAGACCTCCATAATCCAGTTATAAAGATATTGCTAGCAGCTGTCTCCAAATTTAAAAAGAGAAAAGTGGTTGAAGAATCAGCAAAATAAAGATTCTATTACACCAAATAGCTTAGGAAGATGGAGCTTTCTTTTGAATGAAATAAGACTTTAGCAGAAAGAGTGCTCTAACACAAGGGCCGTCGAATTTGAATGAAAAGTATTTAGAGAACTTTAAGACTTTAGCAGAAAGAGTTCTCTAACACAAGGGCCGTCGAATTTGAATGAAAAGTATTTAGAGTAGTTTAAGACTTTAGCAGAAAGAGTGCTCTAACACAAGGGCCGTCGAATTTGAATGAAAAGTATTTAGAGAACTTTAAGACTACGAGAAAAGCTAGAAATACGCATGAATCAAAATACAAACAAATCCAAGCTATAATTGAAGTGAATAAGATAACATTAACATTAGATAACATTTATATAACAAAAGATGGAGCGAAACAAAAGATACAGCAAAACAAATGATACGAGAAAAGCTAGAAATACGCATGAATCAAAATACAAACAAATCCAAGCTATAATTGAAGTGAATAAGATAACATTTACGAAAAGGCAAAAAATAAAATATATCAAATAACTCAAAATCCAAAATATGGACTTATCGGCTTGTGCAAATGAACTCTTCATAAGAGAAGAAAAAAATTGAGAATTATTTTCTTTGCCCCCCCCCCTCCCCCAGAACAATGAAGCTGGCTCCCTGCTTGTTTGTGAGTTTACTGTTTATTTGGGGTTGTTTGAAAATAGGGCTCACTACTCTTCAGTGGTTCCTACCTTTTTGGAAGCCTTTAAAACCAGTTGAATCCTTTTTAATTTGTGAAGGTTTGTCTCTTGAAGGCATATAGTGTTAATAACATTATTCCTTGGAATACAATCAGAAATTTCAGTTAAGTTAATTGAATAAAATGGTTCCTACCTTTTTGGAAGCCTTTAAAACCAGTTGAATCCTTTTTAATTTGTGAAGGTTTGTCTCTTGAAGGCATCCCTCTCTCTCTCTCTCTCCCATTCTCTGTGCCTGTGTGTCTGAGTGGATGTTCGTATGTCTTCGTGTGTTTTTGGGTCTGACGTTATGTGTTTGTATGTGTTTATCTCCCTCTCTCTCTCTCTCTCTCTCTCTCTCCCTCTCCCTCTCTCTCTCTCTCTCCCATTCTCTGTGCCTGTGTGTCTGAGTGGATGTTCGTATGTCTTCGTGTGTTTTTGGGTCTGTTGAGACTGTTGGTAATCATAGGAGTAGTTTACCTTTGGCTTTTGCTATATTTTTGTAGAAAGTTTTCTCTGTTGAGATTCTTGGTAATCAAGCAGTAGTTTACCTTTGTCTTTTGCTATATTTTTGTAGAAAGTTTTTCTGTTGAGACTGTTGGTAATCATAGGAGTAGTTTACCTTTGGCTTTTGCTATATTTTTGTAGAAAGTTTTCTCTGTATTATATATATCAATTATAGCTACGTTTACGGCATATTCTTATATATCAATTATAGCTACGTTTACGGCATATTCTTTTATATCAATTATATCTACGTCTACGGCATATTATATATATCAATTATAGCTACGTTTACGGCATATTATATATATCAATTATAGCTACGTTTACGGCATATTCTTATATATCAATTATAGCTACGTTTACGGCATATTCTTCACTACAATCTTGCAGTGGTACAATAGGACTGATCTCTGCTAGGTAAAACTGGACCCAGAGATCAATCTCAGCTGCTAAAGAGTCAGGAGCTGGATGGAGATCATAATAAGCATATGCAAAAAACCAAACACAAAGAATTGGCACTACAATCTTGCAGTGGTACAATAGGACTGATCTCTGCTAGGTAAAACTGGACCCAGAGATCAATCTCAGCTGCTATGACAAGAAAGCTTGGTTTTCCGAAATAGTACACTTGACTAATGACAAGAAAGCATGGAAGAAAGTCAAGTGTACTGTTCAAAATAGTACACTTGACTAATGACAAGAAAGCTTGGTTTTTCAAAATAGTACACTTGACTAATGACAAGAAAGCTTGGTTTTCCGAAATAGTACACTTGACTAATGACAAGAAAGCATGGAAGAAAGTCAAGTGTACTTCTAATTTCTTGGATTTGTCCCGGCACTTTGTCATTAATGTAGAGTAAATAGGGAGAAAAAATTCTCCTTGTCGCAAATACTTGTTTTTTGAATTGATGCCGCTGCTTGAAACAAAAAAAGAAAAACAAGCCAGAAATGAAGTCTAATTTCTTGGATTTGTCCCGGCACTTTGTCATTAATGTAGAGTAAATAGGGAGAAAAAATTCTCCTTGTCGCAAACTCCAATTTACTCTCAGGGTAATTTACTCTTACACTAATTGACTCTTGGGGACTTCAACTGTTTAGTGCTTGTTCACTCATGGGAAGTGGACCCACGGAAACAAGCATATAATATTTTTGGCGGGAAAACGGGATCGGTTCGGTATCGGTATCGGCCGATCAAGGGAGGCTGGATCGGTATCGGTATCGGTTCGGTGAAATCTGTGATCGGTACACCTAGTTGTGAAGGAGTGTGGTTATACAGTCCTTAGCCTGACAGTTGTCCATGGAGATGTTGAACTCTTTACCGAGATACTTAAAACTTCTGTTTACCTCTACTGATGGAATTTGCTGTGTGTTGAGGCAAAGGTAAGGTTTATACTGCTTTACCAAAGTTCCAAATTTTTTCATCGCAAATGCTTGACACTTTTCAACTCTAAACTTTAAATCTGCCCACAGTCATTGCCTGTTTGAATGTAGTTGTGTGTTTCCGTCTGTCATGTCCCTAACCTATTGCCTTTGCCTTTTATTTCATATCTTCCTTTTTCTACCCCTAAACTATTGCGTATTTATTTATAACTGTGAAAGCCTTTTCAGTCATTGCCTGTTTGAATGTAGTTGTGTGTTTCCGTCTGTCATGTCCCTAACCTATTGCCTTTGCCTTTTATTTCATAATGTTGAAAAAATGAAGATATTAGACTATTTTATGATTGCAAATGGTAAGGAATGTGATTAAAGGCTCTTTTCCTATGTCAAAAGTTATAGTTTTCGAGGGTAATAGCTACGTATGTTGAAAAAATGAAGATATTAGACTCTTTTATGATTGCAAATGGTAACGAATGTGATTAAAGGCTCTTTTCCTATGTCAAAAGTTTTAGTTTTCGAGGGTAATTGGTGCACAATGCGTTTAGAATAGCACCAAAAGCTGTTTTTAGTGACACTTGCATGATTGGAATGCGTACATTCCATTGTGCACAATGCGTTTAGAATAGCACCAAAAGCTGTTTTTAGTGACACTTGCATGCTTGGAATGCGTACATTCCATGTTGCACAATGCGTTTCGAATAGCACCAAAAGCTGTTTTTAGTGACACTTGCATGCTTGGAATGCAAGGCGTTTTTAGTGACAATTGCATGCTTGGAATGCGTACATTCAATAGTGCACAATGTGTTCAAAATAACCTAACAAGGTGTTTTTAGTGACAATTGCATGCTTGGAATGCGTACATTCCATGGTGCACAATGTGTTCATAATAACCTAACAAGGCGTTTTTAGTGACAATTGCATGCTTGGAATGCGTACATTCCATGGTGCACAATGTGTTCAAAAAAAAGGAAACACGCAAGGGTATGAAATCGCAGATCACTGTTGGACAAACGACCACAGGTTTGATTGGGACAACAAGGCCATTTTAGACCAAGAAAATAACCCAGTGACCAGGAAAATCAAAGAAACTATCCATTCGTTACACAACAATTCACATATTAACAGCATATCTTATAGAATCCCAGACATATGGCTTCCAGCGCTACACGAACAAACACAAAAAGACTGCCGGATAGTGGTGTGATACAAACAAAAGACTTACAACATTTCGCTGTTCACAAACAACGCCACGAGGAGCTTACCCCTGTAGGCTTTGTGATTTAGCTGGTCCATAGAGTAGGCCTACCAGTCAACTCTCGATTAGATGCCACAAATGGAGAGAGAAATTCCTCATACGAACCTCAGTAACGCTACCATTCCAGAGAGTTGCTACACGTATCCAGCTTTTATCAGAGAAATACAAAAGAACTATAATTTATTACATTGAGACAAATTTTACTGTTTTACAACAAGAAAAGGCTATAAATATTGTTGCTTTAAGACATCTACTCTTGATTTGTAACAAGCGGCGATGGATAAATCATTTGATATGCACAGGCGGTATAACAATGTGGTCGCCTTCAGAAATGTTAAATATATCTACTTTCATTTGCTTTTCTGTCTTTGCTTCAAGGAGACTAAGTTCCTGCCTAATTTCAGCCTGAGTCTGAGCTAGCTGCCTTTCTAGCTCGATTTTTTTTTCTGTGGCCTTAAGTTTCAACTGAGCAGCAACCAACCTTTTCCTACTGCTGTTACTGCTGCACTTGCTTACTTTACTAACACCTGCTGAACTGCAAACAGATTCAGCACGCGAAACCTGTCCACCCCTACGTGGCTAAGTGCTCCCTTGTTACTAAGATAGCCTAGCAATCATCTAAACAGTCTTATTTTAATGGTTTACATCTTCTCTTAATAAAACGTCACTGATCTAATAACCTCGATCTCAGTCCTCTAACCTTGGAAACTGTGCCTTAGTGCTCCCTTGTTACTAAGATAGCCTAGCAATCATCTAAACAGTCTTATTTTAATGGTTTACATCTTCCCTTAATAAAATAAAGGAGAATAAATGTTATACCAAGTCAAGGGACGTTAGTCACCATCACGTACGAAGAACAGAGTCCGTCAAGGCTTGTAACCAAACAACGAAGAAGATCGAATCAAACCGAATCCTGATAATAATAATGAACTTTGGGTATGAATGAACTTTATAATTATCTTTGCTTTAAAACCTTGTATATTTTATGATTATTGTAGTATTAAGATTTCTGTTGGAATGTGATTAAAGGCTCTTTTCCTACGTCAAAAGTTTTATTTTTCGAGGGTAATAGCTACGTATGTTGAAAAAATGTAGATATTAGACTATTTTATGATTGCACATGGTAAAGAATGTGATTAAAGGCTCTTT
This sequence comes from Alatinidae sp. Z8VKAUB7J3, assembly GCA_010016025.2. Taxonomy (NCBI): domain Eukaryota; kingdom Metazoa; phylum Cnidaria; class Cubozoa; order Carybdeida; family Alatinidae; species Alatinidae sp. Z8VKAUB7J3. The sequence goes on from JAAAKM020721499.1 coordinate 257,066,251, forward strand.
TCCTATTCCAAAAGTTTTAGTTTTCGAGGGTAATAGCTAAGTATGTTGAAAAAATGAAGATATTAGACTATTTTATGATTGCAACTTTCTAGACCACGGGGATAAGATAAATAGAGAGATAGAAAGAAAAAGGACAGAGTAGAAAGTAGAGAATATAGATAATAAGAGAAATGTCAAAGACAGCTAAGGAGGTCGAGGGCGCCTATTTCCTCACTCAGGCACTGAACAGAATATGACTGGAAAATATAACTTTAGCTAAGTGCCAGCCCCTTTCCGCCTGTTACCCTAGCACGGGTGGCTACTGGACACCCTGGCATTGTTAGAACCAAAACAAAGTTGAGGGAAACAGCATGGTGGCCAAGTTGTGCCAAGGAAACAGAATTGTTTGTCAAGGCCTGTCAAACATGTAATAAGGCAGATAAGTCAAAGAGGCCTTTCACCATTGACACTCAGACAGAAATTGATAGGTCTGGGGATGAAGTTTTTGAAAATGTCAGCATTGACATACAGGGGCCATACGTAACCATAATTTGTGTTATTTAGTTCATTAGAAAGTGGTATTAGCGCTAAACAAAAGAGGAGTGGGGAAAGAGAGTCTCCTTGAAAAATTCCACGTTTGATTTTGATAAGTTCAGATTTAAGTGATCCATTTTTATGGGAAAGAAAAAGTCTTGTCTTCCATTTATCCATGCTTGACCTTAAGAAATTGGTGATAATAGGAGAGAATTTGTATATTTCGTACAACCAAACACTCGCAAATGTCCAAGGTGTGGTTTCTTTCCATACCACGCCTCAAATGGAGTTTTCTCCTTTAGAATTGAACTCGGACTCCGATTTCGTAAATATGTAGTACACGTTACAGCTTCTGCCCAAAATTCCTGAGGCAGCCCAGCATGAACTAACATAGATCTTGCACACTCTGTAATCGTCCTGTTAGCCCTTTCTGCAACTCCGTTGTGCACCATAGAATGTACGCATCTAGTGTATGCAAACTATGTCAAATATGGCTTATTAGCCTATTTTGAACGCTTTGTGCACCATAGAATGTACGCATCTAGTGTATGCAAACTATGTCAAATATGGCTTATTAGCCTATTTTGAACGCTTTGTGCACCATAGAATGTACGCATCTAGTGTATGCAAACTATGTCAATTATGCCTTATTAGCCTATTTTAATTTGATTATCATCTTAGTTCTGCATAAACAATAAATCTCTCCCTTCTTTAGAATGTCTCCTTCTCCCCGCTTGATAAAAGGTTTAGTATGGAATATAATCATCCAAATATCTTGGGGAAGCATGCTATCGTACTTGTCACTGATTGTTGTCTGAAACATCATGTCTTGTAACGTCTGTCTCAAAGTCCGAATCAGAATCATCCGTACTTTTGGCTCCAAAGCCAAATGCTATGATGGCTTAAGTTTTGTATTTCTACCATTTTCTGCACTATTTGATCTATATATTTAGTGAAATTTGGTAATTTATTATCTTGAGAGTATCAGAGGATTTTCAAAGTTTGTTATTTTTCTGATGGTGCAGCTTCTCAGTTTAAGCAAAGGTTTGTGTTGAGTGGTATCACACTGCTGGGTAAACAATTATCCTGAAACTTTTTCTAGGAGCACCATTATCATTCGGGGGAAGGAGGTCATCATCGAACCCCGGGCACGGCCATCAACATTCGTGACTGTTAAGGACCTCCCGATCCAGCTCTCGGACGCCATGGTGCGGGCATGGCTGGAAGAATATGGAACAGTCATCTCCATACGCCGACCCCGCAGGGGGGACGGGTCCCCCATCTTTACAGGCGACAGAACTGTACGCATGGTCCTCGGTAAGCATGTTGATAGAAAGTAGTTTGCCTACCCATTACATAACTTCGGTAACGTTTCAAACACAGTTTGTGCCACTTTTCAAACACAGTTTTCACCACTTTTCAAACACAGTTTTCACCACTTTTCAAACACAGTTTTCGCCACTTTTCGATAGATGCTAAAAGCTACATTATCGATAAGCATGTTGATAGAAAGTAGTTTGCCTACCCATTACACTTGCACCCAGCGATAGAAAGTACCATCGATTTCTGTGGAGGGATCAGGATCAGAGCAAATTACCTGATGTTTACGAAATGCAAAGCTTGATGTTTGGGAATAATGCGTCCCCATTTATAGCCCAGTTTGTGTCACAAGAACATGCAAGGATGTATAAAGATGACGCACCCAGAGCTGCAGAAGCAATTTTAGAGTCGACTTACATGGATGATACAATTAAATATGCTTCTCCAGAAATTTGTCCAAATAATACTTACAATAAAACATATGAAATGGGTGAAATAATTAAAGAAGGTAGTATATATGATATACCAATATGTGAAATATGTGAAGGTTTAACAAAGGCTCAGTATAAAAGGCTTGCTCGGAAACAAAGGGAATATATAGAAGCCTTGACCTTGAAGAAGCAATAACTAGGGCGATAGCAAGTGTTACAAACGATCATGAAGTGTTTGAGGATCATGAATTGTTTGATCAGCATAGCTGTTGTAGTTTCTTTTCAGATCTTGTGTTTCTTTGTTTTCATTTAGAATTCGTGCTCCCTCTTCAGGTCCATAAGGTTCTTCTTGATCTCGATGTTGATCTCTTCCTTCTTGATGCTCTATCTGCTGCTTAAAATGATCATGTAGTGTTTTTGCATCATGAACTACATCTGTGCAATCATAAAATTGTCTAATATCTTCATTTTTTCCACAGACAAAGCTCTTACCCTCGAAAACTAAAACTTTTGACATAGGAAAAGAGCCTTTAATCACATTCTTTACCATTTGCAATCATTTCCCACAGACAAAGCTCTTACCCTCGAAAACTAAAACTTTTGACATAGGAAAAGAGCCTTTAATCACATTCTTAACCATTTGCAATCATAAAACAGTTTTTTTTTAGTTTTTAGTTTTTTACCTTTTTTTACGTTTTTTACGTCACCTGATCCACAGATCCACAGATCCATAGACAGACAGACAACTTATTTTTCGGCGTCACCGTTGTAGTTGTAGCCCTGCGTCCCGGTCGTCATTTATATTCCCTGTGTCCCGGTCGTCATCCCGGTATACATTCGTTTTTGAATTGGTATATGATGAAATAAATTTTACTTCATCGCATGATCTGAATACATGACCCATCCACTGTACAAAACACCCAAAACTAAATACCAGCAAGTTCTTCCACGCAAGTAATTCACTTAAAATAACTTTCGTCTATTCACTACATCTGACTTAAAGGAGAATCACGGTTTATAGATTAATTTGATAAAGAGCGTTCAGAAACTCTTCCAAATTTACGACACGCACAGCTCCGATCGGCCATCTATGATTAGAGCAATTTTCCCATCATCAGCACGAAACTTTCGATCGATTTTACGGACCCACTCTTCAACTCTTCAACTATTCTTTTGAGATTTGTATTCACAGGGTAGATGTTTGACATTTTTGAAACAGCGTGTTTTTTAGATTTTCTGATAACAAACATGGGCAGTTTTTCTCCTGTCGCACTTCCTGTTGCCATTCCAGTAAATCTGACTCTGCTTTGGTGCACAAAGCGTTCCAAATAGGCTAATAAGGCATATTTAACATAGTTTACATACACTAGATGCATACATTCCATGGTGCACAAAGCGTTCCAAATAGTCTAATAAGGCATATTTGACATAGTTTACATACACAAGATTCGTACATTCCATGGTGCACAAAGCGTTCAAAATAGGCTAATAAGGCATATTTGACATAGTTTACATACACTAGATGCAATGGTATCTACGGAATTACTTTACTTGGTTGCCGACAGTAAATTAAACACTGCAAAGGAACGTTGGGAAAAGCTTGTTAGTCATTTTCAAAAGGACACTATGACAAACCAGTTGCAAGTGGTAACTAGGATGATGGATTTAAAAATGAGTGCTGGTGAGACAGTAGATTCATACTACAAACAGTATCAGGAACTTTCGACACGCCTCACAGCCCTGAATATTTATTTCTAGCAATTTACACGAATAGGAAGTGATTTTGGTCATATATGGAGTGTAATATTTAGGAGATGTAATTATAGTTTTGATGTTGCCTTAATTAAGTAGCTACACATTAGTTGTCTCAGGGCATTAAAAGCACATTACAGCAAGGCAGAGGTTTGATCATAAATGCTAATTCACTTGCATATGCAAGACATGTCCAGTGTGTAGTTTCAAAAAGCATCCAATTTGGTGATAGAATTTAATTTGCGAAAGTCAACACAAAAACGGGAGGACTGCCCACCCTTCTTAGGAACCAAAAGAACAGGAAAGGCCCACGGGCTATTAGATGGCTCAATAACATCCTGATCCAGCATCGTGTCGATGTGCAATTCAATTTCCTTACGCTGAGAAGGAGAAGTGCGGTATGGCCGTAAGCGAATGGGTGGGTGGTTGATTTTGGTGCTATTCTAAACGCATTGTGCACCATGGAATGTACGCATTCCAAGTATGCAAGTGTCACTAAAAATAGGTTTTGGTGCTATTCTTACCGCATTGTGCACCATTGAATGTACGCATTCCAAGGATGCAAGTGTCACTAAAAACAGCTTTTGGTGCTATTCTTACCGCATTGTGCACCATGGAATGTACGCATTTCAAGTATGCAAGTGTCTAAATTTAGTTCCAGAAATAAACTACAAGTATTAGAACGCCTAGAACGAAATCAGACGAAGCAGTTCTCTGATTTGGCCTTGCAGTTCACTGCCTCCTTTGACCGGCTTGCCTATTTACTTTCCAAACAAGGGCAGTAAATGCCTAGCTGACACAGACTATGGAGCGAAGCAAAAAATCGCCAGGACTAATGTCAAGCGCGATTCTGAGCCTGTAGCCGAACGTTTGGAAAAATGATTTTCTTTTCACAATTTTCTGATGTTGCTTCACAGACATTTTGTCATGGAAAACTGACTTCAAAAGCATTGTTAAGTTGTGTCAGTTATTATATTTTGTGCAGTCACATCTGAATCCGTTTTTGCCGATTTTTCTTTGAAAAAAAATTAATTTGACCTGACAACAGCTTGGAATTATGGCTTCAAAGAAACTTCAATTCTCTGGTCTTCTAATCTCAAAGAAGGGATGCCATGAGCATCAAATCCCTAGCTAGGTTAAGTATGAGTAAGATAAGGGACCTTACGAGTTGTTTATCTAAGTTAGCATGTAATTTTTAACCCCAAGAAGGTAAGATGAGGGCTGTCGAAAACATTGAAAGTAGCCATATAGGGGTTAGTTCCATGGTGAAAAGTGGGTCAATGGCCTTTAAAAAGATGGCGGTGCAAACACGATCCAGTACGATAATAATATCAACCTGTGGTTCGACATGGAGATCCCTGCTGGCTTTTATCCTTCAGTGCAAAGTGTCGTGGATACATTGAAAGAACGTTTCACCAATATACCCAATGTTCTCTTTTCATACAACGCTAAAAAAAACAGGGTATCAGTGGAATGCACCAAGGGGGCTCGAGTAAGGTTGAAAGGGGATGTTGCCACGAAGTAAATCTTGTCTGTTTTCTCCCCTTCGATCTCGGTACTTATATGTTGGTGCCCTCAACCAACGGCACCTAACACGATCATTTGCATGATATTACTAGCTGGCTAGAAACGTTCGATCATTTTTGTTTATTTAATGGTTGGACCGACCAAAGGAAAGCTCATGCCCTTCCCCTATTCTTAGAAGGCTCTGCTCATACGTTTTATTCCAGTCTTACGAGCTTTTCTTGCCATACTGAGAATGAGCTATCATCTTTTCAATTTTAATTAAATAGGGACATAGTACATAAACTGAAGTCTCAGTTAGCGATACCAATTGATACCCAATTCAAATGGCAGTAGAATATGATATGAAATTATCAACGAAATACTGTCATTATTCAGAGGCATCTTCAGGCTTATCTCGCGATTTACGTATAAGATCTGGCATTTATTTGTACGAAGAAGCACAACAAAAGTTCATATACTGCTCAGGATGTTTCAGCACGACCGGCGCTCAAAACCTTGAATCTCATAACCCTAAGAATATGAGACAGCCGCCCTACCCACTCGGCCGCACCACCTGGTAATTTATAGGTAACGGGAGTAATGTATAACCTAGAAACAACATTGTAGCTCAACGATTTTTCCCATCATAGCCACGTCCCATTTTTCAATGTTGAGGAATGGGTTATAGGTGCATCTAGTGGATGAGAGTTTAATGGAAATAGTGAGGAATGGGTGATTGGCTATATCACCCATATGAATGGGTGATAGGTGGTTACAATGTACTCTTTCTTTGGAAGAGCACAATGAGAATGGTAGTTTGATTTTTGGCAGGATTAACAGATTGGGTCTTGCTTTTGCAGACAGGGGGCAGACAGGTGGTTACATAATAATCGTTAAGAAGAATTGGCTGCCAAACGCTTTTGATTTTCCTTGTTTGCCCAAATGTAACTATCGAGAGAGGTGGGGAAAGAGGTGTTTGTAAACGGGTGTACAAGTGACATCAGAATGTACGTACTTTTCTAATAGTTCAAATGTTTACAAAGAAAAGCACTTTACCTCCTTTTAACGTATATCAGTACAGATGAACTTCAGGTACGATCCCAATGTGAGCATTTCAATAGTGCCATTGAGCGTAGTTACACTATTTGAAGATATATGGAAGGCGTTCTGCACGCTGTAATGTGAGCATTTCAATAGTGCCATTGAGCGTAGTAACACTATTTGAACATATTGGGAATGCGTCCTGCACGCTGGAATGTGAGCATTTCAATAGTGCCATTGAGCGTAGTTACACTATTTGAAGATATTGGGAATGCGTTCGTCATCATTGGACAGATGCTCTCTCTGAATTATGTTGTCAAGGTTTTAACTGTCCCCCTTCACCCTATCTAGCACGGGGGTGGTGGTGGGAGGCTAGTAGGCCCGCGACCGTGAATATTGTTTAATAACTTTTGAATACTGACTTCTAAGTTGCTGAAACTTCGTGACTTTTCCTAACTTTTACCTGGCAAACTTCTGGTGAAAAATATTTGGCCGTCCTTTTCTTTTGTGACCCTCTACTGGCTCATTCATTCGTTCATATGATAGAAAAGAAATGATGCAAGTCTCGGAAAAAGAGATATGTAGATAATTGTCAGATTGAATAAACATTGACAACTGTGTGAGCATCTCATTACATGGAACACCGAAAGCGTAATTTAAACGGTGTGTGTCACAATCCAAAGTCAGACAAATATAGATAAACAGAAGTTGCATTAAGATAAGAGACAGAGATACGAGACAAAAATAAGAGACAAAAATAAGAGACAAAATAGGAGACAAAAATAAGAGACAGAAATAAGAGACAAAGATAAGAGACAGAGATACGAGACAAAAATAAGAGACAGAGATACGAGACAAAATAAGAGACAAAGATAAGAGACAAAAATAAGAAACAAAGATAAGAGATAAAGATAAGAGACAAAGATACGAGACAGCTAAGGTGCTAACAAATGAAAACGGCAAATGTAGTAGGCAGTACTGCAGGGAGGATCGAGAATGAACAGAACACGATCGACGAACTACCAAGTCGAAGTGGAGGCACCAGGCAATCGAACCTGTACATGGCAATAGTCAGAGAAGACGATGAGAACAAGGTCCAGGGGAACAAGTCAATAAATAACAACAACAAACGTTGGCCAGAAGGGGCGATCAATTTTTTTTATCTGTTACAATGGAGATAAGCGACCCCATTCAGATTACGAAGTGCTACCGCATGCTCGGTGGTTCCAATGCTCCGTCTCGTCTGTCAGGCCACGTTAACGTTACTAATCGAAGGCCTCGTCCTGCACCTGTATTTATCTCGGTTGTAAACGAACAGAACATTCAGAGGATTCTCAACTCAGTTCGTAAATTGAAGGGGAGCGGCATTTACCATGTGCAATCATAAAATAGTCTAGTATCTTCATTTTTCCAACATACGTAGCTATTACCCTCGAAAACTAAAACCTTTGACACAGGAAAAGAGCCTTTAAGCACATTCTTTACCATGTGCAATCATAAAATAGTCTAAACCATGTGCAATCATAATATAGTCTAATATCTTCATTTTTCCAACATACGTAGCTATTACCCTCGAAAACTAAAACTTAGGTAAGGTTTTGTTACACTCGTTCTAACGATAAATACGTTTTTGATTGAGGTAACAACATAAATCTTCAACATGGTGGATTTCAAGAAGCCGCGTGGTCGTGGATACAACATTTAATCATCGATGAAAATTCTATACGTTGGAATTATGGAGGAAACTTATAATAAATCAATTCTATGATAGTTATTCTATAAAACTATGCAAAATGTATTGATAATTTTAGTGACACTTGCAAACCTGGAATGCGTACATTCCATGGTGCACAATGCGTTTAGAATAGCACCAAAAGCTTTTTTAGTAAAGCTTGCATACTTGGAATACGTACATTCCCTGGTGCACAATACGTTTTGAACAACAGCAAAAGCTGTTTTTAGTGACGCTTGCATACTTTGAATGAGTGCATTCCGTGGTGCACAATGCGTTTTGAATAGCACAAAAAATGAAGATATTAGACAATTTTATGATTGCACATGGTAAAGAATGTGATTAAAGGCTCTTTTCCTATTCTTTACCATTTGCAATCAAAAAATAGTCTAATATCTTCATTTTTTCAACATACTATTCGAAAACTATTATTATACTATTATACTATTACCCTCGAAAACTAAAACTTTTGAAATAGGAAAAGAGCCTTTAATCACATTCTTTACCATATCGAGGGGCTTCGCATTCCCAAATTTTAAAATTTGCACCCCTCCCCCTATATTTTAGTCACGTTTTAAGCATCTATAACTCTTTGGCTACCAAATTTATTTCTGGAAAAACGTGAAAAAGTGACTGTGGCTGGCCTACGCGGAAGAACTTTCTTCCAAGAAGGAGTTGCACTAAAATTCCCTCCGATTACGATGCGCAATAAACGACGAATATAGAGTGCGGTGGATTTGCCTGCTGTAGAAAATGGTTTTCCCAGATGTTCATTATCACAGTTAGTAATACAAAACCTTTGACTTTCTAAAATGAAGTGTTATGATCACTTTCCCCTTTTCAAATGACATATAACGATCACTATCATCTTTTATAGCTATCTCTAAAGTGTCAATATGCGTCCTCCGAAGGGGGATGTAAAAAAGCTTATCATAGGTTCGACTCGCTAGATGCCCCAACACCAAGACGAATCGGTGCAGTATTGCATAAAGTAAACGTTGATCGATCTTGCTATATTGATGATCCTCCTTCCATTTTTCTGATTCGCATAAACAACCATCCTTGTCATGATGCATACCAAAAATGAGGAAAATCCTCTGTGTTCCTTAATGTAGTTGATTTATCCAAACATAATTCTGCATCCGATGACTTGGCTGATAAAGTATGCCTGGCTTTTTACGATGCTTTCCTTTTCTAACCAGTCACCAAGGCCACAAACGCTTTCCTCTGCACGTCCTTCTCGTGCGTCACGTCCCCATCTTTCTTTATCTTCATCAGACAGCTTGTGAAAAATGGTCTTCAGCAGGCCCTTTGACTCCAAATCGGCTTGACAACCAGCATTCTTTAATTGAGTCACAATATCCTGTACTGTGGCAGCAAATTAAAGGATCTCAATTTAGACAAAGAAACCCTTCCAACAGAACAAGCTTTGGGGGTAAAGTGGGACGTTGAAAAGGACAGTCTTACCATCACTGTTGGAAACAAAGAGTATGCACCTACAAGACGTGGGATCTTGTCATCTATAGCATCGGTTTTTGACCCCCTCGGGATCGCTGCCCCTCTCATCCTCCCCGGGCGGGAAATTAATCAAAACTTATGCATTTGCAGGTATTGAATAAAAGATACTCTTTCATCAGTTGAAAAATCACAATCCTGCTCTTCTGGATATGGCAATCGTCCGTCCATTTCATTTTCCAAAATTGAAGGTCATGCGCAAACGCTCCATTTTATTTGAATTATAAAATCTGGCTTCGTAGTTAATCAAAATGACAAAGATCTTTGCATTTGATCAGCCACATTTCCAAGGATTGAAAAAAGATTGATTTTAATGTAAGCATAGATGCTATAAGACGGAAGTTGAAAAGAGTGCTGATTGAAAGTTATAAATCTAAATCACCGATTTTTAAGGATTTTTGTTAAGGATGTTTATATTTTTTTTTTTTTAGTATTGGGTTGGTCTCTGGGGTTCGCCCATGAGGCCTCCAGATGTCTTATGACTCACTTGGTTTTAAGTTGTAAATTTAATTGTGTCTCAGTTGGTCAACAGCAACTCGAGTTTGCCATCGACGAATTTTTGCGAAATGGTTCTGGTTGGGTTCTAAAATCGATCCTAACTCTGGAGCTGGGAATTGTAAAAGTTAACCCTCTTGCTGCCTCTTCGTTTATTCCGTTACCAAAGGAATTAGTGTCCAAGAAAGCGTTACTAAACATACAGAATAAAGATGATAAATGTTTTATTTGGTCAGTGCTAGCACTCTGGGAGAATAATGAGTTATGTATTAAAAGCTGATTTACATAAATATTCTAATTGAACGTATATATAGGCAAAGTTCTATACTTTAGAAAATTGATTGCGACTTCTGTTTCCTCATACACATATTTAAAGGTTTCCTTTGAAATTAACTACCTAGTCTATCGGTAAAGAAAATATCGAGGAACAACATGGTTAGTATACCCTAAGTATCAGTTGAGTTTTGTACACCAAAAGACGCCCTCAATAAATTTGGCATAATTTAATTTTTAAATCTGCATCAATTTGTATGTCAGGCCTTACATTAACTCATTCAACATAATAAAAGTTAAGTTTCTTCAGGTTTGTTTAATAGTGGGCTTTAAACCAACTTTACTTTTTTGCCCGTCGATTCTTCCCTTTTTGCAGACGAATTTGGCAGAAAGTAAGTTTATGTTACCTGTCAATCCTCGTTTTCGTGTTAGTTCATGCTAGCGCATGCGTGATAAAAATGGCTGGAACAGCCCGAGTTGCCCTTCTCGACGATTGGAACTCAACGATTGGAGCAGGAGATTGAGCGCTGGCGAGCGCCGATGCGCAAGGTGTGATCGCTGAGGGCGTGCGCTAAAGAATCGCCTAATGGATCATCTAATATTTGTAGATGATTTTAATTGCATGAGATTGATTTGAGACTTTTTTTGAGACTGTGAGATTAATTTGAGACTTTTTTGAGACTGTGAGATTAATTTGAGACGTTTTTGAGACTGTGAGATTAATTTGAGACTTTTTTGAGACTGTGAGATTATTTGAAGACTAAAAGACTGTTTCTGTGATTATTGAGACTATTACGGAGATTAATCTGAGACTTATCCAAACCATGTACGAGACTTTTTTGTCCGTTACTTTTCCCTTTAACTTCCCCTTACTTTCCTTTTCTTCTTATACTTTTCTTGCATTTATTGTGCCTCGTTTATCTTCTTTCATACTCTGCTCTTAACGAGCTTTGTCTTTACTTCCGTTACTTTTCCCTTTAACTTCCCCTTACTTTCCTTTTCTTCTTATACTTTTCTTGCATTTATTGTGCCTCGTTTATCTTCTTTCATACTCTGCTCTGAAAGTGAATTATCACCCCGAAAAATTATAGCCCTCTGTAGATACTCAAATTTAAATGATAACGAATGACAGGGGGGTTTTGAGGGATTTCTATATCCTCTCCCTCGGATTAAAGATACACAATGGGTTTTTTCTCCTTCGCTTAAATTTAATACCCCAATTAAAGAAGTGCTGCCAGAAAATCCACCACACTTGCTATCAATACTCCCCTACACACCTCCATCCGTGGTCTTGGCAATCTTACACTACGAGATAAGTGTACCAGCGATAAGATTGCACCGTAATATTCATCTTAGCACTCTACTTATTCGTATCATTGTAAGACTCCCAATCTTAACCACAGCAGTACGGTCTTCCGTTTGACGTCTCCATCCGTGGTCTTGGCAATCTTACACTACGAGATAAGTGTACCAGCGATAAGATTGCACCGTAATATATTCCCGGTTAAGCACAAAACGAATTGATAATACAACTTTGCGCAAATTATCTGATAAAAAGTGGGAGTATATCATGGGCCTGAGTAGTATGTATAAGTTTCCATACACCTTAACCTCATTAAATAATCTAGCATACCTCCCTTAAACTCTACTATATTCCCGGTTAAGCACAAAACGAATTGATAATACAACTTTGCGCAAATCATCTGATAAAAAGGCCGTGTGTAAATCTTGACATATCTTAGCAGAGGGGCATATTCCGCTTGACAAACTCATGAGGTTCTCTTCTTCAACAGGATTAATGAGGGTCACAGTTAGGAGATCACATATTGCAGCAACATCGTTCAAATCTCGTTTAATTCTTTTTGATTGAAGATCTTGGTGGATGATGTTAGACGATGGAAAACTAAGAAACTGTTGCATTTTTGTTCTAGCGGTACCAGGAGAAACTCTCGTCGTTTAGTTATTACCGGATCATTGTTTGAGTCGAGGTCTAAGACATATAATAAAGTTAGAATGGAGTACCTGAAGCCACCAGAGGAACTTGCTATCGAAAGCCGTCAAATCTCAACCATCTGGAAAGAGTGGAAAGACTCCTGGAATATTTATTCTCTTGCCAGTGGAGTAGCAGAGAAATCTGCTCAAGTTCAAGTACTACTACTACTACGACTACTACTACTACTACTACTACTACTACTACTACTACTACTACTACTACTACTACTACTACCACTACTACTAGTACCACTACTACTGGAACCTCTACTAATACCACCACCACTACTACTACTGCTACTGCAACTGCAACTGCTACTACTACTATTACTTCTACTACTACTACTACTACTACTACTACTACTACTACTACTACCTTTATATGAAGACTCGCCACTCTTCACCGTTACAAGAAACTGGTTTTCTCCCCTATTCTTTACAAACTCACGAATTTGCCCCCACCCACCCCTCTACATATGAGATTATGGTAATATTAAATGAAAAAAACTCTCCATTTCAGGATTTACAATGCTACAGGTTTCACCAGATAGCTAGCGCTGATCTGGTCTGCCTCTAATATTAGCCTACTTTTATTGCGACATTAGTAAAACTTAACAAAGACTGCACAAAGTGACTAAAATCTTCTTTCAAACTGGTTTACAAAAAAAAAACAGTCTTAATATTGAAAAATTTATGAAAAACTCAACTATTAAAAATCAATTACAAAGAAAAATCACTTTCGTCCAGGCCCAAACCAGAGCAAGCTGTCCCAACCAAAAATACAACATCATGTCATGGGGGGGGGGTGCTCCAATTCTGAACGACGTATGATAATTTTGCAAGCTTTCAGCCGATTCTCGCCAATTGATCTACATCGACAGTGAGTGTATATATAAGACACTATAAATATCAGAGGAGGAGAATTCCGACCGAGTTGTTATAACTTGACAAGTTTGCTGCCGATTCTCGTCAGTCAATCTACATCGACAGTGAGTGTATATATAAGAGACCATCAACATCAAAGAAGACACCGCATCGTCAGATCTGGTGATGCTCTGTCTGTATCGAGTGACTTCATTGACACTGATGCTAAAGCCAAGTCTCCCTAACTCTGTCAACAGCTACTTGGAACCAAACATATGGTCAAGTTCTACTCCAAGACCAAATAATAATGGTGCGATCACAGATTTTGGGCGTGCTGCAACCACAATGCACTGGCCAATGCTAGCTTGTTGTAGTGGTATTTTAACTTGTGGTTTTAGAATTAACCAAATACAAAACAAAAGGGTTATTGTTCTACATCGGAAGTTGCAATGGTTAATATACAAAGGCATGTCTTTAGAAGTTTAATGAGGCAAGTCTCTTATGACGTCAATGTCTGTCACTACAAGACCCAAAGATTGGGATAGGTACCTGGGTCCAGTCCTTTTCGCCTATCGTGAAGCTCCACAGGAGAGCACTGGGTTGGTGAAATTGTTGACGGCAATTTATACAGGCTGCAAGGTAATGTTATTCACAATGACAATACAGCGTGTACTGTGACAAAGAAAGAGAGTTTATCTTTATGGCATCGTAGAATGGGGCACATCTCGCCTGAAAATATTCTTAAAATGAATAAGGAGTTAATGGTCGAAGGATTGAGTCTTGATTTGGCTGATAAGAGTAAGATTAAGATTTGCGATGGGATCTAAGCTCAGTCAGTGTAGCTTTTAATCCACAATGCAAAACACGAGTATGACAGCTCAAAATCATAAGATCAGTAAATCTGCAGTTTCTTGGCAATATAACTGGATATTTGGCCTTATCACATAGCTGTGAGTACCCTAATCTTCCCTTACATCTAAAGATACCTTCTTCTTCAAACAAACCTAATTGACCTTGTAAATCTTTAAAGTTTGTCTGTGGTTAGAGCACTGGTCTCGTAAACCAGGGGTCGAGAGTTCAACTCTCTCCAGGGGCTATATTACAAATCGAGACATACCTTTTGCATAAACCTTGCGCTAATATTGGTTTTCGAAAGGAATGTTTCGAGATTTAAATCGTGACTGGATATGCTTATTTAGCTCAAAGGTGAGAACACTGGTCTCGTAAACAAAGGAGTGGAAACTTCCACCTTCTTCGATATAAAGCGATAGAAAGAGAGAGGATTGGGAGGAGTATCTTATTGGGTATTGGTTGAGAGATTTCCGTACTCATATTGTTAAATATTTAGTACGCCATACTCTTCTTTGATACAGAGTATATTTCCTGATATCTTCATTTTAACATTATAGATATAAAGCGATAGAAAGAGAGAGGGTTGGTGAGGGGTATCTTCTTGGGTATTGGTAGAGATATTATTACCCTCGAAAACTAAAACTTTTGAAATAGGAAAAGAGCCTTTAATCACATTCTTCACCATGTGCAATCATAAAAGAGTCTAATATCTTCATTTTTTCCACAGACCTAGCTATTACCTTTGAAAACTAAAACTTTTGAAACAGGAAAAGAGCCTTTAATCACATTCTTTACCATTGGCAATCATAAAATAGTCTAATATCTTCATTTTTTCAACATTTTGATATTACTTACATTCAGCTTTCGAATGTGGTCCTGGTGCTCTTTTTCTTGATGTGGGAAAAGTATGAAAAGCATTTTTTCATACTTTTCAGCTTGGTTTTAGAGTGACGCAATCAACTGAGCATGCATTTGCAATTTTTTGATATTACTTACATTCAGCTTTCGAATGTGGTCCTGGTGCTCTTTTTCTTGATGTGGGAAAAGTATGAAAAGCACAAGGAATTAGAATGGCTTCCACATCACTTAGGGGCATTCATGAAGGCTTTGGGTAAAATACCACTACAACAAGCTGGCATTGGCCAGTGCATTGTGGTTGCAGCACGCCCAAAATCTGTGATCGCACCATTATTATTTGCTCTTGGAGTAGAACTTGACCATATGTTTGGTTCCAAGTAGCTGTTGACAGAGTTAGGGAGACTTGGCTTTAGCATCAGACAGTGACGGTCGTACAAGAATAACATCGATGACTGAGTCTGAATAAACTTAGAATAGACAGGAGTAGAGGACATACGCAGATAAAGGAGAGTGGTGAATGAGTTCTTTTAAGAGCCCAACATCAATTGGAGTCAAGGGGTTGGTAAAGATATGAAAGGGTAAAGATAATTTGTAATCACATCTCTCCTTTATAAAAAGTAGTTATGACTAGATATTAATGCTGTCCAGACGTCATCTAGTGCTGAGGATTTTGCCCGATTTTTACGAGCCAAGTTACCTAGTGCTTTTACGGCTGATGACTTACCCACGTTAATTGAGGAACTTTTGGTTACTAAATTTATTTGTGGACTTTCCTCCGATGCTGCTCGAAAGGAACTTTCTCTACGGAAACCACCTACATTAACTGAAGCTGTGTCTTTGGCAAATGCTCTTCTATTATTCCTTTAATTGATTAATTTCTTCATTTGATTAATTATTTAATTAATTAATTTTATTTACTGATTGATTGATTGATTTACTTATTTATTTATTTATATATTTATTTATTTATTTATTCATTCATTCATTTATTTTTAACATTGTCTTTCTTTATCATTTGTACTTGTTGTGCCCGCAGTTACTTTGACCTTCGTTGTACTTGCCTCGTTTCAATAGTAAGAAAGTTGATAATCAAACTGCTTGAAACTGTGATGAAATTGCTGTAGAATTCCTAGATTATGTATTTGTAACTATTAGTTCCTTTTAATAAAGAGAAGATGCACCTATTACATTAGAGCTGTGACCCATTTAAAAGGAAGTCAGAGGAAAACTGGTATTGCTCCCACAACATCAGAGTTTAGTTACAATTTTGCTCAAAGCAGCACTGAGAACTCCAAGTATGCAAGTGTCACTAAAAACAGCTTTTGGTGCCATTCCAAACGCAATGTGCACCATGGAATGTACGCATTCCAAAATCGCGAGTGTCACTAAAAACAAGTTTTGGTACTATTCTAAACGCATTATGCACCCCGAAATGTACGCATTCCAAGTATGCAAGTGTCACTAAAAACAGCTTTTGGTGCTATTCCAAACGCATTGTGCACCATGGATTCTCTAGTTTGTTTTGTGTCCGTACAAAGTGAAGAGAAGCGAGCCTAGCGCCTTCTCTTGGAGACGTTAGTAATAGTACTAACAGTTGGGTCTCCACTGCCAGTAAGTGATAAGAATCTTCTTCTAGGGAAGAAGGAGGATGTAATATTATGCATGTTAAATAATGATATGCCTGCTTGCTTTGCTTTTGCTTATTTGATATTAACTGCTTGCTGTTATGTTCAAATAGTGTAACTACGCTCAATGGCACTATTGAAATGCTCACATTCCAGCGTGCGGAAGCATTTCAAATTTGTTCAAATAGTGTAACTACGCTCAATGGCACTATTGAAATGCTCACATTCCAGCCTGCAGAACCCATTCCAAATATGTTCAAATAGTGTAACTACGCTAAATGGCACTATTGAAATGCTCACATTCCAGCGTGCAGAACGCTATGCAAAGATAAACATCTCGGGCCCAATTATGTCATGTTTTTTATCCGATACTTCGAATATTAACTTCGGTTAAATGTTTACAATGTACTTGAGACCGTTGGCAGAATCCCATTGTTGTCCAAAAAGGTCCTAACTGACTTGTAAGCTGTTACTCGAAAACTCGTCTGTGTGTTTATCAAAAGTCCTGTTGATCGCTCACGTGGATGAAATAATAATGGTGGTCTTTGATTGAGAGATTGCCATTTTTGAGGCTTTTGAAAATCGAGGAAAATGAAAAAATTGCAGGCCCAGTGGATCACTCCTTTTCAAAGGTTTCCTTGGTGCTAGTGCTCATGTACACTAGCGGAGTGGTCAACAAACTCGCACCATCATTTTCTTGCAGTAAATCGGTCTGTCTAAGGCTACCGTTTTTGGTACAATGCATCCATTTGACGCAGAGAACTTCAGCGTAAGTCTAGATCCCTGGCTTCACCATTGTAGATTTTAGACCTGTTTTGTTGCGGGGCGGTCGTAAAAAGAAACGTTTGCCTGATCTATTGCCACAGCATTTAATGTAGGTTATATATTTGATTTTATTAACTTCAAAGCATACGAACATATCAGGCCGTAAAATGATAAATGAATTCACTTACTGCGAATCTCGAATTTACTGATAAGCTGCAAACATCATAACAGGACTTGGCAAGCATGTTGGAACTAGTTTTGGTGCTTGTCAAAATTGGACCAATTCTTGCAAATTTCTCCAAGGCGCGCAACTTGGACAAAATCTCATTTTAGGGTCACTATCATCAAAGGACTATAAAATGCTTAAAATGCTCTAAAATCACTGGCAATAAGCTGCAAACATCATAACAGGACTTGGCAAGCATGTTCCCTATCCTATGTAACAAATCCCATATGTAGACTACATACTCACTTTTACTTGAGAATAGAAGTGTAAGAAGTAACCTTTGATCTTTAAAACTTTCATTAATATGCCACCTTTATTACCAGTTTTATCAATGTAGTGATCTTAAGTAATAAGCTTGCACTCGATAGGAAGTACAGTACCTAAACTTGTCATAAGCAGATATGACAAAGACCACTATCGCATCTGAATTTTCATAAACGGTTGTAGGCACTTTCGCATGTCCTGGAAATTTACCTATTCTGGAAATACCCTTCGCAACACCCACTGTATATAATTCTGGGTGTATAAACTTGTTTTTTTTGCTACTGTGGCATGTTTTCTCTCGTTTGTCGATACTTGCTTGGAGCACTATTGTATTCCCCTTGATATCGTACTTTGCCTGTATTTTCTGATTTACCCACTAGTTACACTAATCTTAGTAGCAGTATTGGTAGTATACACATAGCAAATTATGGTTAGTTCAAAATTTGCCACAACATACCCTAAAAGTACCAATTTAATAATGTAAGCTGTTCCGGATATATTCCCGCTACTTGTCCCACTAGTTACACTAATCTTAGTAGCAGTATTGGTAGTATACACATAGCAAATTATGGTTAGTTCAAAATTTGCCAATGGATCATTAAGATATAAGATGATAGATAAATAGAAGATATGTCATCACTTGGACACGAACCGGGTCGCGAATTATATTTCTCCTTTCCTCACATTGGCTACCAATTATTCACTATACACAAATTAAACATGGATCATTAAGATATAAGATGATAGATAAATAGAAGATATGTCATCACTTGGACACGAACCGGGTCGCGAATTATATTTCTCCTTTGTTATAAGCCTATTTTGAACGCTTTGTGCACCATGGAAGGTACGCATGTAGTGTATGCAAACTATGTCAAATATGCCTTAGTTGCCTATTTTGAACGCTGTGTGCACCAGGGAATGTACGCATCTAGTGTCTGTGAACTAGGTCAAATATGCCTTATTAGCCTATTTTGAACGCTTTGTGCACCATGGAATGTATGCATCTAGTGTATGCAAACTATGACAAAGGGGCATCTTTTTACTACATATTTTGTACTCTTTTCTTTGATGTCTCGCATTATGCTGCAAAAATTAACAACCACGAATAACACAGGGGCATCTTTTTACTACATATTTTGTACTATTTCCCTTTGACTTCTCGCAATATGCTGCAAAAATTAATACCCACGAGTTACAAAGGGGCATCTTTTTACTACATATTTTGTACTCTTTCCCTTTGACCAAAGGGTGATCTAGCTAACTTTCTATTTGTGGGAGGCCGTAGTGATGGGGGCTCTAAGCCTCCTATGTGTTTCCATTTTGAGTTCTTAACGGGGACCCCAAAAGGCAACTTTTTTGGGTTGTCATTTACGCTGTCTTGACCAAAGGGTGATCTAGCTAACTTTCTATTTGTGGGAGGCCGTAGTGATGGGGGCTCTAAGCCTCCTATGTGTTTCCATTGAGCGTAGTTACACTATTTGAACATATTTGAAATGCGTTCTGCACGCTGGAATGTGAGCATTTGAAGAGTGCCATTGAGCCTATTTTCACTATTTGAACATATTGGGAATGCATTCTGCACGCTGGAATGTGAGCATTTCAATAGTACCATTGAGCGCAGTTACACTATTTGAACATATTGGGAATGCATTCTTGACGCTGGAATGTGAGCATTTCCTTAAATTGATTTGTCTAAATAAAATGGGCCTATAGCATTTATAGGACAGTAGTGGGACAACTATAGCAATTTTTTTTTCAAATAATTATTGTTCTCTGGTCAAATTTGTGTTCCTTGCTAAGTGGTAGGCGCTTTGGGTCGGAATGCTTTGTCCAAGGTGTATAGGTTTAATTCCTGGCATTGCCAGTTTATTTGGTTTTGGATAGGGGTTGGTGATACACTAGATGCGTACATTCCATGGTGCACAGAGCGTTCAAAATAGGCTAATTAGGCATATTTGACATAGTTTGCAGACACTAGATACGTACATTCCATGGTGCCCAAAGCGTTCAAAATAGGCTAATAAGGCATATTTGGGATAGTTTGCATACACTAGATGCGTACATTCCATGGTGCACAGAGCGTTCAAAATAGGCTAATTAGGCATATTTGACAAGGGTGCGAAAGGGCTGCATTCTCTCTGCTGAGGCGAAAGCATATGCTACTTGGTTGACAAGTCCAAACCAGCTTTGCACATCAGTGATAGTTCGAGGTTTGGGGAATCCCTTGATTGCCTCCAAAACCTGTGGGCATGGGCGAACAGTTGTGGGGGTGATTTCAAAGCCTGCGAAATTGACGGATTCTTTGGCGAATGAAAATTTTGATGGGTTGAGGTTGGAAAAGTGAAGATATTAGACAATTTTATGATTGCACATGGTAAAGAATGTGCTTAAAGGCTCTTTTCCTATGTAAAAGTTCTAGTTTTCGAGGGTAATAGCTACGTATGTTGAAAAAATGATGATATTAGACTATTATATGATTGCAAATGGTAAAGAATGTGATTAAAGGCTCTTTTCCAATGTAAAATGTTTTAGTTTTCGAGGGTAATAGCATATCGACTCAACTTATGTATGAAAGGACCTGTAGCTAGTATGAAAGGACCTGTAGCTAGTATGAAAGGACCTGTAGTTAGTATGAAAGGACCTGTAGCTAGAACTAATGAAATTAAATCTTCAAGTGAACATAATTCAAGAATTAATTTCTGATATGGAAGTGTCTCATTTTGAATGTTTATGTACAAAACGATCGGTCACTGTTTTGAAAAGTTCCATGGTGCGCAAAGCGTTCAAAATACGCTAATAAGGCATATTTGACATAGTTTGCATACACTAGAAAAGTACATTTCACGGTGCGCAAAGCGTTCAAAATAGGCTAATAAGGCATATTTTTCATAGTTTGCATACATTAGATGCGTACATTCCATGGTGCACAAAGCGTTCAAAATAGGCTAATAAGGCACATTTGACATAGTTTGCATACACTAGATGACCTTGTCCTTACTTACAAAGCACCTCTCTTCTTTACCATACTCGTCTAAGAGCTTCTCCTTACTAACAAAGCACCTTTATTATTTAGAATACTCCCTTAAAACCTTGTCGTTACAGCCAACGTACCTCCCTTCTTTATGGTACTCCTTTAATACCTTGTCCTTACTTACAAGAACCTCTCTTCTTTACCATACTCGTCTAAGAGCTTCTCCTTACTATTTATTTTGCAGTCCGTTAAAAATAGAATACTTCTGTCAATATAGTCAATGCATTCTATCTCCAAAAAGCTAATGGATAATCCGTGCATCGTTCCCGGCACCTCTGGAATCTTAAGCGAGCACCCTACCCTCTTTGCTCATTCCCCGTGTATAAGTCATATTCAGCACATTCTACTTTCTCATCCCTTGTACAGCTTTAAAACAATCAAAAATTTGTGCTACCTAAACTACTCTACCTAAACTACTCTACCTAAACTACTCTACCTAAACTACTCTACTCTGTTCTACCTTAACAATTCTTTTCCACCTAAACAATCCTACTCTACCTAGACAATCCTACTCTACCTACCTACCTAAACTACTCTACTCTACCTACCTGAACTACTCTACTCTACCTACCTAAACTACTTTACCTAAACTACTGTACCTAAACTACCTAAAATCGAGGAGGCCATTCTGTAAAGTACAGATCACTGACTACAATAAGAGTAAATTCTGGTGAAGGGAGTGGATTGAGGACACTCCCAGAGGCAGCAAAATAATAGTCAATCCCATGAAGAGGCTGCCTGGTTTCGGCAGTTGCAGCAGGGTACAAGGAACTGTAGCTAACAGGCTGCTCTGCAGACACAGAAGAGTTGCTAGCAACAAGCATAGACATGTGCAATAAATTCATTGTTCCGCTCCTGGTTATGGAGGTGAATAAGTAGTCGCATCAGAAATAAGGAATTGTGGGGCTTCATGCTTGTTGTAAAGTAGTTGTTCCTATTCATTTTATTGTTCAGTTGCTCAGCAACTTCAGTGGAAACCAAGCCCTCCAGCTGTTTCACAATTTTCGTGCTCCGGAGAAGATCCTCTGGATTGGTAGAGTTTCGTTTTTTAGATGTCAGCACTGTTCACAGTAGAGCTACTTCTACGCACGAACCGCCACGCAAATTCGCTTGTACCTTTTTTTGTGTTAGTTTGTTATTTAGCATAGTGAAGCAACGCAAATTAGCTGTTAGCTACGATGTTGTTTTAAATAAACCTATCTCTCTCTCTCTCTCTCTCTCTCTCTCTCTCTCTCTCTCTCTCTCTCTCTCTCTCTCTCTCTTTCCGCAATGTTTTTAACTAATTTAGACAGCAACAAAGCACTAACAAGTTCTAGCCGAGGTATACTGTGCTTGGAAACTGGTGAAACTTTAGCCTTCCATGCAAAAATTTTAAGCAATGACTCTGCTTGCTGTCGACAAAGATGATAATTATCAGACAAATCCTCTACATTGTAAGTATTCCAAGGAAGACTCACCTCATATCTGCCATTCTTGAATTAAACGAAGCACACTTCCTTTCTTGCCATTATCAAAATTGCCGTTATACATCGGTATGATAACATATTATCGCCATTGCAACATTAAAAACAACGATAAAGTAGGACCAAGTCGAGGTCCCAACTAAACATGCAGACAAGAGAAATCAACGGCTACGATCACCGCGCTCAACGGAAGTAGAGGTTATGACGTGTTACTGTCATTCCGAAAACGTGGAACATTAGTCATCAGCATGTGTCCCCTTCAATGACAATACAATAAAATACTGTAAGGATTAATCGATAAAAAATAGCAACAAAAGTAAAAACATCTCTTTAAACAATAAAGTCCCCTCAAAGCCAACAAATACCAAAGTACAATAAAAATGAAAACAGATGTTTACTAAAATGCAAGCAAAATATGAAGGTGTACTTACGCAACTGTTTTGACAGGATAAAATTGTATCATCCATGTAAGTCGACTCTAAAATTGCTTCTGCAGCTCTGGGTGCGTCATCTTTATACATCCTTGCATGCTCTTGTGACACAAACTGGGCTATAAATGGGGACGCATTATTCCCAAACATCATCTCGTAAACATCAGGTAATTTGCTCTGATCCTGATCCCTCCACAGAAATCGATGGTACTTTCTATCGCTGGGTGCAAGTCCAATCCTTCTGAAGCATAAAATACAACCCTTAAAAGCAAAGTTATAGGTTTGTATACAAATGTAACAATTATCAAATTAATTGAGAAGGTTCACTTGTGTATAACACCCAGCAGTAAGTGCAACAGTCATCAGTACCATGTCACTTGCACTCCATCTGTCATCCTCTAAGGTTTTACTCATTCCACCACAAATTATCTGAGTGATAGGTTGGATCAACTACTGCCGAAGTCAAGTATCGCCCAGGAAAGAGCAATGCCAATGCTGATGCCCTCAGTCGACAAGTCCAAGACACAGAAGAGTCACCATCTAGTCTGGAAGAGGTTGCAGATTGCCTGGCTGATGCATGCAGAGTTACAGCTGTCCCCAAAATGCTGCAGAAGAAACTACACCAGTGTGCCCTGACAGCAGCTGCACCAAGTGAAGACGAGATTCCAGTTACATCGAAATTGAAAGAAAATTTCTTTGCCGGTGTGGATGGTAGCCATTAAATGATTACTCTTTAGCCTCCGTAAGGGTCTCGAAATGAGAGTTTCGATTTTGATTATCGCTAATTAACATTCGGTGATGACACATGTGACAGCTGGGTGTGATGTTTAGCACTAATATTGTTTAGATAGGCGCGTAGGCGTCTCAGCAAGTCACATCAGACCATGTCAGAGATTGACATAGTTTGTATACACTATATGCGTACATTCCATGTTGCACAAAGGGTTCAAAATAGGCTCAAGACGCATATTTAACATAGACTGCATACAATAGATGCGTACATTCCATGGTGCACAAAGCGTTCAAAATAGTCTCATGACGCATATTTCACATAGTTTGGATACACTAGATGCGTACATTCCATGGTGCACAAAGCGTTCAAAATAGGCTAAATTCCAAGCATGCAAGTGTCACTAAAAACAGCGTTTGGTGCTATTCTAAACGCATTGTGCACCATAGAATGTACGCAGTCTAAGCATGCAAGTGTCATTAAAAACAGCTTTTGTTGCTATTCTAAACGCATTGTGCACCATTGAAATGTACGCATTCCAAGCATGCAAGTGTCACTAAAAACAGCTTTTGGTGCTATTCTAAACGCATTGTGCACCATGCATGCTTGAGATAGGGTCTAAGTTGGTTGTCAAGTACCTTTTATGGCTTAGAGAGAAGATATTCTGCTCACTTTAGCAAGGTGTAGAATTGGAACGTGGCTAGGATGACCAAATATATGTAGTGTTCAGAAATTTGCCTACACTTTAAGAAAGTGGATCAGGAAAACATTAATTTCAAGCTTGATCTAGGGTCTAAGTTGGTTGTCAAGTACCTTTTTGTAAGCTACAAAATTATGAATTGATCAAAATCCCGTTAATTCATTTATGTTGGCTGTCACCTTTGGAAAGAGTAAATTAACCAATAACTACGCTCGAGCCTACTAATCTGAATCTCCCTGTCTGGTGTATCTCCAGTGTCCTCTTTTTAATTACCTTAACGATATTTCTTCTTGATTTAGCTTGAGGATGAGAATATTCAAGACGGGCTGATCCCTTGTACCAAATGATACACTGTCGATGATTTATCTCTCGAGATGATCGGCTTGTTGGTCCACTTTTACGCCTGCAGTGACAAGAACACTCTTAGGCCGTTGTAAGGTAGGCATAAAGCTATTGTCAGTAGGCATGGAAGAACCGCCAGCACCAAGCAAATTGGGATTTAAAGCATATTATTCAACGACGAAGTTATCAATCGGCCTTTTGAACGAAAACCAGTGACCGAGTCGCAAGATTCAATTATCCACAACACAAGGTTGTTGGTGCAGCTTTAAGCTTTACCGGCTTGTGTTTTTACAATTCATGTACAAAAAGAGCGATAACGTCGAAGTCGACAAACTTACAATCCAACTCCTAGACTCGTAATAACAACGATATTTATACATCACGAAAACCAGATCATGAGTTGGGCTCAAGGTGACCTGATGTCGTTTGTATTTGCTGCGGCCTTAAACGTTCGAGCATTATCCGAAATGACTAATTCTGGGGTTCCCTTTCTAGCACACATTCGTCGAAAACAGCGAAGAAAAGTTGCTGTAGTTAAATCATTTACCAATGCATGAGAACAATGCAATACAGACTTTTTTCATCCCTCCTTTCTCATCTTTAACTAAGAGTGGGCCTGCGAAGTCCACTCCTATGTTACTGAAAGGTGAAGCAATGCTTCTCCTGAAAAATACTCAGCCCACACCCTATTAATTAGTCGATAAGTCGATTTTTTCTTAAACTACCTGAAAATTGTACATACTCAAATTTGCTGTTCCTTAGCTGCCCCTTAGCTGTCCCGCAGCTGGGCTGATATTTTAATCCAAACACGACTTTCAATTGCTACCCCTTTCCCAAAATGGGCCTATAATATGAACGAAAAGTTGTTGATATTCTTTTATTATCCTTTGAAAAGGATGTTTGTTTTGTAAGTTGTTACTATTTCTATAAAATAGACAATGTAAATGTAAGGTCACAGAATTATGACCGAAAAACAAGAATCAACTACGTTGACATAAGTGGACTAATGTTATCAGTTGAAATTATTAGTCATAGTAAAATCAATCCTGCAATTTCTGCGTTTGTATGTTATTATTGTCTAATGTTTTCCACAGACAAAGCTATTACCCTCGAAAACTAAAACTTTTGACATAGGAAAAGAGCCTTTAATCACATCATTTAACATTTGCAATCATAAAATAGTCTAATATCTTCATTTTTTCAACATACGTAGCTATTACCCTCAAAAACTAACCCTTTTGACATAGGAAAAGAGCCTTTAATCACATTCTTTACCATTTGCAATCATAAAATAGTCTCTTATTTGTGCACCATGGAATGTACGCATCTGGTGTATGGAAACTATGTCAAATATGCCTAATTAGCCTATTCTGAACGCTTATACACCATGGAATGTACGCATCTAGTGTCTGCAAACTATGTCAAATATGCCTTATTAGCCTATTTTGAAAGCATTGTGCACAATGGAATGTATGCATCTCGTGTATGAAAACTATGTCTAATTTTCTTTTTAGCGTATTTAAGAAAATATCGACTTATCGAGTAATAAATAAGGTGTGGGCCGAGTATGTTTCAGGAGAAGCATTGCTTCTATGTTTCTCCAAACTAAAGGCTAACTGATATATGTTAAAAGGAGGTGAACTGCTTTCTTTGTAAACAGTTGAACCATTAGAAAAGTACGCACATTCTCAATTTTCTAATGTTTACCACATACTGAGCTTGATATGATATCACTTGTCGAACTACGGGCAGTGATCGGTAGTCCGTGGCCCATGAAAACACTGTGTGATACGGGCAAACAATGACATTCTCGCAAGACTAGAAGTGTCATCAACATGACGCAACGACCGATGGACCCGTGTATCGAACCCTTGTTAGTGTGACTGCAGTGAGTTGCTTAAAACCTATCAATTCTGCTTAACACCTGATGTTGATTTGGTTCACACTTGATTTTGAAACCCAACGTAGCTACACAATTTCCCAACGTTACAATCCAAAAACTCGTGTGTCTGTATATTTCCATTAAACTTTGAAATTGATACACCCACGTTTTATCAAGCGTAAACAAAAGAGTGATTAGATAAGTTCGAAGCACTTCCGAGCCAATGGAACATTCGAATCTATGCCAGAGCTCCTTGTTGGAGTAGACAATTTATGTAAATTAACAAAGTAACTGCAAACTATGTCAAATATGCCTTATTAGCCTATTTTGAACGCTTTGTGCACCATGGAATGTACGCATCTAGTGTAACCAAACTATGTCAATTATGCCTTGTTAGCCTATTTTGAACGCTTTGTGCACCATGGAATGTACGCATCTAGTGTATGCAAACTATATCAAATATGCCTTCTTAGCCTATTTTGAACGCTTTGTGCACCATGGAATGTACGCATACATTATCTTCACATTTTCAGAGATCCAGTTCCTTTCCAGCAAATAAAGAAGAATACATTATCTTCACATTTTCAAAGATCCAGTTCTTTTCAAGCAAATAAGGAAGAATACATTTTCTTCACATTTTCAAAGATTCATTTCTTTTCCAGCAAATAAAGAAGAATACATTATCTTCACATTTTCAGAGATCCAGTTCTTTTCCAGCAAATAAAGAAGACACCAACGTCTATTCCAGACGTCTCCAAGGTTAGCTTAGAAAAGGAGCAGGCTGAGGATCCAACATTGAAGAAGGTTAGGGATCAGATAGGTCTTATTGATAGTAGGGAAAACGCAGATACCCAATCGTACAAAAGAATGGACTGATCTATCGTAAATACGAGAGGAGAGATGGTAGGATAATTAACCAGTTGATAGTTCCACTTAAATTTCGGGACCTTATCAGCCTATTTTGTACGCTTTGTGCACCTTGGAATGTAGACTTCTAGTGTATGCAAACTATGTCAAATATGCATTGTTGGCCTATTTTGAACGCTTTGTGCACCATGGAATGTACGCTTCTCGTGTATGCAAACTGTGTCAAATATGCCTTGTTGGCCTATTTTAAACGCTTTGTGCACCATGGAATGTACGCATCTAGTGTATGCAAACTATGTAATAGCTACGTGTGTTGAAAAAATGAAGATATTAGACTATTTTATCATTGCAAATGGTAAAGAATGTGATTAAAGTTTCTTTTACTATTTTAAAAGTTTAAGTTTTCGAGGGTAATAGCTACGTATGTTGAAAAAATGCAGACATTAGACTATTTTATGATTGCAAATGGTAAAGAATGTGATTAAAGGCTCTTTTCCTATTTCAAAAGTTTTAGTGCTTGATAGTATACTATATATATTTACTTGCTTGATAGTATATTATATATATTTACTTGCTTGATAGTATACTATATTTATTTACTTGCTTGATAGTATACTTTATATTTTTACTTGCTTGATAGTATACTATATATATTTACTTGCTTGATAGTATACTATATATATTTACTTGCTTGATAGTATACTATATTTATTTACTTGCTTGATAGTATACTTGTCACTAAAAACAGCCTTTGGTGCTATTATAAGCGCATTGTGCACCATGGAATGTACGCATTCCAAGCATGCAAGTTTCACTAAAAACAGCTTTCGGTGCTATTCCAAACGCATTGTGCACCAATGAATGTACGCATTCGAAGCATGCAAGTGTCACTAAAAACAGCTTTTGGGGCTATTCTAAACGCAATGTGCAGTATGGAATGTACGCATTCCATCATTGTTGTAAATTTTAAGCAGAAGAGGATCATGGTCATGCTTATGTTTCTTTGGTTAGAGACTTCGCCTCTCTCCCCTCCTCTCTCCCCGCCTCTCTCTCCTCTTTTTTTGGTTCCTTCTCAAAGTCTACCGTGCGCCACCATGTTATTTTTGCCCGCCGTCTTTCTCTCCTCTGTCTCCCTACGACCCATTCTGTTGCCACGTTTGTTATTCTTTTTTTTTTTTTTACCACGGGGCGTGATCATCTCTTACTAGGTTGCTAGCTACTGCGGCAACCTGGATAGCTGGACTTAGTTTCTTTTCTGATTCTAGCTTTAGGATTTATGGGCTATTTTTTTTTACCACGGGGCGTGATCATCTCTTACTAGGTTGCTAGCTACTGCGGCAACCTGGATAGCTGGACTTAGTTTCTTTTCTGATTCTAGCTTTAGGATTAACACAACAACAATTCTAGCAGCAAAACGACAGACTCTTAAATGACTTCCTTACTCTACACCAAACTAACACAACAGACTCTTAAATGAAACGACACGAAACGACAGACTCTTAAATGACTTCCTTACTCTACACCAAATTAACACAACAACAATTCTAGCAGCAAAACGACAGACTCTTAAATGACTTCCTTACTCTACACCAAACTAACACAACAACGAATGACGGCTGATTACTTTTCGAGTATGAAAACGAAACGAAATAACATTGACCATAAAAGGCAATCAAAAAAGGTTTTTACCATAGTTCTTATGTTAACGAACTTTTTGTTTTTTCCTGATAATATATTTAACGATTTGATAAAAATACTCGTTGGTCTTGGTATATTCAACCGAGTTATTTAAAGACTTACGGCCCGATTATTATCGCAAAAGTCAGAAGAGTGATTGATTGATCTTCGTGATTGTAATTGCATATGAGCAGCAGACCCGTAGTCCGAAATCATTACGGTTTTATCGCCTTCTTGGCTGCGGGCTTGATGAGCAGAAATATTATGACTGCTTTTCCTACTGTAACATACGTATAACGCCACGAGTATGATTCAAATTGCTGAAATTTCGATCTGTCTTGAGTCTATGGTGAAGGCAGCGAAGAAATAGAAGTAGAAAACATATACTGCTTCAAATAATCATGTCTATTACAGAACAACAACTTTACAATCAAGCAATATTGAAAGCACTATGTAAAACGGTTACATTAAGACGTCTTGACGGCGCACTTGGACGTCGATTGAGGAGGTCACTTAGGTTTCAACTTGGTGGAAACGACAAAGTTACGGCATTTGGGTTGAACATCCCTCGCAGTTGATGGAGCGTAGTTACACTGTTTGAACATATTTGGAATGCGTTCTGCACGCTGGAATGTGAGCATTTCAATAGTGCCATTCAGTGTAGTTACACTATTTGAAGATATTTGGAATGCGTTCTGCACGCTGGAATGTGAGCATTTCATGAGTGCCATTGAGCGTAGTTACACTATTTGAACATATTGGGAATGCGTTCTGCACGCTGGAATTTGAGCATTTCAATAATATATCCGCCAGGCGACTGCGGTGAACTGGCTCGGGTTGCTCTTCCAGTGACAACTGCTGTCTGTCCCTGTTTAATTAGGGTGGTCTTAGCAATTTGAATAAACGAAGTCTGATTCCCCGAAGATTCTCGATAGCATTTCACAGTTACTTGTTTGCTGTCGTCATCTGTTATGTACGTGATAGTCTCTCGAACATTGTCACGACGAATTTCTTTGAAGCTGCTTTTACAGATTGATCTGTCCATCGTTGGGTATCCTTTTTGCTGCGACAATCCTTTGCTCGATGTCCCATTTTTCCACATTCGTAGCAGGAGCCAGGAGGTCCTTTTACTTTAGGCTGAAAGTTGCTTACTTTCTTTTTTCGAATCCCTCCTTTTGAAAGCCTCATAATCTGTTGGGATTCCACTCCTGAATTTTGGCGTAACTCCTCTGAACGGGATTTGTAGGCAGACCGCCTTTCATGAAAAGAAGGGAGATGCAGCATTATGGACTAACCCGCTTGTTTATGCTTATGTTGTGCCTAACATTGCTTGCTTGTGCTTATATTTTGTATTTGTTCTAGGTGCTTGGGTTTATAAATAAACTATAAATAGTCAAATGCTACATGGTGTCAGACGTCATGGAGATCACCCACCCGTCAATAAACTGGAATGCTATTTTGAACGCTTTGAGCACCATGGAATGTACGCATCTATTGTAGGCAAACTATGTCAATTATGCCTTATTAGCGTATTTTGAACACTTTTTGCACCATGGAATGAACGCATCTTGTGTATGCAAGCTATGTCAAATATCCCTTATTAGCCTACTTTGAACGCTTTGTGCACCATGAAATGTACGCATCTAGTGTATGCAAACTATGTCAAATATGCGGATCCATGTTGGCACATTATCCATGCTTTTAATTATTGTGGCAAAGAGAGTATATAATGAAAAGGGCAATAAAGTTGTTGATGAAGTACAACTGAGCTGTTCGTAAATGCTTGTAAAGAGAACGCAAGTGCTGCTTAGGCCGGATGACATTTCCTATTTTATGAAAACATGAAGCAAGTGGTGTATATTGATGATGTCAACAGTCTCTATACGATTCCATGCAGCCAACCCGATATGCACACCCAGCCTCTCTTTGAAATGTATGTGAACGAGACTATTCTTTTTCGAAAACGTCTATACAACATCACCAATACTTACCTGTTGTTGTTGACATTTCGTACCCTTGTGAAATTCACGTAGGTCTGTCAAATATTCATGTCTCCAGCGAGACCAAAAATGTTCCAATTTCCTGCAGAGATAATGGAATCTCCTGTTATGAGTATGTTCACGAGGTAGAATATAGTAAGCACGAGCCATATTATTACAGAGCAATGGAAGTCCATTAAATAAAATATACTTACATTACCGATGACAGTTGAACTAAATCTTGTAAATTCTTCATAAAGAGATACTTCTTTTTTACCATCGGCAAATGCAGTCAGTTTTTTAAACAGGACATCAACTGTGCGATTAAATTCTGGTATCAGACTGGTGAGGGCATTCTTCCTTGGTCAAGTCACATGGCGCAGAGAGGCTGGTCTCCAATTGCATTGAGCTGCATGTCGATGTCCACTGGTGGATGATTGGGAGCTAATGTTGCGACTAGAGGAAATAGATCATATTAACATTCGGGGTCACCTAGCTCCGTTGGTAGAGCGCACGCCGCGAAAGCGTGGGTCACGGGTTCGATTCCCAGTGGTGGCATGTTTTCAATCAGTAGGCCGACTGTGTAAATGACCTCTTTGTAAGGGGATTGCATCAAGTAGGGGATTACATCAAGTACACCACTGACCCGCAGGTAGCCAAGCCAAATGGGGGTTCGATGGGCTATTAGAGAAGAGGCAATACATATTTTTTTTATGGAGCTTGAAAATTACGATGAAGTATTAATGATTACTATTGTAGGCCACGTATGATGATGTAAGAGAACAATACCAAAGGGGTACTGTGTATCTTCTTTGGTACGTGTTGATGGATCCTCTCTTCCAGTCTTTTAGTCGTAAGGCCTACATACCGTGCTCCGCAGCGGCATTCATACTGATAAAGAACATTACTGGTTTGATGGGTAGACAGTACGTCCTTTTGACCAGAAGGGAGGATTGGCTTCGTTGTAAAAACAACCTTTGGCTCACTCGACGCATAACATTTTGACAGGATTGGAGGTACATGAAATTTGGAGGGAAATGACAACTAGGGATAAAAGTCGAACTGCGCGAGTTTAAACTTATCCCGTTATAATTCGAAAACAACTATAAGGGAAGAAAGGATAATAAAGACAAACACCTGGTAAACCACATTGCGCTAGAACAGAACCGAAGATCTCCAACTTGATAGTTTTATTTTTGGTGTTTACCTTTCAAACTTTTTAAACATGACAAAATGGATGCTTTTGGAATAAAGTCATTAAACGTTTCATCATGAGGGCCATAAGACCCCCAACCCCGCGTTTAAGACGTCTGTTGTAATTAACATAGAAATCGAATTGTGTCAGAGCTGTAATCTATAAAGAACACATGACGTCCATGAAGGCCCCCTCCCACAGGGATAGGTTGAAAAGGCGTAGCAATAAGAAATTAAGTAAATGGAAGGACTGCCATCCGGCCCGTTATGCTGTCCAAAGACCATTGAACTTGGCAAGTATCATCGGGAAACGAACATCAGGGAAATGATACATGCGCTCACTGGTTAGATCCAATGTCGTGACATATTTTCTATTTCTCTGGCGTTCTTTTCAAAACTGACATCTCGAGTCCTCTCTTCTCAGTGATCCACATTCAGACTAAAGTACCACTTTTGTCCATTTGTCATGGAGACACACTGAATGAGGAACTTTCTCTGTTGGCGCACTATGCTGCTAAGCATGTTACACAATAATACATACATCACATCTTCGAAAGTACAAAACGCAAAAATATTGAGTATGACAAATTTACTAACAGTAGAACTGTTTCTAAGGAAGTAAGAGCAACTAAAGAATTCAAAGTAATTAATGAAATGGATAGCCAGGGTATTGTTTTAACATTTCTCCTTTATGCAGATTGTATGGAGTTATTTGTGGATAAAGAGTTTCTACCGTTGTCTTTGGATAATATTCTGTCAAATTGAAATGACCAAGAGTGTTCCCGATTGACAGTCTACACAACTCGACAAAAGTAAAACTTTTGGAATATTGGGCGTCGTGAAAACATTTATATACTACAATGCCTGGTGCCAATTGTTCCATTTACGGCTGTGGATCAAATATGCCTTATTAGCCTATTTTGAACGCTAGGTGCACCATGGAATGTACGCATCTAGTGTATGCAAACTATGTCCAATATGCCTTTCTAGCGTATTTTGAACGCTTTGTTCGCCACGGAATGTAAGCATCTAGTGTATGCAAACTATGTCAAATATGCGTTATCAGTTTATTTTGAACGCTTTGTGCACCATGGAATGTACGCATCTAGTGTATGTGATTAATAACACTTAAGATTTACGTTTTCATCATTAAAATATTACAGTATAGAAAACGATCTCATAAGCGCAACTTTCGCAATAAATAATAGTAAGGTCTCTCATTCTTAAAATGATAATTAACACTTAAGATTTACGTATTCATCATTAAAATATCACAATATAGAAAACCATCTCATAAGCGCAACTTGCGCAATAAATAATAGTAAGGTCTCTCTTTCCAGACAAACCCCATTTTACTTACACTTTCCAGTTTCATGTTTGCGTTTTCCATAGTGCAAACTATTTAAGCACAGATAGAGTGGGTTGCCTAGTTTTGACAATATTATTTCTATCTTGATTTATTTTTATTGAAAAATGGATCTGTTACAAACTACTATAAATTTCCTTCCTTCCAATAAACCTTACTTTAATGTCTTCAAAGGAAGTTTAACACATACCATCCGCAGGGCCTCGAGTGATTACAACTGTTTTATGTCCAGTTGGGATGGTTGGATGGTTATCCCTTTTTGGGCATATCAGCGGCAGGGCTACTAAAATTTCCCTCGTGACTATGACGAAGGGGAGTTGTCATCTGCTCACCAGACCTGGGATTTGACTCCAGCTGTTGGTTTTTTAAAGTAAGGTCTTACACTACACGACCGCAAGGTCCGATTGTATACAAACTAGTGCAAGTAGAAAGGGATTCTATTTAAGTAGTAGTCTTTGCATAATATATTACTCTAGAGCAGTGAAAAGAGTATTCATAAACATAGTTTTTATATTAAGAACATGAGTATAATTGAGAGTTAAAGGGCTTCTTTCAGTTGTTAATATAAATGACATTGTATACAAACTAGTGCAAATAGAAAGGGATTCTATTTAAGTAGTAACTTAGCAAATGAAAAATGAAAAAAAATAGAGCTTCGAAGAGACTTGAAACAGAGAGGCAATACTATTAGGGACTTATCAAATGATAACGAAAAATAACTAATGTTTAAACCAGCAAGACAATAGAAGACGGGTTGATCTTAGGCTTAGTACATGGACAATCACAGAATCAACGACATAAATGGAGAGGGAGTAAATTAGTTTTTGTATGCAACTGATTTGCAATGTGCTGCAATGGGTCATTTGAGGCCGTCACGGTCTCTAGGGACGCCTAAGCAATGCTATGTGTCAATTTGAGCTCGTTCTGAGCACTTTAAAATCCCAAGGAAATTTTTTCAAAGTGGCACAATAGACCACCTCTTTGCAATGTGCTCTAATGGGTCATTTGAGGCTGTCACGGTCTCTAGGGACGCCTAAGCAATGCTATGTGTCAATTTTGTCAAATATGCCTTATTTGCCTATTTTGAACGCTTTGTGCACCATGGAATATACGCATCTAGTGTATGCAAACTATATCAAATATGCCTTATCAGCCTATTTTAAACGCTTTGTGCACCATGGAATGTACGCATCTAGTGTATACAAACTATGTCAAATATGCCTTATCAGCCTTTTTTGAACGCTTTGTTCACCATGGAATAAACGCTTTTAGTGTAATGTACTTTTCGTAGCGATTTTCTTACATTGATAGGTAGGTCCCTTGGGTAGCGAAGGTAAACAAACTAGTCGTCAAACATCCTTGCCATAGTTAACGAACCGTACGATTGGCATGCTTTCAGCTCTCCACATTCTTCTGCTCATGCACACAATAAGTTAAGGACGTGAGGTTTCTATTCGTGTGCACGTCTACTTATCGGAAAGAGGCAAGAATCACAGTAAGCGTGAAACTTTAAGTAGCTTAAAAATCTTAGTCTTTCTTTAGACTCAAATCTATGAACGCTTTACCTATTTATATAGAGAGCACTGTATTTCTAGTGTCAGCGACGTTTTAGCGTTGCACTATGTATGTATATATATCCCTTCTATATTCCTCAGGAGTTTGGACTTTGTATCGTTGCCACATAAGGTGGCTCGAGCGTTTTCATCAGAATACCAAAAGCTGTTTTTAGTGACACTTGCATG
This sequence comes from Alatinidae sp. Z8VKAUB7J3, assembly GCA_010016025.2. Taxonomy (NCBI): domain Eukaryota; kingdom Metazoa; phylum Cnidaria; class Cubozoa; order Carybdeida; family Alatinidae; species Alatinidae sp. Z8VKAUB7J3. The sequence goes on from JAAAKM020721499.1 coordinate 257,101,682, forward strand.
CTAGAAATGCGTACATTCCATGGTGCACAATGCGTTTAGAATAGCAACAAAAGCTGTTTTTAGTGACACTTGCATGCTTAATATGCGTACACTTCATGGTGCACAATGCATTTATAATAGCACCAAAAACTGTTTTTAGTGACACTGGCATTCTTGGAATCCGTACATTCCATGGTGCACAATGCGTTTCCTTAAGTTATATAGATACCAATTGGTCATGTATTGATCATTTTGATCTTAACTAGAGCCAACGAAAGAATATATCCTTCGTATTTAATAATCAAAGTTTGAATTCAAAAAAGAAACCTAAAACATTGGTAACATTTTACCATTTTATATATTTTATCCTGTATCCGTATATTTTCTTATTTGTATTAAAATCGAAGGTTTTGTAATCTGCCTATAAGAGGAAGAGGTTTCAAGTGTTGCATCATAGCAGTAAGGCGATCAACATATTGTGTGGGGTCTTTCAATGAAATGTCGTCAATTGGTGCAACGAATTGTCCAGGAAGACGAAGTGTGGTGCCATAAACAAGTTGAGCGGGAGAGAATCAGAGGAAGTGCTTCAGTCCACTTTGACGGATCGGGTTGAGCTTTAAGAGAGGCTTTCAGTTGGCGGTGAACACATGTTGCCATTTGAAAATAACACACAAAGCAATCATCGAGAGATTTGGTTATATTTTGCCTAAATTGTAAATATCAAACAAGCATTTCATTGAGAAATGAAATGATCAATTGTTACATTTTGTTTCACTGCACCTAGAAAACAACCAAATTGTTTTACAACGCATACCTATTTTGAAGTCCATTTGTTAACATTAAAATCGTCTTTAGATTCGCATATTCCTTATATAGGCAGCTGTCATGACTTCATACGTCCACAAATCTTTTGGTAGTTGTGCTTCTAGTAACAAACAACGTGCCATCTCAAATAAAGTACACCATCCACGCTCCGCAGTACCGTTTTGGGGCGCTAATACAAATCTGCACCCCCCTCCAAAATCATCGATAATGTATTCGTATTTAAATAAAATTTATAGGGTATGTAGTTTATTCTATAGATGTTTCTCAGAGACCAAGGAGACATATTACACCTCCGCTGCGTTATGAAGATGAGTTTTACTAGTTTTATTTTGTGGGGGGAATAATGTTGTATCCACTGTAATTGTGATTAGTGCCCATGCTTCCTATGAGCCGCGGATGATGTAATCAGGAACACGAGGTAGAGGAGTGTAGAAGTTGATGTTGAAGAGTATGGAGGTTTATTTGTTGAGTTATATCGATTCAGTGAAGAGTCAGTTATTGCTATTTTACACAAGGAGTGGTGAATAGAATCATAAAAACATTAAAAGAAGTGAACAGGATAGTCGATGGTGTCTTTTAGAGAGTTCAGAAACCTATTATTCTTCTATATATTGAGTTGGTGGCTGATATCAATTTGTTGCTGCAGTCTGAACCCGCCGATAAACAGAAATCATGTCAGTACAAGGCAACCATCCTTTACTTTGCCGACAAAAGGAGTTTGTGTTTTCTCTGAAATTTTTGTAACAATTTTGGCGCCTCCAAGTTGTTGGTAGGTCGTAACGATTGTCCAATCAGCAGTCGACAAATTTTTGCTTGGATCCCTTTCTTTGTTTGCAAGTTATCATAAATGATGCTTGAATGTTTGAAGAACTTGTTCTTTGCACGAGCCACTCTGATGAGCGTGCAACGGCTAGGCTATCTTAGTAACAAGGGAGCACTAAGACACAGTTTCTAAGGTTAGAGGACTGAGATCGAGGTTATCAGATCAGTGACGTTTTATTAAGGGAAGATGTAAACCATTAACATAAGACTGTTTAGATGATTGCTAGGCTGTCTTAGTAACAAGGGAGCACTAAGACACAGTTTCTAAGGTCAGAGGACTGAGATCGAGGTTATCAGATCAGTGAGTTGTATTTCTGTTTTGCGTCGCTGTCTTATGAGATTGTTCCTTCTTGTATAGAAGCACGCTGTTTGAGATTGATGAGCTGAGCTTTTTGGTGTTCTAAATCAATATTCGTACTACTAACACTAAGGAGCGGAACCAGTAGGCCTAAAAACTCCCTGAATTTTTATGTCGTTGTACGATACACTTAATTATGCAAAAATGCAGATTCATTACCTCACACCGACGACCGAGGATATTTAGGGATCGAACAAATCCTCTCGATATTTATGATGACTTGGATGTATTCAAAAGGTTTCAAGAGTTGATCAATCTTCTAATGCCAGACATCGAACCAACCACTCGAAGGAGCCATTCAATATTGGCCACACTTCAAATACTTTGTGCTTTACGTTTTTATGCAACAGGCAGTTTCCAAAAGGTTAGTGGAGATGTTATTGACATTCCATGGTGCACAAAGCGTTCAAAATAGGCTAATAAGGCATATTTGACATAGTTTTCATACACTAGATGCGTATATTCCATGGTGCACAAAGCGTTCAAAATAGGCTGATAACGCATATTTGACATAGTTTGCTTACACTAGATGTGTACATTGCATGGTGCACAAAGCGTTCAAAATAGGCTAATAAGGCATATTTGACATAGTTTGCATACACGCTTTGTGCACCATGGAATGTACGCATCTAGTGTATGCAAACTATGTCAAATATGCCTTACTAACCTAATTTGAATGCTTTGTGCACCATGGAATGTACGCATCTAGTGTATGCAAACAATGTCAAATTTGCCTTATTAGCCTATTTTGAACGCTTTGTGCACCATGGAAATTACGCATCTAGTGTATGCAAACTATGTCAAATATGCCTTATTAGCGTACGAGCTTTACAATTTGGCAACACCAAGGGTGTACAGCATTATTTATTTGTACGGTTTAGGGACGTGGCTGCCCCTCCCCCAATTATGATTGTGCTGATTTTTTTTTCACTGAAAATACAAGTCCTACACTTTTAATTTAATTCTCTGTTATGACCAAAGTATTCCACCTCTGTAATCCTTGTCTTATGTTGATCAAATTTAGCGTTTAAGAAGTCTTGCTCAGATCCACTATATGAACATAATGAGAATGCGTTCTACATGTTGGCATGTGGCTATTTCAAAAGTGATATTCTGCTAGGATCCACTATATGAAAATAATGAGAATGCGTTCTTCCTGTTGGCATGTGGCTATTTCACTAGTGCTATTCTGCTAGGATCCACTATATGAACATAATGAGAATGCGTTCTACATGTTGGCATGTGGCTATTTCAAATACAATCATTGAGAACTCGTTCTGGTAAGAGCATCATGTTTCTGGCAGTGACGATGGCAATTGCTCAGTTGTTCCAATTAGTGGGAGCGCATATTATTAACAAACGGATACCATGTGCTGCTGTAAGCATTGTACTGCACTGGACCTATCTTGCCTCTTTCATGTGGATGACGATCATTTCATACGACTTACTACTAACCTTTGGGTTTCCATTTCAGAAGCAGCAGATTAGGGTAGATTGTATGGAGGAAAACCGTTTGAAAAAATTGTTGGAAAGTGAACAGATGCAGAAAATGGCGGAGGAATGCATATATATACTGGGAGAAGGGAATTTAGAAGAAGCCGTGGAAGAAATATCAGAGGAAGTATATCAGAAATGCAGTGGAATATCAAATAAGAAGGAGATGGTGAGAAATACAAACGAATTCTTTGATGTCTTTGAGTGTTTTTGTCGTCATTTATATTCCCTGTGTCCCGGTCGTCATTTTTGTCCCGGTCGTCATTTGTGTTCCAGTTTCCTGGTCTGTAATTTCTCTTTGAGTGTCCTGGTCTCCATTTATATTCCCTGTGTCCCGGTCGTCATTTGTGTCCCGGTGCCTTGTTGATGGTGATTGCTAATCGAACATTCCTTGTGTCCCGGTCGCTTTCTCTTTAGAGAAATAAAAGTATGTTAACATCGGAGGTCACCTAGCTCAGTTGGTAGAGCGCGCGCTGCGAAAGCGTGGGTCACGGGTTCGATCCCCGGTGGCGATATGCTTTTCTATTTCTCTAGTGTTCTTTTCAAAAACTAACACTTCAAATCCTCTCTTCTCGATGATACTTTCTAACTTTAATGGGCTTTGAATTGATGACGGGCCGGATGGCAGTTCTTGATGATGATGGTGGCAATGACGATGATGGCAATGATGACAATGACAATGATGATGATGGCAATGATGATGATGGCAACGATGATGATGGTGGCAAGGACGATGATGGTGGCAATGATGATGATGGCAATGATGATGATGGCAATGATGGTGATGGCAATGATGATGATGGCAATGATGATGATGGAAATGATGATGATGGCAATGATGGTGATGGAAAAAAATGAGATTTTCTCCAAGGCGCACGCCTTGGGGAAATTTGCAAAAATTGGTCAAATTTTGACAACAACCAAAACCGATTGCAAGATGCTTGCCAAGTCCTGTTATGATGTTTGGAGCTTTTTTCTCAGTGAGTTTCGAATATTTTAAGCAATTTATAGGCCTTTGATGATAGTGACCCTAAAATGAGATTTTGTCGGAGGCGCGCGCCTTGGAGAACATTCTCAGGCGAGAATCATAAATTTTTACAATTATACTTCATCAGTGATAGAAATTCTGAATTGAATGCACGTTGCAAAATTTCTCCCGACGTTGAAAGGACAATTGTTTCCCAATTGCAACATCTTTTCTACGAAAATTATAATTTAGTGCGTCTGTTCGAAACAGCCATCGATTTGATGCCTACTGATACGCATAAAATTGTTATTTCCGCTGACCACTACTTTCTTTGGGAAGACAACGTATCTTACCATAAGTTGTACATATATGGCCTAGTCATCATAGATTCTCATCACGTCCGACACGGGGGATTTTTATTGTTTGTATCCTACCGAACTGTTGTGTCAGTTTAGAGCATTTCTTAAGTTAGGCACACACGAACAACTTTCAGGACAACTTTGACGACAACTTGGTTGGCCAACTCGGTTGTCGACGATGATTGTGAAGGATGGCTTGGCATAATAAGCTTGAATGCCAACGTTCTAGAAAACAATGCCTCTATACTCAGTGCTAAAATGGTGTTCAGATGTCCTGTAGAGTTCTGCAGTAACAGTGCTGAAGTGCCACTGCAAATAAGAAGGCAGCATATCACAAACCTTAAGAGATGTCACACTAGATTTAACACTTTGGAAGGTAATAGGTTGTTGAGGTATTTGTATTGTGATATCCTTGATGCGATTGTATTGTGACATCCTTGATACCACTGTTTTGTGACATTCTTGATACGACTGTTTTGTGACATCCCTGATGCGATTGTTTTGTGACATCCTTGATGCTTCTGTATTGTGATATCCTTGATGCGATTTTATTGTGACATCCTTGATACGACTGTTTTGTGACATTCTTGATACGACTGTTTTGTGACATCCTTGTCTTTCTCTTCCCGTAGAAATGCTCGTTCACGTTCACGCTCCTCTCTTTCACGCTCTCGTTCATCCCGCGCACGTTCACGTTCTTCCAGTGCATTCTCTTGTTGATCCTTGATAAACCCAACCAACGATTCCCCCGACAAGCCTAAACCTTCCCCTAACTCCTTAAGGGTCTTAATATCCATAACAAAATGGTAAAACTACTGGGAAGATAAAATGTAGTCCTCCCCTGTTTGATCAGAAATCGTAATAAGCGCCTCATACGGTTTGATCCTCGAGATGCAAAACGGAACTGGATTGATGATATTCAGTTACAGTTGATGGCATGTTTATCAAAAGGAGATCTTAGTTGAGTGCATACAAGTGCATACAAGGGTCCTCCCCTGTTTGATCAGAAATCGTAATAAGCGCCTCATACGGTTTGATCCTCGAGATGCAACACTCGATGGAAGTGTCATCAAACAAGTACCCAATTTTGTTTATCTTGGAAGCAATATCCAGTCAAGCAAAAAAGACATGGAAATTCAAAAAGCAAAAGCCTGGTAAGCTCTCAATAAATTAACAGACATCTGGAAATCAGGCCTATCCAAAACCTTAAAGAGAAACTATTTCAATGCGGTAGTCGAATCAGTCCTACTGTTTCATGCACTTGAACACTACATTATTGCTTAATCAAGTACAATCATCGTACGACTAGTATCACAAGACTATTTCATAATAACTCATCATTACATCCCCCTTCTTAGCTCTTAATAAGATATTACTAAACAGGTATAAATGTAAACATTAATATGTCAAATATAATAGTACAACTACTGCTAAATAATAGAATTACCAAAATTACGTCATTATAAAGTCTCTATGCCAACTAGGCATCAAATCTCTTTCTCTGCTCGTAAATCTACGGCTCTGCCTATTATTTTATGTTATTGTTTCTCCTTTCCTAATATTAACTCTGCTTAGTCTTACCACTTAATTTTCTTTTCCTTTACTATATGTTTTACTAATTCAAATCTTGTTCTCTGCTCGTGAATCTACGGCTCTGCCTATTATTTTATGTTATTGTTTCTCCCCTCTTAATATTATTTATTTCCGGCAATTCGACATTTAAAGAATGGCGAAGCTGCAGGAAAAGATATCCCTGCAGAATTCTTTAAGAACCTAGACCTAAAAACAAAGATGCATACTGAATTGTACCTGAAGATCTACAGAAAGGGGCAATGGCCACAGGATTTTGTCGTCGGAGTATTTCTGCCACTAGAAATACTAACGAACACAGTGAAATGCGAGGAACACAGAACGGATTACTCTTAAAGCTAACTTAAAACTTGTTATGTAGTGGCATCAACCAAAACAAATGACATCCCAAATTTCTCTGCCTCAATGGGATGGGACTATGATGTAATTTTTAGCACATCAGTGTTCCAACAACTAAGGACGGGGTTCGATTTCTCTTGGTTCTACGTTTTCATCTTTGATCTTTTCATCCTATATCAACATCAATACATGTCGGGTACTAGAGGCCATATGAAACTCTCCTCCCGCAGCAATAAATAACAATTTAATCAGAAACAGAAGTCAATCAACCGAAATTGCCTAAAATGTAGAGGGTCTACAATTGTAGCGATTGGGATAATATGGGTTAATCCATAGCCACACAATAATAAATGATAATCTACTAATCTGTGACACAGTAAAATCCGCTGTTTCGATTAGTATCTTAAAGAAATGGAACATGCAAAGAAAAAGTTACACTATTTGAACATATTGGGAATGCGTTCTGCACGCTGGAATGTGAGCATTTCAATAGTTCCATTGAGCGTAATTACACTATTTGAACATATTTGGAATGCGTTCTGCACCCTGGAATGTGAGTATTTTAATAGTTCCATTGAGCGTAGTTACACTTTTTGAAGATGTTGGAATGCGTTTTGCACGCTGGAATGTGAGCATTTCAATAGTGCCGATCCGTTGGAATCATGGGAATGCGAGGAATAAGAACAGCCTTACCCTCAAAATGCCCTGTCAAGATTGTCGCCTTTTTTAGGCTTTCCATTGTTTTTTTTACGGCAAGTCGCGTGCCATTGCAAAGCTTTGGTGGGTCGCCTATATTTTTGGGTGCGAGAATCGCTCTTTCACTTAGCCATTTATTATTTTTATAATTTTTTAGAATATTCGGAAATGTGTAGTATTCATATGCCTTTTTAAGTTATAAACACGTGTGAACGAGGCACCACAAATCTGACAGACCTGCATCCTATCCCAACTTCTACCAGGTGAAATATATCATCAAAATAACAAAACACCACCTTTTAAAGAAACATTACCACATCTTATACTCTTCCTTTATGCTATGGCTTTCTAAAGACTCCTCTCGTTATATGCCTCCTTTTGAAAATGAAATTTCGATCCTTTCAATGTGTATAAATTCTGTTGTAACGATGTATTATGTACCGATGTATTTAGTCTGAAAAGAATCGGCAAAAAGCTTCACTAACATTATAAGAGTTCTTTTTCGGAGTATTTTCAAATTCTTAAAATGTGTAGAATCCTCTGCTGATTCTTCGACTAATCTCGGTTTTATAATAGAATTATTTTCGCAAATGGTTTCTATTTTTATGAGCCTTAAATATTCTTGAATGATTCTTAAATTTTTCTCAAGGATGATTGTGATTTTCATGAAGCGCATGAAGGAAGTTACAAAATTACATTATTTTTTAGATCTTGGGACCAAATCCAAAGTATTACCCTAGTGTACAGATTTTCCAACAATTTGAATTCTGAGTGGAAACTCTCCTTGGAAAATCTTTCCGATGAAAACATTTCCTGTCCGACCTTATGTTAAATACGCGTCATAAGCCTATTATGAACGCTTTGTGCACCATGGAATGTACGCTTCTAGTGTATGCAAACTATGTTTAATACGCGTCATCGGCCTATTTTGAACGCTTTGTGCATCATGGAATGTACGCATTTATTGTATCCAAACTATGCCAAATATGCGTCATTAGCCTATTTTGAACGCTTTGTGCACCATGGAATGTACGCATCTAGTCGTTTAGATTTTAACGAAAAAATGTTACCATGAACGTTATTTTAAAGCACTTGTCACCCTCACGATCATATTTTAAATTCAAGTTAACACATGCAATGGACTCAGTGGATCCATATCAGTAACTGTGGCCACTTACAATGATAAGGCATGAAGAGCTAGGCTACCAGCTTACTTAACGTTTAGATTTTAACCAAAAAATGTTACCGTGAACGTTATTTGCTTCCTCTTTTTCTTTTGACGACGGTACCAGTCTCTCTAGTTGGGTCTGAAGAATCTCAAATTCTGTAAAAACCAACTCTCTTGAAACAGTACTGGGCGGAATGCAAAATTGTAGTCCCCGTGACAATACGTCCATTTCGATGTTACTTAGATCATAGCTGGAAAGGTTAACAACATGCTTGTCAGCAACTATGGCCGGGTCTCCATAACGTCCCTTGACAAATAATGCACTTTATTTACAACGTTTCGTCTAAAAGATGGGGCAACTTTAAATGAACCAAATTAAGCACTCGGTAGGTGGATTGCATTAACACTGTTATTGTCATTATTGAACATTCTGATATTAACCAAACACATTTAAATTGTTGATACTCCTTGTGAAAATTAAAGAAATACACAACGACAAATAATGCACTTTATTTACAACGTTTCGTCGGATCTGATAGTGTGATTAGCCCTTCAGAGATCAATCTATAATATATGGGCCACCCAGATGTTGCGAATTTTCATATGCGACCAACTCGTATACAAATTTAAGCACATTTTCCATAATGTTATGGAATTATCAGTGTCTGCAAGTCCAAATCTTAAAGTGAAATGTAAAAAGGGATTGTAACTGAAACTGAATTCTATTCACTCAACATATGAAATACTATAAAGATAAGTGCCCAGCACAAGGCGCGTAGGTGAAACATAATGACAAAACGTAATTTGATGAGCTTTCGGTGTACTCTACCACCATCCTCGAATCAATTAATTACAAGATAAGAAATGCGTTCTGTTAAGACCGTAAAATAAACAATAGAATACATTAACAACTAACAAGAGACATACTAGAAGAGGGAGAGGAGAATTGAACTTTTGTTTACGTGCTTTGTGCACCATGGAATGTACGCATCTAGTGTATGCAAACTATGTCAAATATGCCTTATTTGCTTATTTAGAACGGTTTGTGCACCATGGAATGTACGCACCATGTGTATCCAAACTATGTCAAATATGCCTTATTAGACTATTTTGAACGCTTTGTGCACCGTGGAATGTACGCATCTAGTGTATGCAAACTATGTCAAATATGCCTTATTAGCCGCTTTTTTCTACAATTGGCCCATGACTTTCACTTTTCTCCACAACTATTCCCTCTTTTTTAAATTCAAAAATCAACGCTTCACGCTTCAAGCGGTTATCTATCAGGGTAAGAAATTTTGCCAATGGTCAAGCATATATCATATTAAGCAGAATGTGATATTTAGAAGGATTGCAAACTGAAGAATGGGACTGTGACAACCTCCAAGAAAAAATACTTTGTAAATGTTTCCCCCAGTGATTATTATAGTAACTCCGCAGTCGTTCAGATTTCTTCCATTCCTCAGTTTTTTTGAGAACCTCAATATTTTTTTCCAATATCGACATATATGAACTCTTTGCAATGGCACGAAGATGTGCAAGTAGAACTGCCTTGGAACCACTCAAACCATTTGAAGCTTTTGAAAGCCATTCACTCCAGGCCTTTTCCCGGTGGAAAGCATATGTAAGTTGTCTGATTCGTCCTAGCAATAGACACTTTTTGAATCATGGTATCTTGAAGTATGATCTCTCTCTGGTGTTCTACCAAGATCGTCTCTCTGCAGCAATACTTATAACAGGAAGCTTTTTGCTTCAGCAAAAAGATGAGAAACACAAGTAAAAAGCATGGCCTATATTTGATATCTAACTCACTCCTTGTTTGGAAAGCACAGAGCACTTCAATGTTCCTTTGTTTTATCATTCATCTGTGAAGGACGAGCACCGAGGTGCTGTTCCTAATGGCCTTTCTATTTCTTGCTCCTTAATTTCTTTTCACTTGTGTAGTTGTTGGAAATTCGACGCTATTTTGTTGTTGATCGCCAAAATTTTCTGGCCCTTCTTAAGGTTCAGTTATAGCCCTATTAAAGTCTTTAAACAATTGCGCAATCATGTGCAAATGCGGTGTCGTCACTCAGTGTTAATGACAGTCACATCAAACCCTTCATCAATCAAAGTCTTGAAGTCACGACTCCAGACTTTATAGAAGAGCCTCTTCCAGATCAAAGAAACAACAGCTTTCAGTTGAGGGCATTTGGTGAGCGCTTTGTACACAAAGTGATTGCAAATGCGGTATCGTCACTCAGTGTTAACGACAGTCACATCAAACCCTTCATAATGGGAATGTGTTCTGCACGCTGGAATGTGAGCATTTCAATAGTGCCATTGAGCGTAGTTACAGTATTTGAACATGTTTGGAATGCGTTCTGCACGCTGGAATGTGAGCATTTCAATAGTGTCATTGAGCGTAGTTACCCTATTTGAAGATATTTGGAATGCGTTCTGCACGCTGGAATATGAGCATTTCAATAGTGCCATTGAGCGTAGTTACACAACTAATTACAAAGAGACTATCATTACAAACTAATTACAATAATTAATACCAACGGGATTCTAATTACATAGCGTCAGTGTTGTTGACAATACATAACTATTAAACTATTAACAAAGTAACATTGAATCCTAACAGCTCTCTCAAAAATGCAGTTGGGTATACGTTTCACAGAATTCATTTCGGTCATTCTGACGTTAGTACTCTGAGGATTGTCAGATCATTGTCCCGAAATGGTATATTTGTAGCTTTCACGCGAGTAAAGGAGTAATGATTTGTGTAATCGAAGTACAAATGACCTTGAGAATATAGATACATACTCTTTTTTAAAAGCAACTCGATTTTCAGGGTCAGGGCTATTGTTGCTAAGGGTATAATACACTTTCAGGGCCAAAGTGGCTTAAAAGGTTGTGAATGTTAATTTTTCTCTGTCATACCCCATTTACAGGGCTCCACTCACTTATGCTTCGTACACAACTCAATAAACTCATTTCTTCTGCTTATCCTCAAGTTAATCTTTGTTTTGTTTTCCGCTCTTCCTTTCGTCTATCTAACTTTTTTCAGTTTAAGAACCGAACCCCCAAATTACTGTGCTCAGGCCTAGTATTTGATTTTAAGTGTCGCTTCTGCGAAGAAGCGTATTTAGGTCAGACAATGTTCCCTTTTCCTCCTAGATAAAGGTCTGAATGCACATTTTGAATTTTGATTTTAGCTTTTATTCTGTAAAAGACTTAGATTTGGACACGTCGCTTGGCTTTCAATATTTGCAGATTCATTTTTCTATCAGTAAGGTTAATAATGAATAAGAACTCAACCGTGTCACGCACACATCGTAGGCCACACCCAACTCTTGTTGCTCAAGAACGTTTGCTTGGATAGGGTTCCTACCGTCTTTTTAGGTACTGTAAATAACCATAAATCGTTCCGTAAATTAATGAAAGTTTCTCTTTTGGTATTTCCTATTAAGGCTTCACAAGAGTCGGGAATATTTTGTTGCTGTGATTCCTTTAGGAACAGATCTAGCATGCATGATCCTATCTTTACGTTATATATAGGTAATGTTAGTTGGCAGACCAAATTTTTAAATGACACTGAAATGCGTACAATCCATGGTGCACAATGCGTTTAGAAAAACACCAAAAGCTGTTTTTAGTGACACTTGCATGCTTGGAATGTGTATATTCCATGGTGCACAATGCGTTTAGAATAGCAGCAAAAACCTTTTTTTAGTGACACTTCCATGCTTGGAATGCGTACATTCCATGCTGCACAATGCGTTTAGAATAGCACCAAAAGCTGTTTTTAGTGACGTTTCTCACAGGATCCACTGGAAATGTTTTTTTCCAAAAATTAGAAGTCATTTGGGTTGGAACAATAATCCAAATGCATTACAGTTTAAGTATGCTATGCACTCTTTACTTTTAAAAAATAAAATTGATGCTCCATCAACGGCAAACTGTGTTTCCTGTAGTGACAATGAATCGGATCAAAATGAGCAAAAAAGTGATGAAACTGTGTCTGAATTGTTCAAGATGTGGTACGCAAGCCTTATTGAAGACATTCTTCTTGATTAGCTGTATTTTGGACTGTTTGATTTTTTTAGAATTTCTCTTTGGTGATACGCTTTGGAAAACTAAAGACCTATGTTGTCATACTTCCTTAAATTCATCTATTAAATCATATAGCACCTATCAGTATCAGTGTTTGGTCTTCTGACTAATGATGATGTTTTGTTGATGATTTGTGTAAGGCATATTAGACATAGTTTGCATACACTAGATGCGTACATTCCATGGTGCACAAAGCGTTCAAATAGGTTATTAAGGCATAATAGACATAGTTTGCAAACACTAGATGCGTACATTCCACAGTGCACAAAGCGTTCAAATTATGCTAATAAGGTATATTTGACATAGTTTGCATACACTAGATGCGTACACTCCATAATGCACCAAGCGTTCAAAATTCTGTCTGTGACGTCTGTTATGTTTGTTATGTTTGTTGTATTTGTTATGTCTGTTTTACGTTTGTTATGTTTGTTGTTTTTGTTGTATTTGTTGTGTCTGTTACGTCTGTTATGTTTGTTGTTTTTGTTACGCCAGTTATGTTATATTTTTTAAATCTGTTATATTTGTTATGTCTATTATGTCTGTTATGTTGGCTGTGTCTGTTATGTCTGTTTAAAGAAGTTGCTGAAACTTTAAATTAAAGTAAACTAAGATTAAGTCAAATTATCAAGAAAAACGTTGACGAAGAAGCTAAGAAATTAAATATCAATTAAAGGCATTTACGGACCAACTATGCAAAGACTTAAAAATTAAGTACACAGTTGTCTTAAATTAAAGCAACTGCCTACTCTACAATTCAGGTGCAGCATTAACTTATCATTGTGTAAATACCGCAGGAAATCAGAGTTGTCCTATCTCTACATTTGCACAAGTCAATAAGTAAGCAAAAAAAGCAAGGGAGGGCGGGCGTCCAGTTAGCTCGATCGGTAAAGAGGCGGTCTAGAAAACCGAAGGTTGCTGGTTCGAGCCGATACTCCACCACCATTTCTCAACCTTTCTACTCAAAATGCAACAGCAAAGTTGCCATCTTCTTCAAATGCTATCATTCTCTCTGTTTAAAGAAAACAGATTCATAATTGAAGCTTTGTTCATTTCAATCTTAGGGATGATCTACATTTGTTACACTTCATTAAATGGTTGTAAAGGGATACTTTTATTTATTTGTCTTGTTTGTTTTCTACATGATTTTTTAAATCTTTAAATTGATATACATTTCTTACAAATTAATTAGTCATACCACAGTTCCATTTGCAAGTTTTGACCTACTTTATTCTAAACGCATTGTGCACCATGGAATGTACGCATTCCAAGCATGCAAGTGTCACTAAAAACAGCATTTGGTGCAGTTCTAAACGCATTGTGCACCATGGAATGTAGGCATTCCAAGCATGCAAGTGTCACTAAAAACGACTTTTGGTGCTATTTTACACGCATTGTGCACCACGTAATGTACGCATTCCAAGCATGCAAGTGTCACTAAAAACAATTTGCCTTCTTGTTGGCCCCGGCATGAAGCAAGCTGTAACAAATGGAGCAAACAGCATGGCAAGCCCATGGCTTTTCCAAAATATGCCAGATAAGCCTTTTTAATATAATGTGACATCTCTCTTTGAAGCGTACGTAAACCTTTCACAAATGTAACAGAAAGAATATGGGCTGTTTTTGCAACATCGTCTACTGGTCATAAAATGTCTGAAAAGGAACGAAACACCGGAGAGAAGCTCGGGAAAACAAAGTTTTAAGTCTACGGCCATGATGTTGAAGAAGTCCTCGAATATACATTCATTGCTATTCTCCGAAACCAATTACTTAAGAGACACTATCGTCTTCTCTAGAATTGCAAGGTGGACAAATGAACTGTTTTAGATCACATTTACGTGGTATTCCTTCAATCAGAGAGAATCGGACTGTTGCTGTGAAGAAGAACCATTAATCAGCAGTTAAAATGTATGATTATGCATTTTCGATGCTGTAAAATGATGTCATTGTTATTTAGATCGTGTAACTTTTAGTATAAGTAAATTGCATCAGGCCATATCAGTGAAGCATTAATCAGCAGTTAAAATGTGTACACGGACGATTGCTTCCGTATCATAGGAAAGGCCAGGTCTGCATTTCATTTGGCCGTTCTGGAGTCAGTCTCTAGTGTCTTCAGTGGTAGGCCCTACATCAAACAGGATTCAACATTATTTGATTCAATCAATCAGCTACGTACAGACCCTGTTTACACGGGTACGGATCCAAACTGGTACGGATCCATTTGGATCCGTACCAATTTTTGGGGGTGTTTATACGAGCACGGATCCAAACTGGTTCGCGTTTATACGGGATCGGATCCGTTTGGGTCTGCTACGTTGCGTTCATACCTGGCCAGTAATTATCGGGCAGCGAGGCAGGGTGGGTGGGTGGACCATTGGACTAAGTCCACCTTATTTGTTACTAGCCCGCCCCAATTTTATGTCAATCTACTTATGTGGTAGACCGAATTTATGTGGTCCAACTGTCAATCTCTCACCTAACTATTCAGAGCAGCCACCCCAAGTTAACCCTGTCTGTAGTGTTCCTCGTGCCCCCATATGAATATCAGAAATTTGATAAATTTTTGGACTCATTGCTTTCTTCTTGTTGACATAGACAACCTGTCCAAATTTGATAACGGTATCTTGAGCAATCGATGAGATACGCCCTTCCAAACTTTAAATCATGCCTATCAAAATCTTGTTAAATGAACCCAGTTCATAATTTTATGAACTGAGAAAAATTAACAGTGTTTCCTTAAGGCCTTTTCCAAATTGGTGGGTGAATTTCGCGGCCAGAGCGAGTTGTAACAGGTGTAGGTATGGTAACTAAAGCTGGAGTTGTAGCAGGAGGCGAAGAACTAGAAACTGTAGGTTCAGATCTAACACTGAAAGTGTCGGAATGTTCCATGTATGCGGGCTTTATTCGGTCTAATGTAACAGAGTCATTTTTCGTAGGAAGTTCAATGATAAAATACTTCTTACGACGAGAAATAACCTTAAACAAAACCAAATAATAATTTTTCGAAAATTAAAAGTATGTTATGTCACTGATACTTCAAGTGGGAAAATGTAAAAGAATTCCAATCTGAAGGACCCACACAATTTTTTAAAAATTTATAACTGTGTCGAAATTTTTCTGACAGAATTTTAAAGGCGCGGGTATTAACTGTCGCGAACGGGCCAAAAACAAACTGTCGCGGGAAGAAACTGATTAAATTTAGGTATGCTCACGAAATATTACTCGCCGTTCAAATGGTCTCGGCCACTCTGTATGATAAATAACTGCAAAATGATGCAATGACATAGCGACTTCCGAGCAAACGTAGGATATAACACATTTTTTTACTCTAAGAATCTATGTAGTACATCAACGTATTATCTTGGAAAGAGTACTGGCCGTTCTTTAGCCCTCATGCATCTGCGGTATTTGTATCTTTGTTTAATCTTTTTCTCATTTTTATTTAACCTTGATCTATTCTTTTTTTATTGAATTTTATCTTAATCAATTTCCCATTTTTATCTTATCCTAATATTTTTATGATTGCTTTCTTATCTTTACCCAATGTCAGTGTATCTTTGTTTAATCTTTTTCTCATTTTTATTTAACCTTGATCTATTCTTTTTTTATTGAATTTTATCTTAATCAGGATTTACCTGACCTTCACAGAGAAAGCAGTACCTGTACTCGCATGCCCAGATGAGGATTTACCTGACACTCACACTAAAAGCAGTACATTCCAAGACATGCCGAGATTAGGATTTACCTGACCTTCACAGAGAAAGCAGTACCTGTACTCGCATGCCGAGATTAGGATTTACCTGACCTTCACAGAGAAAGCAGTACCTGTACTCGCATGCCCAGATGACGAAAAAAGCTTTTAAGTACACAATGTTTTCGCTATTTCGTGCAATATTCTTAATTTGTACCACAAACAAACTATCTTTTCAGAGTCTGCTTTTCCCAGGCCATCCTTAAATTTACATATTCTTTTCAGAGTCTGCTTTTCCCAGGCCATCCTTCAATTTACATATTCTTTTCAGATTCTGCTTCTCCCAGGCCATCCTTCAATTTACATATTCTTACTTTGCGTCTTTAGTTATCGCCGCCACCTTTCTTGTTGTTCTTGCTGTTCTTGTTGTTCTCGTTGTTCTTGTTGTTTTTGTTGTTCTTGTTGTTTTTGTTGTTCTTGTTGTTTTTGTTGTTTTTGTTGTTCTTGTTGTTTTTGTTGTTCTTGTTGTTTTTGTTGTTCTTGTTGTTCTTGTTGTTCTTGTTGTTCTTGTTGTTCTTGTTGTTCTTGTTTGGTAGGTTATTATCTCCCTTTAAAATGGCGTTAAGATGACACCGAAACGTCCGGAGAAAACGTTCTTGTTACTCTTGACAAAATATTTAGTGACCGATGTAGACAGGTTACATTGTTTTAAATATGCTAATACTTTTCGCCTCAGTCATTGCCGTAAATGCCGCAACTCAACCTCATAAAGACAGCGACATGTTTCAAATCCGGTAGCTTGAAGATGTTGTAGATAATATTTAATAACGGAATCATTAGTGAAATGCCATTAATGGCATTTCACTAATGATTCCGTTATTAAATTTTATCATATCTACTCACAACAAATTGTGACACCTTCACCTCTGGTTTAGGGCAGCATTGTATTTGTTTACCCAATTGCAAATTGTAAGTAAGGTCATATTCTACATCTGTTGAGACTCGTTTTGAGGCAATTACACTTTCAAATGCAATCAACTTCGAAATTCAGCTTTACGACCTGAAATGTAATCAGTTTTACGAAACTAAAATGCAATCAACTTCGAAATTCAGCTTTACGACCTGAAATGTAATCAGTTTTGCGAAACTAAAATGCAATCAACTTCGAAATTCAGCTTTACGACCTGAAATGTAATCAGTTTTACGAGACTAAAATGCAATCAACTTCGAAATTCAGCTTTACGGCGTACATTCCATGGTGCACAGAGCGTTCAAAATAGGCTAATAAGGCATATTTAACATAGTTTGCATACACTAGATGGGTACATTCCATGGTGCACAAAGGGTTCAAAATAGGCTAATAAGGCATATTGATATAGTTTGTTTACACTAGATGCGTACATTCCATGGTGCACAAAGCGTTCAAAATAGGCTTATAACGCATATTTGTAATAGTTTGCATTTATCTTCCAGAAAAGTGCAAAATGCATTCCACAACCAATTGTAATGATAACGTGAAATTTGCTCTTAAAGGGCGCAAGAGATAAGCATTAACAGTAAAAAAATTCAGAACGGGACATAAAGACGCTTGCGGTAAAAACCAGAAAGTAGAAAGGTGATTGTTTCATCTGAGTATCAGGGAACGCAAATGATGTGTGGAGAGTGTCAATGGAACGAGGGCCCAATCAAGGCCATATGCATGGTCCCGTAGCCAAAATGTCTTAAGGCTCATTTCATTGACTACCAAAAGTTCGCACTTTGAAATTTCGGACAAGATATATTGACTGTTTTGAGTATATTTTCCGTCAACAGTTAATATTCCCCCCAAGTCTGATGCACAATTTCCATTGCTCCCTGGAGCCCTACAGCCATTGAGAAACGAAATTCAGTCAAAACCCGCGTGAAAATTCAATTCTTTTGATGTATCTTTTAGTTTCAAAATTCCCTTTTTTAGAGTTCCGTTTACTATTGAGCCAGGTCGCTCCTTATTACAGTTCGTTACCACGAACTGTTCGAAAAACTATATAAATGTCTATTTGCTCCTGAAGGATTTTCCTAACCATTCTGTCTTTTTCAGAAATAGGTTCAAAAAATAATTGCGAAGCCTATGATTTCAGAAGAAACCCTTGGTCTTGTGAGTATTACCAAGGTTATGAAACACGAGAGCAGGGGAGAGGGATTGTTAACCGCACCTTAACAGTGCCAAATTATCAATGTCAAACCAGAGTTTTTCAATAAAATTTCTTGATCAACTGTGGTCAAACTAAATCCTGGGATAAGGAAAATCAGGTGAAATCATAAGGAATCGAGTAAAATTATATAAATCATGTAAAAGTACCCACAGTTACTGATATGGATCCACTGAGTCTATTGCATGTGTTTATTTGAGTTTAAAATATGATCGTGAGGGCAACAGGTGCCTTGATATAATGTTAACTGTAACATTTTTTCGTTAAAATCTAAACGTTAAGTAAGCTGGTAGCCTAGTTCTTCATGCCTTATCATTGTACGTACCCACAGATACTGATATGGATCCCCTGAGTCTATTGCATTTTATGTAGGGATAGGGTGTAGTGATAGGACAAAATTGTGTGTGGAGCATTGGGGTAGCATCTCGTGAGAAGGGATAAGGTGCTTAAAATATCGGGCTGATATTGTAGGAATAGAACAGGTTTAAGGTTAGAATTTAAACGTATGAATTGGAGGGGGGGGGTTGCTAAAATTTCTTTCGAAATCATTTAAGCTCAGGCTTCACCACCAGGTACAATTTTACCTGCAGTGCACGTTCAATAGTTAGGTCTTTTCCCTCCTTCAGTAGTGTAGACTGCACAGATTTGAGGTGGAGCCATAGGCAGCAAATTGACGAGTATAGGAGTCTAGTTTGTTGCGTTCCTCTGGGGTGAAAACAAATGTGTCGGCTATGTCTTGTCCCTCAGATCCGGACCAGATTAGGAGATAATTGATCTGCACAGCTTCTTCCAGGTCTTTCCCTATGTTAATCCAATATTTTATTTATTGTAAATTGGTATATATAATCGTGATTTTCAAAGTCTCAGTCAGTTGAACATGCTGATCATCATCAGATACGTTGCTTCGCTGTTTGGTTGAATAAATTCGTGCTCCCGACGCTGAGTGTTGTAAAGGAAGTTTCGTTAATTATATCCAGTCTGTGTCGAGCGCCCCTGCCGCAAGCCACCCCTCACAATGTGTGCAAGCATGGGCGTAACCAAAGGGTGAGCTAAATTGGGCGTGGCGGCCCCCACTGCTTATCGGGGGGGCTGCATCGAGAGATTGCTAAATTGGGCGTGACCGGTAGGTTGTAATACAGTAGTACATTTTGCTAATACAAATTATACGTAAAGTTCTATGTTGAAATTATCTGTTAGTCCACCCTCTACACTTTACATTAATCAAATAAGTTTAAGGAATTGTACGTAGGTGGCAATCTCTCAATCAAAGACCCCTGATGAGCAGAAAAACCACCAAACAGGCTAACTGATAAATAAAGGGCAGTTGGGGCGTCCAAGGGCAACGCCCCTCAATATAGGCTACCGGGCAGAGAAGAAAGCCATGAAGCAGGCTCAACTGCCCAGTAGGACCGCCTCTCGCGGTTTATGGAAAGCATCTGTCATCAATGAGAACCACATGCAATAGACTCAGTGGATCCATATCAGCAACTGTGGCAACTTTCAATGATAAGGCAAAAAGTACTAGGCTACTAGCTTACTTAACGTTTAGATTTTAACGAAAAAATGTCACGGTGAACGTTTTATTAAGGTTCTTCGCACCCTCACGATCATATTTTAAACACAAATAAACAAATGCAATAGACTCAGTGGATCCATATCAGCAACTGTGGCAGTGATTCCTCTTTTTTTCTCATATCAATTGATCAGTGACTCCTCGTTTTCCTCTTGTATCAATTGATCAGTGATTCTTCTTTTTCTTCCCATATCAATTGATCAGTGACTCCTCGTTGTCTTCTCGTATCAATTGATCAATGACTCCTCGTTTTCTTCTCGTATCAATTGATCAGTGACTCCTCGTTTTCTTCTCGTATTTATGCATTATTTCCAATAAAGAATTTTCATATATCCTTTGCCATGCTAGAAACGAAGGAACAGTTGTTAATATGGTAAAATGGCATGAAAAATGTTGGGGAAAATTCTATCTTGCCATGTTTCTTCTATAAGCATACTCTCCAGTCTTCGAGGTGGCCATCTGCCCTAAAACCAAGTTTTCAAAGTTTGGCCACCTTCATCCAAAAATGGGGTCTTACTTAAGCAGTCAACATCAAGGATGAGATACTGGGATATGTCTTGACGCTTAGGGAAGAGAGGGTGAGATGCTGGGATATGTCTTGAACCTTTGATCAAATGAGGATGCGATACTTGGGTATGTCTTGAACCTTTGATAAGAAGAGGATGAGATACTGGGATATCTCTGAAACTTTCGATCAGAAGAGGATGAGACACTGGGGTATGTCTTCAACCTTAGGTGAGAAGAGGGTGAGACGTGCGAGGACTTTGAAGCAAAACAGCGGTCCTCCAAACGACTCTTAAACGTCTTCGTTCCGTGTAGATAACGAAAGGTCTTTTTCTATTTTATTTTTCCTTCTCTTTTATAAGGGTTAGTGACACAAGTGATATAATGCATAGAACACGTCCCAAAAGTAGGTGCTTGTCAATATGACGTATATCTTCGGATACGCCCTGCTCCTCCTGCTAGCAACAGGAGGAAGAAGAAGAGGAAGAAGAAGAGGAGGAAGAAGAGGAGGAAGAGGAGGAGGAAGAG
Organism: Alatinidae sp. Z8VKAUB7J3; assembly: GCA_010016025.2. Lineage (NCBI taxonomy): Eukaryota > Metazoa > Cnidaria > Cubozoa > Carybdeida > Alatinidae > Alatinidae sp. Z8VKAUB7J3. The sequence goes on from JAAAKM020721499.1 coordinate 257,122,859, forward strand.
GAGGAGGAAGAAGTAGTTGTGCCAGTAATAGTAGTAGTTGTAGTAATAGTAATAGTAGTAGTGGCACAAGTAGTGGCACAAGTAGTAGTAGTAGTAGTAGTAGTAGTAGTAGTAGTAGTAGTAGTAGTAGTAGTAGTAGTAGTAGTAGTAGTAGTATAAATATTTGTTTGGCCAATTTTTATTGTAACAAAAGTGATTTAATTCCAATTTGTAACTTGTGATCGAATTCTCTTTTAGCGGCCCAAAAAAGACCAGGAGCAAGGCGTTGATGAAATAATAAGAGCATCAGATACTTTGCAACCAATGGGAATAGAACATTCGTTGCATGTGCTCTACTGACTGAGCCGCGTGACATCAAATATCTATTTGCTTTAATTCCATACATGTCGTACGGGACATTTGGACAGTTTTTGTGAGAGTATCAAAATATCATGAGGTTTAGGCTCACTGTGGTAACTTATTTACATACTTTATAGGGTAACCTCCAACTTGTTGTCACTAGATGAAAAACATCCTATTGCATGATGCTGAAAAAAGGAAAAATCCAATATGTCGTACGGGACACAGAAAAAACACAAAAAATGAATTATATCTCTAAACTAGTGGTCTACCTACTAGAATGCAGAACATGTGGTATTCAATACATAGGTAGCACCAAAACAGCTTTCAAAATTAGCTTTCAGTTTACACTTATTGACTCGGCTGAAAGCGAGACACAATTACGCGGAAAAAATTGTTTTGGCAATACCAATTACAAACGTTCGCGCCACATGGTCTTAACGAGAGAGATGTTACGACTTCTTATAATTATGGTTCCAGAAGTCGACAATTTTCTGTTGAAATTCGTTCTCGGGAAGAATAGAAGTGTTCAGTTTCCAATAACCAGGGCCATGAGTTGTAACAGTGAGAGCTTCAAATCGGAAAGCCATTGCATCATGGTCAGAAAATGGGAATATGTTTATTTTCGAAGATGAAGATTTGTTAAGAATGGAGGAAGAGACATAAAATCTGTCTAAACGGGATCCGATTTCCACCTATTGTGTGAAGCAGCAAAAATGCTGGTTCTCCCGTTCCCAACCTCTTACCTAGTTGAGAAAGGATCCAGGGCAGTCACTCATCATTTAACAAAATACAGTGGTCGTCTGGATGTCTTCCAGCATGGTGATCTCTGCCTAATGTTGACGGAGCTGGAGCCGAATATATAGAAACTCGTGGCGCAACATCGGCTGCAATGGTCACACTGATATTGACAAGACACTGAATAAATAAAACCACCGGGATTCAATGTCACCACCGGGATTCAATGTCACCACCGGGATTCAACGTCACCACCGGGATTCAATGTCACCACCGGGATTCAATGTCACCACCGGGATTCAAACCAGTGAACCACACTTTTGCGACGTGTGCTCTACCATCTGAGCTACAAGAATCGCGATGTTAACAGCTTATTTTATTTCCATAGCTGTAGCTGTTCAGGTGCTGTAGCTATTGAGGTGCTGTAGCTATTGAGGTGCTGTAGCTATTGAGGTGCTGTAGCTTTTGAGGTGCTGTAGCTATTGAGGTGCTGTAGCTATTGAGGTGCTGTAGCTATTGAGGTGCTGCAGCAATTGAGGTGCTGTAGCAATTGAGGTGCTGTAGCTATTGAGGTGCTGTAGCTATTGAGGTGATGTATCTATTGATCATTCAACTAAAATATGCACATTTCCAAATGATCTCAGAAAAGGCAAGAGAGGTGTTCAATAGCTAAACTGCGGAGGAACATTGATGATACCACCAGTTAAATGATACCATAATCTTCTTAGAAGAATGTCTTCATAACAGTACACACCTGTAAACTTTGTCTTGACATTCATTCGCTTATGAACTTGGTTGTGATTAGACATCTTATGTTAATATGCTAGTCAGTAAAAAAGATCGTTTGAGCTCAGTTGCCATGTTAAATACTATTAGAGAGTTTAACAGTTCATTAATTAATTATAATTGCTTGTGGATTGGTGGTGGTGGTTTTGAAACCTAGTCAGTAAAAAAGATCGTTTGTGCTCAGTTGCCATGTTAAATACTATTAGAGAGTTTAACAGTTCATTAATTAAACTATAATTGCTTGTGGATTGGTGGAGCGCATTATTAATACATACTTGATCAATAACGCCGTCTGGTTAAATCTATTAAACCCCCGTCCATATGCATGTCATCAACCCTCGTCAGGGTGAACAGTACTATCACATTTGGTGGATAAACATGCAATCGGTTGCGTTTGTGTTTGAATCGGTAAGTGCAACAACGGTACTTATAAACCTCTGTATCTTGAGTTAAACGTACGTGACAACTACCAAAAAGGCAGTAAAGAAACTAGTACAGGTTCTTTGTATCCTCCTTTAGTTTTGATTGTTTTGTTTTCTTAAATTTATCTCAAAGAATAGAGTATTGGCTACAATTGAAAAATGAGTAAGTAAACCTTGCTAACATCTTCATCCTACTTTAAAAATTTAGGTAAAAGCATATTGATCGAGAATAAGTTCTTTTTATGCCATTAATGCTTTCCTCTTATGTTGAAGTTCCTTGATTTGCTGACCAATTATTAGTCATTGAAACATAATCGCGTGTCTGGTTTAATTGTAAATAAAAAAATTAAGTCCATCAAACGGAAACATTGTTTGTGAAACGAAGCCACAGAGAAGGCGATGCATCATCGTGGGGAAGTAAAATTTTCTTTTCTACGGTCTCAGTTAACCAACCAGGGTTATAAACCAATTTTTCCCATTTCTGTCGATCCCTTCGTATATCTCTCATACCATGCAGAGATTCTACTATTTACGGCAATGCAAGCAATTGCATTCATTCTATGCGAGAACAGTATGTGCGCATACTAACCCTGTCACCAGCTATCTCATATTATCAAAAACCTTTGCGCATTTCATGCACACTACTGCACGCAATAACATAAAAGCAACATTTAACTGCCGTCAATGTTTCATTAAAGTGCTTGGAGGCTCTCAATTGCAACAGTATCCACTGCTGAGGGATTATGAAGCACATCAGTAAAATGTTCCTGACATCTTTCCAAAATATTTTCTGGATCCTTAATGACAACAGAACCATCTTTCGACATCAGGGGACATATTGAAGACGTAGGAGGACCAAATACTTGGCGCAGCAGTCCATAAAATTCTTTCGAGTTCTTTGCATCAAACGCCCTTTGGATCTGTTTGTCATGGTAAGAGGTGTATACCATACCCATTCCAGTATGCCTTATTGTAAGTGATTACTGGGATTGTATGCTAAATAAGACATGAATAGATTGAAGTTTAAAAAAAAAATTTATAATGCATCAAAATTTGAAAAACTGTTTTGGGAAAATATGGTCTTGATAGTAAGAGAATCATGGACAAACTTACAGAAGTAGCATTGCGCTCTTCTTATTATGTGTGAAATGCTGTTGGAGGTTGGAAAACAATGTTCTAGATCATAATTTAAGTATGTGAAACGATTACCGTAAATTATCGATAAAGCATCCAGGACTCAAATAACCGCCCAGTTTGGGAAAATATTTCTAACAAGCACCCAGTTCGAATAAGTGCTTAGGTCCAAATAAGCTCCCAGGTCTGGTCAGCAAAGACGTGGATGCAGCAGCTCCAGAGTTTGCACCAAAAGCTGTTTTTAGTGACACTTGCATGCTTGGAATGCGTACATTCCATGGTGCACAATGCGCTTAGAAAAGAACCAGAAGCTGTTTTTAGTGACACTTGCATGATCGGAATGCGTACATTGCATGGTGTACAATTCGTTTAGAATAGCACCAAAAGCTGTTTTTAGTGACACTTGCATGCTTGGAATGCGAACATTCCATGGTGCACAATGCACCCACTTTGTAAGCTTGAAGCCACCACTGGACAGAATTTTGGTGACCTGGTCAGCAAATCTAATTGCGGAGTCAGAGCTGGGTTTTGCTGCCAGCAGTTCATCCATATAGAAATTCTTACTAACTGCCAAAATGGCATCGTCATCATACTTCCCCTTTTGGTCTATTGCTGTTTGACGCAAACTAAAATTTGCACATGTGGGTGAGTCTACTTTCCCTATATTCAAATAGTGTATGCATGCAGAATGGCACTATTGAAATACTCACATTCCATCGTGCACAACGCATTCTCATTTATATTCAAATAGTGTATGTATCCAAAATGGCACCATTGAAATACTCACATTCCATCGTGCACAACGCATTCTCATTGTATTCAAATAGTGTATGTATACAGAATGGCACTATTGTAATACTCACATTCAATCGTGCACAACGGCTTTCTAGCGAATAGACACAGTACAACGATTTTTATGGAGGAGATATTCCATGTCTGTCTTCTGTGGCAGACACATTTGGTGCTACTAAAGATTAAGCAGATCGATGAGATTATTGTAATTATCATATCTTTGTAATAGTAAATAATTTTCTATTGACAGATCAAAGATGCAAAGGATATCAAACAAACAGAAAAGGGTATTATAAACAGAAAAATTGAAAACCAACACCTTAACCATTGGACCATCAAGTCCAATAATTAAGGTGAGAAATTTTCAAGTCAATCTTGCTATGTTTTTGCCTCCACTCAGTGGGTAAGGGGAAATTCATTTAATATTATTATTATTATTGATTGTGTTTTGGCTTTGAGCCTTCATCAGTGCCAGAGATATATAAGTACTCAGCAGACACATAGCAATTATTATATATTTATCAAACACTAGACACACTAAAACACACTAGACAGACTAAAACACACTAGACAGACTAAAACACACTAGACAGACTAAAAAACACTAGCTACGATATCAGCAATGAAGTAACTACTATTTGGAGCACACAATACGAGACGCAAATTGTATGACGTGCATGAAATATGGCATACCTGAAGTAAAAGTTGCTTGACAAGTCTACATTTTGGAATATTCTTAGGCATAGCCAATTTCACAAATCATGTATAGCCTATAATCTTAGATTCTGAAAATTTCTCAGGTCCATCCTTACAAACACCGCAAGAAAGGGACTATGATGCGGTTTTTACGCCATGCACTCCCCTTTGCAGGGGCTAGGGCGTTGCCCACATAAATGGGACTTTTGTTTGGAGCTTAGAGCACTTTGAGACCGGATGCCCTTCCTGTCGTCACCAATGGCAGAAGTTGCCAGATGACAGGTCAGTTATTAGAAATATAATCTAGCTTTGCTGTTTCTTTGGGTGGGGTTGATCATTGTCACTGTCTCGGTGTCACCGTTTTGATAAGATGAAGGCGTTTTTGCTGAGGATAATCTTTGCTATTCTTTTCTGCAATGCAGAAGTTGTCAGGGTGAGATCTGTTATGACAAATATAATATAGTTTTACTGTTTGTTGGGGCACTGCCTTGTCAGGAACTCCGTTTGTAATGTACATCTTGAAGGTTTAAGTTGAACATCCATGCAAAAACTCTGTTTATTACTAGTATTACTCAATTCGTAGTTGCCGGGTGATGATCAACAGATTAAATGTCAAATATCACTGTCTCTTCTCTGTGTGCTCTATTCAACTCCCAATTGGATTTGTTCCCCACCAAACTAACTTCCTATGTCAATATCTTGGCAAGTTGTCATTGTAACTGCCTTGGAGTGATTGGCAGGGATGTATAATATCCGTAATCATTTCTTTGTAATGACTTTTTTGAATGTATAAACGGACTCAATCCGAGCCAAAGTTTTTTTTTAAATTTTATGTATTAGGTACAAATGTTATCAATTATCGATGTACAGTTATTCACTCTTCATATAAATATATTTATGGCACAGAAAAGTTGGCAGTATTTCATATGTTGAGTGAATAGAATTCAGTTTCAGTTACAATCCCTTTTTACATTTCACTTTAAGATTTGGACTTACAGACACTGATAATTCCATAACATTATGGAAAATATGCTTAAATTTGTATACGAGTTGGTCGTATATGAAAATTCGCAACATCTGGGTGGCCCATATATTATAGATTGATCTCTGAAGGGCTAATCACACTATCAGATCCCTTGGTCTTCAACTTACGATTCAATAACCACTTTACTGAAGTGAGATACATACTAAATGAATAGCTAAACATTACCTAAAGAGTGGAGCTCCGTATTTAAGAAAGCAATGCAAACTTTCTCCATTTTCTAAATGCACTGACTTCCAGGGTTGCCAGGTGGTTTCTCTCTTTCCCGCACAAATTTTCTTGAAAACCAGCCCAAAACCAGCCTAAATTTATGCATACACTAGATGCGTACATTCCATGGTGCACAAAACGTTCAAAATAAGCTATTAAGGCATATTTGACATAGTTTCCATACACTAGATGCGTGCATTCCATGGCGCACAAAGTGTTCACAATAGGCTAATAAGGCATAATTGACATAGTTTGCATACACTAGATGCGTGCATTCCATGGTGCACAAAGCGTTCAAAATAGGCTAATAAGGCATATTACAATTCCTCTTTTTTATCTATTTGTTACTTCATTCCGCTACTTAGTCCTTAAACTAGTTTGATATCTTTTTCATTTCACGTTGCAACCTGAGCGTGATGTATTTAAGACCCTGAAAACCAGTCCATTTCATGGTTTGTTGATACCACTAACATTATGTGTGAGGAACTTTTTTTCTACTGCCCATCAGTCTTGGTGTTAAGCAATATTCGTATTTCGAACTTCAACCTACGTCAAAGATCCCTGATTAAACCGATCTTGAATAAATATAAACTTGTTACAAGACAACGGTAACAAAGTAAATTCGGATTTTCCGTGTAAGAATCTTCGTATAACACCTCATAATATCGTCTCTTAACAGTAATGGACCTTTATCACACAAAAATCCAGAACGAGGCCGGACCCGCAAAGAGCTTGTCAGGTCGTAGGTTTCCTTTGGGTGTTGCAATGTGTAAAATTTAGGTGGAAGACAAAAATATACTTTGAAACTGCCCTACCTAACATAATTTCGTTGCATTTTTTGCCCTACATAGCAACTTTAAATATATCCTAATTCTTCCGGAAAAATGTAAATCTGGGTTAATATCTTACTCGCATCTTACTTGGTTTTTTAATGAATTGATGCTTTATTATTGGACTGCTAAATTAAACGCTGAAAAAGTGGGGGAGTAGTGTTTGATCAGAAAAGAGTCCAGAAGCAAGAACAATGGTAAATCAGCCCAAGACAACCTCTGAGAGAAACTTTTAAAGGTATTGCCTTGCCATTTACAGCTTTGTTACAAGCTGAAGTCCCAAATAGTGTAATGGACACTGAAGCAGACTCTTCCGTGATTTGAGTTCCTGTGGGTTTTTGAATGGTTGGAATTTTGTGTTGTCAACGCTGTGGAAACGAAGCATTGTCATCGTGTCTGTGCTGACAGAGTTTAACGAGTGCGAATTTGACGATGAACCTTGTACCAGACGCCCTCCTGGTCCAGATCGTGGTTGGTTATGGGAACGTGAAAAGAAGGAAGGGTATTCAAGTATTTTCAGACTTGAGTTGACAGACGAGGAAGGTTTTCGGTGCTTTAAGCGAATAGATGGATATGCAGCAGCTTTGAATTGCGAACTACGGGCAGTGATCTGTAGTCCGTGGCCCATGAAAACACTGTGTGATACGGGCAAACAACGACATTCTCGCAGGACTAGAAGTGTCATTAACAGATGCACGCATGGCAGACAAACATCATCGATTTAAGTTAATTTTTATGTTTTGTTTTTTATTTAAAATCTAATCACAACGATTCCTTACTGACTTTAGTCCACTATGGTTTGGTGGTTTTCCTGTTTATTTAGGGTAGTTTCAATGTTGGGCCCACTGCTCATCAGGGGTCTTTGATTGAGAGATTGCAAACTATGTAATTGCACCAGTGATAGTAGAACACCACTGACATGTGCAGCTATGTGTTAAATGTAAAACTTGTGCACCCAAGAACACTTGGTCAACTTCTTTTCTGTGCTATAGATAGCCCTGGATTCATAAAGACACCTCCACCAACCCAACAATGTCCTTCAGTTTCCCCACCGCACAAAACTCGTGTTGGGTTGTGTTTTATCGTGTTTCCTGTGTTGGAGCTTGTTGGATCGTGTTTTTGATTCGAATCAAAAACATCGTCTAACACATTATGACACATCGTCGAGCAGTTTCGCCACCCAACAGATGTCGGTTACATGGCAAAACTGGTGTGTCAACAAACATAAAACAATAATTAAGTTATGAACAGCTTAACTTCTTTAAATTGAGTGTTTTATTATTGTGTGCAAGTGAGACGTGGCTTGTCGAGAAAGTGACAGGTGAATAGTTGATAACGTGACACGCGGTAAGTGACATTTGTAATTGATTTATAGGGCGGGAAACGTAATTAAGTTATGAACAGCTTCACTTCTTTAAATTGAGTGTTTTATTATTGTGTGCAAGTGAGACGGGGGAAACGCTTAGTGTAACGAACCCGTTACTCAACGCAATATATAAGTTTTGTTCCACTAAGCAACTTTTTAAAATAGGGAGTCTTTGACCTTTTGGAGTCTCAAATACTACACCGATGTTCTGTTGGTTCAGCGTGACCTAGTAAACAAGAATAAACCAAAGGGCGCTAACGACAAACTGTATTGTACTAAGTACCTAACTGTCCATACAAGTAGATGCACAAAAGAGCAGTAGCGAACAAAATATTGAAAGACTATACAGCCTTCTGCAGAATGCATAAAGAAGAGAGTAACCAAAAACACAAAAAACAGATAATTGGGATAAATGGATGTCAGAGTTCAACTACAAAATGCTTGGTTAAGCCTACGACATACGAGCAAAAAGTGCAGCTTATAAAAAAAATTAGGAGCAAAATACGGTGTGAAGATAACTTACAATAAAGAAGCTGCGAGTTAAACGAGATCGTTGAAAATACAAGAATACTTTAAAGAAACTTCGTATTGACTTAAAACCGCCGTTTACGCTGCGACGATTGCCACAAGGAAGCAAGGAGGTTAGATTTACCTTTCTTTTCTTGTTTGTTATTGTTGGTTTTATAGTAATCAATATTATTCCGATTTAAGAACAGTTTCGAACGTTTCCGAAATTATGAAAAAATTGCAGCTACTATTTGCTGATCAACTGATTTCACAAAAAGCCTAACTTACACTGAAATTTGAGTTTATTTCTCTATGATAGCAGCAAACTGGGGCATGCAATGTAATTCCAAATACATCTGTTAAAAAACTTATCACAAAACATTCCATTTTATATGTTCAGGTCAGTAGGCCTAAACTTGTTTATTAAAATAACATTGCGGTTTTGTAAATCTTAGTAGTAAATGTAGATACTGTGCCCATCTATGAAATGTTGTCTGTTATAGTTATGTGTGCGTTGAAGTGTAAGTGTGTCTTCTACGTCTTCTTATTAGGATACATAAGAGGTAAAAGTTACGAGATGCATCAGTCTACTGTACATTGATGGCACTTAGTAGTAAATGTAGATACTGTGCCCATCTTTGAAATGTTGTCTGTTATAGTCATGTTTCATGTACGCATCTAGTGTATGCAAACTATGTCAAATATGCCTTATTAGCGTACTTTGAACGCTTTGTGCAACATGGAAAGAACGCATCTGGTGTATGCAAACTATGTCAAATATGCCTTATTAGCGTATTTTGAACGGTTTATGCACCATGGAATGTACGCATCTAGTGCATGCAAACTATATCAAATATGCCTTATTAGCCTATTTTGAACGCTTTGTAAAAGAACACTAGAGAAATAGAAAATATGTCACCACCGGGGATCGAACCCGTGACCCACGCTTACGCGGCGTGCGCTCTACCAAATGAGCTATGTTACCTCCGATGTTAACATACTTTTATTTCTCTCGTCGCCACTTTACCTCCCAATCATCCACCGGTGGACATCGACATCCAGCTCAACGCAATCGGAGACCAGCCTCTCTGCGCCATGTGACTTTATCTGTCTCATTGATGACAGATTCTGTCCATAATCCGCCAGAGGCGGTCCAGCTTGCCATGCCTTGTATCTTGCTTATCTGCCGGTAGTCTAAATTGAGGGGAGTTCCATTTGGCTCACCTTTAGATTTTGGTACCAAAGGATTTTTAATGCAGTTGTCGGCAACACAGGAAATTGTCATTGTTAAATACTTGTGATTAGTAACAATTAAAAGCCCATGAATTCTATCAGAAGTTGTCAACAATAACTAGCTCTCTCCCTGCACATAATTTCCTGTTGATAGGAGGCGACTTCAGTGCCCAGTTGGGACCTGAAGAAGCACGTTTCACCATAGCTATTGAAACAAATAGAAACGGTAACTTAACCCTATCTTACATGGGGGGGGGGCCTAGTAGGCCCGCGGCTACACATTTTAGCTCATAACTTTTTAAAGCCTAAGTCTAGATCCAAGTCAAAGTCGAAGTCTCGGTCTCCATCCCGATCGTCGTCCTCGTCGTCCTCGCCCTCGCCCTCACCCTCACCCTCACCCTCACCTTCACGTTCTAAATCAAAAGGAAGATCAGAAGCGAGGTCAAAGTCGAGGTCAAAGTCGAGGTCAAGATCAAGGTCAAAATCACACGCATCTTCCAAATCTGCAGACTCTGACAAAGACAATGCCACTCGTGTTATCGAAAAAGGCGTAAATTGTAAACAAATTCTTTTTGTCGACAGAGTACCGGCTTCCTTGTTTTTATAAATGCTGCCTCCAAAGTGGCAAGATAAAAAGGAGATCTGGCTCTCGCTAATACCCTCAGTGAATCCTCTTGATAGTCGTCAGCACATGACGGGTTTTCAATCAAATGCTGTCCTGTTGCTGAGTCTGTTTTGGGATCGTATAATACCATGACGAAGTCAATAAAGGCAAAATGTTGTGCATCATCAGTTGGAAGCAGGTTGTGTCGTCCCTGGGCGGGATTGAACCACCAACCTTTCGGTAAACAGCCGCACGCGCTAACCGATTGCGCCACAGAGACTCCTCTTTCACAAACCACCGCCTTATTGTAATAGATCTACGTCAAAGTTGAAAAATCAATATAGCTTCTTACCTAGTTAAAGTATTGTCTACTTTGTGCTGCATTTTGAAAGTTTGCATTTGATTATTGTCAAACGATATTGATTCACGTCTATATCATGTTAACCCATCCCCCTGCTCATATAGACAACGCTTACAGAAAACAATTGCTATATGAGGATATACTTAGCATATCTTTCGTCATGCACACATATAAACTTGTTTAAGGGATCTATGAACCATGAGCAGCGACTCAAGAAGATCATAAACATAATAACACACTATAATATTTACCCCCAGCAAATGTTTTGTCCCCCACTCCCATTTCTCACCCGGAACATTTTTGAGAACTATTCAAGTTTATTAGGTAGTTAACACAAGTAAATGGTCGTCAACAGTCATTCTACTTTGAGAAAATAGTTTAGATTACAATTAAAATGAAAAACTGCAAAGATTTTCACCAAATCGCTATGTTCAAGCAGTTTGATTATCAACTTTCTTACTCATATATTCTTTTGTTTACATTTTCTACTTTTTTCATTTTTGCCTATTAAAGGCGCTGTAAATCAGTATTGCTAACAGTTTTACCAGATTGACTTTTGAAGATTTACTACTGCTTTTGAGCTCTGCTTCAGATTTACTTTCAGGACATATATGGTCTGCTATACTTTTGAGGAAGATGGATATTTTGATTCAAAATAGGCCTATGACGCGTATTTAACATAGTTTGCATACACTAGATGCCTACATTCCATGGTGCACAAAGCGTTCAAAATCGGCTAATGACGCATATTTAACATAGTTTGGATACAATAGATGCGTACATTCCATGTGGCACAAAGCGTTCAAAATAGGTTAAAGACGCATATTTGACATAGTTTGGATAAATTAGATGCGTACATTCCATGGTAGGGGTTGACGAGGAAATCCCTAACCTCCTGTGCAATTTCTGGGGAGAGTGAGGACACTACGTATGCAAATTTTGTTGCTGTAAGAAATTGGGCCTCTACTTGGGCAAACCAAATAGTAGGATCAGTGGACCAGAATGGAAAGGAGTTTTAAACTGACAGCTGCAACAGGAGATGGTGAAGTAGAGGAGGAAGGTGAGGCAGTAGAGTCTGACGTGGCCATGGTGCACAAAGTTTTCAAAATAGGCTAATAAGGCAAATTTGACATAGTTTGCATACACTAGATGCGTACATTCCAAGGTGCACAAGGCGTTCAAATAGCCTAATAAGGCATATCTGACATAGTTTACATACACAAGATTCGTACATTCCATGGTGCACAAAGCGTTCAAAATAGGCTTATAAGGCATATTTGTCATAGTTTGCATACACTAGATGCTTGCCCTCGCCGCTGCCAGCCAAATCCCACTGCAATCAGTTTGTTTTGGTTGATTCATGCGAGCTCAACCTCGTTTTAAGACAGGATTGTGCAATTGTGATAAAGGTCCATGGGCAGAATCTTGATTAAAGTGCCATTTTCTAACCTTTCTGTACAAAAACATATTTCGCCTTATTTTGGTCCAAAGCGTGTTTCGGTTCGAAACGTCTTCCTTTAGAATTCGTCATATGTCTTTTACATTAGATAAAGAAAAAGATCTTTGCAAAAGTGTATTCATTCACTTGACCCAAAATATCTAACATTCCCAGCATACACATGTCATTGATACACCCACTATGGGACTTGAACCCGTGACCCTGAGATTAAAAGTCTGATGCTCTACCGACTGAGCTAAGTGGGCTCCATCATATTGTTCTCTCCCCTTGACTTTCATTCGAAGAACATTGTTCACTACTTAGATTTGAAGTTTGAAAAATGAGGTATTTCCCATGTCTCGCATGGAATTACCCATAAAGAAATCCCCCAATGAGTCTTACGACCTTAGTTCCTCTTTTCATTTTTGTGCTAAATCTTTTGTTAATACTTCTATAAAGGGACCATTATGGAAACAAGGTCTTCTGAACCTTTTTAATGCTATCCCTGCCAACTTTATCATGGTGCTAAAGATTCATGAGTGACACTGAGATCCAGCTTAACAAATGATAATAGCTTACAGGTTATTAGCCTACTGTGTCTATGAGCTAGGTTTCTGCCTGAAGACATCAACACTCTGACCTAAATGTATGTTTTCCTCTGCCTTGGTTTATCTTGGTTATCTTTCACCTTGCTATTGCTTACTATACCGTATGTATGATCATGGAATCCACAGCGAATGGAATGTACGCATCTAGTGCTTGCAAACTATGTCAAATATGCCTTATTAGCCTATTTTGAACGCTTTGCGCACCATAGAAGTAACTCGTATAGTGTATGCAAACTATGTCAAATATCCCTTATTAGCTTTTTTTGAACGATTTGTGCACCATGGAATGTACGCATCTAGTTCATCAAAACTATGTGAAATATGTCTCATTAGCCTATTATGAACGCTGTTGTTTTTGCCGTGCAAATCGAAAGTAATCATGCGTAACATTGGCTTCACTTTCTTCGTGGTTTTTCTGGGGAGTTCCACCTCCAGTTTTATCTATATACCTCTACGGATATACCAGAGTCTCTTAATGAACTCTGGATATATTTTATATATTTTATATTTACTTGAGGGACTCTGGAGATGCTACCGCTCAATTCTCAATGCTGCGGTTATTTGGATTATATGAGTAGATCTGGTTCAGACTTCATGTGCCGAACTTTACATTTCCCGTATTTTTATTAACTCAAGTTTCTGTTTGGCGAACTTTTAATGCTTACCAGGTTATCATGCGTAGGTAACCATACCCTGAACTTTTCTTCACCACCTGTTATCCAGGAACTTTCATTTCCCGAACCACCACGCGACGAACTTGCTGTTTTAAAAAAATTTAACGCTTGTATGCAAACTATGTCAAATATGCCTTATCAGCCTATTTTGAACGCTTTGTGCACCATGGAATTTACGCATCTAGTGCATGCAAAGTATGTCAAATATGCCTTATTAGCCTATTGTGAACGCTTTGTGCACCATGGAGTGAACGCATCTAGTGTATGCAAACTATGTCAAATATGCCTTATTAGCCTATTTTGAACGCTTTGTGCATCATGGAATGTATTGCCTTTGATGTATGTCTCATCACTTGATTCGTAGGCTGCTTTGAGGTCTTTGAGGGCTTCTTTAAAACGTTCTCTTTTACTTCTTGCTGCCCTTTTGGTTGTAAATATATTGTGCAATTTTCACAGTGGATCTTTGGTATACCACATTTTTGTCGCCCAAGGCAATCCTTTTGACTTGATGCTTCTCCTGCCTGTTTGTGAGCTTCCATCAAGAATTTTGAACGCTTTGTGCACCATGGAATGTACGCATTTAGTGTATCCAAACTATGTCAAATATGCCTTGTTAGCGTATTCTGAACGCTTTGTGCACTATGGACTGTACGCATCTAGTGTATGGTAACTATGTCAAATATGCCTTAATAGCCTATTTTGAACGTTTTGTGGACCATGGAATGTACGCATCTAGTGTATGCAAACTATGTCAAATATGCCTTAAAGCCCCCATTGTAGCAAAGGCTCTCTGATATGATCTTTGAAATTGCTTCACTGGCAGGAGGAACATGTAAATCTTATCCATCATGTTGACGAGCCAACCCACAGGGATGAAAACACACTGCATTTTTGCTTACCCATCCAGATGGGAACGAGAGACTGTAAGTGTCACTGAAGGTGATCAAGGAACACCGAATCATTCGGCAATATATGCAAAGCTGTACGAATTCAAATATCTCGATGCAAAACGGAATTTCTTCATGTGCATTATCAAAAATATTTACATGGTATCGGTGACCCTTTCTATTTTAATTACTGATGAGGATGAGAGATAAGGTGTGTTCATTTTGCACTCTCAATTAAAGACCCCTGATGAGCAGTAGGCCCGACATTGAAACTACCCTAAATAAACAGAAAAACCACCAAACAGGCTAACTAAAGGAGAATGCAAGCACGAGGTCAATTCTAAACTTTCTTTGTTTTACTGGCGAAACCCGATCTACTCATAACAACATGACAAATTCAAAACTTAATTTTGTAATTACACGCCTTAATACTTATGTACAGTATTTCGTACCTGTTGTAAATGTCCTCTGTTTTTGTAATCATCATAATTAATTTGTTCATCAACTACAAAACTTTAACTTCTAGAGATTCCGGCATCGATGATAAGGTTATTAATTTTATTTAAATGACGAATGGAAGGATATGGAAAGGTTTGTTGACTGCTGAACTATCAGTTATGAATTCATGGAGGTAATGTATCAACAGGAGTTTTGATAACAACACTGGCGAGTTTCTAAAGCTTTATTGGAAGTATCTGATCAACTACATAGAACTGAGTCGAAGATGTTGATCTTTGCTTAGAAAAGTTAAAGACAAAGTAACGTTGAACTCGATCACTTTTTTCCACAAGGGATCACTTTTCAGGCAAAGAAATGCAGAAAGACAAAGCTAATAGCGGCTCTTATTGGACTGTTGGGTGCAGCTGGCTTGATGACAGCATTATACGTAACTGGGACATTTTCAAAGGCACCACTATTGCCTGATAGAATGGAAGGTAAGATATATTGATTGTTTTAAAGTTAGTAGTCCAACTCACTTCCGTATAGCAGTATAGCGACTGGCTAAATAGCATTAGTGTGACTCATGGGTAGAACGTGTGGAACATAAATCAGAGCCTCGTAGTTACTAACAGAGACTCGTTATGGCTGGTTCACAATTAAACCTATTTCTAAAGCCGGGCACACACGAGCAACTTTCAGGACAACTTTCACGACAACTTGGTTGCCCAACTCGGTTGTCGGCGATAACTCGTAATTTGTAAACAAAGTAAAAC
This sequence comes from Alatinidae sp. Z8VKAUB7J3, assembly GCA_010016025.2. Classification (NCBI taxonomy): domain Eukaryota; kingdom Metazoa; phylum Cnidaria; class Cubozoa; order Carybdeida; family Alatinidae; species Alatinidae sp. Z8VKAUB7J3. The sequence goes on from JAAAKM020721499.1 coordinate 257,138,740, forward strand.
ATTGGTCAATGTGTTTTACACAGATTATAATTATTAGTTTACAAAGCGAACGAACGAGCCTTGCCTTTCCTGCACCAACACAATGTCAATATCGTGCTTTTTTATTCTATCATGACCAACTAGGATTTGCAATACACTCAGAAAGAGACACTTTTACGCCCTCACAAGTCATCGATTTCCGGGCTTCATTACAAGGGAACTTTATCACTTCAGAATTGGTAAAGAAATGTTTTACTTTAAGCCTGAAATCATACCAAATTCATCAGTTGGCATTTAAAGACGGAGTTCACTCGACCATTTTTACCGGAAATCGAAAGGGAACGCTATTATCACATTCGTTTCAGTAGAATAGGTTGATCGAACGGCCTTCGAAGAATCCTCCACCGCATAGCTTCTGCCATGAAAGCAATGCAGATTTTCCATTCGCTAATCTACGTAACACAACAAAAGAAAACCACTTTGTTGTAAAATGCCACAATCTTTCTTTATCTATCCACGAGTGCCGAAACGTTGTGCATAGATAAAGAAAGATTGTGGCATTTTACATTAAAGTGGTTTTCTTTTGTTGTGTTACGTAGATTAGCGAATGGAAAATCTGCATTCAGAAAGTTAGAGAAAGTCGCAAGCCTTCCTTCGGTATCCTCCTTGCCACTTCATTTCGCATGATTTTTGTTTTCTTTCTATTAATCTTCATGCCATCTTCTTGCCATGATCACTTCCAGATGATCAATTGTGGAATAATCTTTTCGATATGTTGCTTGTTCCGGTGATTGGTGTTCGCCTAGATTGGTGATGAATCTGTTCTTAAGGACCGTCATGAACAGCTTGTAGATATGGGAGAGTCTATGATGGTAATGCGCATGTCCACATATTCGTGAGTTTCGTGTGAGCACAAATTTGTGCCTCCGTGTGTTTCGTTAATTCAGATTTTCTTACGACAATTTTAGGTTTGTCACTTATAGTTTGCGGTGCAAGTAATCCAACTAGGGGCTCGATAGATGTTTGTTATTAATTATGATCTGTGATAAGGGAGAAACGCTGCAAAAATCACATCAAAAATATTTATCTCTCAGTTGAAGTGTCATATCATGAACGTTTGCACAAACTCTTGGATTGTGTAGAATTCCTCTTTGTTGCAAAAAGGCGACACTGGACGCTTTGTCATGAACGATATTTGACAGAGTTAACAAATTCGTCTTTAATTAACCAAGCTACTTCACTGATATTCACTACTGCTTCAAAAAATTTTTTGCTGCCAAGCAAAATCATTCAAATTCAAGACTTGTGATCTCAGCAAACTCTACTCCACTTCTATCCAGTAACGCAACATCATCACTATCCACTTCATCAACTCCAGTTCTATCCAGTAACGCAACAACAACTGTAATGCACATACTTTCAGCAAACTCTACTCCGGTCATATCCAGTAACGCAACAACAACTGTAATGCACATACTCAACGCAACATCCATTCCATCACTCTTCAGCAACGCAACATATTTTCAACACATTGTGCACCATGGAATGTACGCATTCCAAGCATGCAATTGTCACTAAAAACGCCTTGTTAGGTTTCTTTGGAACACATTGTGCATCATGGAATGTACGCATTTCAAGCATGCAATTGTCACAAAAAAGGCCTTCTTACGTTATTTTGAACACATTGTGCACCATGGAATGTACGCATTCCAAGCATGCAATTGTCACTAAAAACGGGTTTTTCTGTTTATTTAGGGTAGTTTCAATGTCGGGCCCACTGCTCATCAGGGGTCTTTGATTGAGAGACTGCCGCATGGATGAAAATAACACTTTTGTTTATTTTGACCAACTAGGATTTGCAATACACTCAGAAAGATACACTTTTACGCCCTCACAAGTCATCGATTTCCGGGTTTCATGATTGATTCTCCTGTGATGACAGTGAAATTGGCTTCTAGACTCTTTAACTGTAACTTTACCCCCTTTAAAATCTCAAATACGTCCTTTAAGGGATCCTCAGACCCCCTTTAAGAAACATTGATTTATAGTATTGAAAAGAAATAGAAAAGCATGTCAGCCCCAGGGATCGAACCCGTGACCCACGCTTTTGCGGCGTGCGCTCTACCAACTGAGCTAGGTGACCTCCGATGTTGACATACTTTTATTTCTCTAAACATTCCAAATCCTCTCTTCTCGATGATACTGTCTAACTTTAATGGGCTTTGGAATGATGACGGGCCGGAGGGCAGGTCTCCCTTGGTCAAGTCACTTGGCGCTGAGAGGCTGGTCTCCAATTGCGTTGAGCTGGATGTCGATATTAGGGAGGTTTAGATCCACGACGAGTACGAGTACGAGAACGAGTTCTTTGCGGGGGGTGAAAAAGATGTACTTAATAAGGCATATTTGACATAGTTTGCATACACTAGATGCGTACATTCCATGGTGCACAAAGCGTTCAAATAAGGCTCATAAGGCATCTTTGACAAAGTTTGCATACACTACATGCGTACATTCCATGCTGCACAAAGCGTTCAAAATACGCTAAAAAGGCATATCTGACATAGTTTGCATACACTAGATGCGTACATTCTATGGTGCACAAAGCGTTGGTTATGTGTATATGTGTTGTAACCTATATATTTGACTTGTACGCGCAACGATAGCGACATGCTGTAATTATTCGGGCAGCGAAATTAGTGAGCAACAAAAATCACTACCAACAGCTTGTTTTGTAAGTCGTAAAGTGTGTGTGCGTATATTCCGAAATCTACAGATCAAGCATTGCGGAAATTGCGATCCTGTGCAAATTACATCACTGTTGTTAGCATTCCATGGTGCACAATGTGTTCAAAATAACCTAACAAGGCGTTTTTAGTGACAATTGCATGCTTGGAATGCGCACAGTCCGTGGTGCACAATGTGTTCAAAATAACCTAACAAGGCATTTTAGTGAAAATTGCATGCTTGGAATGCGTACATTCCATGGTGCACAATGTGTTCAAAATAACCTAACAAGACGTTTTTGGTGACAATTGCATGCTTGGAACGAATTCCATAAAAACTAGAGTAACATTTACGTCCCTCAAAGCTTTCAGAGCAGTTATTTCTTCGTTCAGGTCATCGACCTTCCCAATGTAAACATGGAATTGACAGTGACGTTCTGTAGTCACAGAGCTCCAAAATTGTAACTCCAAAACAAAATGTCTTTTCGAAATTAACGTTTATATTTTACGTTTTGATATAAAATGTACTTAAATCGTTTCAGAACTTTTGTTGTAAATGTGGGAAAAGAGCTCTCCTCTTGTGGCAAACAGTCCCATGGTGTCCCTCAAGGATCTAAACTAGGCCCTATCCTTTTCCTGTTGTACTACTCCTTTATGCTGATGACTCCTGCATCTTCTGTATGGACAAAGACCCGGAAGAAATAGAAAGACGTCTAAACAGAAATTTCAATTCCCTTTGTGACTGGTTTATTGATAATGGAAACAACACGTCTATTCATATTGCTAGTATATCACTTAGTATCACAATTAATAACATATGTAGTTAACATTTTTATTTCAATAACTGCCTCTTGAAATAAAGTCCCAGTTTGAAAATCCCTTTATTCAAATGAGAAACTATTCAAATGAGAAACACAATATACCACATGTACACTATTATGTACAGTAAGTAAAAATCACTCTAATATCGTACAACATTTGCTGTGATTGGATCAAATTTGGAAACGTTCAGAGCCAAAAGTGGACGAGTTTTATCGATATCAACACCATCGACGACTTCAGTCGAAATATGACGCTTTGAGCCCAGTAAACAACAGCGATAGCAGCAATTCACAAGTAGTCAGGGAGAATTAGCCTGATTTTGGGGTGAACTGGGAATTAATTCTGATGTTAGCATGTTTAGTACCGTTAGAATGTATAGTCAATATCACAACAAATGTCACTTTGCGTAGCCTTTGTAGCTCAGTGGTTAGAGCACTGGTCTAGTAAAACAGGGGTCGAGAGCTCAATTCTCTCCAAAGGCTAATATGAAATTTGTCAATCGTATGGCAGACTTTCATTTGTTCCTTTTTCTATTTCCTTTGGCTCCGATGTATAGTCAATATCACAACAAATGTCACTTTGCGTAGCCGCTTTGTGCACCATGGAATGTACGCATCTAGTGTATGCAAACTATGTCAAATATGTCTTATTAGCCTATTTTTAACGGTTTGTGCACCATGGAATGTACGCGTCTAATGTGTGCAAACTATGTCAAATATGCCTTATTAGTCTATTTTGAACGGTTTGTGCACCATGGAATGTACGCATCTAGTGTATGCAAACTATGTCAAATATGCCTTATTAGCCTGGAATGCGTACATTCCATGGTGCACAATGTGTTCAGAATAACCTAACAAGGCGTTTTTAGTGACAATTGCATGCTTTGAATGCGTACATTCCATAGTGCACAATGTGTTCACAATAACCTAACAAGGCGTTTTTAGTGACAATTGCATGCTTGGAATGCGTACATTACATGGTGCACAATGGGTTCGAAATAACCTAACAAGGCGTTTTTAGTGACACTTTGTATTTGTATGTATATCTCTTGTGTGTATTTTCTCTCTCGTTCTCATATTGTGCTGAAGACAGCCCTTGGACATAGGGCAGAAACATTCACAGAACTGATTTCCACTGTCTTGAAAACATTTTCCCTATTGTTTCTACTTTGTATTTGTATGTATATCTCTTGTGTGTATTTTCTCTCTCGTTCTCATATTGTGCTGAAGACAGCCCTTGGACATTCTTCTTTTGTATTAGTGTGAAATAATTCAGACGTCATATGCGGACAAACATGACGTCACCTGATCCACACACAGACAACTTATTTTTATATATATAGATTCCCTGTGTCCCGGTCGTCATTTGTGTCCCGGTGTTCCAATCTGTGATTTCTCTTTGAGTGTCCCGGGCGTCATTTATATTCCTTGTGTCCCGGTGTCCCGGTCGTCATTTATATCCGAAACAGGAGTTTCTTATTAACGGGATTTCCTGTTAGATTTATGATTTATTTTACCCCAATGCAGGTATCGGTCGGTCTTATTGAGTCTTGGATTATGTAATGAATATGGGCTGTGACTCCTGTGTTCAAGTTATTTCTATTATTTTTCAGACGCTGCTCTGATTAATTTGCGGAACCGTGGGGATTTACATATTCCCTTCAGCCTTCTGAATACAGGTCGAACGTAAAGGATTCTTGTTGTGTTGCATCAGATGGTCTCCAGGTGGGGGGACTAGATTTATGGCACCAACGTCTTGGCCATGCAAGTTATGAAAGAATTTGTAATGCAGTAAGGAATGATAAAGTAAGAGGAATTAATTTGAAGTCAGAGGAAATGAAGAAATTACAGCCATTTTGTGAACCATGTGTTGAGGGTAAGATGTCGAGAAAACCATTTTAGTGGTAGATAGTGTAGGGGTAGGTTAGTTAGTGGAAGATAGATAGGGATATGGTAGTTAGTGGCAGATAGATAGCAAGAAGGTAGTTAGTGGTAGATAGATAGGCAGGATAGTTAGTGGTAGATAGTGTAGGGATAGAGCAGTTAGTAGGGTAGTAGTTCTCTATGTCAACAAGGAGAATGAAACGAGTGCAAACTATTATCAAGCTTTTAACGTTCTTCACAGCAACAGTCCGATTCTCTCTGATTGAAGGAATACCACGTAAATGTGATCTAAAACAGTTCATTTGTCCATCTTGCAATTCTAGAGAAGACGATAGTGTCTCTTAAGTAATTGGTTTCGGAGAATAGCAATGAGTGTATATTCGAGGACTTCTTCAACATCATGGCCGTAGACTTAAAACTTTGTTTTCCCGAGCTTCTCTCCGGTGTTTCAACTATGTCAAATATGCCTTACTAGCGTATTTTGAACGCTTTGTGCACCATGGAATGTACGCATCTAGTGTATGCAACCTATGTCAAATATTCCTTATTAGCGTATTTTGAACGCTTTGTGCACCATATAATGTATGCATATAGTGTACGCAAACTATGTCAAATAAGTCTTATTACCGTATTTTGAACACTTTGTGCACCATGGAATGTACGCATCTGTTCTTAACTAATGAATTCAGCTTTATTTTGCCAAAGATTGCCATAGTAAAACTTAAACCAAGGTTTAATGAAATGCCCTCAACAAATCCGAGTTACCCACAACGATGAAGCGGGTTGGTCCAGGTTGTTCCACGTGCAACTAATCAAAAGTTGCGTGGGGACTGGATGTAAAGTTCACGTGTCTTTCGGCGTTCGTGCAGGGGTTGGTTGCCACTCCTTGACAGTTTGCTAATATAGCGTGACAACCAATGGACATTCTTCAGATAGAGGTTACTAATAATTCAGAACATATTACGTCATCGGCTATCTCGATGCATTTTCTTATCATTTTCTTGTCTTATCACATCACATCTCAAATAATATCCCTCGAAAGACTGATGTCAGGACATCTTTGCAAGGTGGTCATGCATAAATTGATATCTATTGAATGAAAGAACAGGACAGAGACTCATGGAAGGAGATGTGGAGGCCATCTGCCAGCAGTGGCATGACAGGCTGAAGATGATGATGATTATAATGATGATCTTTACCAGGCGGAAAAGTAGAAAAAACTGATTGCGTATAGTATTGCACGAACAAATGCAGGGAGCAGTTGGGCTGTGTTCGCCAAGTTGAGCTCAAATCCAATCCACGAAAACCTGTTCTCCAGAATAAACAAAGAAGCCGGTACTCTGTCGACAAAAAGAATTTGTGTACAATTTACGCCTTTTTCAATAACACGAGTGGCAGAAAACGTGTCGCTCTCGTCAGAGTTGTTTTCTAAGATCTTCTTTTGTCTTATACATTCACTGTACTAGCTTTCTCATTTCACTCCATACGATTGCTGTGATCAGTGTATGGCGAAAACGTTTAGCAAAATGAATCCGTTACTCGGTAGTCAAAGCTCTGAGTGTGTTTATTTTCTTCTTTGCTTGGCTTGATGATTTCACTCGTAAGCTCATCCAAACCCAAAGCTCATCCAGGATGATGATGGCGAATGATGCGATGCGATGCGAGGCGATGATGGCATCCAGGATGATGGCGAAGAGCAGGGAACCACATGCCTTGTCGCTGATGGTTATTGGTTTTCTAGCACTTTTACAAGTACCATAACAAAGGTAGTGAATTGAAACAAGCAACCTGCCAGTGATCAACTGAATTTTAAACATGATAAAGAAGTCAAACTGTTACCAGCAAGCTTGCTAAAAACGAATTATAACCTGGAATGCTATGTCCATCTGTTGCAGATATGTTTAAATTGGTTAGCCTAAAATACAAGCCTAGTATTCCCTCATTGTATAATAACATCACAGCAAATTTCATTTCACACAGTTAAATAACGTGTTTACTCGATTGGACTCTAGGCAATTTTTTTTCTTACAATACAACAATCTCTCAGTGCCGCGCCCTGATAAGCAGTGGGGCCATAATACTTATAATAATTGCAGTCTCTCAATCAAAGACCTCTGACAAATTTCGCAGCAACTGCCGTGAGGAGCACCGTATGAAGAGATAGCTGTGGTATTGAAGAAATATGTGCAAAATTTAGCAGGTTCTTTCCATAATCCGTGAGAGGCACTCCTACTGGGTGGTTGGGCCTGCTTCATGGCTTGCTTCTCTGCTTGGTAGCCTAAATTGAGGGGCGTCGCCCTTGAACGCCCCAGCTGCCCTTTATTAATTAGTTACACGTTTTTTTATATAAGCAACTCAGTTGCTTAGGTGTGAGGCCTCGATTTGGTCCAAAATCTAAGCAACAAGCTAAGCTATAGTATTAGAACAAACCCATTTACTGTGAGTTTTAGTGCTTTTACTTTTCAATGGGAGAGGCATGGGGGAGGAGTACTCCTTGGCGTGAGGTCAATGTATGATAATGGTTTGGGTGATATTATTATTATGTTTATGAATGAATGGTTTATATTACCAGTGCTGATTATTTGTTTATTTCTTAGTTTTTCCTTGTTTCTTTTTTCTTCTCTTTCCCTTGGTGCTATTCTAAACGCATTGTGCACCATGGAATGTACGCATTCCAAACATGCAAGTGTCACTAAAAAGAGCTTTTAGTGCTATTCTAAACGCATTGTGCACCAGTGATTGTACGCATTCCAAGCATGCAAGTGTCACTTAAAACAGCTTTTGGTGCTATTCTAAACGCATTGTGCACCGTGGAATGTACGCATTCCAAGCATGCAAGTGTCACTAATACGTAAATGTTCAGAAGCACACATTTCGTGTTCCATTTCTGCGGTTACAAATGGATTTCCAAGAAAAGGCTCGTTCTGAGAGCCGATTTGCTCCTTGAGGCGTTGCACACCATTTTTGCACGGTTGATTTTCCTTCACACAAAGCGAGTGCACAGAACTTGAATGACTCAACAATGATTTTCGTGGAGAGACTGTCCCAAGAAGACAAAATCCATATTCGTACAAAACATTATTATCATTACGAGCATGCCAATGAAGTAGCTACGCCAGTAGGTTTGTCAGGCTTCGAGAGATGGCGAATTGTATGGCGTTATAAATTATTTTAAGTATCGATAGAGTACTAAAGTGTGGCGTCGCGATTTAATGAATATCAGAAGTTTGCTAATATTTTCGACTCGTTGCTTTCTTCTTGTTAAGATAGACACCCTGACCAAATCTCATCTTGGTACTTGCACAAATAGTAAATGGCTAAGTTGATTTTAGCTCATGTGCTTGAAAATTTCCTAGATCTAGTTAAAAGAGCTTACTCTGAATTCCATTAATGCTAATGCGTTTTAATACACTTTGCCATTCACATTTAGTATGCTCAATCAAATCACCTGCACAGGCCTGGTTATTTATGGATTGTATCTTTCTTATGAAATCTTGATTTTTCATCAAACTCCGTCAATAAACTTGAATCAAACTACACCACTTGTGTATTTCTCCTGATTTCGTGGGAAGGTGGAGCGAAGGTATAACGATTAGTCATGTATTTGGACTCTTAAAAGCTTTAGTCTCGCGAGAAGCCTCCGTAGCCGGTATAATAAGGTCTGTCATTGCCTGACTTCGTTCGTGATATCTTAGGAATGGTAGTAAAGTGACTCTTGTGTTCCAGTGTCAGGACGATTAGGGCAATAGGTAATTAATCGAAAACTACTTGCTTTACGTCAAGCAACTCCTCTGCAGATGAAAAATCGTTGTTTTCCTGCTTCTCGCGAGACTAAAGCTTCAAGAGTCCAAACAAATGAGCAATCGTTATACCTTTGCTCCACCTTCCCACGAAATCAGGAGAAATACACAAGTGGCGTAGTTTGATTCAAGTTTATTTCCCTCCTAACATTCCTCCAGGCAAACAGATGCCTGGAACAGGCCTCCGACCCACATCACCATCATTCCCCTCCACACCACACACTTCCCCCTCATCCCCTCACTCCACTGTATCACCAAGGTCATCCTCTATCCCTCGCTCTTAAAAACAGCCAGGACCCTCAATGGTTTCAGACATAATATAAAAGACGAATTTTTTAGAACACTCCAGCGAAGAGTGCCTTATTAGCCTTCTTTGAACGCTTTGTGCACCATGGAATGTACGCATCTAGTGTATGCAATCTATGTCAAATATCCCTTATTAGCCTATTTGATACGTTTTGTGCACAATGTAATGTACGCGTCTAGTGTATGCACAATATGTCAAATATGCCTTATAAGCCTATTTTGAACGCTTTGTGCACCATGGAATGTACGCATCTAGTGTATGCAAACTTTTAATTTTAGTTTTGATTTCGTATCCTCATCAAGTTTGCTATGTTCTGATTCAGCTTCCTTTTCCAAGTCTTTTTTTGATGAGACTAACCCATGTCAAAGGAGGTTGACCAACGTTCTTCTTGACTACTCGAAGGTGTTCCTCTAGAGCTTTTCTAACAGGCGTTTCTGAGTTCAGTCTCATCAGATGTCCTAACCAGGATAGACGACGCTTCTTGATTTGCCCAAAATTATTAGGACATGAATCGACTATAAGCACTTCAGTTCGGCAGGAATCCACAGGGCTGGTAAGACTTTAAATTATTTAATTTTTATTTATTATTAAGGAATTATAAAAGGGCCTGAAAAAAAATTTTACCAGACAAAATATAACATTTTAACCAACTGGAGGGCTGCAGCCACCTCAGCCCCTTCGGCCCTTCGGCCCTTCGGCCTTGTAATAGGTTCCACATCCCTTAACATACTTTGCGGAGCCAAGATCGCGGACCACTGCCATGTAGAAATTAGTTGTTTCGATAATTATACTTTGGTTGCCTAGGCTTGTCACTTTCTCTTTCTTTCTTTCTTTCTTTTCTTTTTTTTTCTTTTCCATCTACAGTTATTCTTTAAGGGAGATGAAGAGCCAATGTAATTTGGAAAGCTCCTGTATATCGTTGTAATATAGTACAATAAACTAAATTTAATACTTTATCATTTATTAAGATGGTAAATGGGTCAACAAATCAAGATAGCAGAATAGTATAATACAGTAAATTTAATACTATATCAATAAACACTATACTATGGTCAAGAAATCAATACAGAAAATTTGTGATTTGTTAGGATAGTAAATTTAATACTACACTACTATCAGTCAATCAAGATAGTGAATTTTTATTGAAATGGAAGTTGAAAGAAATTGATGCTTCTAGTATTGTTAAGATCTTATATAGGGAGTCCAAAAAGCAGATGTTTTATGTAAACTCAATTTGATGTACAAGTCACGTACAAATTTGATCTTTCATTTAAACTTTTTAACAAGAATACAAAGATACAGGCACCTAAGTCGAACAAAGTCGTGTCACTATATTCTTCCCGATTACTAGAGGAACTGGGGAATGTTTAAGTCCTATACAAAGGAACTAGACACCCTACATCAAAATGGTATGACTCAGTACATGTGATTCTCCACCACATTGCATCCCCAATGTTCTATACACAGTATGCGAGTACCTTTACCGTTACCTTTACCATTTATATGTAATTGACAAATGGATTTCTTCTCTTGTAGCAAAATGATTAATTTATCTGCACCAAAGACAATTGATGATTTTCGCCATACACTGATCACAGCAATCGTATGGAGTGAAATTAGTAAGCTATTACGATGAATTTATAGGAAACGAGCAGATCCTAGAAAATAACGGTCACGAGAGCGACACATTTTCTGCCACTCATGTTATTGAAACAGGCGTAAATTGTAAACAAATTCTTTTTGTCGACAGAGTACCGGCTTCCTTGTTTTGATAAATGCTGCCTCCAATGCGGCACTATTATATTGTTATATATCTTTATTCACTTCAGAAATCTATGGAAAAGTTGACGCAATGGAGTTGAACAGATGACGAGTTGAACAGATGAAGTTGAACAGATGAAGTTGTAATTTGGTTCTTTTGCAGAATGCAGATAAGGTATGCTTCAGTTTTCTGTAGAATCTAAGAGTCTATTTTGGAACATTGCCTCATCGTAAATCCTCACATCTGTCTGGGTGATCGAGGAAGTGGAAACCGGCCTTTAGGTCATTTGAATATAGGTTGGTTGAAGGTTTAAGGTATGATCCGAGGGAGATTGATATCTGTGAGGCATGTGTAAAAGGCAAGCAAGCGCGTCAGCCGTTTCCGAAGAATAGTCAGACCAGCACTAAGCAAGTGGGAGAGTTAATCCACAGTGATGTGTGCGGGCCGATGCCTGTTCGAACCTTAGGGTAGGACCGCCTCTCGCGGATTATGGAAAGCATCTGTCATCAATGAGAACAGATACTACATCAATTCCTTGCCAAAAAGCCGATCCCCTGGAGAGACTTGCATGTCTGTTATTGCACTCTATGAAATAAGACCAAAAAGGAAGAGACTCGGGACAGGATGATCTTTGCCATCATTTGGAATGACTGAGTCAAAAGCTTTTGTAATGCTCAAGGTACAACGCATCTAGTGTATGCAAACTATGCCAAAAATGCCTCATTAGCCTATTTTGAACGCTTTGTACACCATGGAATGTACACATCTTGTGTATGCAAACATTGTGAGATATGCCTTATTAGCCTATTTTGAACGCTTTGTTCAGCATGGAATGTACGGATCTAGTGTATGCAAACTCTGTCAAATATGCCTTATTAGCCTATTTTGAACGCTTTGTGCACCATTCCATGGTGCACAAAGCGTTCAAAATAGACTAATGACGCATATTTAACATGGTTTGGATACACTAGATGCGTACAGTCCACGGTGCACAAAGCATTCAAAATAGGCTCATGACGCATATTTAACATAGTTTGGATACAATAGATGCGTACACTCCATGGTGCACAAAGCGTTCAAAATAGGCTAATGACGCATATTTGACATAGTTTGGATACACTAACTAGTTATCTTCTTGCCAAGTTTCGCATTTATACACACAATGCTTCACTCTATCTTAAATTTTGAGAGTATCATCAAGAAGAGAAAATTTGAAAGGTTAGTTAATGATTGGGATGAGTGGGAGCTAATATGGCGACTAAAGAAATAAAAGTATGTTAACATCGGACGTCACCTAGCTCAGTTGGTAGAGCGCACGCCGCGAAAGCGTGGGTCACGGTTCCATGGTGCACAATGCGTTTAGAATAGCACCAAAAGCTGTTTTTAGTGACTCTTGCATGCTTGGAATGCGTACATCCCATGGTGCACAATGCGTTTAAAATAGCACCACAAGATGTTTTTTAGTGACACTTGCATGCTTGGAATGCGTACATTCCATGTTCCACATTGCGTTTAGAATAGCACCAAAAGCTGTTTTTTAGTGACACTTGCATGCTTAATGAAATATCATTTATGCATAAACTAATATATCCAACTTGGGTATATGTAATCCTAATGAAATATCATTTATGCATCAACTCGTATCTCCAGATTGCGTATGTGTAGTCCTAATTAATGATCATTTATACATTAACTAAAATCTCCGGCTTGCGTGTGTGTAGTCTTATTAAAATATCATTTATGTATAAACTAATATATCTGCATTGCGTATGTTTAGAATGACCGAAATGGAATGTGTGAAAGAGTATACCCAACTGTATTTTGAAGGAGCCAATCAGAAACTGGACTGCCTCAATGGCTTGTGTTTTTGGACCAATCAGCGTCCATTACAACGAGATTAATTGAATAGGCCTAGGGAGAAAACGAATTCTTTTTGTCTGCATAGCAAAGGTTTTCTTGCTGTTATGTGGACTGACTCCAGAACGGCCAAATGTCCACATAAAAGCAAGAAAACCTTTACTATGCAGACAAAAAGAGTTCGTTTTCTCGCTAGGCCTATTCAATTAACCTCGTTGTAATGGACGCTGATTGGTCCAAAAACACAAGCCATTCAGGCAGTCCAATTTCTGATTGACTCCTTCAGAATACAGTTGGGTATACTCTTTCACACATTCCATTTCGGTCATTCTGACGTTAGTGCTCTGAGGAGTGTTATTGACAATTGTTAACTTGGCAATGAAATGTTGAGTAGAAAGTTACAATTAGAAAACGATATCATATGCCAAAAAACATTCAGCAACTAAAATTTTTGTAGTCATGTCTAATCAACCCTAGGCAGTTCTTGACGAACCGTCTTTGATTATAAAAATTCAATTACCAATACTCCATTTGAATATGTGTACAACAGAAGCATGATTCTTACCATAAAATTGATTTCATAGTTTTACAAAGCGGCATGCTGGAGGACTAATTTGGGGAAATTGTAAATGGAAACAGGAAACTAAAGTTTTAACTTAAATGGAACTGTGAATACATTCATCTTAAGATGTGGAAAAAAAACCTTCAGGTTATTTCAAGGAACGTTTTGAAGGAGTCGTTGATCATTATCCTTACAGCTTCAATGCAACGAGCGGCAGTGGGCGAAGAAAAATATGCGTCATTAGCCTATTTTGAACCCTTTGTGCACCATGGAATGTACGCATCTAGTGTATACAAACTTTGTCAAATATGCGTTATGAGCCAATTTGGAACGCTTTGTGCACCATGGAATGTACGCATCTATTGTATCCAAACTATGTTAAATACGCGTCATTAGCTTATTTTGAACGCTTTGTGCACTATGAAATGTACGCATCTAGTGTATGCTCAATTAGAGCTTAGTATTAGTGCTATTGCTTAAATTCTCTGATGACGGAAATGGAAGGTGGTAAAAAGGTATACGTTACTATGATTTGAACCGGACATTTCTTGTTAGTGATCCATGAGCGTTCCCTTACGGCTATTGCGAGTGTAGTCAAATCGAGCTTAGTATTAGTGTCATGGTTTAAAATCTGATGAAGGTAATGGAAGGTGTTTAAAAGGTATTTACAAGTAAGGATATTGCTCAGAGCTACTAAGATTACGATTTATAAGTAAGGGTATTGCTCAGAGCTACTAAGATGACGATTTACAAGTAAGGATATTGATCAGAGCTACTACGATTACTATTTATAAGTAAGGGTGTTGTTCAGAGCTACCAAGATTACGATTTACAAGTAAGGATATTGCTCAGAGCTACTAAGATTACGATTTATAAGTAAGGCGACTTGAAAGGCTTTCGAAAGAAGATCCGGACTAACTGTCCTCTTCTTGACAAATCTGGGCTATTTGTCCTCCTCCTTTTATTAATCCCATGATGAGGTGCAACGTCCCTTATTTGGCCTTTCAGCTGGCTATCAGCGGGTTTCAGCTATCCTGGTATTCACGCTCTTTGTTCAGGCTCTGACAATTAGCGTTTCAGCTCTGACACGACGATCTAATGACCCGGCATTGCGTCCGCGCATTTTTGAAACATCTTCATATGACTGACCATGCAGTTTAATAGTAGACTTGACCTATCTATAAACAGATTATCATTCTATTTGATCTATCTGGGGGTAATTTGATAGAATTATAGATAAGTAAAAAAGAGTAATCAGCTTTCCAACAACCTTTTCCGTAATTCACAGAAAGAATTATCAAGTTTCTCGGTGTTTAATGCCCTCCTCTCCCCTTAAAATATAATTCTGTACTATGCCAACGGCAGGGACGGGGGATCGGGGGAGCAGAGGGGGGCCTCGCCCCCTAAAGTTTTCCATGACCACTTTTCAGCTTTATCAAAATTGAAATTGATTACGACAATGTGTCACATTCACAGCAAGACATGCATATCGACACGAAACACCCCTTTCCACAGAATGACCAAAGGCAGCTTAGTTCTTCTTCTCCTTCGTTCCTTCTTCTTTATCTTTGTCTTCTTTTCTTCCCCGTCCTTTTCCTCGTCTTTCTCTTCATCATCTGTTTCCTTGTAATATGTAGTTGTAGTTGTTGTTGTTGTTGTTCTTCTTCTTTTTCTTTTTCTTCTTCTTCTTCTTCTTCTTCTTCTTTTTCTTCTTCTTCTTCTTCTTCCTCTTCTTCTTCTTCTTCTTCTTCTTCATCCTGAAAATGGGATTCCCGGAACATGTTCTGAACTAAAATCAGTCTTCATGTCTTGACTTGAAACAAACAATATAGTGGTTCAATATTAAGAAAGGAGTACGACAAAGGTGTATTCTTTCCTGTGCATTGTTTAACATCTATACTGAAGACATTATCCAAGAAGTGATGAGTTGCAGATTTAGATTTTCTGTGTTGACAAACTCCATTGAGGGAGCCTCTCCCCGTTAGAGCTCTGATACTCAATTATTGATAAAATAAGCGGTGATTTGCTACTTACCATGAATCGTGTAATCTGGGCCGGATCTATGTCCAAGTATCCGTTTGTTTTGATTGAGCTGGAGATGAGTATGATGCTTTCTACCCAAATTGATCGTGAAAGAAGTCCACCTTCGGATTTAGCTCTTACCGCAAACAAAGTCTCCTGAAAAGCATTTAATAAGGAATATTTGACATAGTTTGCATACACTAGATGCGTACATTCCATGGTGCACAAGGCGTTCAAAATAGGCTGATTACGCATATTTGACATAGTTTGCTTACACTAGATGCGTACATTCCATGGTAAACAAAGCGGTCAAAATAGGCTAATAAGGCTTATTTGACATAGTTTGCATACACTAGATGCGTACATTCAATGGTGCACATAGCTTTAATTCATATAAAAACATTCATATAAAACATTTCCCCAAGAGGCCAAATGCTACTAGGTATAGGCTTATTCGAAGAACGTCTTACTGCAACAAAATTTGGAATTCATACAAAAACATTTAAAATGGGCCAAATGATCCTAGCTACAATCTTATTTGAAGAACTTCCGAATGTAACAAAGTTTGAAATTCATATAAAAACATTCATATAAAACATTTCCCCTTTCCCTTTTGGAAAGAAAAGGTCCTTGGGGAAAGGCCCCACTGCTTATCAGGGGGCTGCACTGAGAGATTGCCAGTAGGAAAGATACATCACGTAAACTGGGAGGACGATTCTAGCGAGCATCTCAATTCTAAAATTTGATAATTCCATCCTTTAACATAATCGACTTAGTTTATGATGGCATAACGTGAAAATAGTATTCTCAGGGTAAAACTGCTTGGGTAGGCACCTATCTAAGTGACTCCACGAGAAACTCAATTTAGGTGCTTACTTAGATAGGTGCGCACCTAAATTGTCTAGGGAATCGCCTAAGCACTTAGGTGCTCACTTAAAGATAGGGGAAACCGAGAAACCGGGCCCTGGTAGCTGCACTTTGGAGAAAAATCGAAGGATGTGATCACAAAAAAGTGAACTCTAGGAAATTCAACAGTATTATCTTTCTGCCACTTTGTAAAAGCTGCTATTTGGTCTGAATGCTTCGATTGAGTATGCCTGTGCAGCTCAGTGGTTAGAGCACTGGTCTCGTAAACCAGGGGTCGAGAGTTCACCTCTCTCCAGGGGCTATATTACAAATCAAGTTATACATTTTGTATAAACCTTGCGCTAATATTGGCCTTTGAAAGGAATGGTTAGAGAATTCAATAGTGACTGCAAGGATAACCTGTAGTAATATCTAAGCAACTACTCAAGCAACTCCAGGCCTGATTTTGGGAAATTGCTAAGCAACTCCAGGCCTAACCCCGAAAATGGAGTTGCTTAGAAAAAAATGTGTAGGAAGTAAACAACCTACTTTTAACTTGGCTTCAGCAACTGCAGTGGCCTGGATATGGTATGAAAGAATAATTGTCAGATTAAATTGTGGTAAGAAATGGGGGTGTAAAAAGGTTGTTAACCGTTATCAAAGCTATTCCTACCAACACAGTCAGGATCGCCTCCCTCTCAGCTACAAGAATTTCAGGTTCTCATCTCCTATATTTTAAACTTTCGCCCTCCAATGCTCTGCAGGGTCCGATTCGTCGGATACACAACAAGAGTGCTTCATTCTCAAAGAAATGCTACTTATTATAATCTAGTGTAGCCAATTAAGAAGTACATCCACGAATAGAAATCGGATGCCAGAAACCACCATGGCCATCAAAACAATAGAGTGCATGCTCTTGTAATTACAGTGTGTATGGTTTCTGATATCTTGTTAAAAGTAGCGAAGTCCATCCTCGACCAGGAGATAACAGCCTCTCTATCTTAAGTCTATGTGATTCACGGAATAGGCCTAGGGTGTTATACGACCCTAATGTTTTTCAGCGAGCACAGATGGAAGATTAATAAAAGATGTTGTTTCATTTTATGGAGTAAATACAATAAACCTTAAACTGGGCTACATCATGATATCAGGGGCCATTTTGAGCTTTGGAGGGGCTGACATTGCCACTGTTTAGGGATAAACTAATTGGAGAAAATAGATTTCTCTCTCTAAATATAGCGTCATTAGGCTTAGTTTATTATTGAGAAATTTATAGTTTAGTCTAAAGTAGAATTGTGGCAAAGAGTCAAACTTTAGCGTAAAGAGCGAGGGATTGCGGAGGGGACAACCCATTTCATATAAGGAGTAATTTCTGTTCGTTTTAAGTTTTAATGTCGCTCCTTACTTTCAGTTAAAAAAACTAGTTTTTTTTTTTATGTAATTTCTGAACGTTTTTGAATTAATGCATGTTTGATTTTGGCTCTCCACACATAAATTATTAAGTCATCACCAATGGCCCTTCAGGGAATCAAACCTGTACCCTCTAGCATAGAAGGCAAATGAACTATCTACTGCACCAAGGCCGCCCAACAATACAAGACTGGAAAGTAGCATTATTAGCTTGTTTGCAGTATACATAATAAGAGGTTCACATTTGATTTTCCACCTTAAACAGTTATTGGCACTTTTAAGAAACTTGGTTTTTGCAATGAAATTCAAGTTTGTTCTTCTAAATATTATCATACAAAAGCAAAAATTCTTCTCTTTCTGAAAACTCGTCTGTGTTTCTTCAGTGGCAGTCTCTCAATCAAAGACCCCTGATGAGCAGTGGGCCCGACATTGAAACTACCCTAAATAAACAGTTTCTTCAGTGGCCCATCTCTTTTGATACTCCAATAGCAGTCAGGTTACTTACTGATCTCCCATCTTCCCTTGTAATGCAGTGCTTAGTGTGCGAGACTGACCTTACATAGATAGATGCAATTCCCATAGAACCTAATTTGAGGAATATTTCCTGCATATTATTGACTGGTAGTCCTTTCTACATAATTGCGAAATTTATAAATGTCGATGATGCCATACCTTCGCCATCAGGATAGTGATTCAGTTGATCTCGTACTACTGTTGAGTTTAATTGCAACTTGATTTCATATCATCTTCACCGCTCTCTATATACTTCCAGCAAACTCCTAACAAATTTTATTTCAGAAGTTCGCGATATGTCATCTGCCAGAACAAAACGCACTAGAGTGCCTTTAGTGTGGAGGCTATGAATAACTATTAGTTAGCCTGTTTGATGGTTTTTCTGTTTATTTAGGGTAGTTTCAATGTCGGACCCACTGCTCATCAGGGGTGTTTGATTGAGAGATTGCTGGCAATCTTCCAGGAGGTAATTTGATGGGGGGCAATTCACCGGGGGGCAATTTTCCGGGGGGCAATTCACCTTGTACCTCCACTTGAAGTCCTAGCACAAGATTTTACTCTTTTGGATCAAGCAAGCAATGGTTTGGAAAACGTTTTGGTGATGACCGATGTATTTACGAAGTTTTCAGTCGCAGTACCTACAAGAGACCAAACATCTGCCACAGTGGTCAAAGCTCGATGAAAATACGTTTCTTTCAATCAAATATGTGGTTCAAAATGTTTTGTAATATGTTTTGCTCAAAGCTCGATGAAGATACATTTCTTTGAATCAATTTTTTTGGTTCAAAATGTTTTGTAATATGTTTTGCTCAAAGCTCGATGAAAATACGTTTCTTTCAATCAAATATGTGGTTCAAAATGTTTTGTAATATGTTTTGCTCAAAGCTATAAAAAACACCTTGCACACCTCATAGTCATTACAATGCTACATCGAAGTTCACGTAGTTTTACTGTTACACTTTGTCAAGTAAAATAATGCATTGGATATAATAATACCACCATTACAAGTAATGGAACGGAACTTTGTCCATAGATTTGTTGTCTGTGTATCCTAATGCAGAGAAGAAGCTATGAGTTTTAGTGCTTTTTGTGTGGGATAAATGTTGGAATGGATGTAGTATCTGTTCTCATTGATGACAGATGCTTTCCATAATCCGCGAGAGGCGGCCCTACTTGGCAGTTGAGCCTGCTTCATGGCTTGCTTCTCTGCCCGGTAGCCTAAATTGAGGGGCGTTGACCTTGGACACCCCAGCTGTCCTTTATTTATTAGTTAGCCTGTTTGGTGGTTTTTCTGTTTATTTAGGGTAGTTTCAATGTCGGGCCATTTTAACCAAGAGTTTTTACCTCGTTTGTAACTCCAATCCACCTGTTTCTTTAACACTCTTTAAATGTCTCCAGCGCCCAACCGGCGGTGCAGCCTACTTTACTTTCTTTACTTTTCCCTTTAACTTCCCCTTACTTTCCTTTTCCTCTTATACTTTCCTTGCATTTATTGTGCCTTGTTTTTCTTCATTCATAGTCTGCACTTATTCTACTTTCTCGCAGAATGCAAGTTACGTTAGTTTGGAAACCGCAGCTTATTCCACACAAGCCAAGGATCAGAACTTCCAATTTACTTTGGTCGTTGAGCTACTGGCATCAAAATCGTACGTTTTGGAATCAGCTCATAGGAGCAGCCTTTAGCTCGCTCTTCTTTTGCTCGCTCTTCTTTTGCTCGCTCTTCTTTTGCTCGCTCTTCTTTTGCTCGCTCTTCTTTTGCATCTGCTTACACTTCGTCCACGGGAAGTAGGAGAACGGTTTTCTTCTCCAAAGATCTAACCGCGGCGTCCGTAACACTTCCTATAAATTTACCAAACATGGTTCACATGCTTAACATGGAATAAAAAATATATCCGAAGTGTTTTGAGGAATATCAAGGAATTTCTATTGTTGTCAACTATCAAGTTTTTCCATTCCAACTATCAAAAATCATCAACATTGGTGCTA
This sequence comes from Alatinidae sp. Z8VKAUB7J3, assembly GCA_010016025.2. Taxonomy (NCBI): domain Eukaryota; kingdom Metazoa; phylum Cnidaria; class Cubozoa; order Carybdeida; family Alatinidae; species Alatinidae sp. Z8VKAUB7J3. The sequence goes on from JAAAKM020721499.1 coordinate 257,159,212, forward strand.
TCAGTCATCGAGCTGAAACAGACTATCAGGCATGAGTGCGCATCAAATCGGTGTTGTTAGGTGCCAAATAATATACTACTCAGCCTGCACAACGTGCACTTAAAATATTTAAGATATTCTTTAGATATTTTAAATAGTTTGCATTTATCGCTTAATTTTACTTGTGACTTTGAAAGCGAAGGTCAGCTTCCTTTTCTGGATGTTTTAGTTATGGAAACATTCAGAAAGTAGCATCATTCAGTTTGGTAGTTTCCTGCCTGCTGACCCATCTTGTTTGCAAGTAAATAATGTAATGTTGTCATCATAGCAATAGTTTTGTTTTGTCTTACTCCCTCCCCAGGTAGAGCACATATTTTAAAGTGTACCTCCAGTGGTCAGAAATTTTTTGATATTTTGTTCGTTTTCTCTTGAGGAATCGAACTGTTACTACTTAGATAATGAAAGCTTTAAAATTTCAACTGTCTTAATTGGCAGAAATCTCTATTCCTAATGAGAGTGCCAGTGCCTGATATCTCTATGATCAGTCTCTCGAAAATAGTCAACTACTCTAAGATGTTCAACACATATTATCTCTATTCCTAATGAGAGTGCCAGTGGCTGATATCTCTATGATCAGTCTCTCGAAAATAGTCAACTACTCTAAGATTCTGAATTGATGAGCCAAACTTCTAATGTGAAAAAAGTAATGTAATCCACTACCCTCTTGCAGGCTCGCGAGATACAATAAGGTAGACAATATCACTTTAGGCGCATAGTCTACCTGGAGAGCTAGATCGTAGATAAAAGTTGAAAGATGAGACGACAGAGCCTCGGCTCGAACCACTGATATTCAGATCGTTAGACCAACGCTTTAACTGATTGAGGACTTTACTCTCACTGATTTCTCGGATATCGAGGATACAAAGGATTCCGACAGCTCAATACAAACATTGGAGGTAAACAGAGTGTTAATCATTTTTAGAGTGAGGGAAAAGTAGAATGTTTCTATCAAGAACTGTTTCGTCGTTTTTAGGACTTTGTATAGATGTTACTTTTACAGACTCAAAAAAGACCCCCTTTTTAGTTTTAGTGACGAATCATCATCCTAGTACTACAGGTTTTAGTAAGGAAGTTTCATGTGTTGCTTGTTAGATTTTTATTAGGTTACTTATGGTAACTCTTGGTAGCAGTATTGAGAGTTTAACTCCCACTGTGCTGTATATTTACAGTTTCAAGTAAACACTTTTTAAGAAAGGGAAACTTTGTTGGATTAGTCTAGTTTAAAAGCATTGAGCAGAGAGTCTTCCCTACTTGATTGTACAACACTTACAAACTGAGTACTCTGCGCTGATAATTCTCGATAATTTATCATAACAGTTGGCCTACTTAATATGATAGTTTATGTCTTCAAATTTTAATTGCTGTAATTGGTTAATTATCTCGTACAGGGTATTTTTATCCTAGACATATAGAGATGGACTAGGGTAATTCAATAAAACGAGGAAGATTTATCGAGCATAAGAAAAGTTACAACAATAGCCTTACTGCCTTACTGCCTTACTGCCTGCCTTGCCTTACTGCCATACTGCCTTACTGCCTTACTGCCTGCCTTGCCTTACTGCCTTACTGCCTTACTGCCTTACTGCCTTACTGCCTGCCTTGCCTTACTGCCTTACTGCCTGCTTTGCCTTAGTGCCTCCCCTACTGCCTGCCTCCCCTACTGCCTGCCTCCCTTGGCTTACTGCCTCTTGACTTATCTTCCTTGGTCAAGTCACATGGCGCAGAGAGGCTGGTTTCCAATTGCGTAGAGCTGGATGTCGATGTCCACCGGTGCATGATTGGGAGCTAATGTGGCGACTACAGAAATAAAAGTGTGTTGACATCGGAGGTCACCTACCTCAGTTGGTAGAGCGCACGCCTCGAAAGCGTGGGTCACGGGTTCGATCCCCGGTGGTGACATACTTTTCTATTTCTTAAATACGCGTCATTAGCCTATTTTGAACGCTTTGTGCATCATGGAATGTACGCATCTAGTGTGTGCAAACTATGTTGAAAATGCGTCATGAGCCTATTTTTAACGATTTTTGCACCATGGAATGTACGCATCTAGTGTATCCAAACTATTTTAGATATCCGTCATTAGCCTATTTTGAACGCTTTGTGCACCATGGAATGTACGCATCTAGTGTATCATGTGAATAAGTACTTTAATTTTGTACAAAGTGACAGAAACGTAACGTTTCTTTTCCTCATTAAGACCATATCTCTCGTCAGGAGCCATCTTGTTGTGTCACTGAAGGTACTTCATACCATCTGGGGTTAACGATAACCAGTCACTTTATATAAGGCCTTGCCTTCTCCAGGATGATAATACCTGTACGGTGCAATCTAAAAATACTGGTTTAAACCACAACTTCTTTCATTAGTCACAGTGTATAATGCAGAAGTAACTGGGAGTTATAACCTGCCTCTATTTACATGAAATCAGAGACAGAACTTGACGTTGCTCCCGCCGCTGCCAGCCAAATCCCTTTGTGATCAGTTAGTTTTGGTCACTGAACTATATATAAAAAGTCTGGAAGGATAACTCTATTGTTCTGCATGCGTAACCAAAAATGGCCGTCACTTTGGATTGAACGACTGTTTCTAACTACTTGGACCATTCGACTCACACTCAATAGCCCTACACACGTATTAGGATTTGTTAATACTCGAAGAAATTTTTTCAAATCTCAAAGAATAAGTATATGACGGAACGGATCTCCAATTCACGGACGAAGAGGAACAGATGAATGGTGTTTGCTTTTTTACCTATTGGACTTGCATATATGAACTAAAGTTACACAAGCAAAGGCCAGTGGGCAGGACATCTCGCCCGAATGAAAAACACCAGGTGGGCCAAGAAAATAACAGAGTGGAGACCGAGAGAGGGGTAGACCAAAGAGAAGGTGGAGGGATGAGATCAAGGAGAAGGCAGGCAGCGCATGGAGAAGAGCACAGGATCGAAGGGCGTGGAGCAAGTTATGGAGGCCATCCGCCAGCAGTGGCGTGAACGGCTAAGAAGAATTTGAACAAAGGAATAAACTCGGAAATTTTCTAAAACTTCATTAGTGGGAGGATGAAAATGAGTATCCAGGACAAATATGTCAATATTTAAGTTTTCTTCAGTATTTAGTTCATTAATGCTTTATAAATCTCCTATTCGTTTATTTCTTCTATATCAGAAAGCAAGACGTAGAAACCCGGCTACCACCACTATTTTCCTCACCCTCACTCCCTAATCAGAGCTGTTGTTAAGTTCAAAAAAATTGAAACGGAAATACTCTTGATAGTGAATCGCACTGTTATACTCAAGATGGTTTTTTTTAATAAAAAGGGGGACAACTTTTGTCGATGGCCCTACGAGTGCTTGTAAAAACTAAAGGCAGAAACATTTGTGAGGTAAAAGCGCATGGATAACTTCACATAAGCATTTGCTAATACAATGCTGAGCCAGAGCTGATCTGGTTTTCAAAACGAAGTGAAACGTTTCCATGCCACGGTAGTTTTAAGTAGACAGGGCATTTTTGAGTTCCGAAGCGTTTCATTCCATATCGGTCATTCTGACGTTAGTATTCTGAGGAGTGTCATACGAAATAAGGTTTTCAGTACACAATGTTTTCGCTATTTCGTGCAATATTCTTATTTTGTACCACAAACAAACTATTTGATCACCTAACTACTACTACTACTACTACTACTACTACTACTACTACTACTACTACTACTACTACTATTACTACTACTACTACTAGTCAGTGAAAGCACCGGTGCAGCAGGAAATATTCTCTTTTTTCTTTTATGGCAACGCATTTGCCCAGTGTCCGAGGCGGTTGGTATAGTCCCTCATCATCTGGTTCACGTCAATCCCTAACCTACTTTTCATCATCCGCAAGTACCAAAAGTTGTTTTTAGTGATACTGGCATACATGGAATGCGTACATTCCGTGGTGCACAATGCGTTTAGAATAGCAACAAGAGCTGTTTTTAGTGACACTTGCATACTTGGAATGCCTACATTCCATGGTGCAAAATGCTTTTAGAATAGCACCAAAAGCTGTTTTTAGTGACACTTGCAAACTTGGAATGCGTACATTCCATGGTGCACAATGCGTTGTGATTATAGCTGATCATCATTAATGTATATAGAATTGAGGATGATACTTTTACTTACTTACTTTACTTTTACTTTAGATATGAGGAAGTAGCTCGGAGGTGCAGTAATTTAATAACATCAGGAAGATTAAGATGGTACTGTCACGTGGGAAGGAGGGAGAATGGAGACTTACTAAGAAGAACAATGGAATTAGAGGCACCTGGCCGAAGACCTCCAGAGTGTGCACTAAGTTTGATTTAGTATTCTGTCTATCTCACCTCTTGAGCAATAGAGGTGAGAAAAATACCTAGCTAAATCTTAGCACCACTTTCACTTTGATATAATAAACAACGATAACGAGAGACTAGATAGACTCTTGACTAGATAGACTCTTGACTTTCATATGTAATCATAGATGCTGTGAGCAGGCCCGGTTATTCAGTTAAATGGCGGTTGATTGCAAATGGTAAAGAATGTGATTAAAGGCTCTTTTCCTAATTCAAAAGTTTTAGTTTTCGAGGGTAATAGCTACCTATGTTGAAAAACTGAAGATATTAGTCTATTTTATGATTGCAAATGGAAAAGAATGTGATTATAGGCTCTTTTCCTATTTCAAAAGTTTTAGTCTTCGAGGGTAATAGCTACCTATGTTGAAAAAATGAAGATATTAGACTGTTGCCATCTTTGTCTTTTAAACCCCTTAGGAAGTCAATTATCTCTAAAAGATAGTACTCAGTGTCATCTAAGGTAGTTTTCTTTAGAGGTGCTTTGGTGCCTTTTCCATACTTACTCTTAGAATTCAAAATGAATTCCGTTGTTGCCTCACTGCCAATGAATTTAGGGTGTTTGGCTGCCTTGAGATATTTAATTGCAGCTGCCACCGAATAGCTATCTAAAAACTAAAGTTACCTTTTGAGGCTTATATTTAGGCTGTATATTCATCCAACAACTACAAAAGTGAAACCTGAAGAAATAGGTTTTTTGCTCAGAAGAGGTATGATAAAAGTATGAAGTTGCCAAGTTACTCTACTGAAAGCACACTATTACCAGGTTACAAAACAAATTCTCCAATCAGGTAGTCAGCCTATAGAATTCCCTTATAAAAGAGAACTGTGGAAGCAGATGAGGCAAGCAGCGACCATGAGGAAGACGTGCCACTGGAGTCAGCTTTTGAACCTCAAACTGTTATCTTGAGCCTGGAGCCTTTGCCACTTCCAGATACAAAAGAAATTGTAAGCGATGGAGGCCAGAAGTCTACAGTTTTTGAAGCACAACATAATTGTTTTGTCGAAGATAGTTGTGAGGAGCCGGAAATTGATGTAAAGACATAGGATAGGATAAATTAAGATAGGATCAATTAGGATAGGATAAATTGGGATACAATAAATTAGGGTAGGATAAACTGGATAGGATAAAATGGAAAAGGATAAATTAGGATAGGATCAATTAGGATAGGATCAATTAGGATAGGATAAATTAGGAAAGGATAAATTAGGATAGGATAAATTGGGATATAATATATATTGAGAAAGGATAAATTAGTATTGGATTCATCGGATTTATTCTGGATTCATCGGATTTATTCCGGATTTATCAGATTTATCCTTGATTTATCGGATTTATCCTGGATCTATTGGATTTATCCTGGATTCATCGAGTTTATCCAGGATTTTCCTGTTATTCGACACCATTTTTGACCTCGCCTTGCATGTTCTAAAGTAACTGAACAAAGGATAACGTTTAAATATTGGGTTTTACGACACATTCCTATTGTTTTGCTCTTGCCTTATTGATTTCACCTGTCAACAAGTTCGAGAAATTTGAAACTTTGCTCACTTTTAAATACCTGATGGCAAGTTTTGTGTTTACAAAAGCGAACTGCGGTTCTCAGTAGTTGTGCTTTCGAGAAAAATCGAAGGACGTGATCACAATGAAGTGAACTCTAGGAAATTCAACAGCATTAAACCGATAGATGGTAGGGACCAAGTTGTTGGGTAGTACACACGAACAACTTGGTCCAAAATTCCAAGTTGTTATCAAGTTGGCCAACTAAGTTGTTCGGAAAAGTTGTTCGTGTGTGCCTAACTTTAAAACACCAGTAGCTTTGTCCACGTACTCTTTTTTTTAGGATGCGTAACGGGGTGTAGCACTGTGGGCCTATATTGCACTTGTTGTCAGATTTCAAAGCTGTAGCACAGGATTTATTACCTCGTTAAATGGAAAGGATATCCATCAAGCTTTAACAGTTGGGTCTCAAGTATAGACATAGAGCGTCAAGCATGGAGTATCATCAGTTTTTCCTCACCTTGCCGAGTAATAGTTCCATGTCTATCTTTCCAGCCAATACGCTGTCAAATTACAGAGTGAAGCTACCTAAACAACTAGACTTGGATGGACCATGGGAGGTGGGCCTGGCTATTTCTTTCATAAGATATATCAAGTTGTATGATCATTCAAACTTTCTTTGCTCAATGAAAGTAGTCCAATCCAGAACTTTAAAGCAAAGACCACTGATACGGTTTGCACTAATTGGCTGAAGTGACGGGATGTCGCCTAAATGGAAAATGAATTTGTAATTCACTGAAAGTACATGTAGTGTGTGACTTTGGAAGGGCCCCATCTAAACACATGAAGAATATAACTATTCAAATAGTCTTATTCAAACGTGTGGAACGCATTCTCAATATGTTAATATTGTGGATCTGAGCGGATCATCACTATTGAAATTGCCACATGCCAACATGTAGAGCGCATTCTCATTATGTTCATATAGTGTATCCTAGCAGAACAGCACTATTGAAATAGCCACATACCATTATGTAGAGCGCGTTCTCATTATGTTCATAGAGTGGATTTTCAACATACGTAGCTATTGCCCTCGAAAACTAAAACTTTTGAAATAGGAAAAGAGCCTTTAATCACATGCTTTAACATGTGCAATCATAAGATTGTCTAATATCTTCATTTTTTCAACATACGTAGCTATTACCCTCGAAAAAAACTTTTGAAATAGGAAAAGAGCCTTTAATCACATTCTTTACCATTTGCAATCATAAAATAGTCTAATATCTCGGGATAGCCATTAGAAAGAAAAGTTTGCTTTAGAAAATTGAGTTCCGATTCTAATTTTATATCGGAGCAAATCATAGATCTGAACAAAGTTGTCAAGCTAAGAGGTAAGGTAAGAACTGCAAAGTTCTCAGTTTCTTTTAATGAGTTATGTTTGGCGAATCGTGTAGTTCCTAAGTTTATTTCTTTGCGAATTTCTAGGTCACGGGCAAGGCACAGTGTGAAATTGCAGTAGAGCCCAACTACGATTCAATCAAGCTTGTCTTGTTAACCAGACTTAATTTTGCAACCCTTGAATGACCACTGCACATTCCCTTTTCATACATTTACTCAAGCATTCCCGTATCCTTAATTTTTGTAGAAATATAGTCACGGAGGGTAATTATTACGCACTTTTTGGAAACTTTTATTTTGAAAAGAGCTGGAAAGTTAAATTCATGAAATGCTCACATTCCAGCGTGCAGAACGCATTCCAAATATCTTCAGATAGTGTAACTACGCTCAATGGCACTATTAAAATGCTCACACTCCAGCGTGCAGAACTTATTCACAATATCTTCAAGGAGTGTAACTACGCTCAATGGCACTATTGAAATGCTCACATTCCAGCTTGCAGAGCGCATTCCAAATATGTTCAAATAGTGTAACTACGCTCATTTTGTGACTCTTACAGTCAATTGATTACATTTATTCTCATATTATTTATGTGCAGCACAAAAGGAGCACCCTTCGCAAATGCATCCTGGTCTGTTTGCATACAGCTCCACCCATTTGATATTGCTTTTGGTGTAACAATGATTAATTATTTCAGGGGTTTAGAATCTGTCCTTTCCTAGCTGATTTACAAATATTTACTAACCGTTGTTAAAACTTACCTTACATCGTGATGTGGTTCGCAACTCTTGGGAACAATGGTTAGAGTGGCTTGAATACTTCGCCCATTGATATCCATTTCTTCGTTGCATTTGCTGAGGTAATTCAACAATCTTTTGCGTTATTGGACCCAGTATTCCGGGCAGAAAATATTTACCGTGCATTGTAAACGTAACAACTGTTTTGCTGGCTTAAAACAATCGATAATGATGATGATCTAGGAACAGAGAACAAATGAAAGAAATGAAAATAATGAAAAAAACCAATCAAAACAAAACAAAACCATCTACCTACAGAAAGAAGGAAGGAAGGAAGAAGGTCATAGCGGTTTCTTAGAGGACGTTAGTGTTAGACTGATAAATAAGCTATATAGTGGGAGTAGACGTAGGGAGTTATTTTGGCAACTAGAGTTAGACAGCTTTTCACCTAATGGTCTTGTTTGGCCAGTACGGGGGTTATAGCATCTATTCCTTATGTAGGCAGCTGTCATGACTGCATACGTCCACAATTCTTTGGGGAGTTGTGCTTCTAGTAACAAACAACGTGCCATTTCAAATAAAGTACGCCATCCACGCTCGGCAGTACCATTTTGGTGTGGTGAATATGGTGCTGAAAATTCATGCTTTATTCTATTGCGAGCAAGTAAAGATTCAATAATACCAATAAAGTCTATGACAACATACCTTAGGACGTCGATTTTGTGTTGGATTTGTGTCGAGTTAAATTCAATTCACAGCTACTGACGTCACAGTCAATCACCTCTTGGGTCCACATTATTACGTCAGTAATATTAGGCGTAGTCAGTCGTCAGTTTTTGCTTCAACAGCATGGATGTATAGTCGTCGTAGCAGGGAACGGTTGGCATCGTGCCAAAATTATCTTAGTACACACGAAATATAGATGTACAAGAAATACTTAAACTATTAACTTGTTTCATCGAAAGGCCTAATAACTTTTTTACGTTGATTGTGCTTTGCAAATGTGTTTTGCAGGATACCCCTCCCCTAAAAAAACGAATAGTAGTTTCTACGCTCCTACATCATTATCTGATAACAGAGAATTTCATTTTGTTACAAAATGCACTAACTACGGGCGTTTTAAGTGACAATTGCATGCTTGGAATGCGTACATTCCATGGTGCACAATGTGTTCAAAATAACCTTACAAGATGCTTTTAGTGACAATTGCATGCTTGGAATGCATACATTCCATGGTGCAAAATGTGTTCAAAATAACGTAAGAAGACGATTTTAGTGACATTTGCATGCTTGGAATGCGTACATTCCATGGTACACAATGTGTTCAAAATGTTCTGCAATAACTTGCGAGAGACATGTTCATGTCAAGTGTTGGTGTAAGATTACAAGAAGGACCAGCTTCCGTTTTTAACAGAAGTGATTACTCCCTGCGAATTTTAGGTTGTCTCTCAGACACAGGGGTATTTTAACCGAGCGGTACAGTGAGCATTTTACTGCTGGACTACACTGTTCTTTGCAGTTACCAGGTAATTTTATTTCATTCGGCATATTCATAAGTTTGTTTTGCTTTCTTCCAAAATTCATATTAGCATCCCTAGCTGAGTCTGTTTTTCAAACGATGAAATAATTGTATTGGCCATTTTAAAGATTGACCATTTTAAAGATTTTGATGAGTTTTGAGTGGCTATTAAGCCTACGTATGCTTCCATTGGCTGGCATTTCAGACCAATTTGATGTTGTTGTCGTCTCTAGATGAAATAATAATAGACTTTGGTTTGTTGAGCTCACGCGCTACTGGAAATGCGGCATACGACGGCAGGTCAAGTTTATCTGTTGTAACCTGTAAGACTTTCGGAATTTTCTTTGTACCTTGCTGAAAATTACTAGCATCATGCGAACATGTACTAAGAGGTTTAACCCACTCAGCAGCATCTGGATTAAGCAGATTTGGTTCTGGGAGTACCGGAATACCCTCATAATAGGGTCAATCAACTCTTATAACCGGTGCACATTTACGCCAAGAATAGTAATTGAAAAGGCACATATTGTTAAATGTTGCCCATAATTGTAGTGATATCATTCTTCTAACCGTCCATCCCCTATCTTCCACTTAAGCATTTATTAAAATAACCCATACTTGTCCTCTTTATTTTCCCAGGGTGTTGAAGTGAAAACTTGAAAAGGCACATATTTTTTAATGTTGTAACTTTGTAGTGTATACATTATGGAAGCCATATTTGTCTGTAACACTGCATCGATTGTCGTCATCGTCGTCATTATAATTATCACCATCACCATCATTATCATCGTCATCGTCGCCATCATCGTCACCAACATCGTCACCAACATCGTCACCAACATCGTCATCGTCATCATCACAATCACCGTCGCCATCCTTATCATGATTATCATCATCATCGTGATCTACTACGCACTCAAGTTTGCAAACAGGACTTTCATGTCTACGAAAAGAAAGAATTGCAAATACCTTAAAGTAGCTCATCTATAAAGTAAGTATCATCTTTTAAAATTTCAATGAGTATTGAGTTTCTACTCGATTGAGCTTACAAAAAACGGTAGGTATCAGGATCACTAGGCCAGCTTATTTGGTCGTGGGCTCTACTTCTGTATATACTTCTCAGGCAAAATCTGAAATATAGAGTAAGGCAGATCGTTTTTTAAAGTATAAATAATCAACCTTTTACCTGTCGAAATCAAGAATGCCTCTTTCTGTAGTTAAAATCCTGGATACTGCCTAAATATCGATAAGATATACTTCGTAGATTGCTTCTATCGGCCGCGATCACTCACTCGGTTAGAAGACATAAAGATGACTCTCTAAAACTATCGATACACCTCTGGTGGCGCCATATTTTGTACTTCTTTAGAATCTTGTCAACATTGACCACTTCTAAGTTGTACAAAACAACCAATAAATAAATAGCTGACTATCTCAGCGGGGCAGTAATGGGAAGTGCCTATATAGGATGTTATTATGTCCTTTCTCAAGAATACAACGCCCCTCTCCCTTCTTTCCCTAGATATATATTGGTGTTAAGATGGCGCATATGCTTCTATGTTGACAATGAGCGACCGGTAAACCAGGCACCGTCAACTGCCATTACATCCGTGTTTCAGCCGCAGAGAGCGGCGACACCAGGTAAGATAGTGGAACTGGGGCCAATGTTATAAAAGTATTTACACGGGTAATTTACACGTCCAAAGCCAATATTACAAGAGTACTCTGAAACTGAATGTTATAAAAAATCCAACTACTGCTGTAGAGCTACCACAAAAATCAAAGAAATGAATGTAAAGACGACAAACGGTCTATGGCCGGTAAATGAAAACGATGATAGACAAAAAAAAATCAAACGAATATTTCGCCCGTATACAACAAGTCGTCTTCAGCGCAGAGACTGGCCATCTATGGCAAAAATCAAAGAAATGAATGTAAAGACGACAAACGGTCTATGGCCGGTAAATGAAAACGATGATAGACAAAAAAAAACAAAAACAGTCTTCTACAAATTGCTGTTGTTACACGCATCATTAGCAGTGACGTGCTAAAAGCTGGCCGGATGCCATTACACTAGACGGTCATCAAATTTTAGCGGTGTTCGTTGTTATATAAAACAATGATTTAATATTATAAATAATGCATTAAATAAGATGTATTAAAAATAAAACAAAGTACCTTGAAGTTTCATATATTATAAATTAACTAAAATTTGGGATTGCTTTCAGACACTAGATGCGTACATTCCGTGTTGCACAAAGCGTTCAAAATACGCTGATAAGGCATACTTGACACAGTTTGCATACACTAGATGCGTACATTCCATGGTGCACAAAGCATTCAAAATAGGTTGATAAGGCATATTTGGCATAGTTTTCATACACTAGATGCGTACATTCCATGATGCACAGAGCGGTCAAATTATGCTAGAGTGCTCGTTTCGCATGCGAGAAGTACCGGGATTGGTGCCCGGATTCTCCAATCACTTTTTCTTTTGCTTTCGAGAATTCATAATCACTTCTTCTTTTCTAGTGAAAATGAAGTAAAAGCTCGCTTTTATATAATGCAGGCCAAACGTGCTTTGAATTTTAGTACATTCAACTTACAGCAATATACTCCATTCTAGCACACCTTGAGATTTGTCTTGCTATTCTGTTCAGATGGGAAGGGCTTCTCTCTTTCAGTAACTACTTTGCCATCAATAAAATGCTTTATGGCTCTATTAATTAAATGCTGCGGGTACTTTAAATCTTGAAATACTATCCTAAGACGTTCGCATTCTTCTACGAATATTTGCCAATTGCTAGATATTTTATAGGCCCTATCTAACATGGTATTGAGCAAACCACGCTTGTAACGGCTGTTTAACGTACGAACATTTCTTACCGCAAACATCATAAATAGAAGACAAACGAAGAAAAATAAGTAGTGACATTGCAAACAGAAGAGAAGATAAAAGTATTGTATACGATAATCATCAAGCTCTAACATTTCTTAAGCAAATCCCATTTAACGTACGAACATTTCTTACCGCAAACATCATAAATAGAAGACAAACGAAAAGAAAAATAGGTATTGACATCTTACCTGTCTAATTTTTTCTAATTGTTCATCATTTTCTTCAAAATACGTTAAATATTGAAACGGTATATCAACTGAACAATCACCACCCTTTTCCTGGTGCTCTTTTACCGTATCGCGATCACCAGAGTAAGCATACTTGTTTATCTGAAACATAAATTGCCATAAAAATCGCGAGTAGGGTTCTTAATGTCAATAATATGAGCCAAATGTCAAATCCCGAGTCAAAGTTTTTGTTTAAATATTGTGTATTGTGTACAAATGTTATCAACTATCGATGTACAGTTATTCACCATCCACATAAAAGTCCTTATGGCACAGAAAAGTTGGCAAGTTGTCATTGTAACTGCCTAGGCGTGTTTGGCAGGGATGTATCATATCCGTAATGATTTCTTTGTAATTATTTCTTTGAATGTTCAAACGGACTCAATCCGAGCGTGTCCGCCTGGTCTATAAGTTTAAATTCCCAATCCTGCATTCCTTGGTGATTTTCGCAATCAAAGTGCTCAAAGAGGCCTTTTTTGCGGTGCAAGTCTGTTATCTCCAGACTTGTTCCTGATAAAATTTCGGTACTGTGATTATAGTTATTAAACCTCGTCCGAAAAGGTGTAACGGTACTTCCTACATATTGGAGTCTACAAACTTTACACTGTAAATCTATCAGTGTACAATATCCCAGATTGTGTATCAAATTTTCTCCCAAATGTAATTCCGTTACCATGGAATTACCCACTTGTTTCAGCCTTTCAAGTTTTTGTTTTTTGCATCTTGATGACTATCAAAATAATAGTATCAACATATATCATATATATTTTAACTTACATCACTCTTAAAAGATAGAAGTCCCTGTCTTACGGCTTTTGATAAAACAAGAAGCGTTTCTTACTATAATAAATCAAGGGATAGCTCATTTCGGCAATTCTTTCAAGTAAAGCACTTGTTTGTGTTGTTTGCAAACGTGGAGAAATTGTTGGTTGAGCTGGGTATCGAAAATTGCGATGCATCTTAGTGGAGATGTCAACATCTGCCCGGCTCGTGATGCTGACATAATTGATATGAAGATATTACATAAAGAAGATAAGTGGAACAAAAATGATGGCGATAGTTAAAGTAGTTAATTGCAAGTAACTATCGTATTTCTTCTTTATGCTAATCATAAGCACTACCAAACCATGACGACGAGCTTTAAAATGATTAGAATTACCACAACGAGGTTACTCTAAGGTTTCAAGGCAATGGTGAGTTACGTAAATGTAATATAACGAGATTGCCGAATCTCTGTATCGAAAAGAAATAGTTGTAACTCCTATAATTGGAGGCTCTAAAAGCTTTTTCTTCAATTAGACGACCTATTCGGATCTTAGAATGTTCGAACTCAGGTATTAGAATTTTTAGCGCAAAGGCTTATACATAATGATAATCAAATGATTGTTAATAGTTAAAATAATGATGGATGTAAAAATTACGGTTGTTTTTTATCCCGCAATCTTTCAAATTTCTACAGCTTGAACTAAACCAGTTTACAAGTGCACCATGGAATGTACGCATTCCAAGCATACAAGTGTCACTAAAAACAGCCTTTGGTGCTATTATAAGCGCATTGTTCACCATGGAAGGTACGCCTTCCAAGCATGCAAGTGTCACTAAAAATAGCTTTTGCTGCTATTCTAAACGCAATCTGCACCAAGGAATGTACGCATTCTAAGCAAGCGAGTGTCACTAAAATCAGCTTTTGGTGCTATTCTCGTTTAGAATAGCACCAAAAGCTGTTTTTAGTGACACTTGCATGCTTGGAATGCGTACAGTCCATGGTGCACAATGCATTTAAAATAGCACCAAAAGCTGTTTTTAGTGACACTTGCATGCTTAGAATGCGTCCATTCCAAGGTGCACAATGCGTTTAGAATAGCACCAAAAGATGTTTTTAGTGACACTTGCATGCTTGGAATGCGTACATTCCATGTCCTCTATGGCTCCACACCAACAACTTGTCAATCAAGTAGCCATTAAATTCCTGAGGGCACACGATGTGGTTTAACTCTCGATAGATTTTTCAAAGAGTTGTCAAAAAGCTATCGAAAGAGTTGTTAAAGATTTGCCAATGACTTTTCAAGTTGTTAAAAGTTATCAGTTCATTGAAGTTACAATTGTCAAAGTATGTTATTAAATCATGTCAAGGGGAACTATCCAATATTATTCTTCTCAGTAAATCCCGGGACGAATGAAAGTTAAAAGAGCCCTTAATAACTTCCTTTAAAGGAAATATACAGAAGAGGGATAACGAAAAAATAAAAAATATTCTAAACTCCAACAAGAAAAAGAAAAAAAAATGAACGGAAATGAAAACGATTATCACTATCACTGATATTACAGAAGATCATCGATACCCCAAATACGCTTGTAAGATGCAGGGTTGAGGCTGGTCCAGAATCATTTATCATTATTGATAAAGCGCGGACTCGATATGAGTTAGAAACCTATCTAAAAACCTTTTGGGGGATTCAGTCTTATACTTAAAGAACCTAAGATCCCTGTAATTCTTTGTAAGATAGTTACTGTTGCGGACTGTGACTCATTTCTAATCTTTAAGCTCCGAAGTTCGTAAAGAGCGTCATGAGAGGTGAATTGTCAGTTTTTGAGCTCTCTAGCCTTACAAGCTAGATTGTAATGGATTTTGCTCAATAATTTCATGAGGCGCAATTTCGTCTCATCTTTTCAATGTTTATATTCGCTCGGGATCTCGGCTGTCGTTCGGACAGTCTATCCTTACAACATCTGTGTAGCCGACAAACCTTTCACAGATTTTATTTCCGGTGCCAATGTATTTCGGAATAGTTATACATAATTCTCAAAGAGTGGAGCATTACCACAATAGCTTGCAAATTAACGGCGCTGACCGGTTTCGAACCGCGTCCTCATGATTACTAAACCAACGCCTTAACCAATAACCATCGAGGCTCAAAATCTAAGGTGAAGATTTTAGTGTCAATCTTTCGCGAATTCTCCTCAAGTCAGTGGGTATGGGGAAATTAATTCATTAATATTTATTATGTCTCGTTAATAGCCTAAACGAATCCTCTTGATAGTCGTCAGCACATGATGGGTTTTCAATCAAATGCTGTCCTATTGCGGAGTCTGTTTTAGGATCTGTTGACTTGATTTTGGTTACGCGATTCGGCAAAATTTTGGAAACATTACTGCGTCTACTAATGAAGGCCGGCATATGTTGCGCGATTCTGTCATGTAACCTCTGCGACGTACGACCTATATACGTACGGAAAATAGGTATTTACCGATGCTCTGAAATGTATGTGAGCCTCCTGACTGTAAAAATTGAGTAAATCCAGCGTTATTGTTCAGAAATTCAAGATAATTTGCACTGCACCGGCACCTCCAACCGTATCATCGATCACAACTTCCACTTTGCAAAATTGCGCCAAAAAAGACAGAGCGGGGAGGACGACCCCCGTCTCAGTTTATCAAGAGTGAGATGACGTCAGAAAGGTTTTTCTTTGAATAAAATAATGTACTAAAGTGATGACGTCACTAAAGGGTTTGTTCCCCTTGCAATAAATAGAGTTATAATGGGATGATTTCACAAAAGTTTTCCAGAAAGCAAATAGATTATTAAAGTTATTTGCCCTTTGGTGTTATATTTATTAATATATTCAACAAAATGTACATTTAACAAGGAGTCCTTGTATATAATGTAAATCAGCAAGTGGTCTGACCAGACACTCAAAAAGACATAAAGATCCCATAATGCCAGAAAAAGAACACCCTGCGATATTCAAGTGTAACATTTGCCAAGGCCCTTGCAAGACAGTGGCGGGACTGAAGAGTCACCGGCGCGCACATCGCCGTGATGTGGAGATATGAAGAGATGGCATTTCTTCTGACAAGAAGGAGCAATCACCATGTATGTAGTAACTGGTATCTTACAACTCTCAATCGTTTACTCTAGGCAATATTATCCATTCTAAGAAGCAGAATTAACCTGTAGGGCCTATACACGCTTGTATTACTGCTGCAACAAAGACCGTAAATGGCTAACCGTCATAACGCAAAGACAGCGAATAAATGACCCATGTAAGTCATTCGACATCAATTCTATTAAGACACGTACCAACTGGCAATCATATAGCGTACATTACATGTTGCTCAAAGCGTTCAAAATCGGCTCATGACGCATATTTAACATAGTTTGCATACACTAGATGCGTACATTCTATGTTGCACAAAGCGTTTAAAATAGGCACATGACGCATATTTGACATAGTTTGTATGCACTAGTTGCGTACATTTCATTGTTCACAAAGGGTTCAAAATAGGCTAATGACGCATTTTTGACATAGTTTGGATCATTGTAAGTAGCCACAGTTACTGATATGGATCCAGTGAGTCTATTGCATGTGTTTTCTTGAGTTTAAAATATGATCGTGAGGGTGACAAGTGCCTTAATATAACGTTAACTGTAACATTTTTTGGTTAAAATCTAAACTTTAAGTAAGCTGGTAACCTAGTTCTTCATGCCTTATCATTGTAAGTAGCCACAGTTACTGATATGGATCCACTGAGTTTTTGGATTGTCTTCCCACACAGCAGGTGATGCCGATTGTACTGGTGATTCACTTTTGCAACAACTCTGGATATTGTCTACTTTTCACCGTTTTCTATCCATTCAATAGTTTCTGCACTACCTGACCAATTAACATCAACTTCATGACAAACAAATGGCATAGACCAGTCATTCTATTTACAAGCAGCACCAGAAACATACAGTGGATATACCCCTCTCCTGAAAAACAAATCAAGAAACTTTTTCATTAAGAATTGATTACAAACTGTTGATATATAACAAATATCACACTGTTAATGTGTCAAGCAAAGAGACCAAAGATCCAACCATCATTTGGTATTTCATCATTTACAACGCAGCGAAATTCGACGATAACCTGTAGTGATACCTAAGCAACTCCAGGCCTGATTTTGGAAAATTGCTAAGCAACTCGAGGTTGAACGCCTTGTGTACCATGAAATGTACGCATCTAGTGTATCTAAACTATGTCAAATATGCATCATTAGCCTATTTTGAACGCTTTGTGCATCATGGAATGTACGCATCTAGTGTATCCAAACTATATCAAATATGCGTAATTATCCTATTTTGAACGCTTTGTGCACCATGGAATGTACGCATCTAGTGTATGCAAACTATGTTAAATACGCGTCAAACGTCAGAATGACCGAAATGGAATGTGTGAAAGAGTATACCCAACTGTATTTTGAAGGAGCTAATCAGAAATTGGAACGCCTGAATGGTTTGTGTTTTTGGACCAATCAGCGTCCATTATAACAAGGTTAATTAAATAGTCCTAGTGAGAAAACGAACTCTTTTTGTCTTTACCATTTTGCTTTAATATCATTTCCATGCATATAGAAAATACCAACGATTCCCTGCAGCAAAGGACAACCTGCCAACCGAACTCAGACCCTATTACCAATACAGAGAGAAACTGACCAGTTTTAATGGAGTGGCTTTATACCATGACTGCATAATCATCCCTCCGAGCCTACATAACAATGTTCTTTAAGCACTGCACTCAGCCCATCAAGGTGTCTCCCAGATGAGCTCTCGGGCTGATGCATCATTCTTCTGGCCAGGTATGATTGCCGACGATATGAAAGTAAATGTCTTTCTAGCTTCGGTTGGTCCAGCCTCCTTCAAGCTGTTGAAAAATCTTTGGACACCGGAGCATCAAGATCGACGATTTCCGAGCATGTTTACCTTAAGCATTTTTCGAACGTGCATTTATGCCCTACCAGTATTTGCCTCCGTAGTTATACAGGCGAACAGGTACCGATTTTAGGGTTTATTAAAGTAGATGAGAACAGATGAATAGGTGGGCTTTTAAAATTGTATCCTGAAAGAAGACTAGGGAAGTTGAACAGATGGCATACTGACGACAGAAAGTTAACCTTAAACGAAAGAGAAGCCAGCGTTGGAAAACAAAATGGACAACTTCTACAAGAAATGTCGAAACAAAATCAAACGCGAGGTTGGTCTATTTTCAAAAACGTAGATGATTCAACAGACCTTTCTATAAGCCACAGTATAAACATTCTGAATTTGTCTAGATTTCCCTGGTGTAACCTGTGTATATCTATGTTCAACCATGCAGATCACGGTACCAAATGAAAACCTAGATCAGGGAGGTACCAAAGGGATATAGGATGAGAAATATTAAAATAGTTGTAGGCCTAAAGAGAAAATAAAAAATTTTCTTCTGTAGTTTCCTGCTTTCAGTCTTAAAGCAATTTCATGTTGTATAGTGTTGTATAGTGTTGTATAGTGTTGTATAGTGTTGTATAGTGTTGTATAGTGTTGTATAGTGTTGTAGAGTGGATTTTGCTTCTGCTCAAAAAGTAAAATGGATTTCTAGTGTTCTCCTACTTGCATAGTCAAAAATCCAGTCGTAGTGTACGCAAGCGTACAGGAGCAAATTCTTTCAATTTCGCGCGCATTGTATAAACCTCGTTCTGACATTTCAACAGATCTTTGAGTTCAAATCTTTCATATTGGACATCGAGTTATATGATACACTTACACACACCTTTATCTCTCTAGTGGGCACTACACGATTCAAATCTTTCATATGGGACTGCATTTCTCTTTTAAACAATCGGAGCGAGCCTAGTACCACTGGAATGGTTGTTGTTATTGCATTCCACCTTATGTACTCAGATACTCGACATCAGTTGGTGTTTGAGTACATTTTCTCTATTACCCTGAGTAGATTCATTGGGATTCCACAAGCCTTGAGGATCTTAATCATTTTCGGTTTGTGTATAGAGTCGACGGCCTTTTTAATATCTGATTTGAACAGAATCTCGATGATACTTTTTAATATCTATAAAGGTGATTATTGCTAGCTGGATGTTCGCCTTCACTCCCTCGATGATTCTTCGCAGGGTGAGTTTAGAGAGGATTGATTGCATCAAAATAATCATGCCATCAAATTCGGGGCTATGATAAGTTGACATACGTCTACTCAGTAGCAAGAGATGAGAATGGGACCCCAGCACTCATAGCCGCTTGAGATGTTTTGAAGATGGTTTCAGGCAAATCATTTTCATCAAAAAGCTTTTCGCCGATTCTCATCAGTTGATTTACATCGGTAACGATTACAATAATGTAGTTACACTATTTGAACATATTGGGAATGCGTTCTGCACGCTGGAATGTGAGCATTTCAATAGTGCTATTGATCGTAGTTACACTATTTGAACATATTGGGAATGCGTTCTGCACGCCGGAATGTGAACACTTCAATATTGCCATTGAGCGTAGTTACACTATTTAAACATATTGAGAATGCGTTCTGCATGCTGGAATGTGAGCATTTCAATAGTCAAGGTAGGCTGATTTCTGGCATTTCTTCAAGCACTAAGGCTTAGAAAAGTGGAAAAATTCGGTCACGAAAAAAGGTCCGTCAATTCTGGTCTTTATATGCTTATAATGTAGATTGATGGCCCACAAGAGTATTCCGCGACAAATCGGAGTCAAATTCCGTGTAGTTCAGAAGATATGGTAATAAATGTAAGTTGACAAGGTAGGCTGATTTCTGGCACTTGCTCTTTGTTGCTCTTTGTTGCTCTTTGCTTACTCATAGTTACTCTTTGCTTGCTCTTTGTTACTCTTTGCTTATTCATTGTTGCTTTTTGCTTGCTCTTTGTTGCTCTTTGTTGCTCTTTGGCTGCTCTTTGCTTATTCATTGTTGCTCTTTACTTGCTCTTTGCTTTCTCATTGTTACTCTTTGCTTGCTCTTTGTTGCTCTTTGTTGCTCTTCAGATCTTCTTCTCTTCTTTATCTTCTAATATCAAGTCGGATCTCCTTGCAGTTGCGGTTTTTCGTAAATGGAATTCAAAATCCCAGACAAGCTTCCCTTGTTCATTCTCTAAAACCTCTCCTCGTTTCCACCTTTCTTTTTACCATATTGCATCCCTGTCGATCAGTCTGTATTCTTTAGCCCAGTTGACAGCCACAATCATTAACGCTCTGTTGTGTTGCTTACTAAAAGGTGAAAACTTATTATTACAGGTGAATCTGTTTCAAGAACTGACAAAAGAACATTTACTCACTGAATCCACTGAATCATATTCACTGAATCATAAAGAACATCTTTTCGATGATAAACTCACATTCACTCACATAAAAATCCTCAACGTCTAACATTTCGCTTAACTTGTTACAATAAGCTGTGAGACGTGAAATTAACAGGCATAAAATTAAGAGTTTGTAAATCTTTGGGCGGTCATGCCCCCTGCTCCTCCTGTTCCCCTGTCCCTAAATTGGTTTACTCTTTTCGTGTAGCGGCGCAAGTCACTATACTTGAAGGCCATCTCCATTATTGAAATTCTATAAATTTGCGGGATTGGGTCGAGGGTGCGGGGCTCACCGCTCTTTTCTACTAATAATGGACCTATTCACTTTATCTCTCTATATAGTGCTCAAATCTCATATTAACTGCGAGAAACGCCTGTTTTAATTTGCAAGAGGGCTTCAGGAAACACTAGTATTCTCACTTAATAAAATCATGAACTGGGTCTGTTCTGGAAGTAGTCTGGGCATGAGTTACGAAGGGTAAGTCACGCCCATGTCAGAATAAATTTGTATCGCATTTGACCTGAGGGTCAGAGTTGAGTAGAGAAAGACCTGAGGAGCGATGTGTGCTGCTAAGCGAACTGAACTCATAGCAGTGAAAACTCACCGTTAACTGCTTATCTCTTTGGAAGACAAAAATACTTGATGTCTGTCATTTACAATGATGAGCCTTAAATTGGCTGATAATGTAAAGTAAATAAATACGTTTAATCAAGAGATTAAGAAAATGAGGGTCGTAAAGAGTTGAATAGAATATGGTTTGTGTAACTGAGTTATCAACGAGGTTCGGATCAACGAGGTTCAGATAAACAAGGTTTGTATAAACGAGGTTCGGATCAACAAGGTTTGAATAAACAAGGTTTGGATAAACGAGGTTCGGATAAAGAAGGTTCGGATAAACGAGGTTCGGATCAACAAGGTTCGGATCAACAAGGTTTGGATCAACTAGGTTCTGATAAATGTGGTTCGGATAAACGAGGTTCTGAGAAACAATTTGCAGTTACCAGGTAATTTTATTTCATTCGGCATACCGTCAGCAAAGTTATCAAGTCTTTCGTAATTGTTTAGCTGTGAAGCATCGGTCAATAACACGTTTGTTTCGTAGGACGATGCACAGATTAACGTCAGTGCAATTTTGATTTCTATCGTGTGTTAAGTATTGCAGACGTTAATAGATTTGCTATAATTAGGTTCTTCAAACTCTTTGGAGCTTTTCATTGCTGCGGCCTCCGCTTCCCCTCATCGTACGGCGTCTTTGGGGAACCATGGACCAAGATTCTGATACATCTAGAAAACCTAGAGCCCATAATAAAAAATATAATAAAATAATAAAGCACGTTCTTGTACAATAACCTTAACCCTATCTTACATGGGGGGGGCCTAGTAGGCCCGCGGCTACACATTTCAGCTCATAACTTTTAAAAGGCTGCTTCCCCACAATCCCTGAGGGAGGGGCTGCAAGTTACAAACTTTGACCAGTGTTTACATATAGTAATGGTTATTGGGTCAGCATAGTCGAAAACCATAATAACTATGTCTTTGGGAATGACTTACTTCCCCACAATCCCTAAGGGAGGGGCTGCAAGTTACAAACTTTGACCAGTGTTTACATATAGTAATGGTTATTGGGAAGTGTACAGACGTTTTTGTTTTGAATTCAATTTAGGTATGCTCACAAAATATCCCTTTGCCATTCAAATGGTCTCTGCCACTCTATATGATAACAACTGCAAAATGAATCAATGACATAGCGAGGTCCAAGCAGTAGGTTATAATACATCTTTTTACTTAAAGGGCGATTCCACGGTGAAGTGGACATTTTTGGGAGAAAATGAAAATTGTTCATTGCACAAAATATAATTATACTTCGACGAGGGGGAGTCCATTCCGATTGGATGTATCATGCAGTGAATAACCTTTTGCAATTGGCGCATTCATGTCTCCACCTAAAATCAGCGTTAAGCGGGGTTGGATGTCCCCATTGCGTTGCTTAAGGGAGCTTACAAACCGAAGTGGCATTTGCGACGTGGCATGCGACGTGGCATGTCACTTGGGAATGAACCTATACAAAAGCACTAAACCTTGAACAACGCATTGTCATTCTATTCAAAAAGTGTATCTATGCAGAATGGCACTATTGAAATATTCACATTCCATCGTGCACAACGTATTCTTATTATATTCAAATAGTGTATGTAGACATAATGGCACTATTGAAATACTTACATTCCATCGTGCACAACACATTCCCATTATATGCCAATATTGTATGTATGCAGAATGGCACTATTGAAATACTCACAGGCTAAGTATCTTTAACGAAAGAGACATATTGATATATTTTTTCCTTTTATTAAAAACTAAACTAACGTTTCGTCTAACAAAACTGTCGACTAAATAATAAATATCTAATAATAAACTTTTACGTGTGATAGGTAATACGTCTTTGGGGTCAACAGGCAGCAGCTTTTGGGTGGAATAAACTACACGCAGTTGTACCGTGGGAAAACGTTTGGTCACCCGATATGTTCTGTTTAGATTATATAAAAAATACTTTCCTATGAAATAATGGATAATTACGATAAGAGGAGCTCAATAGCTAATTTACAATGTATAAAGATAAAAATTCTCCGCGCAAGGGAGAGCAAGGTGTGGCATGGTGGATCTTTGTATCGTTCTTTTTGCAAATACTCGGAGTGAGATCGAACCCAGGGAGGGTTACCTTTTCTTTCCTTTTTAGGCTAATAAGGCATATTTGACATAGTTTGCATACACTAGATGCTTACATTCCATGGTGCACAATGCGTTCAAAATTGGCTAATAAGGCATATTTGACATAGTTTGCATACACTAGATGCTTACATTCCATGGTCCACAGAGCGTTCAAAATAGGCTAATAATGCATATTTGACACAGTTTGCATACACTAAATGCGTACATTCCATGGTGCACAAACAGGGGGCTATCCGATTTCGCTTCACGAACGCATTTTAGAATTTTTAAGCAGGCCACACGTTAGCTACCACTGCATTCAACGTCTACTCGTTCGTAGATTTGAAGGAGTAACCGTGAAAATTTGTAGAGTGTTGCTTTAATGAGTAAATGGCGAATAAAGTTTTAGAAAATGTCGACTTTCCATAAAATATTATTACATAGGGAGGAATTCAAACAAGGTTGAATGTGTGTTCCTCTAATTGAACCAAATTCATTCTAAGATATTCCAGGGTGTCTAGATTTCATTTGCTCTGTAGAATTTTAAATTGTTCAGTAAATTTCAAATTGTACAGATGTCATTGTTTTGTCACTTTGCTAAGTACCAGCCAGTACTTTTAAGCGATGTGGTTGACCAATGCTCATTCTTTATGTAAATTGGAAGTTTTATATACTGTTTTGATAGGCAAAAAATGAAAAATGAAGACCGACCCACATTTCTCCCCTTAGGATATGCTTAAAAGAGCCTCCAAAAAACTAGCCTTGAAGAAAAAGATGAAAAGGTCTCTCAGTCATGGTTCTGTTTTCAGTCCAGACACGTTCTTCAATCCTAACATGGTTCGTCAGCTCTAGAAAAGTTCTTGAGTATTAACACGGTTTTTTCATCCCTAAAATGTTTTAAATTAGATTATTCTTCCAGAGCTTAACCTCTTCCAAAAAATCCCCATAAACTTTGGTTGGTCATCTCGGTATTTTAACAGAAATCCCCAAGGATGCTACTGTCTTAACAAGAATCCCGTGCCTTCTTCGTGTTTAGACCCATAATTTCAATCCCTTCCTATATCTCTCATACCATCCAGAGATTCTACTATTTACGGCAATGCAAGCAATTGCATAGGCTTATGTTGAAGTGTTCTAAAGTAGCCATCAGAACATCTTACTATATCTTTAATAGGCGCAACAAAGACTGGACTTCTCCGGAACTATTACTTTTCATGTAATTAACTTTTTTCTCTCTTTCCCTTTTTTCCCTTTGTTTTTTTTTGCTGCTATTGTATTCGTAATTAAACACTCCTGTATATCAATCCTGCTGTCCCATGTACCATGCCAGGAGTTACTATATTTTGGTTGATGAAACAATTTTGTTGATCTTATCAAATTTTGAACAATTGGTGTACAAGATCGATGAAATCTAAACATTTCATGTCTCTGACCTCTGAAATCTGAAAGAATGTCGCAATCGTTCTGAAACGTGCAAATTATTTTCAGTTCATGAATGCCATGCTATAGACCTCGTTGCCTTCGAAAATCGTCTTAGAAATTTCCTTTTTGGCGTTTTTAGTGACAATTGGATGCTTGGAATGCGTACATTCCATGGTGCACAATGTGTTCAAAATAACCTAACAAGGTGCTTTCAGTGACAATTGCATGCTTGGAATGGGTACATTCCATGATGCACAATGTCTTCAAAACAACCTAAGAAGGTGTTTTTAGTGACAATTGCATGCTTGGAATGCAGTTATTCCATGTTGCACAATGTGTTCAAAATACGGGACACCAAACCTTTTGTTTGTCAGCTTTTAAAAGAACACTAGAGATATAGAAAATATGTCACCACCGAGGATCGCCCCCGTGATCGCGGCGTGCGCTTTATCAACTGAGCTAGGTGACCCCCGATGTTAACATACTTCTTGTTGAAACTGTAGACTCGATGATCTATCAATCAGGCGCTAGTTCTCTCGAACTGTCTTAAGCGCATATAGAGCTTGACATAATTTGCATGCACTAGATGCGTATATTCAATGGTGCACAAAGCGTTCAAAATAGGCTAATAAGGCAGATTTGCCAAGGTTTGCATACACTAGATGCGTACATTCCATAATGCACAAAGCTTTCAAAAAAAGCTAACAAGGCATATTTGACATAGTTTGCATACACTAGATGCGTATATTCCATGGTGCACAAAGCGTTCAAAATAGGCTAATACCGTGCTGGGAAAATATATTGCGGAAATTCATATATGGGGCCGTGAAAAAATCCATAGGAACCTACCATGTAAAGAGAAGTAAGTAAAAGAAAATAATGAGGAGCTTTGATTCGTCTTATTTTTGCAATTAGGGCCTAACAGGAAGAAAATTGAAGTGGAGAGTATCAGAAAGTGATCGATTTGAAAGTATTACAAAATTTTCAGCTTCAGTGATTGATGGGCGTATTTGTAAGAGTCAGCCAAATGAGCCCGTTGAAGTAATTTTCAATAAAGTTTCTGCAGCTCAAGATCGGATTGTGGAAACTGAAAACATCAGAGATATTAATACACAGCATAGCGAGAAAGGTAAAGCTTTAATTGGAAAAGTGTGTGTTACAGTCAGTGCAATGAGAGCGAATTCTAGGGAAAGGAGGGTTAAAGAGGTTTTTCCCAGCCCAATGCACACAGTCAATCATTGCAGTGCAATGCACACAGTCAACCATTGCAGTGCAATGCACACAGTCAACCATTGCTGTGCAATGCATACAGTCAACCATTGCAGTTCAATGCACACAGTCAACCCCACTTCTCAGCACCATATCCAGCAGCCCCAATTTTTTTCTCTTTTGCTATGAGCTTCATCAGTGCTGTTTTTCTATGCGAGTAGTCAAGTTTTGAACATATTGGGAATGCGTTCTGCACGCTGGAATCTGAGCATTTCAATAGTGCCATTGAGAGTAGTTACACTATTTGAACAGATTTGGAATGCGTTCTGCACGTTGGAATGTGAGAATTTCAATAGTGCCATTGAGCGAAGTTACACTATTTGAACATATTTGGAATGCGTTCTGCACGCTGCAATGTGAGCATTTCAATAGTGCCATTGAGCGTATTCTTATTATAAAGATAAGTGCCCAGCACAAGGCACGTAGGTGAAACATAATGACAGAACGTAATCTGGTGAGCTTTTGGTGTATTCTACCACCATCCTCGAATCAATTAATTACAAGATATGAAACACGTTCGGTTATGTCCGTAACATAAACAATAGAATACACTAACAACTAACAAGAGACATACTAGAAGAGGGAGAGGGGGATTGAGCTTTTGGTTTGAATTATAGTTTTTCAAAATAGTATTTGCTCATAAAAACACATATAGCGCGGCATTACAAGTGACCTCTGCCTCAATGTGCGAGCTCTAGGTACAAATATTTTGCTATGCTTTTGAATTCTTGCTGAAGTATTGCATATATGTGGAAAATCCTTCTCTCAACAAAGAGATAAAGCTAAATACCGTACCATAAAGTTAAAGTTATTTATTCAAATATCGATACAAAAATGTCAGAGGTGGGTAAATTCAACTGAAAGTGGCACTGTATAGTCTAAATTCTAGCTGGGACAAGCTAAGCCATTGGTTGAAAGTCCTGAAAAAAAGATTGTTAATTAAGGCCAAAAGACACAAATTTATTGTAGTTCTGAAGTTATATCTCACGGAAGGCATTTTCAAGGAACTTTCAACGCACATACCCATGGACATACGGGCAATTTTATGATTGCAAATGGTAAAGAATGTGATTAAAGGCTCTTTTCCTATTTCAAAAGTTTTAGTTTTTGGGGTTAAGAGCTACGTATGTTGAAAAAATGAAGATATTAGACTATTTTATGGTTGCAAATGGTAAAGAATTTGATTAAAGGCTTTTTTCCTATTTCAAAAGTTTTAGTTTTCGAGGGTAATAGCTATGTCTGTGGAAAAAATGAAGATGCTTTTGGTGCTCTTCTAAAGGCATTGTGCACCATGGAATGTACGCATTCGAAGCATGCAAGTGTCACTAAAAACAGCATTTCGTGCTCTTCTAAACGGATTGTGCACCATGCAAGTATCACCAAAAGCAGCTTTTGGTTCTATTCCAAACTCATTGTGCACCATGAAATGTACGCATTTCAAGCATGCAAGCGTCACTAAAAACAGCTTTTGGTGCTAGACGCTGTACAGTGATCAGCCGTTACAAAAAGTACCGGCCACAGAAGCGACTATTTGACCAATTTGATGCATGATATTTCCCTATTCACATGGAGAGCAAGCGGACGACGTCACGTCTGATATTGACGTTGGCCGCGTCAACGTCCAAGTCTTGTTCACATGAGCCTGACGTCGTTACCGTTGGAGGGTGAAAGCGGAACTGCCAACTTTGACAACAGCAGACACATTGCAATTATATATAATTCTCAAAGAGTGGAGCGTTACCACAATAGCTTGCAATTAAACGGCGCTGACAGGATTCGAACCGCGATCTCATGATTACTAAACCAACGCCTTAACCATTGAGCCATCCAGTGTAACACTCCATTATACATCGACGCCAAATCAGACCACCCACCAAGTATTATTAAACAATTACCAAAATCGATTAACAAATAGATAGATAGATAGATAGATAGATAGATAGATAGATAGATAGATAGATAGATAGATAGATAGATAGATAGACGGATGAAAAGATACGAAGACAAGAAGTAGTTAAAAGATCAGTTGAACTACAAGGACGTTATGAAAATTGAAATCTAAGCTTTGGATTGCTCCAGGTTCAGGAATCCACAAATGATCTTTTTAGGTTAAATTAGCGTCCAGACCTCTTATTAGCCTATTTTGAACGCTTTGTGCACCATGGAATGTACGATTCTAGTGTATGCAAACTATGTCAAATATGCCTCATTAGCCTATTTTGAACGCTTTGTGCACCATAAATGTAGGCATCTAGTGTATGCAAACTATGTCAAAATGCCTTATTAGCCTATTTTGAACGCTTTGTGCACCATGGAATGTACGCATCTAGTGTATGCAAACTATGTCAGTATTTCAGTTACCCCAGGGCTTGGGGTCACACTGCAAAATTGACTCACAGCAGGATCTAAACACCCAGGTCAGATCGTGCCCTTTTTACACTGTTCTCCAAGTGCGATGTCTCTGAACATGTTTGTATTTGGCGGGGGAGTTTATTTTGAGTTTGAGTTTACCCAGAACCTTTCAACAATCTGTCAAAGGCTGCTACACGATTGGTTAATTACATCTACACACCAAGTTTTAGGTACAAACGCCAACAAGGACGATACTATTTAGCCAAGGTTTGTCTTATCAAGACTGTCAGGTCTCTTGTACACAGAAATGTTACAAGCATAAATAGATTCTGACATAAACCTATATAGTTGTTGCCTAAATAGCAGTTGTTTGCGTTTCAACCTGCAATTTATAAAAGCAGCCTTACAGCCCTTCAACGGAATCAATGGTGAGTAGTTAGTGTAGCTAGAAGTAGTTAGTGTAGCTAGAAGTAGTTAGTGTAGCTAGAAGTAGTTAGTGTAGCTAGAAGTAGTTAGTGTAGGTAAGTAGTGTAGTTAGTGGTAGGTAGTGTAGCTAGAAGTAGTTAGTGTAGGTAAGTAGTGTAGGTAAGTAGTGTCGTTAGTGGTAGTTAGTGTAGCTAGAAGTAGTCAGTGTAGGTAAGTAGCGTAGTTCTAGTGTATCCAAACTATGTCAAATATGCGTAATTAGCCTATTTTGAACGCTTTGTGCCCTATGGAATGTACGCATGTAGTGTATGCAAACTATTTTAGATATGCGTCATGAGCCTATTTTGAACGCTTTGTGCACTATAGAATGTACGCATCTAGTTTATCCAAACTATGTCAAATATGCCTCATTAGCCTATTTTGAACGCTTTGTGCACCATGGGTATGTAATTTATTAAGATATTTAGAGCAGTTTAAGTGTAACAAGTGAGGGGAAGAATCGATTGTTCTGATAAGGATGCAAAGCGCATCAGAAGTAGATGCTCTTGAAGACAGTACAAGCCTATTGCATACTCGCTGGTCGAAAACCTGTATCGTTCAAAGCCTCCTCGTTATTAGAGAAAGTAAGTATTCCTTGAATGCGCTACTGCATTAAAGAATATCTTGTCCAGTAAATCTTTTTAATTATATTTTTCTTACTAAGTCGCTTGCCAATTTATTTTTACAGATACTAATTACAAGTTTACGGTTACTGCTTGTGGATAAAGTGATTTGATAAGGCAGGGATTCATTCGCTGCCCATAGTATTTGTTCCGGTATCATTCTATTGTATAGAATTACCTCAAACGAGTCTGATCATATCTAAATTAACAGTCAGCAAGTACTCTTTGGTCTCTTGCTCTTCATAGTCCTTCAAAAGCACTTTTGTTGCCATGCTTATCGCACCTTTTCTTCGTGACATACCTATTTAATCTTCCATACTTTCATATACTAAGTTTTCCATCCCTGGGTTCCTCCTGAAGTACTCTTTGGTCTCTTGCTCTTCATAGTCCTTCAAAAGCACTTTTGTTGCCATGCTTATCGCACCTTTTCTTCGCAAATGGTAAAGAATGTGATTAAAGGCTCTTTTTCTATTTCAAAAGTTTTAGTTTTCGATGGTAATAGCTACGTATGATGAAAAAATGAAGATATTAGACTATTTCATGATTGCACATGGTAAATAGTGTGATTAAAGGCAATTTTCCTATGTCAAAAGTTTTAGTTTTCGAGGGTAATAGCTTTGTCTGTGGAAAAAATGAAGATATTAGACAATTTGGTTTTTCTGTTTATTTAGGGTAGTTTCAATGTCGGGCCCACTGCTCATCAGGGGTCTTTGATTGAGAGATTGCAATAAAACAATGCCACTGCGAAGCGAATGGCGGAGGATGGAGGATAGCGCGACTATTTGACTTATGAATACATAAATGAGAAAATATACAGAGAGCAAGCCATTCTCCTTGATGGGCGAGTCAGAGAGAAGTGAGCTGATCGCCCTAAATTGAACTCGCAGATCTCAGATATCTGTACTGTAGGTCTCTGTGTTCAGTTTAGCCAATTTTCAGTAGTGACCTGAAGAATTCTGTTAGACGAAACGTTGTCAATAAAATTTCCACAATTTGCGTTTTACTTATCACGGTAAAACAACTCGATTTTTCAATTGAAAAGTAACTTTTTTTGTTTCTTTTTATATTGACAAACAAAGACAAGGGCCCTTATCAGCGTACTCCAGAGAGCCTTGTCACATTCGTCTTTACAACTTGCTTCCATCTAGTCCTATCTTGCGTCAATATTTCTGCTGTTAATAGGAGCAGATTGGTTTCCACTGCTTATCAGGGAGACTGATATGAAACATCGGAGCAGATTGGTTTCGTTTCTTATGTGGTCAGACCAGCGTTTCGGGGGTCTTCCTTGTGGTCTCTTTTTGCTCTGTTACAAATTTTAACACCTTGCGGCTCATAGCAAATAGTTGCATTTAGCTATAAATAAGGCAAGACGACTGTAAATAACGCACTATTTGAAACATGCATGGCTTTATAACATGCATACGAACACAACGTTTTGTCAAATGTGACTCACAAACAATATCAGTTAGTGAAATTGCCATGTCGCCTTAAGAGAAGCACAATTCCCCCTCCTTGAAAATCTCTAGGGCGATGTGCAGAACTGTAGTAACTACAGGGGGATAAAGTTGCTGAGCCACAGCATGAAGTTATGGGAGAGAATTTTGGAGGCTAGAATGAGAAGAGTGGTGAGGATTAGTGAACAGCAGTTTGGATTCATGCCAGGGAAAAGTACTACGGATGCAATGTTTGCTTTGAAAATATTGACGGAGAAATACAGAGAAGAACAGAAAGAGCTGCACTGTATGGTGAGTCGATCTCCGATATCTCCAGGATCCATGTAGAAAGTAATCCAAGACAAACTAACTAGCATGGCTGTTGGGAGATACACTTGAATGACGTAGAAACCCATTCTTCGGACAAAAAGGAATTGTGCAGACAGGATACGTAAAGAATGTGCTTAAAGGCTCTTTTCCTATGGCAAAAGTTTTAGTTTTCGAGGGTAATAGCTACGTATGTTGGACATGGTCTCTAGGGACCCATTAGCTATGCTGTGTGTTGATTTCAGCTCATTCTGAGCACTTTTAATTCCCAAGGCATATTTGGCAAACTTGCACAATAGACCAACTTTTTTCAATGTGCTCTAATGAGCGATTTGAGACCACCATGGTCTCTAAGGACCCATTAGCTATGCTGTGTGTTAATTTCAGCTCATTCTGAGCACTTTTAATTCCCAAGGCAGTCACTAACAACTTCGCTCTTCCTTATGATCTTAATCAGCTGATTGACTTTCCCACAAGGTTTTTTCTCGAGATTTCTTTTTGCCTTCCCTTAACATTATATAGTTTCATACTTGCCTCCTTTTGGAACTTCAAGTCATACTGTAGTCAATGCTGTAGTCAATTGTTAATGTCAAAATAACATTTCAGATCTTGCCGATAACTGTATAATTGTAAGACCATAGAAATTCAACTTACGTCAAAGATCCCTGGTTGTATGGTCATAGCATATGCCTGCTCTGACAGGTAGTTGGGAAGGTCGTAATCAGAATAAAGTACTATATACTGTACCACCAACCGAGTCATGAAGGTTAGGGGGGAAGCTTCGTGACCGCACCAACCATTTATGATGATACCGGACACACTGCATAAAAATGCAACGAAGAGTCTCAAGAATTATTACGTGTCTTCCAATAATGTGGAAATTATTGACAGGTGTAATTGCTGAAGAAATGTATAACTACCTTGAAATGCAAAATTTATTACCTGAATAACAAAAAGGTTGCAGGCGCAAGAGTAGAGGCACGAAAGATCAATAATTAATTGACAAAACGGTGTTGAAGGATTGTAGAAAAAGACACACCAACCATGCTATGGCGTGGATAGATTATAAGAAAAAACATGATTATTATATCTTTAAACTTAGATTTTCTTTCCTGAATTTGTACTGACGATTTCGTTTTCTCAAAATTTAAAGTGAAAAATGCAAAATTTTTTGAAATTCCACAAAAATGAAAAAATATGTTGTGCAATAAGATGAAGTTCGCTAGAGAATCTTATATAACAATATATGCAAAATGATTATAAGAAAATCACATCTTTAGATGAATATTGAAATTTACTTTGTTTGCGATACAAAACAAAAATATTGCACGAAATAGCGAAACCAGTTTGTAGTGAATAGCTTTTTTTGTCTGACACTCCCCAGAGTACAATCGTCAGAAATGATCGAAATAAAACGTACGAAACATCAAACCCAACTGTATTTTTGACAGAACCAATTAAAATTGAAATGCCTGGATGTCTTGTATTTCGGGACCTAATAGTGTCAGTGAATTTAACTTTCCAGCTCTTTTCAAAATAAAAGTTTCCAAAAAGTGCGTAATAATTACCCTCCGTGACTATATTAGATCCCCCCATAATTTGGTGCGCCATAAAAATTTGAGGGCCTCTTGTAATTCAGGGTGGACCCAAAAAAGCAAAACTCTGGGTTCACTTAATGAGACCAGAATGACCAAAACTAATGCAACAGTTGAATCTGAATGATGGCGGAACTGGTTGAGTTGCCCGCGGCCAATGTTGCTTTTAAACAGCCCTATTTTTGTTACGAATGACGTCAGGATGCTTTTACATTTCACTAGGGTCACCTGGTTTCCTTGTAATTTTTTTATTCGAGTCACTTAAATTTCATAAATAAATCGGAAAAGTAAGCGATGTCATTTTTCAGCCCTTTAAACCTGGTAGTAAGTTCTTGGTCAGATTTCCTCAGGTTTAAAATAAGTCCCTGACATTGGTTGAGGCCTTGTTAGAAGCGTATGACCTACGCAGTTTTAATGACATTACAAGAATAGAAAATTTTCAAATTTTGGGGGACTTGGGCCCGAATTACCATAGAGATTACCATTACAAGAGAGGTCATTTTATCAACAAAAATGTCAATTGACATTGTTTTGTTATTGTCGTCACCATTGACAATTCAATAAAGTTACAGTGTGAACATTACTGGTGACATACAGTCACCCTGCGGTACACCAATATTTGTTGTGAATTTTTCACTGGTTTCATTTTTGCACCTGATTTGCAGTTTCACTTCTTTGATCATTATGCTGATTATGTGTAATTAGGTTTTAGGTTTTCAGGTGGCCCTTGTGGCTTGCCAGGTTTGGGCAGAGGTATTAGTATTCCCTCATCTATTTCATCTGGAGTTCAAAATAGGCTAATAAGGCATATTTGACATAGTTTGCACACACTAGACGCGTACATTCCATGGTGCACAAAGCGCTCAAAATAGGTTTATAAGGCATATATGACATAGTTTGCATACACTAGATGCGTACATTCTATCGTGCACAAAGCGTTCAAAATAGACTAATAAGGCATATTTGACATAGTTTGCATACACTAGATGCGTGCATTCCATGGACGATCGAACAAAGTGGAGGGAATCAACGCGGAGAAATGTGGCAAGGCTCTCTGGAGTGTGCAACTAAGTCAAGTAAATCAAGTCAAGTGATACAACATGCTGTCATGTATTTTCCGCGGGGCGAATATTAAACGTATAAAAAGTATACGCATTGCTAATTCGATCATTTAATGTAAGTAACTTTGTTACACTTTATTCTGCATTAAAAGCTGCTTCTATGCCCACTTGGCGGCAAAAACGAGAAATATGGCCCAACTGGCCACAAGTATAACACTGCTTCCGTGGCAATGGTCCATTCCTTTGACTCGAGCCGGATTGCTTTGGCGATGGGCATTCTCGAGACCCATGTCCTTGTACATGTCCTCCACAGTTGAAACAACGCATCGGCTGTCCTGTTGACCTCGATCCGTTGGGGCGGCCTCGTTGTGACGGGAGGCATTTCTTTCCATTGCATTTTCTTCCACTGCATTTCCTTTCATTGCATTTTCTTCCACTGAATTTCCTTCTATTGATTTTCCTTCCATTGCATTTCTTTCCATTGCATTTTCTTTTACTGCATTTCCTTCTATTGAATTTTCTTCCATTGCTTTCTCCCACTGCATTTTCTTTCGTTGCATTTTCTTCCACTGAATTTCCTTCTATTGAATTTTCTTGAAGACTATTTCAATACTTACATTTTGCTCAGATCCACTATATGCACATAATGAGAACGAGCTCTACATGTTGGCATGTGACTATTTCAATAGTGCTATTCTGGTAGGATCCACTCTATGAACATAATGAGAACGCGCTGCACATAATGGTATGTGGCTATTTCAAAAGTGCTATTCTGCTAGGATCCACTCTATGAACATAATGAAAACGCGCTTTAATGAGGGTATCAAAATAAACTCTTTCTTTTGCAGCTACTTGTCAGCAATTTTACAGTTCGGCATGTCAGCAAGGCTAGTTATATCGATAGAGAATTCACATACGTTAGAGAACAACAGAAAATTGTTAACATAAAGAATAAGGGCGGATTTTTGAAGTTCGGATCATATATATCTAACAACAATTAATAAGCATATATCTTAATAATATATTACATATCCTACTGTAAACCTATTAGCACAAAGAGCTCATGTGATCCAACACAGCATGAAAACAGCTGTTAAGTCCAAACTAGATAAGACTTGCTGTTGATATGGGAATTCCTTACATTGCCCTCAAACGACACAAGGTTAAGGGACCTGCTGTTGATGAGATTCTTCAACAAATGGAAGGTGATGGTGTTTTCACAGACATTGACCTTTCACAAGGCTACCTCATGTTCGTGGCTAGTGGGGAAACCTGCCCAACAAGATGTTCGCTCAGATGTTTTTCTAGTTTCCCCCGGCCTTTAGTGTCAAAGTGTCGTCATGTAAACCGTTTCATTGTTTGTAATTTTGTTGGTATAACTTAAGTATTTCTAGCATTGAAGAACTTGATTATATTTGCCTGACGATCGCCTCGGCGTGAAACTCAGAGTAGCATACTCCCAAGTTTTTATATGCGAATATTGCAGATCATGACTTTATATCTTCTTTATATGTTTTCATTCGATACGCGTATTTACCGCGCTGCTGTTTGTTCAAGCCACATCTTTCATCATAATAGTAGAGTCGCAGCTAGAAGATAGTCTGAAACGCAAATATATATCCACTAACATATCAATCCTAACTCAACAAGATTTTATATTCTGTAATAGTCTTTATAAACATATAGACGATGCTGGGATCACCAATTACTGATAATGTTGCAGGACTCCTTTTTCAATACATAAATTTGCAAATCACAAGGACCACAGGATTTCCTGTGCAGACGAGGGGCGTAGGGACGGGATAGAGCTTCTTGGTCATTTGGCCCGGATCATGTGTTGTATCTGTTCTCATTGATGACACATTGATGGCAGGTTCTTTCCATGGTCCGTGAGAGGCGGTCCTGTAACTGTGGGTACTTACAATGATAAGGCATGAAGAACTAGGCTACCAGCTTACTTATCGTACAGATTTTAACGAAATAATGTTACTGTGAACGTTATATTAAGGCACTTGGCACCCTCACGATCATATTTTAAACTCAATTAAACACATGCAATAAACTCAGTGGATCCATATCAGTAACTGTGGGTACTTACAATGATAAGGCATGAAGAACTAGGCAGAGTCCTTGTATATGGGATTATGTGAGTAATATTGCACTGGATCACATGTTTCTTCTGTGATTGGCTTCTTGCCCGGCGCGTATACGACATGTTGTTACGCGCCTGCGCCAGAGACACAAAACAGATTAACAGACGCATTTCTGTCTCATTCACCGGATCAAATAAGAGTACTTGCTCGTTGTTGTTGCAGGGTGTTGTAACTTGTAAGTTGTAAAATGTTACATTCTGCTCCAGTGTCCAACTTAAAGCTAACAAGCTGTCCATCGATTTCAACAGAAATATCGATCTTCTTCACGTCCTCCGTCGGTTGTTGGTCAACCTGATCGATTGTCAATCCATATGACACATCCTGCTGTAATTCTGGTGCTTTGATATCCACAGCACTAATGTGAGGCTTTGACCTACAATGCTTGGCAAAGTGGTTCTTCTTCTTTATCCCCGTTCCTTCCCATGTTTGCTGACTCTTTTAGCTAAAGTGTAAGCTACGTTATTAGCTTTGTCTGCACGCAGACTAACGTACCACAGGAAGGTGATATGACTCTCAAGACCGTTTGCAATCTCTCTGTTTAGCAACCTCTCTGTTTAGCCCCCTGATTGGCAGTGGGGACATAAAAAGATTTTGCTCAACAGAATCCGACCATTCCTAGATCTATTGAATTGTCTATGATTGAAACTGTAAACACCTGTAAAATCAATTTACCTGATTTAAATCCATGAAATAAAATACTAAACAGGTCCATATGTTGTACTTTTACTGTCAATGTGTTAAATAAAAGTTGGCAATTTAATTCGATTGAATTGTCTATGATTGAAACTGTAAACACCTGTAAAATCAATTTACCTGATTTAAATCCATGAAATAAAATACTACAGTGTAACTACGCAGAATGGCACTATTGAAATACTCACATTCCATCGTGCACAACGCATTGTCATTATATTCAAATAGTGTAACTATGAAGTAGGGCACTATTGAGATACGCACATTCCATCGTTCACAACGCATTCTCATTATATTCAAACAGTTTAACTACGCAGAATGGCACTATTGAATTACGCACATTCCATCGTGCACAACGCAATCTCACATACGATTGCTGTGATCAGTGTATGGCGAAAACGTTTAGCAAAATGAATCCGTTACTCAACGCAATATTCAATTTATGTTATTCTGAACAGGAGTCCTGGAGCGAGTGGGAAAGCAGCCAACCTCCTGATGAGGTCTTTTCGAGGTTTTAGAAAGACGGAGGCAGATTGTCTGAGGGGAGAAAGGCCATATGAATGTCACGCTATCATTCTCTTAACTTCTTCAGTTCTCGACTCATTACCCGAACCATTATACTAGTGATGTAGCTCTTCACACTCCTGGACCTCCGCGATGAGATATTCTTCAGTTCTCGACTCATTACCCGAACCATTATACTAGTGATGTAGCTCTTCACACTCCTGGACCTCCCGGATGAAATATTCTTCAGTTCTCGACTCATCACCTGAACAATTATAGCAAAGATGTAGCTGTTGACTTTTCTTCAATTTCCGTTCAAATCTTTCTGAAACAACTCCCAGCCATGGCAGACGAATGTACACCGGGCAACGCTTTTGTCCAATCAACGGATCACGATGTGTAGTGGTCTTAGCGATTACTGCATAGATGACAGCTTCAAGTACGTCTCAAAGGTTGGCTGACCGGATCAAGCAGCACTTGCCACGTCAACTAAGGGAAAAGCTTGTGGCAGTAAGATGACATCAAAAGCTTCACTGTATGAGTCACCAACTCTGATTTTGCTCTTGGCATGACTGTACATAGATTGTACTACTTTGATCAACCATTCTTCTACTCCTACCTTCCTCATAGACCACCACAGCACTTCTCTAGGTACACGATTGAACGCCTTTTCCAGATCGATGAAGGAGAAATAGAGTGTCTTATTGTTAGTCATGTGCTTTTCTTGCAGTTGGATTTGCTACGTTTGCATACACTATATGCGTACATTCCATGGTGCACAAAGCGTTCAAAATTGGCTAATAGGGCATATTTGACATAGTTTGTATACACTAGATGCGCACATTCCATAGTGCACAAAGCGATCAAAAGAGGCTAATAAGGCATATTTATCCTAGTTTACATACACTAGATGCGTACATTCCATGGTGCACTAAGCGTTCAAAATAGGCTAGCTTTTCGCTGTGCAAAACTTTTTTGTTTTGTCTTCACACCCCGCTCGTCAAATGATCCTTTAGTTTATTTACAACATCTTTCTAATTACATGATACAACAAACGTAAAGGATGTCCAAAATGTTATTGTTATACAAATGAAACAAACATCACGACCGTAAAATGGGAGACTGGTTGGACACCGTTATTGGGCCACTGAGAGGCAACAGTTAGGACAGGTACGTGCCAGGTTACCCCAGAAGGAGGAGGGTGTCCATAAAGGCTGTGGTTCATGTAGGAACAGACGAAACTGCGAAGTCTGTAATTATTTAGCTCAAAGTACCACATTTTCTAATAATAACAACAGGCGCACTTTTAAAACCCGCAAAGGCCCTCTAAATTGTAATTCTAGAAATGTGGTGTACCTACTACAATGTAAATCCTGTAATCTTCAATAGGTGGGTATGATCATTGAGATCAAGTTAGGTTTAAAAATATTAAATTCGATATATTTACAATAACAGTCCCCCATCCCTCAGGGTTTGCTACCTTAAATTACCGCTGGCAGCATCGCAAAGTTGCAAGCAGAGGCATGGATCGCAGGAATGAGATATTTGAGCTCATAACTTTTGACTCTTTTGGGGGATTTGGGGGTTTGTTGTAGTAGTGCTTGTTTGCTTTGGTCTAAAAGCGTCGGCTGTTGCTTACGAATGTGCATTGGGATGTTTTCTTTACTTGATGTGATTGTCCATATCTTAGGATTTGCAAAAAAGTCAAAACCACTTACTAAATATTTTTAGTAAAATGGCACA
This sequence comes from Alatinidae sp. Z8VKAUB7J3, assembly GCA_010016025.2. Taxonomy (NCBI): domain Eukaryota; kingdom Metazoa; phylum Cnidaria; class Cubozoa; order Carybdeida; family Alatinidae; species Alatinidae sp. Z8VKAUB7J3. The sequence goes on from JAAAKM020721499.1 coordinate 257,198,362, forward strand.
ATCCAGTTGAGCCATCACCTGGGGTAAGTTGAGCCAAATAAAATAGCCTCCATATAACAAATAAATTATTATAATTGTATCTGCTACTGCCTTTGTTTGTTGTTACTGCCTTTGTTAGTTTTTACTACCTTCTTTAGTTGTTACTGCCTTTGTTTGTTTTCACTGTCTTTGTTTGTTGTTACTGCCTTTGTTAGTTGTTACTGCCTTCGTTAGTTGCTACTACCTTTGTTTGTTGTTACTGCCTTTGTTAGTTTTTACTACCTTCTTTAGTTGTTACTGCCTTTGTTTGTTGTCACTGTACCGACTTTAATTTAGTCAAAATATTGCGTAATGTTTCAATCATTGCCCACCGATGATCAATAATATTGTCAATATTCAGTTTTATCAATATTATTGTCAATATTAATGAGCGTCTGAGGGTAATGATTGAAACATCGCACAACCGCTTAAACTTCTGTGGCTTAGGAAAATTAGAAAATGGATGTATCGGGAACACTGCAAGTGCTTGGCGTGAGAAGACAATTTTAATTTAAACAGTGGAAGTTATCTCATCGCGTCCGCACTTAACAATAAGATTCTTCAATTTTAGGCTACTTATAACCCTTTTAACTTTTACTATTATTATTTTTTAAATTTCCTGTCAGACAGTTTGTTTAGCTCTTCACTTATTTTATTTGGGTCTGCCTCCACTTCTCTCGTACCCACTTTACCCCATTTTATTACCCATCACCGTTCAGTGAAGTAATAAGGTACCCTAACGCTAAACATTCCAAGTGCGAGTTTCCTATGTAAAAAGCAATGCAATGGTTTCAAAATTTAGATAGCAATTTCGAGAGCAGCGTCTATTTGGAGGTCGAAAAATCGCCGTCTCCTCTGGTGTAATCATAGAACTTCAACCTATGGAATGGCAACTCAGCTAAACCGGAAACGTATGTTGTGTTAGCCTCGTTATCTGTACGCATCTAGTGTATGCAAACTATGTCAAATATGCCTTATTAGCGTATTTTGATCGCTTTGTGCACCATGGAAGTTACGCATCTAGTGTATGCAAACTATGTCAAATATGCCTTAGTAGCGTTGTTTGAACGCTTTGCGCACCATGGAATGCACGCATCTAGTGTATGCAAACTATGTCAAATATGCCTTATTAGCGTATTTTGAACGCTTTGTGAATACGTTCATACGTATACATAGTGGTCTCTGTTGAAACGTACCGATTACGGTTGGCTCCAAATCGACAAAAACGGCACGTGGCACGTGCTTTCCAGCTCCAGTTTCGCTGAAAAAGGTATTAAATGAATCATCTCCTCCGCCAATAGTCTTGTCACTAGGCATCTGGCCATCAGGTTGAATTCCATGTTCCAGACAGTACAACTCCCAACAGGCATTCTAAATCCCGCGTCTTTTCCCCAAGGTTCGTGGGATCAAACAAGTTACAACTTTTGTTGCATTTGAACGAAATTAGTAATGGATCTTTCAAGTCATAAATGAAATTTGAAGGGTGATTTGTTAACGGCAGCAAAAACCTTCTTTGAAATAACTTTTGGCAGCTAAATATCGGGAAAATAATAACTTAACAAAGCCTTAAATTGAACATCTTTTAAATGCAGAAATCAGCCTACCTTGTCAACTTACACTTAATACCACATCTTCTAAACTACAGGGAATCCGACTCTGATTACACACGGAATACTCTTGTAGGCCATCAATCTACATTATAAACATATAAAGATCAGAATTGACGGACGTTTATTCGTGACCAAATTTTTCCACTTTTCTAAGCCTTAGTGCTTGAAGAAATGCCAGAAATCAGCCTACCTTGTCAATGCTCGGAAAACAAAACTGTCTTCTCCCCTTCTAATGACATGTCCAAACCAGTGGATGAATACCATTCTTAGGATTTTTTCCGGAGAATTATGAAACTTGTGACCTTTGATATTTTTGGAAACCGCAGCCGCCCAACTTCTCTTAAAGGGCTAGCTTCGTGAGTGGACTAGCTGCTGTTTTGCTGCGTAGTGATAATCTAAAAAAGGACATAAACTTTCATCTCGACATCTTGTCTCAAGTCTTCCTCTTTCCTTTGGCCCTCTCGTAGGGCTCATTCTGTAGTTGTCATCTTGGCTCACCTGTAGTTCTGCCTTCTAGCTACATGACGGGCCAATTTGCTTTTAGATCTATTGCTGTTTGAATACGCAAATAAACCACATGCTCGAACGCCCTTGGTTACACGGTGGCAACGAGATGACAAGCACAGTATATTCACTTGTCAACCACTTCTCTCCAATCGGCACGGTTTTCTGCTTTCCTCATTGCCTCAGTCAGGGTCAGGCCTGTCCACTCTTGGATATTGTCCTCCCGCCGCTTTCTTTTTCTTCCTCTTTTTCTTCTGCCTGGGACTGTTCCTTGCAGGATTTGTTTTGCCAGCCCTTCAGATCTTATCACATGTCCGTACCACCGGAGTTTCCTCTATATCTACCATCAGAATCTTCATGAGAAGAATTTGCAGCTTTAAGGTCCTCAAAGTTTGGTGTGCACATTGTTTCTTGTCAAAATAGTCACTCAAGTATGTCTTACCATGTTTTCACTATTCCAAAGTGTTGTGTATGCAACATCATTAGTAAATCGTAACAACCCACGTTGTAAACAAACAACGCCATCTTGATTCAGCATGTCAGAGCTGAAACGGATATCAGCTCCGAAAAACGTAATGTAATGGTCTTTCTGAACTTAGATTTTGGACTTGGTTTACCAAGTGCTTAAAAAATCTTGAGAGCTTTCTCAGTCTCTTGCTTCAATTCCAAATGTATTTGTATGAAAAAAGTAATGGATTCAGTAGCCGTTTACAGGTTCGGGAGATGCGACAATGTCTAGAATACCATCTTCGCTGCATAGAATACCTCATGTGCCCTATCTTTACGCTTTGTGCACCATGGAATGTACCCATCTAGTGTATGCAAACTATGTCAAATATGCCTTATAAGCGTATTTTGAATTCTTTGTGCACCATGGAATGTACGCATCTAGTGTATGCAAACTATGTCAAATCTGTCTTATTTGCGTATTTTGAACGCTTTGTGCACAATGGAATGTACGCATCTAGTGTATGCAAACTATGTCAAATATGCCTTATTAGCTATTCATTTAGGAAAAGGACGCTTTTAAGCATTTTATTACGTCGAGAAGCTCGCCCTTGTTTGATAATTCGCTCAGAGTGTATTTTGCTAAACTGGTACGAGAAAATTTTGGAATACGTTAGGCAAATCGCTTTGATTAATGCCGTACAATGACCTTCATTGGCATTTTCATCAATGGAGTAGCTTTCCTTGAAATGCTGCTCTAGTGAAAGGAAAAGTGTCAGGCCAAATTAAAAAAATACCTGAGTGCCGTCTTGAGAGACCCCGCCAGAGTGTGGAGGGTGATAGCGCCATCAAGGTTAAACCCCAGAAAAGGGGGAACCGATGCCGCAAGGGTCACCCCGCATGACTAAGGCGTTCGGGCACCTGAAAAACCCCTTTTAAACAGCCGTCTTGAGAATCCACTCCCCAGATAAAGTAGTCGGAAGCCTGCGGGTGGCAGGTTGCTGTAGAAGTAGCAGATTATGTCCTTTATATGTTTTTTTCAAAAGACAAAATTCCGGTGATTAGAATAAGAAAAATAGGCCGGCGGGGTGTAAGATTAACCGCATAACTTGCTTTTGGTACAACTGCCATAACTGCGCTATCTTCACTACAACTCATTCATCGAAATATACATTTTTACATATATAGACGCACATACATGCATGCATATGTGTTGTATCTGTATCTGTCTCATTGATAACACATTGATGGCAGGTTCTTCCCATGGTCCGTGAGAGGTGGTCCTGCTGGGCGGTTAAGCCTGCTTCATGGCTTGCTTCTCTGCCCGGTAGCCTAAATTGAGGGGCGTTGCCCTTGGACGCGCCAGCTGCCCTTTATTTATTAGTTAGCCTGTTTGGTGGTTTTTCTGTTTATTTAGGGTAGTTTCTTTTCGAGGGTAATAGCTTTGTCCGTGGAAAAAATGAAGATATTAGACAATTTTATGATTGCACATGGTAAAGAATGGGATTAAAGGCCCTTTTCCTATTTCAAAAGTTTTAGTTTTCGAGGGTAATAGCTACGCATGTTTAAAAAATGAAGATATATAGACTATTTTATGATTGCAAATGGTAAAGAATGTGATTAAAGGCTCTTTTCCTATTTCAATGCGTATTAACTCCAAACCTGTAGAAATATTTTGCGCATTTGGTACAAAATACTGTCCTGACTATGTCGTTGCCGCCCTTGGCAACCGTAACCAAGGTCGTTGTAGCTTCGGGTTTAGGCACGTATACGACGTAGGCGTAGAGTCTGGCTGCAAGGGATCGCACGTTTTGTAAAATATAAATCCAGTGCATTTACCTCCTGCGCACCAGATCTGGGTATCCTAGGTTAGGAAGACTATGACACGAGAGTTTGCACTGAAGAACAATATTCTTTAGAGAGCCTCGCAGTCTTTTCACCACGAAGATGTCCCCCTGACCTCTTACGATGCTTTAAATGATATCAATCGGTCACTTTTATCCCGTTGACGAAACGGTTTGCGTTTCAAAGGCTTACACGGACAACATCTTCCTAACAAGTAATGAGAACATTACGAACTTAGGTATTTTTGATATATCAATAGTTTATTTTTGGGATGCAATGGCAAAGAGTCGATCTTAGTTAGAATTTTATCAAATGCTTCGTGAAGTATCTTTTTATGATCTACGTTATCCATATTGAAATTAAAATACCTACCAAGATAATAATAATAATTTTTAAACTTCAACATTTATTTCATAATTTCACCTATTACAAAAAATACCAAGTCAGACACTCGAAATGAGCCCCAGCCATCGAATAACCCAATGGAAACTCAATTAATCTTCGTCATTTGTGAAAAGAATGATCCTGGCTTCAAATAAGTGTTAATAGTAGGTAAAATGGGGTTGATTTCATATGTTAAGCGACGAACAGACCACAAAGAGTGTTACAAGTAAGTACGTTGTAAGTAGTTAACTCAATAATATATTAATTGCGTTCGTACTATTCTACGTGACACTCGTTTTCTTTTTGTGACCTGATACTTTTGTTGGTGGTGGATGAAGGGTTTGGTGACTAGGGTTAACTAGGGAGCTATCAAGAGTTTCTACGATGCTCTCTATGGCATTGATGCTGCAACAAATGCATCATAATGGTTCTGAATAGAACACTAGAGAAATAGAAAAGTATGTCACCACCGGGGATCGAACCCGTGACCCACGCTTTCGCGGCGGGCTTTAGCCTTACTTAAGATGGACGTTTACTCGGAGCTTCTCGCTATGCTCTGGGACTATCGGTTATTGTCTGATTCAATCACTGTTGGTCATCGCAATTATTTCTTTATGTTTGTTTTTGTTTGTGCCAATGACGGTGAGCTTCTCGGCCTTTTGGTAAGGAATGGATGTAGTATCTGTTCTCATTGATGACAGATGCTTTCCATAATCCGCGAGAGGTGTGGAGTGTGTTGAATCTGATATGGAACACATGTCGTCAAGGCATTCTAACTAATTAGCTTGTTTCGTTAGGTCCGATTTGGCTTAAATAGCAAAGGCATTTTGAAGATTGTTACACCCTAAGAATGATGTGATCAAGGGTGTGGAGTGTGTTGAATCTGATATGGAACACATGTCGTCAAGGCATTCTAACTAATTAGCTTGTTTCGTTAGGTCTTCAAAGACCAAAAACGCCACTAAGCAATGTGACTCTGCCATAGGGCAGCACTTGCTTGAGAACCCAGACTGTGCTTAAGTGTACACGGACAATTGCTTGCGCATTATAGGAAAGGCCAGGTCTGTATATCATTTGGCCGATCTGGAGTCAGTCCACATAAAAGCAAGAAAACCTTTACTACGCAGACAAAAAGAGTTCGTTTTCTCGCTAGGCCTATTTAAGGTCAAACATTTTGTCAGACAGTCCGTCAAGCAGCGTGTCAAGCTTAAGGTCAAACATTTTGTCAGACAGTCCGTCAAGCAGCGTGTCAAGCTTAAGGTCAAACATTTTGCCAGACAGTTCGTCAAGCAGCGTTGTCAAGCTTAAGGTCAAACATTTTTCAGACAGTCCGTCAAGCAGCGTGTAAAGCTTAAGGTCAAACATTTTGTCAGACAGTAAACAGGAATGGAGCCAGTGTGTCGCCCTGCAGCACGCCGGCCAGGATCTGGAAGGGTTCTGTATCCCCATCTGGTAGCCCTTAATGCACCCTAAACCCTGAACAACTAAAGGGTAGTGTTCAATAATAGGATTTATACTACAACTATCACTAACCTGCTTTGCTAGTACAGGTTTATTAGCTATAACTTCCTTCTGAGGACTATTGCTGGTACTAGGTTTGGTTTATACAAGGAACGGTTCTGAAGTGAAAGAAAGCGCTTTTGTGAGAATTACTGTGGATAAGAAGAACAGTGAACGAAGAAAAAATTAATTGGACAAAGGGAAGCACGCCAAAGTTATGACGGTGACCAAACTAAACTAAAATAATTTAAGAATATACTCCGAAAAAGAACTCACATAGTGTTAGTGAAGCTTTTCGCCGATTCTCTTCAGAAATTGAATTTAGGAAGAAAGGCCCGATCAATAACCGCCATGTAACATGAATATAACGGTTATCCTTATCTAGGGTCTTTAGCGTAAAGGGCTAAACATAATAATAAGTAAATGATTGACTCACCAATCCAAACAAGATGTCTGTAAACATTAAGAAGGCGAAGATTACTTTTCCATGATTTTATGAAGCCATCTTCCTAATCTCTACAACTCGAAACTACATATTGGCAATGCGTTCTGCACGCTGGAATGTGAGCTTTTCAATAGTGCCATTGAGCGTAGTTACACTATTTGAAGATAATGGGAATGCTTTCTGCACGCTGGAATGTGAGCATTTCAATAATGCCATTGAGCGTAGTAACACTATTTGAACATATGGGGAATGCGTTCTGCACGCTGGAATGTGAGCATTTCAATAGTGCCATTGAGCGTAGTTAGAGCGTTTCAATAGTGCCATTGAGCGTAGTTACACTATTTGAACATATTTGGAATGCGTTCTGCACGCTGGAATGTGGCAATACAATAGTGCCATTGAGCGAAGTTACACTATTTGAACATATTTGGACTGCGTTCTGCACGCTGGAAAGTGAGGATTTCAATAGTGCCATTGAGCGTAGTTACACTATTTGAACATATTGGGAATGCGTTCTGCACGTCCTTGTCATCGCTATTGACATGCTTTCGTGCTTACAGACCAACAAAATCTTTAAAATGGTTGGAATAGATGAAAATGCAAATTGCAAAAACCTTTCACGGGTGAAAAATATTTGATTTAAGTTAACCTAAACGGTGGCATTTTTCTTGAAGATTCTTTCCCACATCCCTATCGTCACCCTTCCTTTCAGTCATGGTTATGATCCTAACTTCGCATGCTCATAACGTGACGTTTATTCCAAATCCTAGTAAGTTTATTATGCATTTAATATGGATCTGCGCTTGTCAGAAGCTGACATTTATCATAATGCTATCTTTTGGATGATGCGTTTAATATGATTGTGGGCTTATGTAAAGGTAACGTTTATTCCAAATCCTAGTATTTGGATCATGCATTTAATATGGATCTGCGCTTATCAGAGGGTGAAATTGATTACCTAGAAGTGCTCATAGAAATAGACTTACATGTGTGCATCTTGTGCAGATTTTACCATTGTAAATGGTATTTTTAACGGAAGAAGACAACTAGAAGTGCTCATAGAAATAGACTTACATATGCACATCTTGTGCAGATTTTTCCATTGTAAATGGTATTTTTAACGAAAGAAGACAACTAGAAGTGCTCATAGAAATAGACTTACATGTGCGCATCTTGTGAGCATTTCAATAGTGCCATTGAGCGTAGTTACACTATTTGAACATATTGGGAATACGTTCTGCACGCTGTAATGTCAGCATTTCAATAGTGCCATTGAGCGTAGTTACACTATTTGAACATATTGGGAATGCGTTCTGGACACTGGAATGTGAGCATTTCAATAGTGCCATTGAGCGTAGTTACACTATTTGAACATGTTGGGAATGCGTTCTGCAGACTATTTTATGATTGCACATGGTAAAGTTTGTGATTAAAGGCTCTTTTCCTATTTCAAAAGTTTTAGTTTTCGAGGTAAATAGCTAGGTCTGTGGAAAAAATGAAGATATTAGACTATTTTATGATTGTACATGGTAAAAAATGTGATTAAAATCTCTTTTCCTATTTCAAAAGTTTTAGTTTTCGAGGGTAATAGCTACGTATGTTGAAAAAATGATGATATATCTATCAGATTCAAACCAAACTTAGTCTTTGACATCATTACAATATCTAATGTAGCACATGGAGGCATTTTGAACCACCTGCGGAAGAAGTTATGACATTTTGATTCGCCTTGGTTTAGAGAATGTATGTATAATTTTTTTTTTTTTAACTCAATGCCTTTATTGGTGATCTCTTTACAAAAACTTTTCCCGCTGTTGTCACCTGGCGTAGCAGTGGCCAGTGCCCACAACCACCAAAGAACTGCGATCGTTTCTTGGCTTTGCAAGCTATTATCGCAAGTTTGTGCATCCACTGTCAGGATACTGGACCGAGGAAAGCCTGCAATCCTTCGATGCTCTCAAGAAAGCACTGACAGCTGCACCTGTGCTTGCCTATCCTGATTATACATTACCATTTGTGGTGGAAGTGGATGCCTCCAATACTTACTTGAAAAGTGGAAAAATCTGGTCACGAAAAAAGGTCCTTCAATTCTGATCTTTGTATGTTTGCGATATTGATTGATGGCCTATAAGGGTATTCCGCGGGAAATCAGAGTCAAATTCGGTGTAGTTTAGAAGATATGGTAATAGATGTAAGTTTACAAGATAGGCCGATTTCTGGCATTTCTTCAAGCACTAAGGCTTAGAAAAGTGGAAAAATTTGGTCATACTCTTTTCTGAAATTACTCATTCAAAGCCAACAGTGATCTTGAAACTTTTGTTTCGCTTTTTACGTCGTAAAAAACCCCAAAATGCCTAAATATTTGTTGAGGCCACTCGTGACGTTGCCACGTAGGGGAGGGGAGTAAGAGGTGACGACAGGTAGGCGGAAAATTTGCCAATTTTGGAGACGTCAGAAGTATATAGTCCCTACGCGCATGCTTAACCTCCGACCTTAAGATTCTAATTCTAATGGGCGACTAGAGATTTTTTCAGAGCATGATAAAAGACATCAAACGTCAAAATGAACAAAGATTATTACTTGTAACTTCAACTCTTGCAGAGCTTAGAATGAAATTATGGATACTGTTGTATCTCGGAACCGTGAGAATACAAGGATTGATAAGACACGTTAACAGTATTCAAGTTATGTCTTCCTTACTCCCGAATTTCATTTTTCAAATAACCATACTGCCGATAGCACTGATAAAGCATAAACGATACGTCTAATAATCGACCTTTCAGTAAGAGGTGTCAGAGTCAGTGGAACAGTGTGTTGATGAACATATGACAAAATTCAAAGGCAAAATTCAATGAAGCAGTACATCAAGGGCAATCCTATTAAATGGATTTTAAATGGTGTTGCAGATGTGACAGCCTAATGCAGAACGCATTCCCAATATGTTCAAATACTGTAACTACGCTCAATGGCACTATTGAAATGCTCACATTCCAGGGTTCAAAACGCATTCTCAATATCTTCAAATAGTGTAACTACGCTCAATGGCACTATTGAAATACTAACATTTCAGCGTGCAGAACGCATTCCAAATATCTTCAAATAGTGTAACTACGCTCAATGGCACTATTGAAATGCTCAATAGTGTAACTACGCTCAATGGCACTATTGAAATGCTCACATTCCAGCGTGCAGAACGTATTCCCAATATGTTCAAAAAGTGTAACTACGCTCAATGGCACTATTGAAATGCTCCCATTCCAGCGTGCAGAAGGCATTCCAAATATGTTCAAATCGTGTAACTACTCTAAATGGCACTCTTGAAATGCTCACATTCCAGCTTGCAGAGCGCATTCCCAGACACTTGCATGCTTGGAATGCGTAAATTCCATGGTGCACAATGCGTTTAGAGTAGCACCAAAAGCTGTTTTTAGTGTCACTTGCATCCTTGGAATGGGTACATTTCATGGTGCACAATGCGTTTAGAATAGCACCAAAATCTGTTTTTAGTGACACTTGCATGCTTAGAAGGCGTACATTCCATGGTGCACAATGCGTTTAGAATAGCACCAAAAGCTCCCACTATGGATAAGGTGGCGACTTTTGCAAAGTTGGAAGTTTGCTTTCTTTGATTTGCTAACTGTACGATAATTGTTGCTCCTCTTAGGAATGGAAAACTTTCTGTATTCTATTACAATGTTTCTACTACTTGCCCGTTCCTACAATCTTGGACAAAACTGTTGAGAATTTTCGAGTGAAATTGGAGTCAAAGAGTAAAAATACATCACAATGGTATAAACGTTGTGGTTGCCACTAGAGAGGTATTGGATAGAGTCCAAAAAAATGCTGCACTTTTTACCAACCCCTGCGAAATAAGTTTTACTATTCAATATATAGCTTTAGGTTTATTTTTCCTGGGCCGATTGTCCTTACTTGCTTCACTAACTCGGGCAATAATAATGTGAAAAAGTGAAAAAACAACAGGCAGAAGAATACATTAAGGAAAGTTGCTTTTTCGTTCCCGTGTTGTTATTTGAAAAAATTAGCAAGAGAATGAATATGTACTTACGGTAGCCGCCGAACGAGAACAACCTGCTTCTCTGGAGATTTCGTGATGAAAACGAGACTCGACTAAAAATGACAATCTTGCGCCCTTTTTCTGCGCTGAACTTTCCTGAGTTTCAAATGAAGGCTGAGGCAACATGGTAAAGGTATTTAATTCACGGAAAACTCTTGCCCGTATGTCCATGGGTATGTGCGTTGAAAGTTCCTTGAAAATGCCTTCCGTGAGATATAACTTCAGAACTAAAAAAAACTTGTGTCTTTTGGGGTGGGCGGATATTAACCCCCCGGACAATATCCACCCGGGCATTAACCCCCCAGAAAATACCCCCCCGGATATTAACCCCCCGGACAATATCCCCCCAGACATTAACCACCCGTGTCAATTGCTGACATTCGTTTGCCTATTCAGTTGACGCCATATTTGTTGCTAGCGTTCAAATACTTTTGGGAGGGTAGTGTATATATATACATGATGCATTGTCAACAAATTTATCACATGCAAGTATGACTGCGAAGCCTAGATGCTTTGTTGCTTGATTCACGGGCTCTCACTAAGAAGTTTTTTCTAGGACTGCAACACTGGCTAGTATACGTATAAAAGTGTGTATCCAAACTATGTCAAATATGCGTCATTAGCCTATTTTGAACGCTTTGTGCACCATGGAATGTACGCATTTAGCGTCTCCAAACTATGTCAAATATGCCTCATTAGCCTATTTTGAACACTTTGTGCACTATGGAAAGTACGCGTCTAGTGTATCCAAACTATGTCAAATATGCTTAATTAGCCTATTTTGAACGCATTGTGCCCTATGGAATGATCTTTTTACTACATATTTTGTACTCTTTCCCTTTTACGTCTCGCAATATGCTGCAAAAATTTACACCCACGAGTTAAAAAGGGGCATCTTTTTACCACATATTTTTTACTCGTTCCCTTTGACTTCTCGCAATATGCTGCAAAAGTTAACAACCACGAGTTACAAAGGGGCATCTTTTTACTAGATATTTTGTACTCTTTCCCTTTGACGTCTCACAGGGAATGCGTTCTGCACGCTGGAATGTGAGCATTTCAATAGTGCCATTGAGCGTAGTAACACTATTTGAACATAATGTGAATGCGTTCTGCACCCTGGAATGTGAACATTTCAATAGTGCCATTGAGCGTAGTTACACTGATTGACAATATTGGGGATGCCTTCTGCACGCTGGAATGTGAGCATTTCAATAGTGTCATTAAACGTAGTTACACTATTGTATCGCTATTGGTGCTAGCGTAACATTTATCTTAGGATATGTCGATGGTTTCTTGGTTTGTTGTATTGATGTAAACAGTCGAAATATATGTTATGAGTTGGTCAAGGAGTAATGAATGTTGTGTGTGTTCATCGTTGATGTTTTGATATCGTTGATTTTAGGAATTAAGGCTTTATGTGTTAGTCAGAAGTTATTTATCGGATATATATTTGGTTTGGAATCGTAATAGTTGCATTTCTTAGATGTACGCAACCGCTAACAGAAATTCCCTGCAATGTAACAATTTGTTGAGTACGTTTTCTACTAAGGCGTATACGGAATCGTAATAGTTGCATTTCTTAGATGTACGCAACCGCTTACAGAAATTCCCTGCAATGTATCAATTTGTTGAGTACGTTTTCCACTAAGGCGTATACGGAATCGTAATAGTTGCATACTTTTTGAAATTTATAAACCCCTCGGTCCTTATTAGGACCACCCCGTTTATTAATTTCTAGGTATTTTCCCAGTACACAAAATGTAAATGATATCTGAAAACACTTGAATAACTGATGGACTGATGGACTGGTGGACTGGTGGACTGATGGACTGATGGACTGATGGACTGATGGACTGATGGACTGATGGACTGATGGACTGATGGACTGATGGACATACCAATTTCGGATTGCACAAGAGTGGAACAGGTCACCATCTTTCTACTTACCCCCTCCCACCTAGACAAAAAAAAATCATGGCGACGCCTCTGTGCAGTAGCTACGTTTTCTAAAACGTCATTAGAAGCCACAATAAATTGTTATCAAAAATTTCAACACTTCAATAATTTGACCGCATCCCCTACCATCGGAGATCGAAGAACACACCTATAAAAAACCCAACCGTTAACTCAAGTACATGCAATGAGTTGTTCAACTGAACTATCATGTTGGGGCGAAGATCAGGTCCAGAGATAATGCACGGAGATTGATAACTGGGAATATCAGCAAAGATGCTAATGGCAATAATAATAATAACAGTATGGGTGAACCTGGTAATCGCGCCGTGAAAAGAACTCACAGTTTGTTTGTAGATGACCTCAAAGTGTATCAAGTATATATTCTTTAAACGAATTTCGACTATTACTTGTTGGAGCGTTAGACTGTACGTCCGTTCGCTAATCACAACATAATAACAATAATAATAATAATAATAATAATAATAATAATAATAATAATAATAATAATAATAATAAAAAAGGGCTCATATGGTTGTAAAGACCAACTATTGATAAACAAAATGCTACTCGAAAACGCTAAATCAAAGCATCGCATTTCATTAATTACTTTGAATTCTTTAGTTGCTCTTACTTCCTTAGAAACAGTTTTACTGTTAGTAAATTTGTCATGCTCAATATATTTGCCTTTTGTACTTTCGAAGATGTGATGTATTTCCGAATCATGGGCCGAGGATAACTTTTTTCTCATTATTACCTGACATTGCTTGAACTTTGTGGAGATGTCAACAATGTTCAGGCCATATTTGCTTTGTTACGATTGGTTCTTCTCAAAGCAGAGTGACATCCATGTATGGGCTACCCAAAACACAAAAGGAAGGTACACCATTCCGGCCCATTTTGTCAATGATTGGCTCCTCGCAGCAAGAACTAGCCAAGTGGTTATCAGAAATACTAGAACCCGTACAGAAACATTTTTCGGAAAGCTGCATCAAAGATTCGTTTACATTTGCCAAAACTATGCAAAATCTGCATTCCCATTATGTTCAAATAGTGTAACAACGCTCAATGGCACTATTGAAATGCTCACATTCCAGCGTGCAGAACGAAGTCAGAATATCTTCAAATAGTGTAACTACGCTCATTGGCACTATTGAAATGCTCACATTCGGGCGTCCAGAACGCATTCCCAATATCTTCAAATAGTGTAACTACGCTCAATGGCACTATTGAAATGCTCACATTCCAGTGGACTCTGAATCCAGCGATCCCAGTTCAAATCTCGGTGGAACCTTGTGCCTATTTTGAACCGACTTGGTTGATAGCACAACTTAATGCTTGCCATCTTTGATCTGATTTTGATTTGTCAACATTAGAATATTAATGCGGTGAGGTGGCCGAGTGGTTAAGGCGATGGACTGCTAATCCATTGGGCTCTGCCCGCATGGGTTCGAATCCCATCCTCGTGGCTCATTGAAGTATGGTTCCGGAACAAGAATCAACGACTGTATGGAAACAAGGACCTGTTGGAAGGCAAGTAGAGCCATAAAATGTTTTTATAAAGGAACAAAATGTCACACTTACTGGAAATACTTAATGTATTCAATACACGGTTAAGCGATTTGGCTCGTGCTTACTGTGGCACACCTATCGACCTCGCAGATTTTTACATGCATAGGGAACTTCCTGGCTTAGCCGTGTCTCAGAGAGTGCAGCAATGTCAATTTTATACCTGGCCAGTTCTCTTGCCACAATAGCAGTTTTACGTTCTCGATTAGTAGTATCTTCACGGCCAAGAAGAGTTCTTATATTCCATGTAGATTCATTTTTTTGAAAAGATTGTTGGTGGTACAAAATCCGAATAGACCTCTAAAGAGACGACTCATGTTGTAGGCTGAAAAGCTTCTGATATTCATTAAATCGTGACGTCATACTTTAGTACTCAATTGCATCATCTAAATCGGCTAATTAGAAATTCTCCAGTTACCTTTGGTTGTATGTGGACGTTTTTCTCAGTGAAATGTTGTATCAATTGCAGTTTAGCATAATGTAACACCTTTTGCCACCCGTACCATACACCATTTGTATCTTAAGCCATGCTTGTGTTGTGGAATTCTAAATTATAATACCTTGGTTGTAAATGCACAGCTTCCTTCATGCAATTGTATAGCAGGTGAAAAACGTGTATGTCAAAGAATATGAGTGGAATATATGGTACTTAATACAAAATGGAATATAATTTTTACCGTGTTATGGAGAAATTATGTGTATCTGGTATTTTGGTACACAATTCACTGATTGGTATTATTCATTTACTTTTTAATTATTTCATCTGCAGATAATATACCAGGAATACCCCTAAGCAAGCTATTTGTTCACGCGATTCTCTCCCGTCAACGTTTACTGATCAACTTTTGTTCGACCCAATGGGAGGCACAGCGAGGGGCATAGGACTGCCTTACCTGTTATCTATACTTGTAATCTATACTTGTTACTCTATGGTCGGCTCTCAGTTTCGCTTGCAGTCTTTTACGTCAGTTATATTAGGTGAATCTGACAACTTTTCGTTCATATTATGGGCCCATTTTGGGAAAGGGGTAGCAATTGAAAGTCGTGTTTGGATTAAAATATCAGTCCAGCTGCGGAACAGCTAAGGGGCAGCTAAGGGACAGCAAATTTGAGTATGTACAATTTTCATGTAGTTTAAGAAAAAATCGACTTATCGACTAATTAATAGGGTGTGGGCTGAGTATTTTTCAGGAGAAGCATTGCTTCCCGTGCCCCTAATCTGCCTATAAAAACTATCATTAAATTCAAAAAAATTGTTTTCTAAAACTAAGCTAGCTAGGGAGCATGTATACATGCTGTAGATGCCACCAGTGGACCCTCTCTCACCTAGGCTTGTTGGAAATTCGAGCTTATTCTGACGTGTCTCAATAGATTGTATGTATTCGCAAAGGGTTCTTCCTTTGTTTAAACTTACTTCTTTCTATCAACACAACAAAATTCGACGATAACCTGTAGTGATACCTAAGCAACTACTTAAGCAACTCCAGGCCTGATTTTGGAAGATTGCTAGGCAACTCGAGGCCTGACCCCGAAAATGGAGTTGCTAATAAAAAAACAACGTGTACGTACGATATGGTTCTTAAAATTTCCGCTCAATTATTGCCTGGAGAATTGTTTGATCGACCTTTTCTATACGCAAAAATAATGATCCCAATATTTCTAAAGGCATTGTTCACTATTTAGCTCATCATCATATCCTCAGAGATCAATCAGCTTCTAGGTGCATGCTCAATGTGTATGACGGATCCGCAAAGGTTTCAAAAAGTTCTTTGTCACTTATTGCTTGTTTGTTTACCGGGCCTTCTTTAATTAAAGACTTGGTTCATGTCCTTCTTCGTTTTCGCATGTACTCTGTTGTGTAAGCCTATTTTGAACGCTTTGTGCACCATGGAATGTACGCATCTAGTGTATGCTAAGTATGTCAAATATGCCTTATCGGCCTATTTTGAACGCTTTGTGCACCATGGAATGTACGAATCTTGTGTATGCAAACTATGTGAAATATGCCTTATTAGGCTATTTGAACGCCTTGTGCACCATGGAATGTACGCATCTAGTGTATGCAAACTATGTCAAATTCCAGAGGTGACCTGGGACTATGCATGGGCAGGGTTGTCCATACCCTGAGGTGAACTCATTCACCCGCATACCCGCAAATATGCAAATAATAAACAGCACTAAAATAATAACTTGTTATGACTTTAAAGTTAAATTAAGCTTTATTTAATAACTTAAAATATCTAAATGAAGCATATTGTACTTTAAAACAATTCTTTCCTAATTTCTCTCCACATTTGCCGAATCCCTCTCGAGTGCAACTGGCCAAAAAAGGTATGAAAACGCATAGAATACTAACTTTTTTGTAAATAATGATCAGGCCACGGCATTTGCGGGATGTTTTAGAACTGCTACGCCCTCTTTGTGTTAATCTTTCCCCATGTATATAGAAATGTATAGAAACTTGATTATTAGTTTTACATTAGTGTTTACCACACTAAAGCTTTAGGGCGTCTGGATACACATTTTTGCGCCCACAGCTGACGATTAAGCAGTAACTCCTGATCCAAGCGAAGGTCGAAACAGGTAATAGTGATGGGAAGGAAGGTAAATACGGATTAAGGGTAAGATATTGAAGAAGAGAAAACTTGATGAGATTGAAAAAAGTAAATGAGACGTTCAATACATGCATTATAGGTAAAACAGCATCAGAGGAGATTTACATTACAGAGTTGCGATGCATGGAACAGAAATAGGAAGCGCCTATGGCCCCTTGTGGACTAAGGCTGAAGGTGACCATGATGATCTAATTTCAAGCACGCTTCTCCAACAGCGATGACTGCTTCTGAATTCATCAAAATGTTTAATGATGTTTGTAATTCGTTTACTGGGAACTGAGTAAGAGGTAATTATAGATGCACTTAATGTATGCCAAGCCGTGATCACGCAATATTTTCCATAGTTTGAACTGATAGCCGATGTGTGTTAGATGACTCTTTCGCTGTTTCCGTAATTGAAGTTGCTTTGCCTATGGAAGGTGATTCACTGATGACCCTCAATACTCAATACCTGACACGATGTTAACACTACAAAAATATACAGCAATGGTGTATTTCCAAGAACACCACCAATAACACCAAATATCCAACCAAGTGCAGTTAAGGTCGACACACCAAAAGCTGTTTTTAGTGACACTTGCCTACTTGCAATGCGTACATTCCATGGTGCACAATGGGTTTAGAATAGCACCAAAAGCTGCTTTTAGTGACACTTGCATACTTGGAATGCGTACATTCCATGGTGCACAATTCATTTAGAATAGCACAAAAAGCTGATTTTAGTGACACTTGCATACTTGGAATGCGTACATTCCATGGTGCACAATGCGTACTAGATGCGTACATTCCATGGTGAACAAAGCGTTCAAAATAGGCTAATAAGGCATACTTGACATAGTTTGCATAAACTAGATGCGTATATTCCATGGTGCACAAAGCGTTCAAAATAGGCTAAGTAGGCATATTTGACAGAGTTTGCATACACTAGATGCGTACAATACATGGTGCACAAAGCGTTCAAAATAGGCTAATAAGGCATATTTGACATAAGGCATAGACATTGCAAACCTTGGGTTTCAAGACTGTAACCATGATGCTTCATACATAGTTGTTATCTAATTTAGTGCACATTATGCTCAGCTTATTATGCAATCCAAATTTCCTCGCTCTGTATATGCAGAGAGTGATTTTGTACATTTTCCATCAGTTGTGTAGGACTGCAGTTAACAATCAGTCACTGATGAGCAACGCTGCTGAGTCTGTTGGTGGTAGAGTAGGTAGGGTAGATAGGATAGGTAGTGTAGATAGGGTAGGTAAGGTAGGTAGTGTAGATAGGATAGGTAGTGTAGATAGGATAGGTAGAGTAGGTAGGGTAGATAAGATAGATAGTGTAGATAGGGTAGGTAAGGTAGGTAGTGTAGATAGGATAGGTAGAGTAGGTAGTGTAGATAGGATAGGTAGAGTAGGTAGTGTAGATAGGATAGGTTGATTAAAAGTCTAGTTCTGCTTGTCCTTATGTGAGTCAATATAAGTTGAAGCGCTCCCGTGGTACCCAAAAATTATGATTATCTATATATCGATGTCGTAGCATAATAATAAGCTGCGGGGAAAAGTGTGCTAATTACCAGAAGAGGAGTTCCATATTAATATTCATCTCTGTACATTCATCTCCAGCGACGGGCCAGTAATCATCGATTTATCATTTTGGTATAAGATTTAAGATTGAATTCTATCTTTTAAAAGACTAAACGACGCAAACAGCAAGGGGCTTTGGTCACTTTGGTCACTTTTTTGGTCACTAAATTTGCAAAAGTTATACCTTTCCTAAAATCCTGTGAAGATAAAGGTCATGCAAACACTTGATAAAAAGTAGGAGTGTAATTACCTTGAGGCAGATCTTGGCTGGCAGATTCATTTCGAACTGATTTGTTAGACCAGTGTTTCTCAACGGGGTTCTACGAACCCTCTTTGGGGGTACTTGAGGGCAAAATGGAGACATGGGGTACAACCTACAGTTAAGGTTCCCTTGTTTTTTCTTAAGTAAAAGTGGTAGAAACCAAACAAAGTGGTGAATAAATTTTCTCCCGTTTACTCCTACGTTGCACATATATTCTTTTCACACCTAGTAAACAAGTTGGGTTGGAGTTATGGCTTCAAAGAAACTTCAGTTCTTCTACAACTTAAATGTGTAGGAACCTGAAAAAGTGGGGGAGTAGGGGAGCAGTGTTTGATGGACACCGAACCAGACTCTTCTCTGATTTGAGTTGCTGTGGGTTTTGAAATGGTTGGAATTTTGTGGTTAAAACCATTTGAGAATGAGCAGATGCTAAATGTGCACAACTTGAACCTATTTTTACTTGTAGATATAGATATTTTTAACTAATTTAAGTACAATAGTAGAGTTTGAAACTTATCTCAGGAGTCCCCCCTTAAAGTTAGCTCCCGTTTTAAGAGATTTCACTTTCGTAAGCCAGCCCAAGACTATGCCGATAATTTTATTGAGAAGATTAAGTTTATTAAGTACCAGTTATTACAGTTAAATGTAGTACATCTGACAAAATTACTCAAAACCGACGGAATACATGGCATGGAATAAATCTTTTATGTCATAACGGTTCTTGTTTGCCCTAACACGACCAGTACTGTATAAATGCAACAGAAATGACCATCCTACAAAACGGTTACAATTGCATTGGTTATGACTACTATGTTTTATTCTGTGATGGCATGCATCCTCCCAAGACAAGGCAGGGAATATATCTTTTATATCACCTTGTTTCTCGTTTGCCCCGAACCTCAAATTTTAAGAGAGCTTCGTAAATTAAAGGCTGGCCTGTAGTCCACTATTGTATTTTATAGAAAGACAAGATATCTCTCTCTCTCTCTCTCTCAATGTTGAAGTTTTGCGACATTTGCTGCATATCAACCTAAACCTGTCTCTTTTATCGAAAAAATGCGTAGAAACTGTAGATAATGTAATGTATAAGCGAGTTATAACTTTCTTCTGGCGTGTTTTCAAATTAACTTGATTCTGTGCTTCAGCTGTTTCCCCCTCCTTTCAGGGATATTTCAACTATATATGTTTTAAGCAAATGCGCGTCTGATAACAGGTGAGTAACAGGTGTGGATCCGAAGGGAAAAGAGGGCTACCAAGACCACGGTCTCCCTAGCAAGGATTCTCAATTAAGTTTGCTGTTGTCATTCAGACGAAACATAGGCCGATTGGGGGTGATCATTTTAATCATTTTGATCATTTTGATCATTTTGATCGTTTTGATAGTTTTGATCATTTTGATCGTTTTGATCGTTTTGATCATTTTGATCGTTTTGATCATTTTGATCGTTTTGGTCGTTTTGATAGTTTTGATTTTTTTGATCATTTTGATCGTTTTGATCGTTCTGATCATTTTGATAGTTTTTTGATCATTTTGATCATTTTGATCATTTCGGGGGAAACAGTGAAGCAGACCCCAAAACGAGGTTCGGTCAAGATGGGACCGAAAGTGAACAAGAAACATGGCGAAACTGACGAATTTTCCTCTTTCAGGTTGCACAGTATCTCGAGCAGTACTGTGAAGCCGTTAGTTATCCCCATTTCAGTAAATGGGATTGATATTTTTATGGAACTGGACACTGGGGCCAGCCGGTCCACAATTTCCGAAGATACCTGTTTGATACTATTATTATCAATTCTTTACCTAAATTTCATTTGACATGTACATTAGCAAGCTGGCTCGAATTGCGAAATCAGAAGAGAAAACAAATGGAATGCAAAACCAGCATAAATATAACTCAACAAAAGGTTTAGCTCTACATTGATTTGAGTTGTGACTCTGATTTCGTGTTATCTTGACTGCGCTGATCGACTGCTTTCTGTCGCCATACGTTCATTCGCCAAACATCAGCGCCTGAAAGGAAACAGCTAGCTCAGGTTTTAAAGACCAAAACCCGCGTTAAGCAATGTAACTCTGCAACAGGGCAGCACACGCTTAAAAACTATACTATATCAAAATGTACACCTCTTAATCAGGCGGTCCAAATTTTGATTGGTTCTTTCAAACATTAGGCTTTATATTGCGTATGTTTCATTTCGACCATTTCTGATGCATCCGTATGTAACACAAAAGGCTTATTAAACTGGGGAAAAGCTAGAACTGACGGCTTTTCTAAACACGATCTAACATAATTAAAAGCCATTTGACATTCCTCAGACCAAGTAAAAATAACGCCATTTTGTAGCAAATGTTGGGAAAACCCCGCATCCCATTTGTAAAACCTCGAGTTGATTGTATTTGAAATGAGGTCATTATGACTCATCTCATGGTGCACAATGTGTTCAAAATAACCTAACAAGGCGTTTTTAGTGACAATTACATGCTTGGAATGCAGTTATTCCTTGTTGCACAATGTGCTCAAAATGACCTAACAAGGCGTTTTAACTGACAATTGCATGCTTGGATTGCTTACATTCCATGGTGCACAATGTGTTCAAAATAACCTAACAAGGCCTTTTTAGTGACAATTGTATGCTTGGAAAAACTTCTACCACACAACCTAACATTGTTTAACTTCTATCACAAAACGTAACATTGTTTAACTTCTACCACACAACCTCACATTGTTGAACTTCTACCACACAACGTAGCATTGTCTAACTTCTACCACACAACCTAACATTTTTAACTTCTATCACAAAACGTAACATTGTTTAACTTCTACCACACAACCTAACATTGTTTAACTTCTATCACAAAATGTGTAGTGTGTACAAATTCTTGAAATATTTCAATGGCAGCAATAAGTCTGTCTTTTGGCTGGAAGGAGAAGAAGACGAAAATGACAAACAATTGGTATATTTTTTATGATAATCAAAGTTGTCTCATTATTTCATTATAAGGCAGAATGAAGGTAAGAAAGATGAAAACGCGAAACTGCATTCAAGAATCACATCTTTTGTTTCAAATGTTATACTATCCATTGATATAAACGTCAATTTCAGCTGAAGTAGTTTCTTTTAATAGATAAATATTGACATTTGTAGATTGCTTGAATAAACATCGCGCCAATGATTTCCTATTCCTCTTATAGCAGTTAAAATGTTCGCGTAACCAAAAAATGAAACTCCATGAATAAACTTGGTCTTTAGATGGGATTTCATATGAGAATTTTATCTTTACTCTGCGCTTGCAGTAACATCGAGAAATGTGTTGATATTCTGTTGGGTGAAGAAGGCCCCACACAACAGTGAAATGTCAGTTGAAGTGGACCTCTCAACAAAACTCTCTTTCTTATCACTTACCACAATGTCAGGCCTCCTTGCCTTGATTCCATGGTCACATCGTATATTGATGGCCTAGAGAAGCTTGAACATATCATTTTTTACCATCCCTTCAGAAGTATGCTCATACCTCTCAAATATGCCTTATTAGCCTATTTCGAACGCTCTGTGCACCATGGAATGTACGCATCTAGTGTCTGCAAACTATTTCAAATATGGCTTATTAGCCTATTTTGAACGCTCTGTGCACCAGAGAATGTAAGCATCTAGTGTATGCAAACTATGTCAAATATGTCTTATTAGCGTATTTTGAACGCTTTTTGCACCATGGAATGTACGCATCTAGTGTAATGTTATGCCTGAAGAAAATAAAAAACATCCGATGTAAAACGGTCCTTAATCATCAGAGTTTTGTGGGTTCGAATGTCATTTCTTAAATCGAATGTTTTTAATTCACAGAGTTGTCAAAAGACAAAATGTCCTTAAAGGCGATGGAAAAAGATATTAAAGATACTGAAGATATCCCAATAGTCGTCGTGACTTCCGCTGATATTGCTTCCTATATTAAAAGATTCTTTATGGCGTAGCAAGGCTTCTGTGTCCACCTGGTCTATAAGTTTAAATTCCCAATCCTGCATTCCTTGCTGATTTTCGCAGTCAAAGTGCTCAAAGAGGCCTTTTGCGGTGCAAGTCTGTTATCTCCAGACTTGTTCCTGATAAAATTTCGGTACTGTGATTTATAATTATTAAACTTCGTCCGAAAAAGTGTAACGGTACTTCCTACATGAAATTTTAGAAACGTATTGTACTGATTTGTCAATCGAACCGAATCGTTTCTTGAATCCAAGATATTCATATAAGTAACACATTACTTAATACAGTGGGACGTTTACATAAGATATCCAACTTGTGTTCACTTTGCTCTCGAGTTCAGGTTTTGTAGAAGTTCATTTCACTTGAAGATGGCACTTAAATTGAGTGATCACTTAAAGAGGAGTGCACTACTACTGCTGCCAAATGTAGGGCATGGCCACCCCTATTTAAAAGAACCTATCCGCGTATTACCATGGTAACATCATTTTTTACAGGCCATTTTCCCCCGACGCTGATTTTTACGTTTGAAAAACCTCAGGGTCACAAAAATCTAGGAAAAACGTCCCTTGAATAAAGGTCTTTGAGCAGTGAGCCAGACGTCTAACTTTTTAGGAACTCGTAATCATTGGGTAGAAACATTTCCAAAAACGCATAGTAAGAGGGGGGTGGAATAATTGGGAGGTTGGGATAAGCGATAAGCATGGCACGACATTGTTTATTATGGGTCGGGAAAAACGGGTGAATTGCTATGAAAAATCGCTTAGAATACCACTGAAGACAACGTAAATGTAAAATAACGTTCAAGATGTTTCCGTTCTAGATAGAAAACTTTAAATTTTCCTTCCCAAGAACCCTTTTGTTCTATGAATTTTTTAATATTTAGTCAAAGCTCTACACTGAGGACTTAACATTATGTAAACTGACTATTACTGCCATATATTAAGAGACTGCAAAGTGCATTGACCTTCCTCACAAGGTCGTTCATGCACAAAGCATTATTAAATTAGGACCACAGTTTCTATAATAAGTAATGAAATATTTTGTTGAAATTTGGTTTTGAAATTGTAAATTTCCAGGGCTATTAATTAATGCCTAGAATGAAAACCTAGTGATTTAATCTTTTTGTGGATGAGAGAACATTACAAAAAGATACCATGTCAGTTGGTAATGAGAGGGAAAGCATGGGCAGTTTTGAATAGAGCTGATAAATTCCTTAGTAGCTGTGGTATTACTGTAATCAGACACAGACAAGTTGAAAGTATTTGTGAAGAGTCTGATGTACCGAAAAACACGACAGTTGTTCTTTATAAATAAGGCAAAAAGTCCATTTTAAAAGCGGGTAACTTGCGTTTATTGGAAGACTAAAGGCCGGTTTCCACTTCCTCGATCACCCCTCGATTCGATCGACATCGACCGCTTTGTACATGCGCAATCTCATTATCGTGGCATCCCCCTCGATCTGCCCTCGATCTCTCGATCGAATTCGTTCAGAAAAAACGGGTGCCAAAATCGAAGGGATTGACAATGAGTCAAGCGTGCAGAGACGACAGAAATGTTCTGCGTCGAAAGTACCAGTTATGTGTCCCGAAATTGTGAAGAAATATAACAGAAGAATGGGGGGTTGATCGTAAGTCGACTACTCGGCACTATCTTTGACTTTTTTTCTATTTGATGGACATGGCTTGCGTGAACAGTTTCATTGTTTTCAGGGAGTTGATCACAGAAAAGGGTTACGGGATCCTTCCTACGCTACGGTAGATGGGCGCCATTTCTATCCCGATTCAGCTCCCGATTACTCATTTCACCGACCATTGAGTCCAGTACCACAGGGCCACTTTGCCGATAGAAACATCGCCAGGGACTCTTAAAATACCGGGAATAAAAGATTTTGATGAGTATGCATCTAATGATGGTACAGCAAACAGCCACGGTTCCATGTTCAAATAGTGTAACTACGCTCAATGGCACTATTGAAATGCTCACACTCCAGCGTGCAGAACGCATTCCCAATACCTTCAAATAGTGTAATAACGCTCAATGGCACTATTGAAATGCTAACATTATAGCGTGCAGAAAGCATTCCCAATATCTTCAAATAGTGTAACTACGCTCAAATGGCACTATTGAAATGCCCACATTCCAGCGTGCAGTACATTATAACCGACTCTGATTTCAATTCCGACTCCAGACATTTTCAATATGCGGACTCCAACTCCGACTCCATTCAGCAAAAATTCACTAAGACTCTGACTTCACAGCCTTGATTTGAAGCTTCATTTAGCTGGATTTTATAGATTATAACCGACTCTGATTTCAATTCCGACTCCAGACATTTTCAATATGCGGACTCCAACTCCGACTCCATTCAGCAGGGATCGAACCCG
This sequence comes from Alatinidae sp. Z8VKAUB7J3, assembly GCA_010016025.2. Classification (NCBI taxonomy): domain Eukaryota; kingdom Metazoa; phylum Cnidaria; class Cubozoa; order Carybdeida; family Alatinidae; species Alatinidae sp. Z8VKAUB7J3. The sequence continues at coordinate 257,223,526 of JAAAKM020721499.1, forward strand.
TGACCCACGCTTTCGCGGCGTGTGCTCTACCAACTGAGCTAGGTGACCTCCGATGTTAACATACAGTGGACTCTCTCTATCTCGAACTCGCAAGGGACCAAAAAATTTGTTCGAGATAGAGAAAGTTAGAGATAAAGAAAATTACTGGGAAAATCAAAATTTTTACTTAAAAAACAGGTCGGGCTAATGAGGGTTAATGTAGAAGTGTCCATCTAAAGGAGTCCTATGACAATATGGAGCTTCTTTTAGAAGCTATTAAGTACAGCGAGTACCAGTGGAGTCGGTATGGGGACCTCAAGGTCACTGGTCTTGTTATGGGTATGAAAGCGAGCTTCACAAAGTATTATTGTTTTCTCTGTCTCTGGGATAGTCGAGCTGTATCCCTACATTACAAGCAGAAAGACTGGGGGTCTAGAAGCACTTTTGCATGGACGAGACGCATAGGGCCTCTCATTGCCGTATAGGAGCAGTTCAAAATGGTCTTACTCTTTCAGCAACGTTCTTCTTTACACCACATAGGTCATGTTTTGATGGGAAAACTGATCAAGTCTAGACATCGGTGTTTTTGTGCTTTAAAATTCTTTTCTTTCAAAAGTTAGTCATATCATAGGTCTTTGACAAAAAATGTAATGCAGAATTAGTCATTTATTACACATAATTTACGTCAAGAGTTAGGCTTGAGGTCAATGAGGCAGGATTCGATTAATGTTTGCACATTAGGCAACAGTGGAGGTGTGACCCGTTTGTGTGATGTTTCACAAATTTTTCTTCAACCCTTGGGGGGTGGTCCCAAGATTTCATTAGAAGTTTTAAGTATTGATAGCATTTGTGCCCCCTTACAGGTAAGTGGCACAGTTCCCACCGTTATCTTTCAATGTGAGATTTTCATATTTTAATAAAGACATTTTCTACTTGCCCGCCAAAGTACCTCCGCAAATTGTTCACGGTAACTGTAAAAATTTCTAACGGACGGCTACGTGCTATCTAAACAGGGACATGGGTATGGCTGTACACAGCAATGGGTCTTTAAGACCAAATAGGGCCAATCATCATAATGGTAGAAGGTGCCAAAGTTGGACGAGGGATAAAACGCTTTCAGTAGAATCAGGATGGTGGTATGTTGACTGGATCGTCCTCTTTATCTATTCCTTTTAATCAATTATACCTTTGGCAATCCTTACTCCAGTATGTTGTTGTAATCTTCCTGTTGCATGCGTTACCGTTTTAAAGCAATGTGATGTTGCAATTTTGTTTAGTTGCAAACGTACCTGTCTTTTTGTTGCAGGCGCAGCTGCAGACTAAACTATGAATTTCTCAATAATAAACTAAGCCTAATGACGCTATATTTAGAGAGAGAAATCTATTTTCTCCACCAACTATATCATCAAATTCAATTCTAATAACAATGGTTTGAAAGCGTCAATAGAGCAACGAACGTTTGCATGAAGTAAGTCTGTACTTTTTAAAACTTTAAACATTATTGATGCTTTGTTCGTTTTATTAATCACATTTCTCCTTGCCAAATTGCAAGCACAAAGTGGTGGTGGTGATGCAGAGGTGAGCGTGTGGTGGTGGTGGTCGTCGTGTTGTAGTGAGCGTGTGGTGGTGGTGGTGGTGGTTGTGTTGTGGTGAGCGTGTGGTGGTGGTGGTGGTTGTGTTGTGGTGAGCGTGTGGTGGTGGTGGTGGTGGTTGTGTTGTGGTGAGCGTGTAGTGGTGGTGGTGGTTATGTTGTATGCTATCTTTCCAGGAGCTGCCGTTTCAAGACCACCAATGCTCTCTTAGGATGACTATTTAAATAACTATTTAAATACGAAACTACGATAAAAAGTAGAGAAATAAAAAGAAATAATAAAACTAAAGAAATAAAAGTGAGTTAACATCGGAGGTCACCTAGCTCAGTTGGTAGAGCGCACGCCGCGAAAGCGTGGGTCACGGGTTCGATCCCCGTTGATCATGAGTATCGAAGATCCTCAATACCCCAGGGAGGATTGGATATTCCAATCACGCTTACGATACTAAAAGTAGATGCTCCTGACAGCGAGTTTAAAAATAGTTTAAGAGTTTAAAAAGAGGAGTTTTTGGAAAAGCTATTTCTTTGGAAATCAAAATCTCGCAAACAGAAGGTCTTGTAAGCGATGATGAAGATAAAGTTTTGTAAATTTATGGCCCATGGTCTCTACGGACCCATTAGCTATGCTTTGTGTTAAGATCAGCTCATTCTGAGCACTTTTATTTAAAAAGGCACTTTTGGAAAATTTGCAGAATAGACCAACTTTTTTCAATGTGCTGTAATGAGCCATTTGGGACCGCCATGGTCTCTAGGGACCCATTAGCTATACTGTGTGTTACTTTCAGCTCATTCTGAGCACTTTTATTTAAAAAGGCATTTTAGGTCCCCCCATGGGTAAAATTTGTCTCAGGTCCCCCCATAATTTGGTGCACCATGAAAATTTTAGGTCCTCTCGTAAATCAGGGTGGAATCAAAAAAACAAAAGTCTGCGTTCACGTAATGAGACTAGAATGACAAAAACTAGTGCAACAGTTGAATCTGAATGATGGCAATTGATAACAAGAATAAAAACTGGTAAATTGATAACAGTTTGCACTGACAGGAAGAAAGCTGGGAAGTAGACGACACAAGACAGGAAGTGTACAAACACAAAACATGTTCACTGTCATCATCAGTCTGTTATTCCTTGGCCCTTCTGTTATCCAGTTACATCATCATCATCGTCAAGTCATCTTCGTCATCATCATCATCATCATCATCATCATCATCATCATCATCATCATCATCATCATCATCATCATCATTATCATCATTATACAATTTTTTTTCCCTTAAAACGTTTTTATCGACTTTGATTGGCTGTATATTGTCACTTTAAGTTGATGGCGACAACAAATACGTTGTCTAGTACAGTGATTCTGAACTGGGGTCTGGGACCTCCTTAGTGGCATGTGAAATTTTAAAGCGGGTAAAATTGAGGCAGGGGTACTAGGGGGTTCCAATAGCTAATACCATGTTTCATTGTTTTCTTAAAGTCTTCATTTCAGAGCTAATGTTAAAGTCTTCATTTCAGAGCTAATGTTAAAGTCTTCATTTCAGAGCTAATGTTAAAGTTTTAATTTCAGAACTAATGTTAAAGTCTTCATTTCAGAACTAATGTTAAAATCTTTATTTCAGAACTAATGTTAAAGTCTTCATTTCAGAACTAATGTTAAAGTCTTCATTTCAGAACTAATGTTAAAGTCTTAAATCCTGTAGGAAAAATGTGATGTGAGAACGATAACAGCCAGGAATGTTGATAATTAGTATGAACGACATTACATGAGGAAATCAAACACACGACTTTTTGTAATTGCTACTACCCAATTTTCTTGTGTGACAGTGTTTTGGAAGAGATTCGTCAAATTAGAAGTCGTAAACCTCTCGACGTACCTCTCTCGTAAACCTCCCGACGTACGTTCTCGTCGTAAGTGTTTCCAAGAAATTACTTGACTTAGGGAGTATTTGATAAATTGAAATAGAGCCAGTTTAGTCATCATCATTATGCCGATGGTCATTACCATCATTTTTATCATTATCATCATCATCATCATCATCATCATCATCATCATCATCATCATCATCATCATCATCATCAATTGCCTGCTTAGGCACCGCCGACCGCAAAGTTGTTAGCGAGTCTTCTAATGGCAGCTTCTCACCATCAATTTCGAAACCAGCGATTCAAGGAATACAGTCAGTCATGATGCATCAACACCTCATTCAGTTTTGAATGCTCTAAGCAACAGCAGAGCCAATAATGATCTGCTTAAATCTCGGAGCTGTGTTCACGCCCAGTTCTGACTGATTCTTTGGTGATGCCGATGCTTGCACACATAGATTTTGACCACGAGTCACCACTGTTTTTTAGTCGTCACATAGAGTCTGTAGCTGGTCAGCGGCGATCAGTCGCAAGCCATTTGCTCATTTGTAGTGAGACTATATTATGACGTTAGCATTTGTATTGTGACTTATATCTAGTATAATAGAGATGCGAGGAATGATGTGCAAAGAGACTGGTACTAGGATTGGCAATCCAGTTAGCAGAATATTTGCACTGAAAATGGGAGGAGGTTGCAGTTCTTTCTTTCTTTCTTTCTTTCTTTCTTTCTTTCTTTCTTTCTTTCTTTCTTTCTTTCTTTCTTTCTTTCTTTCTCCGCCTTTTCTATATTTCTCTAGTAGAAAATAGATTTCTTCGTGTTTTGATCTTTCAATTTCACTCCTTTTTAACATCCAGGTAGTGAATCTGAGAGATCGTCATTGGTTGCTATTGGATTATGGACTGATATTTCAACTCGCTGAAAACAATTTTGTTGTACTTCAATTAAGCAGAAGATCTATTTTGCAAGGTTTCACTTTTATAACACATATATTTAAAGGTCATCAAAGGTCAGGGCCCTCTAGAGGGAGACTTAGTAGAGGTAGTTGTTTCAAAATATCTTCCTGGGACATACTTTAGTCTGTAGATTCATCCCTGAAAGTTTCATTTTCCTAACCTAAACCCTTTCTGAGATAGCTGTTTTGCCATAGAAGGAATTTTCATCCTCAAAATAGTGAGGAGTTTTTTAACGGGGAGATGCGGATGTGGAAAAGTGTTTTGTGTATAACGGTAATTTGAGGTAGATAAAACAACATTCCGCAGAGGAGGGATCATACCTTGAGGATTTGCTTTATCGGACCCATTACAACATTTATCGAAGAGCCTGCTGAAGATAAATATAACACATGTAGATGTGCTTAACTAGTGGTGAGACGTGTGGCCTTGGCTAAATTTAAGCTCAACAGAAAAACCAAAGTTCTATTTGACTGACCCTTCTCTGTTTATGTATACTTTTTACATTAGAAGTTTATTAAAATGTGGATATGAAAATGTGGAAGTGAAAAAACCAACCTAAAGTAAGATAGTCAAAATGCGTACGTACTCATTCTACATTACACCCGCTCCCCATGTAGGAGAGATTAAATAACATGATTTTCGTACCCAGATATGGACAGCACACCCATGATAAATGCCCACCATCCGCTACTGTTTTACAGGTATCTACAAAATGATGACGTTTTTTGCGTAACAATCAGGGTATTTCTGAGTAATGTTGCTTTCATCACTTTAATAAGCCCCCTTCTCGAATGGATTTTCTCACTGTGAATAAACCCTTAAGGTATGGTAAGGGACGGAGAGGTACCCCTTCCTTATGTAGCTCAGAAAGGCGGTACATCCTAGGCCGAAAAGATCCATGCGGTCGAACTCTCTCTTATACTTCTTTGGACAATGAACCTTTATCTTTAAAAGCAAGCAGTTTTGTCTTGGATCCTTTTCTTGACGGTTTTTGTCTTATCAAAATCTTAACAGGCCAAAACTTAAAAAACTTGTATTCAACCTTGAAAATTGAAGTTGCTGTGCTAGTGGCTTGATTGTGAGCCCATTGGAGACGAGCGATATGGCTCCGATTTGGCACCGGCAAAAGAAGGCATGCACATTCCATGACTGGTCTGATGCACGACGGGAAGTTGCTGTGCTAGTGTTGTCAGGAAGTTGCTGTGCTAGTGGCTTGATTGTGAGCCCATTGGAGACGAGCGATATGGCTCCGATTTGGCACCGGCAAAAGCTTAGATGCTTAGATGCTTAGATGCTTAGATGCTTAGATGCTTAGATGCTTAGATGCTTAGATGCTTAGATGCTTAGGTGCTTAGGTGCTTAGGTGCTTAGATGCTTAGATGCTTAGATGCTTAGATGCTTAGATGCTCAAATGCTTAGATGCTTAGATGCTTAGATGCTTAGATGCTTAGATGCTTAGATGCTTAGATGCTTAGATGCTTAGATGCTATGTACGCATCTAGTGTATGCAAACTATGTCAAATATGCCTTATTAGACTATTTTGATCGCTTTGTGCACCATGGAAAGTACGTATCTAGTGTATGCAAACTATGTCAAATATACCTTATCAGCTTACTTTGAACGCTTTTTGCACCATGGAATGTACGCATTTAGTGTATGCAAACTATGTCAAATATGCCTTATTAGCCTATTTTGAACGCTTTGTTTGTTGATGAGAGTATGTAGTTGTGTGTTTAAGACTGCAAACACTGATGGGTTTAGAGATCTGGGTAATAAAGAGACACTGGCATTACAAACTGTGATATTAATATGAATCTCAAAGCCCCCTTTATTACTGAAATCGAAGCCACATTTTGTGCCAATATGTCTTAAACATTGTACTTGTATTCCATAGGGAAGTGTTAGGAAAGGAAGATAAGATCAATGCTGCTGCTCGTCAAACACGTAGCATGATTGAAAGAATTTTCAGCAATCTGAATCTTGGATGCGTCGATTGCACTTAACATGAACTGAAGGCCAATAAATGAAAACTACGTCGTTGGCGTAGACGTGCCAAGGAATCGCTATCTGTTCTCATTGATGACAGATGCTTTCCATAATCCGCGAGAGGCGTTCCTACTAGGCGGTTGAGCCTGCCTCATGTTCCTTGCCTGTAAGGCTGAAAATAAAATCATCATCACTTTCATCTGTGTTGTTTGGGGCTAGTTGGGTGATTCCCTTGATGTATTGTGTTGTTTGGCCTCTTTGAGGCATATTGACTCGTTTTGAGTTGGATTGTGCTGACATCATAGATTTAATAATAGCTTCGCTAGATTGAGAACTAGGCCCGATTCCATTGTTCAAAAGCGAGTCAATCAGGACAACATAAAGTATGATTCATTAACTGACTATGTCTTGACCCCAGGAGTACCAGGTGGGTCCATCTTTCATATCATGAGCTTTATGATCTATGGAATTCGGTGGATTTTCTAGTTCCTACCGAACGCTATGCCACTATTATGATAGGGGATAAGTGACCATAATGTATCAGAATGGGTGACTAGCAGAATGAAAAGGCTCGATTCCTCCGATTTTCAGCATACATTTTGTAAAATAACTTGCCCAAAATGTAAACCATCTTGCTTAAATACCACGTATATATACAGAAATATAATCCTTCGGGTTATATGTAAGAAAGTGTCTTAGTACTTAAAAAACTCATACATTTTGTAAAATAAATTGCCCAAAATGTAAACCATCTTGCTTAAATACCACGTATATATACAGAAATATAATACAGAGTCTAAAAACACTTACTCCTAAAACAGGAAAACCAAGAAAAACAATCTCAGCTATATAATCTTGCGTGCTATGGGCTTACATAATTAAAATAGATCTATTTTTCGTTCATGTCATATTTTGCTGTGGTAAACAATGCACTCATAACAATTTTACTTAATTAATCTGTCCAGACATGTAAATTCTCAATACATAACATTCTAAATATATAACAATTGATTCTGACACACAAATGAGCCTATTTTGAACGCTTTGTGCACCATGGAATGTACGCATCTAGTGTATGCAAACTATGTTAGATATGCGTCATTAACCTATTTTGAACGCTTTGTTCCCGATGGAATGTACGCATCTAGTGTATGCAAACTATGTTAAATATGCGTCATTAGCCTATTTTGAACGCCTTGTGCACCATGGAATGTACGCAATTCGTGTATGCAAACTATGTTAAATTCCAAAATCCCAAGTTGTTATCAAGTTGGCCAACTAAGTTGTCCGGAAAAGTTGTTCGTGTGTGCCTAACTTTAGAAGAGTTCGGGAACGCTTGCCATTACAGGAGGGCAGAGCCAAGCAATGACCGATTTGTAGGCCAACGTGATTGGGAAGGTAACCCTTGAAATAGACGACCATTCAGTTTCCTTGAATATGCAGTTTGGAGGACCTAAACTTCGTAAATTGCAGTTTAAAATCCCTACCTAACTGCCTTAAGATCGCTGTTTTAAATTGATGTGATCATTCTTGTTTAAAAAACTGTTTGTATTGCTACTAAAATGGTCTTGAAATCGCGGTAAAACACTGTTTAAATTGCTACTAAAATCGAGGAAGCCCGGTTAATCACTGTTGAAAAGCACCCTTTAAAATTGCTATGAAATCGCCGTAAGTTGCTGTTCTTTTACTGGGCACTTATCAATGGAATCTAATTAACTTGTCTCCATTGAGCTTTCTTCAACAGTCCGTTATACCCTCTAGGGTCCTACTTGACGTACATAGTTTGGGAAAGGGTACTGCAGGCATGCTTTTCTTGCTTCTGATTTATATAACTACACGCTGTTTGTTGGTACAAAACTGGTACAAACAAGACCGAAAGCTCATCATATTATGTTTTCTCTCGAAAACGAAAACTTTTGAAATAGGAAAAGAGCCTTTAATCACATTCTTTACCATTTGCAATCTTCATTTTTTCAGTATACGTAGCTATTACCCTCGAAAACTAAAACTTTTGAAATAGGAAAAGAAACTTTAAGCACTTTCTTTACCGTGTGCAATCATAAAATAGTCTAATATCTTCATTTTTCGAACATACGTAGCTATTACCCTCGAAAACTATGATTGGCTCTTCACAACATGAAATGGCCAAATGGCTTTCAGAAATTTTACAACCCGTACTTCATCTTTATTTAGAAAATTGTGTTAAAGACTCGTTTACTTTCGCTAATCATACCCAAAACCTTAATCTCGGTTCCAATGAAACTTTTTTGTGTTCTTTTGACATCTGCAACTTGTTTACAAACGTTCCCTTAGATAAGACAATAAAGATATGCGCGATTGCCATTTCTTTAGGCAAAGGAAATGCCTACACGACACACTCGAGTTCTTCTCCAGTCTAGACAAGACAGATACATTATTCTTTATGTTAACAATTTTCTGTATTCCTTGTAGGCCCTAGATATATGTATGAATTCATTTTCTATATACCTAGCCTTGCTGACATATGCCGAACTGTAAAATTACTAACAAGTAGCTGCCAAAGGGAGTTTTTATCTTGAGATCATTCAATCTTGTTGACTCGTAGACAAGAGTATAGGCGGGTTTGACGGATGAAACGGAAGAAGGACAGGTATACAAGGGTATGTAATTGTCCATGTTTTGGTACCATGCCTTGCTAGCATTAACTCTTGTTGGCTTGTAGAAAAGAGTAAGGGTAGGTTTGGCGGACGAAGTGGAAGGAGGACAGAGATACAAGGGTATGTAATTGTCCAAACTTTAGAGTAAGATAACTTTGGAGTAAGATAACCTTAGAGTAAGATAACTTTAGAGTAAGATAACTTTAGAGTAATAAAACTTTAGAGTAAGGTAGCTCTAATCCAATAGAATACAACTGTGATTTAATAATACGTATTAATATCTTGGTCAAGGCCACGAATCACTACACTGATTGCTGCGCGTACATTGATAACAAGAGTTTTCTGGTAGTTCCTGGAATGTACGCATCTAGTGAATGCAAACTATGTCAAATATGCCTTATCAGCTTGTTTTCAACGCTTCGTGCACCATGGAATGTACGCATCTAGTGTATGCAAACTATGGCAAATATGCCTTATTAGCCTAATTTGAACGATTTGTGCACCAGGGAATGTACGCATCTAGTGTATGCAAACTATGTCAAATATGCCTTATCAGGCTATTTGAACGCTTAAACCGTCAAACCCCATGAAAATGGGAAATGAAGACGTTAAACGGAGTAAGTAAGTAAGTAAGTAAGTAAGTAAGTAGAAATTTGCTATTTATACTTCAAGGGTAATTTAAGGTATATTTCAATAAATTGTAATTACAAAAGAAACACTTCATACCTCTGGTTTCTTGTCATCAGGGTCATCAATTTTTGCTCTATCATCCCAGTCATCAGGCTTCTTATTTCACGCGGAATACTCTTGTAGGCCATCAATGTACATTATAAACACATAAAGATCAGAATTGACGAACCTTTTTAAGTGACAAAATTTTGCCACTTTTCTAAGCCTTAGTGCTTGAAGAAATGCCAGAAATCAGCGTCCCTTGTCAACTTACATTTATTACCATATCTTCTAAACTACATGGAATTTGACTCTGATTTCACGCGGAATACTCTTGTTTCGAACTCTAACGCTTAGTTTACATTCGAATTTATCATTTTTTATAACATTTTTATTCTATTTGTTATGTAAATACGCCCTTAGGTAGAAAAATGTTCGAGATAGAGAGAGAAATATACGCAAGAGATACGCAAGAGATCAAATTTTACAAAAGTTAATACCCATTCAGCAAGTACACAATGGAGCAGAGTCTGGGCAAGAGTTGACTGTACAACGCGTCTATTCGATAGCGGAAATTTCGTTATTTCATCAGTTTATTTCAGCACTACGTTCGGTTGTTGTGACAGGGTAGATGTTCCAAAAAAGAGATTTGTATCTTCACTACTGTTTAGTGAGTCCAATCATTCTTATTAGTAAGGATTTGCTAACGCAAAGACAAGTAAATAATAAGACAATCATGTTTTCCCGACGTTTCGGTGTCATCTTGACGCCATTTCTGGCTGACTTTCAAGATAATCATTGATGCGGGTTTGAAAAATTCAGCAAAAAGCTGAAAATTTGGCAATATTCCCTCATTTTAGGCTATTTCTGATCCGTTTTAGCCCCATTTCCAATTTCGAATGAAAGGTGTATAGCCCACCGACAAGTTATCAAAAGTAAAACGCCAAATATAGAAACTTTATTGACAACGTTTCGTCTAGCAGACTTCTTCATTTGCGTCAATTTCATCTCGAGCTGAGATTTCCACCTCTCAGCTCGAGATGAAAAGGACTTATGTAAACACTCACCATTTCCAGCTCGGGCTGAAACTCACCTCGAGCTGAGATTTCGTCCCGAGCTCATGTAAACAGGGCCTAAGTTATGCTTAATACAATTTGACTATCTTCATTACTCTTGGGTAGTGGTTTCCAAACAGGGTGGTAGAAAGCCCATTTAAGGGACACTTTAGTTATTCTGTTTTAATCTTATTTTCTGATCTTATAATTATTCTCTTGCGCATCTCATGATTTTGTATGTATTTATCTATATATTTATTTATTCTTTCTGCCCTTAAATTTATTTGAACGTTACTTTTTTGCTCTACCTGTGTTGTCTTATTTCTTTTATCTACTGTTTCATTTAAGGGACACTTTAGTTATCCTGTGTTAATGGGATAAATATTTTAGGAGCCTGTGACTGATGTTGCTTAGTGATGGCAATTAAGAGCAGACTTGGGATAAAGATTGAGGGAGCCTGTGACTGATGTTGCTTAGTCATGGCAAATAAGACCGGACTTGGGATAAATGTTTTAGGAGCCTGTGACTGATCTTGCTTAGTCATGGCAAGCAAGACCGGACTTGGGATAAATGTTGCAGGAGCCTGTGACTGCATAAGATTTGTTCCCTTTTGACTTTCAAAGGTTTGCTTGATGGTAAGTATTTCTCCGCTTGGAATAAATTCATATAAATGTTTCTCTCGTCAAATAGTTCAATTAATAGTAGTTTCTGGATCGTTTATCTAATCAAGGAATGGTTATAAAATGCTATTAGGTTTTCTTAGGGCAAGCGGGACTAGGGTAAGTCTTGATGTTCACGACAAATTTATCATTGTAACAGATTAAAGAAAGTAACATGTCTATTTGATTGGAGGATACTACTATAGGTGAAAACGTGTAAAAATTTGGCAGTGGCGTTTGGAAAATACTATGCCGAGTATTCAAGGACATTTTGTTAACCCTATCTTACATGGGGGGGGGGCCTAGTAGGCCCGCGGCTACACATTTCAGCTCATAACTTTTAAGAGGCAGGCACGATTGACACGAAATTACATGGAATTACAAATATAGTTAAACTCACATGATCTCAATGATGATACCCCCCCATGAGGAGGCGCTGTTTCCCCTTTGGAAACAGACACCCTTGGGAATGGCCCCACTGCTTATCAGGGGGCTACACTGAGAGATCCGAAAGTCAAGGCCAAGGCCAAAACAAGGTCATCCAGAGCAGGACTTCAGTTCCCTGTTGGTCGTGTTCACCGTCTCCAGTGATTCCTCTTTTTTTCTCATATCAATTGATCAGTGACTCCTCGTTTTCCTCTTGTATCAATTGATCAGTGATTCCTCTTTGTCTTCTCATATCAATTGATCAGTGACTCCTCGTTGTCTTCTCGTATCAATTGATCAATGACTCCTCGTTTTCTTCTCGTATTTATGCATTATTTCCAATTCTGCATTGTACCTACATTGGTCATTCCAATCTTCTGGTGCACAAAGCGTTTAAAATAGGCTAATGAGACATATTTGACATAATTTACATACACTAGAAGTGTTCATTCCATGCTGCACAAAGCGTTCAAATGAGGCTAATAATGCATATTTGACATAGTTTGCATGCACTAGATTTGTGAATGCCATGGCGCTCAAGGCATTCAAAATAGGCTAATATGGCATATTTGGCATAGTTCGCATACACTAGATGCAAAGAGCGTTTGCATATGACGTCATTATTAGTACATACGGCTTTGTATATGCACAGACAATGGGAAAGCCAAGAATGATGTATATTCGCAATTTTTACGTAGTTTGAAACACATATATAAATCTATCTATATTCACAGGTTGGACACAGGGACACAACTACAATGGCGCGTAACTAATATGGCGCGTAACGACTTACGCGCGCGGGGGGGCTTGGGGGAAGCTGTTGGTAGTGATTTTTGTTGCTCACTAATTTCGCTGCCCGGATAATTACAGCATGTCGCTATCGTTGCGCGTTCAAATCAAAAACATAGGTTACAGCACATTTTCACGTAACTTCACACGTAACACGTAACCAAAACATGTATCACATCAGTTCGAGGCTGTTGATGCGCTCTTATATAATCACTGGTCGAGGGTTCAAAGATAGCCTCCTGTTTCCTTGGTCAAGTCACATGGCGCAGAGAGGCTGGTCTCCAATTGCGTAGAGCTGGATGTCGATGTCCACCGGTGGTGGATGATTGGCAGCTAATGTGGCGACGAGAGAAATAAAAGTGTGTTAACATCGGAGGTCACCTGTCTCAGTTGGTAGAGCGCACGCCGCGAAAGCGTGGGTCACGGGTTCGATCCCCGGTGGTGACATACTTTTCTATTTCATCATGTTTTTCAAAGAAAAGTAACAAAATAGAAAGGCAAAAAACTCCACTGAAGGTCAACAAAACGCCAATATCGCGAAAGTTCAAAAAATTTTCAAAAAAATTTATTAATCATAACACTCCCCGGCAGTGACGTAGCTGAAAGGCGTGCTTGTCGTGCCCAGCACGACCAAGAAACTGCAAAGATGAGTTTTTATCTTATGTGAATTCCCTTGTCCAACTTCTAACCATGGAGGTATCTGCCCTTGGATTTCATGGGCCAAATGTAAATGACGTAACTGGTTTATTGAGGGACTTCCACATTGATCCAGGACGAGTTCTGGGCAAGTGCGTTGAGGTGGCGATTCGGTCGTCATATTACATTTTTAATCGGCGAAACAAAGAGTGGACATATCCAATCAACTTACGTTTCTCTTAAATGTCATTCCATTTATTTATTCCATAAGGCACAAAGTGTTCAAAATAACCTAACAAGCCTTTTTTAGTGACAATTGCATGCTTGGAATGCGTACATTCTATGGTGCACAATGTGTTCAAAATAACCTAACAAGTCATTTTTTAGTGACAATTTCATGCGTGCATTGCGTACATTCCATGGTGCACAATGTGTTCAAAATAACCTAACAAGGCGTTTTTAGTGACAATTGCATGCTTCATTTCAATATTGCCATTGAGCGTAGTTACACTATTTGAACATATTGGGAATGCGTTCTACACGCTGGAATGTGAGCATTTGAATTGTTGCATTGAGCGTTTTTACACTATTTGAACATATTGGGAATGTGTTCTGCACGTTGGAATGTGAGAATTTCAATAATGCCATTGATCGTAGTTACACTATTTGAACATATTGAGAATGTGTTCTGCACGCTCAGTAGGACCGCCTCTAGCGGATTATGGAAAGCATCTGTCATCAATGAGAACAGATACTACATCCATTCCTTGCCAAGAGACCTATCTGACCTGCCACAATGCTCATTTCCGTCTCCGACCTCGGTTGCGCCCAGGGGTGTACACACAGATTTTCGACTAAAGTCGGGGTTGACTAAAGTTGAGGTCGACTAAAGTCAGGGTCGACACTGAGGATTTTGACTAGCGCTTGCATACTCAATCTACATTGCCTGGACACTAGTCACGACAAAATTCTAGAATAAAATCTTGAAACATAATCGTAACACGTGACACGAGACGTAACACGTCTGCAATAAACGTGTCACGCTTTTTACCGTTATAGGTTAAATTATATTCAACCACTGTCGCATCTTCTACAGCCTGGTAAGTATTAACTCCATGCAAAAGTATCGGGGAACAAGTTCAACTAAAGTTATCTGATATGAATACTGTGATGATTTGTTGTCCTGAGCATAAAGTTTTACCTTGATAAAATAGATCAGTAGTAGTAGGATCCACTGTTATGAAGTGCACAATTTCAACTAAAGTTATCTGATGTGAATACTGTGATGATTTGTTGTGCTGAGCATAAAGTTTTACCTTGAAAAGATAAAATAGGAGTAGTAGGGTTCACCAGAACTAATGGAGTATATTTGGTGAGTATCGTAATGGTGTCGCAAAATAAACAAACTACAAGTCTGTAAGAATTCAAATCACGGTACAGTGTATGGCTATCAGACTGTAGTAGTCCTTTTCGTATAAAACAGATATAATTTATTACCACGCCTTAAAAAGAATTCTGTGGTAATTTGTATAATAGACGAGTAATAAGATGTTACTACTCATTGAAACAACATAAAAAACTGGAAATAATTAGCATAAGAGTTGTAATAAGGGTAAAAACTAAAGTATCTTAAAAATTTATCACATGGAAGTCTTTCTTAATAATAAAACAATTAAGAGAGTGTACTTTAGAGTTCCGCATAAGAATTGCAATCAGCGTAAAACTTAAAGTATCTTAAAAACTTATCACATGGAAGTCTTTCTTAATAATAAAACAATCAGGAGAGTATTCAATCCTTTTTCCATCCTTACATCCCTTAGCCTTGTCTACAGGAAGTGAAAGATTGGGCAAAAGACCACCTTGCTATTATTGCAGGTATCGGAGGTGCAGTGGCGTTCCTTGAGGTAACGTTCCCACTTCCTTCCTTTTGTAATGGAAACGAGGCTATGCTCTTCCTTCATCTAACACTCTCAAAAATCTATCACTAACCAATGAAATTCTAACATTATGAGTCTTAGAATCTTTGGAGATAGAATTTACCTGGAATTTTAAGAGCGTTATTTGATCAGAATATACATTGAAAAAAACAGAGTAGAAAGTACCTTTCAACTCAAGAATCTGTCTCCTTGGGTCTACGCTTTTCATTTGCAAGCTAGAAGACCCTTTGTCTCTCGGGACTCCTAAATTGAAGCAAAACCATCAGAGCACCAAATTTCTACTGTAGGCTCATTGAAGTATGGTTCCGGAACAAGAATCAACGACTGTATGGAAACAAGGACCTGTTGGAAGGCAAGTAGAGCTATAAAATGTTTTTATAAGGGAACAAAATGTCACACTTACTGGAAATACTTTATGTATTCAATACACGGTTAAGCGATTTGGCTCATGCTTACTGTGGCACACCTATCGACCTCGCAGATTTTTACATGCATAGGGAACTTTCTTGATACTTTAATGCTTTTTCCTATTTATGTTTGATATATACTGTTAACAAATGCAGTTTATTTATGTATCGTATCTTGTGCTGACCCAACCCGTCTGTCAAATTATAAAAATCAATTTGGCCACCCGAGCTAAAATGTTTGCAATCTCTCAGTTTGACACCCTGATAAGCAGTGGTGCCATTCCCCAGGGCCCTCCTCTCCAAAAGGGAAAGTGGTGCCTTGGCCTGTCTCTGTACTGTCGTGGCTGTTGTGTTGTTAGTCTTATCATCCTAACTAGTGACGGTGTGAGGTTTCTATCTTTATTATTACTATGTTGTGCATGCCTCTTTATTGATAAGATTGTTTACAGTCAATGACTTGGCCTGTCTTTGTACTGCTGTGTCTGTTGTGTTGTTAGTGCTAACATCCTAACTAGTGCCTGTGTTAGGTTCGTATTTAATGTGTTTAAAAATTAGATTAGGATAGATTCTGACAAGATGTAATGGATGATGCAATACTTATTGTCTATTTCAAAGGCTGATGCAATATACTATATAAGCACTATATAAGCACGAGTGAGTGCTACTGATGCTCTTTTCACTGTTGTCGTCAGTCAGCTCAACATGGATACTGGAACATTTTATGGCACCAGAACAAAGCCTTTCTCAGCACTTCCCTTGAGATTTAACAATTAGATCCGGGCGAAGATCAGGGCCAGTAATGATGGATGGAGACTGGTATCCAAGTATGTCAGCATATATTTCCATCTCGCTGTTAGGT
This sequence comes from Alatinidae sp. Z8VKAUB7J3, assembly GCA_010016025.2. Classification (NCBI taxonomy): domain Eukaryota; kingdom Metazoa; phylum Cnidaria; class Cubozoa; order Carybdeida; family Alatinidae; species Alatinidae sp. Z8VKAUB7J3. The sequence goes on from JAAAKM020721499.1 coordinate 257,239,971, forward strand.
GAAGTAATGAAATCAGATATAATATTTAGAATCGAATCGTGCCTCCAATTATATCGACCTTAGTTAAGATGTGAAAGGCAGCCAGATACAACATGTTGAAGGGTTTGTGGATTTTTATTCAAGGAAAATTATTACAATAGTAAATACCAAGTGTAAAATAGTGGTGGTGGTAACTAGTAGTGGTAGTAGTAGTAGTGGTAGTAGTAGCAGCAGTAGTAGTAGTAGTAGTAGTAGTAGTAGTAGTAGTAGTTGTCGTAGTAGTAGTAGTAGTAGTAGTAGTAGTAGTAGTAGTAGTAGTAGTAGTAGTAGTAGTAGTAGTAGTAGTAGTAGCACAGTCTAAACGTTTATAGAAAGTGACTACATCATCCAAACCTTAATGCTTTTTTTTCTCGTTTCCATTTTACGTTATAGGTCCTGTTGTTGACATGGAATTCAATTCTTCTACGTTGATTGCTTTGGTCCTTCTGGCCATAACTACTTACCTTCTGTACCTAACTTGGTTGCGAATGAAGTATCCACCAGGACCTTGGCCTCTACCAATCATAGGCTAATGACGCATATTTGAGATAGTTTGGATACAATAGATGCGTACATTCCATGGTGCACAAAGCGTTCAAAATAGGATAATGACGCATATTTGACATAGTTTGTATACACTAAATGCGTACATTCCATGGTACACAAAGTGTTCAAAATAGGCTAATGACGCGTATTTAACATAGTTTGGATACACTAGATGCGTACATTCCATGGTGCACAAGGCGTATATAGTACAAACATAATTTAAGCATAATTGTACATAAACAGAAAGTTACTCTTTACCCATTTCCATGAAAAGAGCCTTTTCGGCCTCGAGGAAAGCAAGTTTACAGTGTTGCACTTTTGAATGGTGTAAGAACGAGTTAATGAAGCTAAATGGAAACTTTACATTAAATTTTGCGACAATTATTAAATATCCGGGTGGTATTAAAACGTGATTTTTGGTGATCCGTGATGATCTAGTGATCATTGATGACCTAGTGATCCGTGATGATCGGGTGATCCGTGATGATCTAGTGATCATTGATGATCTAGTGATCCGTGATGATCTAGTGCTACGTGATGATCTAGTGATCCGTGATGCTCGGGTGATCCGTGATGATCTAGTGATTATTGATGATCTGGTGATCAGTGATGATCTAGTGATCAGTAGTTATCTAGTCATCTAGGCATTAACTAATAATGAAATTTAAAGTAAAAAATGTATTTAAGCAGAACTTTAACAGGGGAGATTAAAAAAATTATCAAACTGGACATGTCCCACCCCCCACCCCCCTCAAAATCCCCTTCTTTCCTTCTCACTTTCCAAGAGGACACTTTGCTGAAATCAGAAGCAATCCTGCTCATAATGAAATATGCTGTCTCAAATCAAGCAAAAAGATACAAAAATGTCAGAGGTGGGTAAATTCAACTGAAAGTGGCATTGTATAGTCTAAATTCTAGCTAGGACAAGCTACGCCATTGGTTGAAAGTCGAGAGAAACGTTTGTTCATTAAGGCCAAAAGACACAATTTTTGTGTAGTTCTGAAGTTAGATCTCATGGAAGGCATTTTCAAGGAATTTTCAACGCACATACCCATGGACTTACGGGCAAGAGCATAGGCGTAATGGACGATTACCATTGGGGGCGGGGAGAGGGAGGCACAAGTGCTTTCCCGGAATTTTAAATCTTTGTTCGAGCAAAATGAAATGCAGACCTGGCTTTTCCTATGATACGGAAGCAATTGTCACACTTGTCACGTGTACACTTTGGCACAGTCTGGGTTCTCAAGCAAGTGCTGCCCTATGGCAGAGTCACATTGCTTAGTGGCGTTTCTTGCAAATTGGTTAGATAGTAACTTACCATTATATTCCATAGCTCAACAAACATCCCTCTTCCTTACAGTGCTGGTAGAACAAACTATAAGCTGCGTTCACACCAAAGCTTAAAACGGTTTGGACAACCGTTGTAAATTTTATAACGGTTCACACCTGCAAGAACCGTATCGAAAACGGTTCTACAACCGATGTAGTTTATATCGGTTATGGATGTGTGTGTTACAGTCAGTGCAATGAGAGCGAATACTAGAGAAAGGAGGCTGAGAGAGTTTTTTCCCAGTCAAGGCTGAAAAATCTTAATTTAACTTCTTAATTTCTTTCGCAGTTTGGCCCTTCACTTTTCAGATCTACGAGACCTCCCATTTTTTACAACGGTTAGTTATCCATAAAATGGGGTCAGCGGTGGTTTAGAAAACCATTTGCACACAACGACTAGGCTAATAAGGCATATTTGGCATAGTTTGCATACACTAGATGCGTACATTCCATGGTGCACAAGGCGTTCAAATACCCTTATAAGACATATTTGACATAGTTTTCATACACTAGATGCGTACATTCCATGGTGAACAAGGCGTTCAAAATAGGCTAATAAGGCCTATTTGACATAGTTTGCATACACTAGATGCGTACATTCTATGGTGCACAAGAGGTTATATGAGATGTGAACGCGATATTTGGTATACGGGTATTTAGTGGCAGGGTTAACACTGCTATATTGTTATAATAGAGTACTAAAGTGATGACGTCACAAAAAACTTTTTTCGAGGAATCGCAATTATAACCATATTGCAGTGTTAACCCTGCCACCAAATACCCGTATACCAAATATCGCGTTCAAATCTCATATCGGCTGCCAGAAACGGCTGGAAATCCAAGCACGCAAGTGTCACTAAAAACAGCTTTTGGTGCTATTCTAAACGCATTGTGCACCATGGAATGTACGGTTCTAATCATGCAATTGTTACTTAAAACTGTTTTTGGTGCTTTTTCAAACGCATTGTGCACCGTGGAATGTACGCATTCCAAACATGCAAGTGTCACTAAAAAAAAAAGCTTTTTGTCCTATTCTAAACGCATTGTGCACATCCAATCGTATCTTGTCTTACCTTACCTTATCCTTTCCTGTCATATCTTATCTTACCTTAAAGTACTCTATCTTACCTTACCTTATTCTGCCTTGTCTTATTTTATCTTACCATATCTTATCATATCTTATACTATCTTGCTGCATTCTATCTTACCTTATTGTATCCTATCTTATCCTGCCTTGTCTTATCCTGCCTTGTCGTATCCTATCTTGCCTTATAGTCGCTGCATATAATTTAAACCCTAAAAAATAAATTTTCGTTGTGGCTTTGCACTCCAAGCTCCTCGACAGCAATTAAGTACGTACTCACGACACACAGCTTTGTTCTATTTTTATTCTTATGATATTTACAAATGAATATAATAGTTTGTTTGTGGTACAAAATAAGAATATTGCACGAAATAGCGAAAACATTGTGTACTTAAAAGCTTTTATTTTATGATTGCAAATTGTAAAGAATGTGATTAAAGGCTCTTTTCCTATGTCAAAACTTTTAGTTTTCGAGGGTAAAAGCTACGTATGTTGAAAAAATGAAGATATTAGACTATTTTATGATTTCACATGGTAAAGAATTCAATAGCTACGTATGTTGAAAAAATGAAGATATTAGACAATTTTATGATTGCAAATGGTAAAGAATGTGATTAAAGGTACGTATGTTGAAAAAATAAAGATATTAGACTATTTTATGATTGCAAATGGTAAAGAATGTGACTAAAGGCTCTTTTTTTATTTCAAAAGTTTTAGTTTTCGAGGTTAATAGCTAGGTCTGTGGAAAAAATGAAAATATTTGACTATTTTAGGATTGCACATGGTAAAGAATGTGATTAAAGGCTCTTTTCCTATTTCAAAAGTTTTAGTTTTCGAGGATATATATACTAGCTGTTGGGGTGGCGCTTCGCGCCACCCCAACACCTAGTTGGTGGGGGCGCTTCGCGCCACCCCCCAAGCCCCCCCGCGCGCGTAAGTCGTTACGCGCCATATTAGTTACGCGCCATTGTAGTTGTGTCCAAATAGATTGTCAGGTTTACCGACTCTTGAACATGCAACATATAATGGTCCATGGGAAAACAATCCGTATTCAGATTTAGTGACACTTGTATCCTTGGAATGCGTACATTCCATAGTGCACAATGCGTTTAGAATAGCACCAGAAGCTGCTTTAAGTGACACTTGCATGCTTGGAATGCGTGAATTCCATGGTGCACAATGCGTTTAGAATAGCACAAAAAGCTGTTTTTAGTGACACTTGCATGCTTGTAATGAGTACATTCCATGGTGCACAATGCGTTTAGAATAGCACCATTTACTACGATCATCTTTGCAAATGTTTGCCAAGCGTCCCCTCAGAATGTGACGTCACTGGAAAGAATTTTCGTCGAAACATCGAATTCACAGAACAATAGACTAACAGCGGCGATTCCTGACAACACTTTACAAAGACCCTGATTTAGTTAACTGCTAATGGCATTCATTGTATTATCTACCCGTTTTAAAGAAAGCTGACAACAGTGATGTAATTTTTCCTTTTCACCGATCCTCGTTCTTGCTTCCTGGGTTCGTAATGGACGAAGAATTCCAGCACCACAGTTCGTGTAACCCAAACTTCTGACACCAAATGTCTGCAATCGGGATGTAAGGTGTTCTCTTAGGGAGTGTAAGGTTGACGGCGGTCGGGCGCAATAAGAAGCAACAATGATACAAGATGCGGTTAGCTGTCTGTACCACTTATTCTTGGAGTCATAAATTGTGTGATCCTTTTTCTTAAATTAAATCTTATTATGAATAGAATTGTACTTTGGATCATGTAGATACGCAAGTCTTAATACCTTAATTACAAAGAAGGGTTACGAACAATGAAAATAAACTAGTTTTGATAAACTTATGGTAGTTTTCTGAAGAGGCTGCATAAATTCTGTCTATTCCATTAATTAAAGATGGAAGAAGTCATTGAATTTCAAAGTAAGGGAAAGTACAAACAAATGTAGCTTTTCTAAACAGATGTGTTTAAAGTGTACCTCCAGTGGTCAGAAATTATTTGATATTTTGTTCGTTTTCTCTTGAGGAGTCGAACTGTTACGCGCACCTGTCAGTCAATATACGTGATTCTTTAAAGGAGTTATGCTAGAACGAGGCTACTTTTGACGTCACAAGGTACAAAATCTACGTCACAAGGGGGAATTTATTGGAGTACAAGTGTCAGTGATACAAACTGCTACCAGTGATGTTTGTCAATTGTTGCTTCTGTTGCACCAGACCGCCACCACCTTTACACATAAGGACATAAAGCATGCATAAATAAAATCCTAGCCTCATTTATAAATACCTTGTTGCATTATCATTAAGCTACTACTCAAATGAGACTCAATTTTGCTCCAAGAGACAGATGTTGGTGATTCCTAGTATGCAAGAATCACTCAAAACAGCTTTTGGTGCTATTCTAAACGCATTGTGCACCATGGAATGTACGCAGTCCAAGTATCCAAGTGTCACTAAAAGCAGCTTTTGGTGCTGTTCTATACGCATTGTGCACCACGGAATGTACGCACTCCAAGAACGCAAGTGTCACTAAAAACAGCTTTTGGTGCTATTCTAAACGCATTGTGCACCATGCCAACGAGCAGATGAAAGTCCATGAATAAATTTTGCTACCAGTAGCTCTTCGATAAAAACAGGAAAATCATCCGTTGTAAAAACAGCCGGTATCTTAGAGTGTAGGGAAGGTGCATTTGCACTCGTCTGCCAAACATTTCTAAAATTCCGCTTGAAGGAAATAGTGGTCAACATACTTGTATCTCTGTTTTAAAAACGCCGCAATAGCATCAAATTTGTAACTAACTTACTAACTAACTAACTGTCCGGATAAATATTGAACCAACTAGCTGGCTAACTAATTGGTCATTTTTTTCTCTTTCTTTCTTTCTTTCTTTCTTTCTTTCTTTCTTTCTTTCTTTCTTTCTTTCTTCTTTCTGTCTATCTATCTACCTATCTATCTATCTATCTATCTATCTATCTATCTATCTATCTATCTATCTATCTATCTATCTATTCACAGACTTGCATCGTAGGAGGTTGCTATTGGCAAACCCATCTACCCTTTACTTTGTGCTTCCTCACCTTGCATTAGAAACTTGCTACGGGTTTGACCATCACTATTCTTAATGTGGAATTCATTTGGACGGGAAGAAGTGTTTCTTATTACTAGAATATCAAGGCATTGTAGGGTATTTCTACAGACTTCAGCTTACAGCTCAATTATTTGACTCTCAAGACTTGGACGTTGACGAGGCCAACGTCAATATCAGACGTGACGTCGTCGGCTTGCTCTCCATGTGAATAGGGTACTACTCTTTTAACGAAACGTAATTTTAAAAGAACACTACAGAAGTAAAAATTTTGTCACCACCAAGTATTAAAGCCGTTACACTGCTGAGTAAAATGTTCACAGTGGAACAATTTATTTCTCTAACATAATAGAAGAAAGTAGCCAAATGTTATCCACTTCCACATAAGACTACTTAGTGGAAATTAAGAACATTAATATAGCACCAGGCAAAGCTATATTAATAAGTTTCAACACCTTTCTACCATGATTTACTATCTTTAAAACGTTACTTATCATGAACAGTCTCATACGGTCTTCCTCTACAAACTCACAAAAGAATTTCCTTTGCCTTTCCGAAGAGTGAAAGAAATTTGCTCCTCGGGGATCGAACCCGTGACAAAAGCTTTCGCGGCGTGCACTCTACCAACTGACCTTTGATGTTAACATACTCTATTCCTCTAGTCGCCACATTAGCTCCCAATCATCCAACGGTGGACATCGACATCCAGGTTAACACAATAATTGGAGACCAGCCTCTCTGCGCCATGTGACTTGACCAAGGAAGGACTGCCATCCGGCCCGTCATCAATCCAAAGATAGTGCCATTGAGCGTAGTTACACTATTTGAACATATTGGCAATGCGTTCTGCACATTGGAATGTGAGCATTTCAAGAGTGCCATTAAACGTAGTTACACTATTTAAAAATATTGGGAATGCGTTCTGCAGGCTGGAATTTGAGAATTTCAATAGTGCCATTGAGCGTAGTTACACTATTTGAAGATATTGGGAATGCGTTCTGCACGCTGGAATGTAAAGCTTTTAATAGTAAAGAGTTTTTGACACTGGGTAGCGTTTAATAACGCAAGGCTTTTCATGCCGAAAAGCTTTTGCTACTGAAGAGCTCTTGATACCAAATATCTTTTCATACTGGACAGCTTATAATATCAATATCCTTTGATACCGGATAGCTTTTGATACCGGATATCTTTGATACCGGATAGCTTTTGATACCAGATATCTTTTGATACCGATGCTTCAGGATCTGCTCAATTGTTACCTTTGAGAAGAAATAGAAATTAATTTTATAATTGAGCGACAGAGGAAGTTTACATTTGGAGTTTTAAGAATCATTGAGTTACTCAATTTTGTTATCTGCTAATTATTTCGCTCCAATCTTTCAAACTGGTACGGAAACCAAATGATAGCGAAAGCTTCGTATTACGACCTATTGACCTTTCTTCGCAGCGTGGACCTGACGAAGTCTTTAAGAAAAGACGAAACGTTGTCACAATTGTAGTTTCCTTCTTGGCGTTCTCCCTATAGTAGTGTCAGAGGACAGAAAAAACATCAAATGAGGAAGTACTGAGAAGAGTGCAAGAGGAAAGAATATGTTGGGAAAGATGTCAAGAAGGAAAACAGCTTACGCTGGTCACATTTTATTAGAGGGGCAGAAGGAAATCGTGAATCAAGTGCTGCCCTATGGCAGAGTCACATTGCTTAGTGGCGTTTTTGGTCTTCGAAACTCGAGGTGGTTGTTTCCTTTCAGAAAGAAATCCAAATAATTTTTCCAAGGTGTACGTTGCGGTAAGAGTAACGAAAAGGCCAGCGGGCAGGACATCTCGCCCGAATGAAAAACACCAGGTGGACCAAGAAAATAACAGAGTGGAGACCAAGAGAGGGGAGCGTCCCTATACTACCCCATGTTAAAATCTGCTCCACTGCACGAACCAAAATATCTAGCCTCATTATCAGGTCAACTCGTTAACTAATGAAACCCAACGGCAAATAAAAAGGTCTACGTACAATAGTATGATCCCTCGCATTTTGTATTAATACTTTCTTTTTAGTCTTCGGCATGGTGGTCCGGTAGAGTACGTAACCATAGGACTGCCCTGCATTATTTTCTCAGAGTACTAATGTCAAAACGACTGAAATGGAATGTGTGAAAGAGTATACCCAACTGTATTTCGAAGGAGCCAATCAGAAAGTGGACAGCCAGAATGGCTTGTGTTTTTGGAACAATCAGCGTCCATTACAAGAAGATTAATTGAATAGGCCTAGCGAGAAAACAAATTCTTTTTGTCTGCATAGTAAAGGTTTTCTTGCTTTTATGTGGACTGACTTTGTTTTTGTTATTCCTAGACCAGTTTAGAATTAATCAGTTCAAAACTTCTACCACCCTTCCATTTAGTAGACTATTTAAAGTATGTGCTTTAAGTATAAAACATTTCAGATGATTAAATGTTTTAAATGTCTATGTTCATGAAGCCAGACTTTAGAAAGAGCAGTGACCATGTGTTGGTTACTGATACATTTTTAAGAACTTTTGTTTGAACTGAGTGACAATTGCATGCTTGGAATGCGTACATTCCATGGTGCACAATGTGTTCAAAATAACCTAACAAGGCGTTTTTTCTGACAATTGCATGCTTGGAATGCGTACATTCCGTGATTCACAATGTGTTCAAAATAACCCAAGAAGGCGTCTTTAGTGACAATTGCATGCTTGGAATGCGTACATTCCATGGTGCACAATGTGTTCAAAATAACCTAACAGCCATCATTCAGATTCAACTGTTGCATTAGTTTTGGTCATTCTAGTCTCATTACGTGAACGCAGACTTTTGCTTTTTGATTCCACCCTGATTTACGAGAGGACCTCAAATATTCATGGTGCACCAAATTATGGGGGGACCCGAGACAAATTTTACCTATGGGGGGACCTAAAATTATGGGGGGACCTAGAATTTATGGGGGGACCTGAAAAGCTGGATTGTAGAAGTTAGTTTACATGTTCACGGCCGAGTGCGATTACAGCGCTAGTAGCAATCCGCCAACTTCTTATGCCCTTCTTAGACAGTTCCCTTCTTATGCCCTTCTTAGACAGTAGCAATCCGCCAACTTCTTATGCCCTTCTTAGACAGTTAAAATTGGCTGTTAAGTCCAAGTCAAACGTCGCTCTTCTCATGCTCCGAACCAGTTGAATTAGGCAGGTTTTTTCTTTTGTCTCTTTTTGTTTAGAACCTTCTATTACACACAAATGTATACCTTTGTTTCTTTTGGGTTTTTTTCCTGTGTCTCTTTTTTGTTTAGAACCTTCTATTACACACAAATGTATACCTTTGTTTCTTGTGGTTTTTTTCCTTTGTCTCCTTTTTGTGTAGAACCTTTTATTAATTACAGAGTGAATTTATTATTTGTTAACATCTGGCATGCAAGTGTCACTAATAACAGCTTTTGGTGCTATTCTAAACGCATTGTGCACTATGGAATGTACGCATTCCAAGGATGCAAGTGTATTCTAAACGCATTGTGCACTATGGAATGTACGCATTCCAAGCTTGTAAGTGCCACTAAAAACAGCTTTTGGTGCTTTTCTTAACGCATTGTGCACCATGGAATGTACGCATTCCAAGCATGCAAGTGTCAAAATTTTACAGGAGCCCATATTTGTATCAAATTTTGGCACAAATCAACGTTTCAAAAATTAGCGCTACGTTGAAATTAATGTTTCAAAAATTAACGTCAGCATCTAATTAACGTGGATTTAATTAACGTTTTTTAATTCCAAAAAGGTTGATTAATGTTCAACGTTAATTTTGTGTATTAAGGTGTATTATTATGAATCTAAAATAACTTTGAAGTTATTTTGATATATTTATGACCGATCTTGTTGATTATTATCACTACAAGATGTGATAGTTATTCCATTCTAGCTATTGCTTTCGATAGTTCAATGTCTCTTTACTTAATTTACAACAGCAACAATTCTATATCTACCATTTTCATATATTTATGACCGATCTTGTTGATTAATATCACTACAAGATGTGATAGTTATTCCATTCTAGCTATTACCTTGAATATAATATATCTAGCTATGTCGTTTAATAAAATACGTGCCTGTTTGATAAAATACGTTCCTCCCTCACCAACACATACACCATTAACATACTGAACAGAAGTGTCTTTCGAAACGAGTCAAAGGCTGTACAGATTTTTTGCAAGCAACTCGATTTTCAGGGTCAGGGCTAAGGTTGCTAAGGGTGTGATACACTTTCAGGGCTAAAGTTGCTTAACAGTATTCTATTACTTAATTTCATTTTGACATTGATCAAAATTTTGGCTAGGCACACCTCTCTCATTGCGTATGAGTGTATGGGCCGATTGATGAAATGCGCATAAGTTTAGCACATGGACTAGAATAACTTTGCCTATGGTATCAAGTACATTGTTTCAGAAAGGAATATATATTTAAAAATTAACAAGTATTTTATACTGAGACAGTTGTTGATCGGTTTTAATGTTTACCTACTTCATCAAGACATCAGTTGTAATCTTGTTAAGAATGATAGTTACTATAAAAAGCATGGTGCTTCGTTGTTCACTGTACAGTACTGAGTCTACAATATAACAAAATACGAACAAAAGTTGGACTGAATAAAGGTCTAATCACAAATCCCTGTTACAGTAGCTGGACAACTTTTCTTTGGTCTAGTGTGTTTGATAGTACAGTGTGGCTATCCCGAAGACATCGTTGACAGCACTATTAGATTTAAAATTTCACAGTTTTTCAAAGAAAAACGCTTCGGACCCAAAAAGTGCCCTGTCTACTTAAAACTACTGTGGCATGAAAACGTTTCACTTCGTTTTGAAAAACAAATCAAAAAGGCCATAGGGAAGTGTTTCGGCGCAGTCGCTCCACGCGTAGTTTATACAACCAAAAAAGCACTATCTAGTGTTTGAAGGACCATTGCTTTGCAATAGGAACAGGCTGAAGGAGGAAAGTGACCCACTCCATCCCCAATTCAATGGTGAACAAACATCTAAGACAGACTCAAATCTACGTCCAACTTCGTGCATTCTGCTTTGCCACTCAGCAAGAGTCCTGACATCCACCGGCAGCCCATACACAGGAGCCATTTGTCTCTTACACGGCACATAGTATCTGTAGAGAAATTAATAACGTGTCACAGTGTATATTTTGAAAAGACTTTCTGCAAGAAGTATTATTTGAGAAGTTGGTTTGTGGTACAAAATTTGAATATTGCGTTGAGTAACGGATTCATTTTGCTAAACATTTTCGCCATACACAGATCACAGCAATCGTATGGAGTGAAATGAGAAAGCTGTTACGATGAATTTATAGGAAACGAGAAGATCCTAGAAAATGGTAGATCAGCGGGTATGGGTTCATTGGAAGATGTGTTTAGGTATTTATTGATAGAAAGGTAGAAATAG